>CM010311.1:3301284-4501284 GCA_001923025.3 Taenia multiceps
TCTCAGTTCCCTAGTATTTCTGTCGTTTGTTATTAGACAACTGACTGGACTCGGAGACGTTTTATTGGTGAATTTTTGATGGTTTCTGAGACGAATAGGACTGGTGATTACGTCCACGTATTTTTTTTTTAAATATTACTCTTTTCCTGAGGTCTTATTTTTGTTGGTGTTGCACTGGTTTGTTCGGAGACTTGAAAAGTGCTGCTATAAGGCACTTTACTGTATTTTCCACTTTCTTGTCTCTCTTGTCTTTGGATTACTGAATTTGACAGCGTTTCATTCGTGTGGTTGTGTATTCTTTATTCTTTTTTTTAAAGGATTGAGACAGGTGATGGCAATAAATTAGTGGGTTTACTGGTTACACCCTTGGCTTGTGTAATCGTTCTTCTTTGCCCTCAAGTTGTCTGCCGATGTACTGACTTGTCAGGCGACACACGAAATAACTGCTTTAAGGTGCCAACAAAACTGGGCGTGACAATCACAGAGGTGAAAACGTCTTTGCTAGATTGAGCATTATGTATGCTCTTTGTGTTGTGAATGTCTGCACAGTGAGGCATCCTTTGTAGATGTTTCAGTACATTGTTTTCTTACCAAAATCCTTATTGTTTCCTAGATTGGGTTCGCCAACATCGGTATCCATGGCGTACCTGAGTTATCCCTGGAGATGCTAACACGTCTTATAAGTGTGCAATTATCTTGGTTATAGACGTGTAGGAAAGGGGAGGAATTGTGCCAGATCTTTATGCCGCTGCTGTGGATACCGGATCACGAGGATTGGGAAAGTCCATGTTGTAACATAAATGGATACAAGAAAGGGTGCTTTGGAAATATCTAGGCTTAAGCCGAGGTCGTAATGCACTCTTCCTTGGACAACATTGAATAATTTCAATTTATTTAATTCCTTTTTCACTCAATTTCTTTCACTATGAATCGATGGAATTTTGTCGGCTTTTCTGCACTCGCAAGTGATTTTTTATGCCAGTTTGGTCGGCTACCGCAATTACTGCATTAATAGTTGTTCTAGTGACGCTGTGATGGGAACTTGTGGCCACCTGTTGAGCAATGGTGATGCAAAAGGTGCCGTAGAATGGTTTATGTTGAGTGGCTAGCATTTTTTAGGCTACCGCACCAAATGCGAAGGAAAAGGCTAACGAGCATGTCATTATGAAAAAGTGAAATTGGTCTAGGGGTGGTTGTTAAGATTCGGTGGAACCTGTTTTGTAAGCTCTTGCAGATCCACACACATCCTTTCCTTCCGCGTTGCTTCGGGGGAGAGGCATTCGAATAACGAAGTTGGGACTCGTCTGTTCCATTTTTGCGTGTTAGCTGTTGTTGAATTTGTCGTCTTCCAACTCAGCTAATGAGTTATTCCTTAGGAAGTTGTCAGTCAATTTAGAGTGAACTCTGTCGCAGAAAAGTTGGGGGACTAATGGAGTAAGTGGTGTGCGCAGAGTTCAGTGAGAGATTACTAATGGTTACTTGGACCAAATGTCTTTTATCAGGCTGTCGCGAGTTATCCATTTTGAACAGGACTGCTAGAAATACGCTTCATCCCTCTTTAGATGATATACTCAGCCGGTGGCTATCTGCGTTACTCCCTAAGCAATTTTGAGGCGTATAATCGAGCGACGGACACTTGGCGTCGATTGCCCGATCTGCCCAGTCCACGAAGCGGTTTGGCCGCAGCTTCGGTACGTGGTTGCGTCTACCTTGTGGGCGGACGGAACAATAACAATGAGCAAAGCAAAGTTGACGCACCCCACATGGATTGCTATGATCCCACAACCAATCGATGGCACACGTGTGCCCCTATGTCGGTACCCCGGAATCGTGTGGCAGTCGGAGTGGTGGATGACATGATCTATGCTATTGGTGGCTTAACTCATACCATGCATCATAGGACTGCAGAGAAGTGAGTGCTGTTGGGCTTTTTTTTACACTTTCATGGGTCATGCTCTTGAAATCTTACATTAATGCATGCCTAACTGATCACGTCAATCCGTATCCTATTGTGCCAGCGAATAAACGGATGGAGCCCTAATTGCATTTGCTAAAATAACCTTGATTTTGTGTGTCTGTAACCGTAAACGTCAGTTTATTTAAGGACCTAGGAGATATTTGTGTGCCTTGGTTCTCTACAATTCTGCGGTTCAAAAAATATAACTGAGATTTTCTTTAAATGCGTTCTTATTCACCTCTAGTTGATCAGTGTTGGTTGATAAAATCTGGATTGTTGATGCATTCTTTGCATGCTCTGCCTTAAGATGCGTACCTCATTTCAAATGATCGTCGCAAATTTTAAGAAAACATCACAGAATCTAAGTGGACATCATTTACATAAATTGAAAGTCAAATTGCAAGATTCCTAATCTGATTTCATAAAACAGTCTATTGTTTTCCATCACTGGTACAAAGTTGCGTCAAGATGTGGAATTTTCCCTCATCTTTTTACCAGCCTCCTCGTTTATCTCACTTTTATTCGTTTGGTGTGAATCACACACACACACACACACACACACAAATAAACACGCATCACTCCTGTCGCTCTGCCGATCTCCATCCGCCTTGCGTGGATGCGTTGGAGAATTGCTGTGACTACCATAAGATGGGGAGAGAGAGATAGAGCACACCCCCTCCCGTCTGTGCCTACTTTTGTTGTTATTGCGTTGCGTCGGATGTGTCATCCACGCTATTTCCTATTCTTGCAGATATGATGTGGATGACGATCTGTGGACTCCGATTGCCCCGATGCACTATCCTCGAATTGGACTCGGTGTTGCCGTTGTGAATAGGTGAGTTTTTGTTATCCCTTACACGTGGTTGCATGCGAGGTTGTGGCTTGGGTTCCTTCAGGGAGGCAAATAGCGTTGAGTAGAGGATGCAGAGTGGCTTGGGGCCACCAGCTGTCCTCAATCTCTTGTCTGATGTTTGCTAGATAATTGAACTGTTTGATGGTGTGGGGCGTGGCAGTTGAACTGATACTGGTTCTCTTGAGGTGGTTCAAATTGTGGGTAGTGTAATGCAGTGTGGTTGTTGGGATCGGTGGTAAGACGTGTCATTTTGTAAAGGTGGTTGAAATGTTGGGCGATTTAAGGGGTGGTGTTGTTGCGATAACTGACCCATTTGAGTAGTATGTAGAGCAGGTGTTTGTGTTTGTTTGTAGGCTTTTGTACGCAGTGGGAGGGTTCGATGGTGAGCGTCGTCTGTCGAGTGTGGAACGGTACGATCCGGAAGCGGATGCGTGGTCGGAAGTGGCTCCACTGAATCGACCTCGTTCTGGAGCCGGTAAGTATGCAAGAGCAGTAGTAGTGGTGGTAGTAGTAGTAGTAGTTGTTGTTGTTGTCGTGGGATAGGAGTGAGGAGGGGGTGGTGGCACTTGACTTGCGGGTGAGGGCGAGGTGAGGCGCAAGGCTTTGGCAGTGTTTGTATTGTCGACGTAGAGAAGGACTGAGTGGGAAGGCTGGGAGGGTAGCATTAGTGGAACAGGTAGGCGGTTCAAAGTGTGGGTCATTGCGACTCTTTTCGCGGTTGCTGTTGTGGATGTGGGAACAAATGTCATGCAGTGATATTGTTACAGCGGGAATATTTAGGATCTAGCGATGGTGGTGTGCTTCGCCTGTCATGCTTTTCATAGAAGAGCTGTGTTGGAGAGATTGGTATGGTGAGTAGTTTGGGGGTGAGAAAGAGGATCTCTGGTGATGCAGTGGCCATAAGGCGTATTGGCGTAGTTTGCATGCAGTGAAAGCGTGAATGCTGCACTTTTCGAAGCAGTTCCTCCAGTAGTGGGGCGGGTGGTAGTGTATCATGCGGGTTGAGGTGAAGGAGTGGGACATGGTTGGGAGAGTGGTAGCGTTTGTGGAATAGGCGGAATTTCTTGTTCAGTAGTGGTAGACTGTGGGCGCATAGGTGGTATTGTGGAGCGCACAATTGAGAGGTCAAAGGGGTGCGTAGTCTGTCGCATTTGGAATGATGTCAGTGCTTAGGTGTATTGGAACCTCGCATCGCGCAGCTAGAGGTGTGTGTTGAGGACCAGTCTCGATGTGGGGGCGCAAAAGTAGAGTAGCAGTTGCTGTTCAGCTGCTGTCCGTTATTTGTGATGAGGAGTGGGTAGTACCGCTGCTTGTCCGTTTGCCTTGATTCGCATTAGTAAATCTGGCACATGTACAACTGTGTGGGTGCAGGGAGGGTTTGGGTAGACAGTGGTACGAAGGCAGTTTGTTTTGATGATTTCCTGTAACTCGTGTATCATCCTGATAAGGCCAAAATGCTGTGCCACTTGAGTGTCTTGTGTATGTAGTTGTTAATGTACTGAGCGCTTACAATGGCGTTCTGCCTCCTTGTTTGAGGCTTTAGTCACTCCTCAATGCTTTTTTGCGCATTTTTTTGTCGAAGGACAGGGAGTGATGGAGGGAGATGGCATGGTTGTCTTGTCCTGTGTTTGCTTGTTTGCACATGCCTTCGTTATTTTACTACAGGGAATGGGGTGAGGTGGGGTGGGGTGGGGTGGGGTGGTTCATCTGGTAGAGAGGGCTCTGTGTCCACTTAGGCGGGAGCGTCAATTTTTTTAGCCTATTCGTTGTCTGCACACACATACATATAGGCACACACACACACGCACAGACGCAGTGACGAGGCGGTCGTTCAGACAAGCCAAATATACCGGTCTGGTCTGCACGCAAGCGTGCGCATACACGCAGGCGTCTTGCCCCTCCTCACCCCAATGCAGTCATGCAGTCAGTCAGCCAGTCAGTCAGTCAGTAAGCCAGTAAGCCAGTGGGGCGTTTTACAACCGGCTGGTAGAGGAGGGGACGGAGGAGGTGGAGGCGGAGGATGTGGACGACGATAGTGCCTGTCTAGACGTGCAAGCCGTAAAACGTAGTATGGGCCCCTTATGTGTAGCTCGTTGGGTCAGGGTGGAGGTGAGGTGAGGCGGGTTGGGTTGGGTGGGGTGGGGTGGTGTGGTGTGGAGCGCAGCGGGGTGGGGGAGGGGAGGGGAGGGGGCCGTATTGGTTGTTTGTTCTACGGTTTTTGCTTCGTAGGTGTGGGGGGTTGTGTCGCCTGTGGGTGTGTTACCCATTTGTGTGCGTGTCTGGCTTTTCCGTTCCGGCGCGTTGCTCTCCCTCCCACTCCCACTCAGCTGCGCGTCGGCCTGCTAGCTAACCAGCTAGACAGTTGGGGAGACGTGGGGTGCCCAATTATCACTGTCACAGCGTCGTCTATTGCCTCACCACGCCTCGCCTCGCTGTCTCGTCGCGCGCAGTGTCTAATTATACTGCTTGGTGGAAGAACACTAGCCTATTTATGCTTCGATGAATGGGTTGGGCTTGGAGATGGTGTCTAAGTGGTTAGGTCTAATTTCGGGGGCCAGTAGGCGAGTGGTATGGTTTGCTTGGAGGGCCAGTTGCGTTGGTATTTGTTTGTGTCTTGGGATTCCTTGACTTGCCAACACGCCTTGCGCCTGTCTGTATATTCAACTGTTTCAATTGATCGGTCACTGCTGGAGGATTTGTTAAAATGGATGTTTTGTCGCTGAGGAGTCGTCCATCGTGAGTACTTCCAGCTTCTTCTTTCGTTAGTTCTGCTTCTGTGCATTAGAGAGGAGAATCCTGTCAGAGGAGAATGGGTCCTTTTACAAAACTGTCGTTGGACGTGGGCAGAGGTCGGCCATCTTGTAATCGTGTGGTTTTTTTTGTCTCAGGTATTCACTGCCACTCATCAGTCTTCAACCGCATTCTTTAAGTTCCATCGTTGTGTGTTAAGGGACTGCATTTCATGGACATGGAATGCGGATCACTTGATGCTGTTGATGCTGGCGGGTGGTTTGAATGTTGTAACGGGAGGCAGCTTTGCAGCAACCTTCGATACGTTTCAAGTTTGAAGTAATTATTAGATCGAAGTATTGTGCGTTCACCTTTGTCCCCTTTTGTTGACCTCCTTGCCTCTTGGCAACAGAGGGCGTATAAGTGTGTTTTCTGGTGGTACTACATCCGTTGAGGTTTGGTGAAATGTTGTGCATGCGGGAATTCTCGTTGTGTCGGTGAAGTAGAAAGTGGAGGTAGTTGTGGTTGTCTTTTGCAAAGAGAGGATGATAGTGCGTCCAAGTGCCTCTTAATTCGACCATTGTGCAGATGTGCGCAAAAAGAGGGCGATGTTTTGCATTCTAACGGGAAGGTAAGAAGGCGCAAAGGCAGTCCCACCTGGAGGAGCCGCTTATTGCTATTGGTGGGGATGTTGTTGGTGTTGTTGTCGGCACGGCCAGGCACGCTGCCTTGGTAGCATTTCGCCCCATTGATGGCGCCCTTTTGCGTGCGTGGGGGGCTCATGCATACATGCACGCACGCATGCACGCACGCACACACGCACGCATGAATGCGTGTAGGGACCTATGGGGTGGACAAACCCTAAGCCATAGACCGGAACGTCGCGATAATTTGTGCCGGTGTGTCTGCGTGTGTGCGTGTATGCGTGTGTGCGTGTGTGCGTGTGTGTGTGGGTTGTGGTGCGGACCTCTTTTCGCATGCTCAAACGTGGTTGGACTTGAAATTACTTTCGAGGTAGTACTTTGCCTTGGTCAAGTCTCATCCTTTCAACATTATCTCCGCAATGTCGTTTGCTTTCACTTTTCCCCTTTTTTTGTTTGCTTTTCTCTTATTTCAGTGCTTTTTGGTTTTGCGTGGATCGCTCTGTTTTCATGTTTTAATTCGAAGTGCGAAATGGTGAATTAGGGGGAGGAGGCAGTCTCGAATTTAGCTACCGTGCCTTCCGGGTGGGACTTTTACAGTCAGTTTGGATGGACGTATCTAAATGATTTTGCTAACGCCCAGGTTATATTGCTTGTCCCCAGGCTACCCGCATTCACTTTAACTGTTTTCGTGCTTTTATGCTTAGGCAGTGCGAACGCATTGTAGCTGGTAGTTCTGAGTTCTTTCTTCACTTACGGTTCTTGTGCTTTGAGGCACTGCCTGCGACAGGTCCCCAATTGCAGCGTTGTTGGAGTTCTTCAGCCAAATGAGGAGTGCAGACTGCATCGCTTTGGTCGTCGCTGTTGAGTGTGTTGTGAAGGTCAGGCGATTTTGACGTGGCGTGCATGCCAATGGGGGGTAGCGGCATTGTAATGCATGCTCCTGTGTGGTTATTTGTCGGTAAGTAGGAGGAAGTGGTTCTCGTAGTTGAAATGCACTTTCTTGCGCACAGTTACTGGTCCATAGGCCCTGTGCGTGTTACTTTGGTTTCCCTGTCCTGTGGCCGAGTTTTGGAGGTCGATGTGCGTGTCGTTGAATGGATGCGTGAAGTCACTGCACCATGGTGGTGTCTTGTGGAATGTTCATATTTCCTCCGAGGCTCGGAATTTTGCTTGACTCAGCAAAGCAATTATTGGTTGAATGGAAGGCTAGTCGCCGAATTTGGTATGCAAACTGGCAAGTGCTGTGGTAGCCACACGTCTGGGGGCTGTTTTTAGTGCTATCACAACTGCACGCACTTTTTCCAGTTTCTTTTTTCGTATTCACCTTGAAAGAGACAGACGCCTTAGGTGTTGGAGTGGTTGTAGCCATCCCAAAGTGTTGTGTGCATCCATTTTTCCTTGATTGTTAGTGGTGTCTCCTGCCATTTCTACCGCTCTTTCCCCTCCCTTGTCTTCTCCGTCTTTATTCAAATTCTGACACTGGTGCGTGCACCTTAGTGGTGTAATTTGTGCTTGTATACTTTGCATTGCAATGTGGGAGTTCTTGTTTCCTCCTCACCGCCAAAGGGAACTAGAAATGCTGGTTATTGTGTGATAAATGGCAGTATGCTGTGTTGGTTGGAAGTCTGCCGGTCGATGGCTTTTAGTGACGGCAATTGCCAGCCGATTGGGAGAGTTAACTGGGGTAACTGGTGTCTGTTTAAGGGAGAGGTGGTGGAGAGGTGCTCACGCCCTAGCATGCTAGCGTTAATTAATGCGCAATTGGAAGTGAATGTGCTGCATCCACACGCGCCTTCCGGACTGTTCTATGAGGTGAACTGTTACAAGCCCCCATTCATCATCACCATCACCGCCGCCATCATCATCACCATGGCCACGTACTCGCCTCGGTGACTGCCTGCCCTCCAACGTCTTGGTCGTTTGCCTTGTTCATCAATCAAGCACACTTGGTTAGTGCTAGCAAAACTTCTTCGGTTTTAGTGAGGGCAGTTGGAGGTGTGTGTACGACGCTGTTCTAGTTGAGGCTACCTTGCTTGCGAAAGTGGAATCGCAAGTTAGGGGAGAAAACTTGACTCGTTGATCTGCCTCTCCGTTTGTAGACGCTTCGACGTTAATTAAATTCGCCTTTTGGCGGGAGTGGTATTCAGATGTGGTGGTGTAGCTGTTGTCGTAAACTGGCAGTCGTGTTTTGAGTGGCTCAACTGATGTCCTTTGTCAAAGTGACAATCGAGATGGAGTGCTTGTTTCTTTCCCTCTTGTGCTAAACATTCTCACAACTTGGATTCTGCTGTTGAATTGACTTGTTGCTTTGGGGCTTGTTTATAGAACGTCTGCCCCTCGTCCGAGTGCTAGCAGTAGTCAAATCGGAGGGTCCACAGTTGTCAGCTTGTTTGCGGTTGAGGTCCCACTTGTGGTTGGAGTGTTAATTGACAAGATCATCTACACCGGAATGAATTCGCTGAACTGCCAAATGATGGGAAGCAGTGAAAGTTGGGCCTTTGGGAGGAGGAAGAAGAGGATACTGGCAACCGAATTGTTCTAGCATTTGGAAGTGCAGAGCCTTGATGCTCGCGTTGCGATGTGTATGTGTGTGTGTGTGTGTGGAGTGGGAACGAAGGTCCATTTTCTTGGTCAGGTTTACCACCCTGTCTACCCACCACCACCTACGTACTTACCCCACCTACAATTGAACAAATCCACTGGTACGCATCGCCGTAATCGGCGTCCGTCTATGCGTCTTGCTGTGGGTGTGTGTGTGTGTGCGTGCGCGTTGCCCTCGCCAGGTGGTGGTGGTGGTTTGCCGAGGCATTGGCTCATGCTAGGTGGACGATCAATGCTAGCCAATCATAATCGCCGTAGCCCTATGTGTGTGTGTGTGTGTGTGCGTGGGTGCTCACACGTGCGCCGGTCTGGTGGGGGCATTAAAATGTGGCCGCCCTTGCATGTCGCCTCCTTTGATGTGCCGCCGGTGCAATAATAGTAGTGCCTCCACTAGTCGTCGTCATCGTCATCGTCATCGTCATCGCTGTCGTTGTCGTTGTAGCAGTGGCAATAATAATGAAAGTAGAAATAAATCCTCATGTCCTCCTCCCTCGCTCCCTTCCTCCCTCCCTTTCTCCCTTCTCCTCCTCCTCCTCCTCCTCTGCCTCCTCGTGTGCCTCTTCGTGGGCGGCTCAGTGGAAGGCTGGCAGTTTGGGGTGCTCTACACTGTTTGCCTGCCTTCCTGCCTGCCAGTTTGTGTGTGTGTGCGCATCGTCGTGTTTGTCGAGGGCAGGTGGGTAGGTAGGTGGGTAGGTAGGCAGGCAGGCAGGCAGACAACACATCAAAGGTGCATTCAAAATTGTGTGTGTGTGTGTGTGTGTGTGTGTGTGTGTGTGAATGCCCTGGTGGTTGGCCAGAAGTGGTTGTGTTTGGTGTGGTGTAGTGTGTGACGCGGATTCGCGGTTGTGGTTTTGGTGGCGGTAGGAGTGTGGTGCGTGAGGCGTGAAGCGCAGAGGTTATCCTTTTATGACCCCTGATTGCATTGTTGGTTTCACTGCTGTGAGTTAACGTTGAGGGGTCAGGCCTGACTGCATCTTGGGTGGGAATGAAGCTCTTCGATTGGGCGTATTTGATACTTTAACTGCTGAGAGTGTCAGACTGGTGGTGGAAGATGACGAGAGTTGGAGATCCCTAGCAAGGAAGTGAATGTTGTTTGGAACTGGAGGTTAAAGCTGTTAGCTCGTCATGTGAATGGTCGATTTCTTTGCTGAAAGTTGCAAGTGTGTTGGAGAGCAATTGGAATCGGTGACCATTGAAGTATTACTCCCGCGATGGCATTAAAAGTGGTTAGTGTTCAGTATTGGAAATTCGCGTTTTTTGAGTGAAAGGTGTTTTGGGGAGTGAAATTGACAACTGTATTGTAATGAAGTACTTCAGACAGGATGTCCACGACAGCGGTGTCGCTTGGACAGGTGAATGGAAGTCGGGTGCGCGCCTATTGAGAAGTGGAGTCTGGTGAGAAATTGGCGAGTGTCTTACCTGACGGAAGTCGTTGTAGGTAGGTAGGTTGGTTGGCTGGTTGGATGGTTGGTGGGATGGGCATGAATGGTAAGTCGATCACCATTTGAAGGGGACTGCAACCAAGTGGCGGGCTGTTGGCCTTACTCGAGGCCATAGCCAGATTGGTAGAGGCAGTAAGTAGGTGTTGGGTGTCAGAAGAGTCCAAGCCAATGTGCATAGCGTGCCAACGTTCTTTCTGTGAAGTCAATTTGCAAAAAGCCTTTGTGTGTGTGTGTGTGTGTGTGTGTGTGGATCTGAAAGAGAGGAGGCATTTTTGGCTTTGTGTGGCAGCAACGTCGCCATTGCCTGAGGGCGAGTGACTTTCGTGACCTGGGGGTGGAACTTTCCCACAACTCTCGAATGCGATTTGCCGAGTGACGTAATTCCTTTTAGGCTTTAAGCTACCACTGCATTAGTTGCATTTCCAAACGACTTTAGTACTCAGCTTGCATGTTATTTTCCTCAACCCCGAGTTGACTCACTGTTTTGTGCATAGAAATGGAATATTTCCTTCTCATTTGAGGCGTAAAGCGGCACCTGGTATTGGCGTCCATCAGGGACTGACAAGCAGTTCTTTGTGAGCTTTATTTATTAGCATTTGTGTGGACTTGATCAATTTGTGGTTGATTTGCGGTCTCAGTCAAGTGGCTGATGATGATGTTAATAATAATAATAATAATAATAATAATAATAATAATAATAATAATAATAATAATAATAATAGTGCTGATGATGATGATGGCACAGAATGTGGGTGACATTGACAGTGAGGAGTGGAAGGAGGAGTAGGTGGAGTAGTAGGAGGCGGATTAGGAGGAGGAGGAGGAGGAGGGGGCACTCTTGTTGTTGTCGTTGCTGTTGTTTTGGAAGTAAAAGTGGGGGTGGCACTTGTCTGTCGGGAGCTGTCATTAGTAAATGCGAAATGCATAGGGGTAAGCACAAAAGTGCCTGACAGGGGATCTGGCTGGACTTGCCCGACTTGCCGACTGACAGCGTACGTGGAAGGGAGTTGGGTTGCATTGGAAGTGAGTTGCGAGTGCTAATAACGAAGGCTTTGGAAATAGTTTTTACCTGTGTTTCTGGATTACGCAGGATCGCTAGGTTTTTGGTGTTTTTGGAAATTCGTCGTTATTTTTTGTGGTTGGGAGAGATGGATGAAATCGACGCATGCTTTAGTGTGGTGTTACTTTTGTCGTTGCTGGGCAGAGTTTGATTCTGGTGATGACAACCGGTTTGTTTTTCTTTCAACTGATAATGACATGGTTTTTTGTGTTTGCTTTTGCATTTCCTTGTGTGTAACCTATACAGTTGACATACTACTAACTAACAGCTTTATATTAGCAACGGCTCAACAGCCCTTCAGTATCGTAGGCGTATACAAGTCATCTTCTTTCCATTCGGGCACTTCATTTTATATTTTGGTGAATTAATTGTACCACATTAGTAAGAATGTCTGAAAATCACAAGAAATGGCAATAGAACTGTTTTCTTTTGAACTGTAGGTGTGGTCGCTATTGGTCACTTCATCTATGCAGTCGGTGGGTATGATTCGCACAGCCAATTGAGGAGTTTGGAGCGATTCAACACCGAGCAAAACGTGTGGGAGTACATGACGTCGATGCTGCATCCCCGTTCGGCTCTGTCAGCCTCCGTTTTGGACGGCAAGATCTGGGTGTTTGGTGAGCTTGTTGCCCTTGTCTCTCTTTTGCGAATGCAAATCAGGTTAGCAGTGCGTTGGATGGTAGGCCGATGCGAATTGCTGACTTTTTAATCATCGTTTGCTTGCAGGATAAGCTTTGCTGTTTTCGTACTGACTTGGTAGTCGTGGCTTTGATAGAGCTGTTTCGTATCGAGTAGATCGATGCAAGATAGATTTTGGGGTCAAAGCCATAATTGATTGACAAGAATTCTAGTCAGAAATTCGTTGTGAATAATTTTGTCCTTAGTCTACCACCCTCTTGACCCTTAAGCACTTGCTAGTTTACTTGTTTACACACATACACGAGACATTATCTTGTGAGGATGAAGCATTGCGCAGCCTGGAAGTATGGCGTGGAAAGGTTGGGCGTAGCGAGATAAGATAGGCTGAAGAGTGAATTAGTGGATGGGCGGATGGACAGATTGATCAGTTGGCAAAAAGGAATAATGCATTGGTTCGTTTAACTTGAGCTGGAGTTGGTCATTTGGTTTGTCACTAAACCACGCTTCTTTAGGGAGACGGGAGGTGGAGAGTGGAATAATAAACCCTCTGATCATCGTTTAAGCCCATTATCACCTTTCACAAATGCCTATAATGCATATTCGCCTAGTTACTTCCACCAGTACTCTCCCTCCAAAATTATGGCACAGGTGAAGTTTTTTCCCCACTCACATGAAAGGCGCTCTTAACGAGCTACTCTTGAGTCATTTGGCGTGCCATTAGCATAACCCACTACCCAAACGTTCAGGATCGGCAATAGCACTTCCCCTCTTCCTGCTGAACGTGATTCACCCATGCTTGCGTGATTCACCACCCAATTCACCTTAATTTCCTATTTATTGAGGCAGTTTTGGGCGGTGCTTTGTTCAACTGCTGCTCACCGCGCCTACTCCTTAGGTTATACAGGCTTCCCTCTACTCCGCCCTTTGAATGTCATTCATCAGGTTTAGGCGACATTTTCATGCCACGGAAGTGAGTCCAGCGTGTAATGGGAGGGGCATCAGTCGGAAAATTGCAAACCTTGTACTACTTTTTTTTCATGATTCAAGCATTTTCTAAGCACATTGCCAGAGACTCACAGGGGAATATAAATTTTGGACAGTTTTCACAGAGGTTTTATACCTATCGGTGTATTTTACCTTTTCGACATAGGGGGTTACGACGGCAACGAGTTTCTCTCCAGTGTGGAGGTGTACGATCCCTCTCGCGATACGTGGACAAAGACGACTGTGATGCCCTGTGGCAAGTCGGGTCACGCAGTGGTCACGAGTAGGGAGCCAGTGGCAGCTATCGCTGCCACCGCTGCCTCCGCTATCTCCTCCTCTTCCTCGTCCTCGTCCTCCTCCTCCTCCTCCTCCTCCTCCTCCTCCTCCTCCTCCTCCTCCTCCTCCTCCTCCTCCTCCTCCTCCCCTTCTGTTGTGAAGTAAACCGGTTTTCTTGGCTCTGTCCCAGTGTTCCTTTGTACAGACTCCTTCTCTTCCTCGTCCTCCTCCCTCTCCTCCTTCTTTGTGCCGAGCACCGTGTAACTGTTTTGATGTCTTAATTGGTCATCGAAGTCATTCTTGTACAGAAACTTCATTTATCCTCGTTGCGGCAGTCTGTTCTCTCACTCAGCTACTCATTTATGTGGTGTGTGTGTGTGCGTGTGCGTGTGTGCGTGCATGCATGCGATAGTGTGAGAAGCTGGATCCTTTCTACCAATGATTTGATGTCGTCAAAACGACTCGGTTCTGTGCAGTACGCAAGTAGACATCAGGAAGGAAGGAAGGAAGGGAGGAAGGAAGGAGGCAAGCAAGCAGGCGAGGAAGCACACGCACTACCTCTGAGGCTACAACCAAATGACACACAATATCTCCGTCTATATCTCAATCTCAATGATATTCCTTTTTGTACGTAAATGGACGGAGTTTTTTGGTGTTGGTGGTGTGGAGTGGGTGGAGTTTCTCAAGTTGGGTAGATGGTGTGTTTGGTGAGGGATAAGGAGTCATGGCAAGGCCTTGGAGGTTGGGTGCAGGGGGCCCATTGATGGGGGTGGAGGGAAGCCTTGTTACCCATCGTTGGTCGTCCACTAGTTGTTAGATGTTGGGTGTAACGTGATGAGAAGTGGCTTTGTTGTCCATTCCTCAGTGAGTGGCCTTGGAACGGGAGGCATGGTTTACTTGGGTGTCAGAACTGATGGTCTGACAAAACCGTCGGTTTATAGACGTGATCTAATGTTGCCATTTGTGTGATTGAGATATGACCATCCCTGTGCTGAACCAATCCGCTCCTGGCAACTCATGAGTGAGAGTCTACTTGATGGTTTGGCTGTATCTGGTCTTTCTATAGGTTCGAGCGTTCCCATTGGCTGCCTTGAATGGACAGTCGCTGACAATCGCCCATTAAATTTTAGTTCGCCTTTATGATCTCCCATCCATGCCGATAGCTTCATCTTTTCTCTACATCAGTAATGTATTT
The DNA here is from genome assembly GCA_001923025.3 of Taenia multiceps. NCBI lineage: Eukaryota > Metazoa > Platyhelminthes > Cestoda > Cyclophyllidea > Taeniidae > Taenia > Taenia multiceps. The sequence goes on from CM010311.1 coordinate 3,315,666, forward strand.
TTTTGCTTCTCGAACCTTTCTTGAAGGCAGAAGAAGGTGTATTACTCGGACAGAGGATGTACTGTCAGCATACAGAAAGGCTTTAGGGCCGCTGGCATGGCCTGGAGGCCAGACCGCCCGGTGTAGATACAGTGGCGCAGTTCCTAAGTAACCCTTCACCGAAATCGAAAGTCAAAAAAAGTTTATGCATTACAAAGCTTCCTCTCTTCTTTTGAACTTTTTTCCCATCCCTCCCTCTGATCTACTTTCTACACCGGTGATTGCAATGTAGTTGGTGCTGTAGGGGAAGACGTCCACGAATCATTCACGCCAGTCATTGTCGATCCCGACGTCGTTGATCTCTCTTGGCAGTTTCGTCCTGCTAGAGAACTTCTTTGAGAGGAGGGAGAATGTGCAAGCCATCACATACACCCATCGATAGTTGTAGGATCATTGGCCCAAAAGCATAATTTCACAAGCTTTATTTTTACTTCAAAGCTGCCCTATCATATCTGTGTGGTCTCTACCCAGCTAATAGAGAGGAGGATGAGGTATCGCGTGTTCTTTTACCTGACATCCTCATGTGGGAACCCTGGACAGCTCCATCTGTTAAGACCATTCCTACAGAAGGCGGATTTGGGGTAGATGCCGAAGATGGATGCAACTTTCAGCCCTTCTATTGAATGTTCATACGAGTTCTCCCATTACCGTCAGATTCCCTCCTTTTCACACCCAGACCGCCCTGTAGGCGACGCACGGATTGACTCAAGGTCTACGAGTATAACCCGAAGATCAGACCGCGTTGTGGAGGCGCAATAGCGGAGCACCAAGGTGAGTCGTTATAAAAATTGAGAAATAGACAACCAATTACTACATCGCAACTTCTTCCAACTTCAGCGTTTATTTCACATAGGATGAAAAAAGGAAGGGTTTACTACAATTAGATACAAAACAATTGTTTTTGTGTTGAGTAATCACAAGAAGAGCTGTTATGTATGCTGCCATGGAAGTGACACGAACCATCGCATAGTCTATTTTAGTGTCCGATTTCCCTTGAAGATGTGATAAGTTGTACCAGCGTGAAAGGAACTGAGATGGCAGGCCAATTGGGTGAGCTCCAAATCTGGGCTGCCGAGCTAAGTACACGTCGTGGAGACCACCACGACCCGAACCCACCTTCACGAAAGAGAACCCTCATCAATGTCATTAAAATAGCCCTAGCATATGGCTCGCTTATTTTAATTTCACTATAAATATATTTTCTACTTTTAGTAAATTTGAATTCTTATCGTAGCTCTTGCAGTGTCCCAAGTCTTCCTTGAAGTTGTAAGAAGTCATTAGATTACGGTGGGAGATATTACTGACTCAGGAAAGGCCCGAGGCTGTTGACACCCGGCGGAAGTACAATGACCGAGTCTCAAGGGTCTGTGTAATCAAAACACAAAAGTAAAAAAATCAAGGTATTAAAGTTCTCAGTTTTTTCAGAAGTCGCAATACGTCATGCCAAGATGGAGAAAGACGCATTTATGTGCAGCTAGCGCAGTCTCCAAGGACCGTAATGTGTTCATCATTAATTTTCCCGGCTGATGATTCGCCTTTCAGAATGGTTTATAGTTTACTTCAAATAGGCATCGGTAATCAACTTAACAGTGCCTTAAAATTACAGCCAAAAAAAAGAAAAGGGGAAGATTATCGGGTAACTCAGCATTTCAAAGGGGTAACAAGAATATTTGCCTATGAAGTTGGAGTACTTTGATTGTTCAACCATCCATTTTCATTGCATGGGCACTTGGAGGATCCGTCGGAGTACCTCCACCGGTTGGCATGGCTTCTGGGTCATACCCGTAGCGCCAAGTTTTTTGTAGGCCTCAGGAGGCCGTATCGGTGTGCTAAAGTAACGAATTTGGGGAACGAGAAGCAAACATCTAGCGATGGTAGAGCAAACAAGGGTGATGAACAATATGAGCTGGAAGGGTACGGGTTGCTAGTGTCCTGTTAGACTTGAAGAAGGACACTGAAGATCTCATCACTCAGTTAATGAAGGTGAGCAAAGCATTTTTGAGGCACGGATTTGCCACTGTCAGAAGACCGTGCATTGTAGCGTGGATAACGTAGGCCATAGAACACAGCACTTTTAGCATGGAATACGTGTATGTGGTAGCATAGGGACAAAACCGAGCGAGAGAACCGGGCCGAAAAACGATACAAATTCGTGGTATCATGTGTTGAGTACCATACGGTAGTTTACTATCCCTAAAAATGCTTGTAAAGTAAAATTCATAATGCGGGTGGCTCATTCATTGTATTTGCGGAAGAATCAAAGATTATGAGATTGGCGGAAGGAAGATCGGAGTTTAACAGTTCGGTGTCCGAGTCGAAAAAGTGCCATAAATGAGAGATGCAGCAGGTAATGAGTAGTCGACTACTAAATGAAATTTTACATCATACATGTAATAACGTATATGGTGCAGAGCGGCATAGGGTCCGTCAATGATTCTGTATTCACTCGGGTAATATCGGGCAACCAATGTGTTAGTAGCAATGGAAAACAGAACTACGAAAGGAAAGTTGGATATTTTTTGAGGAAAACGTATCCAGTACTACAAGATTAGGTATTCTTAAAAGTAATATGGCGCTGCAATAGCTTCTTAAACCCTTTCCACTTTGTTAACATGCGCTCCTTCATGATATGCTCGATTGAGACCTCGTCGAAGACTAGGGAGAATGCGTGGAGATAGCATGCAACAAATGTTCCACTGAACAAATAATTTAGTTTATACTTTAATAGCACTAAAACAGGCCTGTAATCTTTTGACTGAAGCTAGTAGATTACAGGTGGCAAAATAAAATACCTTTGACGAGACCTATATGTGGTACATCAACTTATATTATCAAGGAAGCTTGAGATCATACTTACTGTAAAACCTATATTTAAACACACATTTTGACGCTTTCTTTTTTAGGCAACCTTGGAAACAAAACTCCCTTCTTATGCATTCTAAGTTTTCTTTATTCATCCCAACCAATTAATATCTGGGGCCAGATGACCTTGGCTCCACGTTTGTTTCAAAATTGGTTGAAAAATATGGCTAAGCAGGCTCAGGTATTTAGCCCGTTATTGAGGACTGATCATTGCTTTTAAGCTTAAGTGCACCACTTCAAAAAAGAGTCAGCCAGAAAAATTAACAAAACCTGCAAAAAAGCCTAAAAGTGCTGCCCGAACTCGCAAGTTGGCAAAAGTGGTGAAGGAGGAAATTGCCACGACTAAGACCTGCAATGTTGCTGGCGATAGTGATAGCAAAGGCGTTACTGCCAGTATGCAGGCTCCGCCTTTCGAGTGGTGCCGAACGTACCCTGGCTCAATTTGCAGTCTCAGCAAGTTCTCGTCTCCAGCAGATGGCTCTTGGAAAATGAAGATTGCCTCTTGGAACATAAATGGGTTGCGTGCGTGGATTAAGGTAGGAGTTTCATTCGCAAGGCTCTACATCCATTGTAGAATGGTGGTTTAGATTATCTTCAGTCAGAAGCCCCAGACGTCTTGTGTATTCAGGAGATAAAGTGTGCCAAGAAGGATATTCCTCCAATAGCCAATATGGGTGAATACATCCCACACTGGTATTCTGCCAACAAGCCCGGTTATTCTGGGACAGGTCTTTACACCAAAACAAAGCCCCTTAAAGTTGTCTACGGCCTTGGTGTATCTAAGCATGACACTGAGGGCCGGATTATCACGGCTGAGTATGAGCATTTCTACCTTATCAACGCATGTAAGTGTAATTTTAAGGTATTGAGTCGAAGTTAGATGTTCCAAACTCGGGACAGGGACTAGTTCGACTTGATTACCGAATCAAAGAATGGAATACTGAATTGTGCAAGTATATCAAGCAATTAGATAAGGAGAAACCAGTTATTTTGACTGGCGATCTCAATGTTTCTCATGAAGAGATCGGTTAGTTCTTTGTCCATTAACCAACTCGTCTCTAGATCTGGCCAATCCAGCAGGCAATCACAGGTCCGCTGGTTTCACCGACGAGGAGCGTCAGGGCTTTTCTGAAATGCTGGCCGATTGTAACTTGGTAGACACGTATCGTCACTTTTATCCCACTCGTGAGAGAGCCTACACCTACTGGAGTGCACGTCACAACGCCAGAAAATCCAATTCAGGCTGGTGAGCCTTAGGTCCGTTGTCTCATTCTTTTCTCTAGGCGACTTGATTACTTCGTTGTCTCGCGTCGTCTGGTCCCCAGCGTGATTGATCAAGAGATAAGGTGTGGCATTCTTGGCAGTGATCACTGTCCCCTCGTCCTATATTTAAATTTTAAGTAAGAGATTGTACCTCAGAATCCTACTTGGTGTGTTTGCACCAATAAAGTATTTTTTAATAATCGTACCCGGTCCCGTATCCCTTCTCAGTTGGGAATCAGTAGGTTTTTAACAAGTAAAGGTAAATTCAACCTCCATGAAGACGTCTGGATTTTTATTTTTAGGTATTATTTAGCCGGATTAGGTGGATCTCCTGGTTGCACATGCACTCCCTTGGGAGCGTTTTTTGGCAGGCTGTCTGAATTTTTCAAACCAGATTCACAGGACTGACATTTGCAGAGCATGTATTATAGACCTGCTACTGGGTCGGTGATCTCGTAGAAGTTGCCACTTAGGGTTCGATAACGCGCTGCTGAAATTTAATGGAAGCTAGCAATTGGGAGGGGAGTCGGACACCGAACGAGTCCACCTTTACGAGAGACTCGAATACAGAAATGACAGGCTAAAAAGTGATATGGAGGCCTTAGTGTGACCAGAAGTAAAACAGAGTTGCACTCAACAAAGTTGACGATCCACGGCAATAATTTGAACGTGGCTGCTTTGAATATCGTGTAGGCACCTTAATAATACTAACAACAGGAGCAAAATTAGCAAAAAGACGAACAAATGACGGAATCTGGCCTTGACAAACAAAGGCACTCGAAGATTGGAGCCAACCGCCTTTGACGAGGGAAAAAGCTTACATTCATTTACCCAGGGGTGATTCATGCCTAGACTAGCTGACAAGACAGAAGGGATGCTGAAAAAAAACAGTACAATGGCAACCATTCGGCGCTGCGCCACGCAGGGTGGTATTTGAAGGCAACATCGATAGAAATGAGGAAGACAGGAATTTTGCAATACCCAACACCATTCCTATTTGGCACACAAGCAGGCCACAATTTAAAGGGCAAAAGAGGAAAAAAGTTGCCTCTGACAAAATTTGCGTTCCTTAGTTATTGATTGGTACAGTCAGTTTAATCATCACAGGAAACCTACCAAAGCAAAGACACATTTCTCAAATGAGCAACATCGGACGTCAAAAACTTGACATGGAAGCATGATTCGGGCAAAAAGTTGTACTCTCGTGGACTCCAATCAGAACTTGGATTTGAAGGTCATTTCACGAAGGCAACACGGAAAGGCTTATTTGAAAAGCAATCTCAAGCGCGCACCACTCGTCCGTCCATTCGCAGAGCCGAGTGTCATTTTTATTGTCCTCAATCCTCCAACTTCGCTAATTGCAGATGTAAAGCTATCCGCTGGACCAACACTGACATAAGCATGCATCGATAAACAGCCCTCAATTAACCAGACAAGACGTAGACTCTCTACGGTCAGCAAATCAGATCACCTGACTTAAAAGGCCCAAGTGTAATGTGTTCGGACCCAGAGAAGTGGGAGGAATGTCCAATTCGTCTTCCGTGAATGGGAATGGGCACAATGCGGTCAGGACGACTCCGTCAAATAACATTAGCAAAAAGCGGTGCTTCAGGGCAACGCGCATCAGCAACTCAACTCTAACAACCAAAAGAAGGAATCGCACAAACTATCATTATATGTATGTATATATATGAAACAAACACCTCGAAGGAATTTTTGAATGCACATGAAAAAAAAACGGTTTTAATGCCCGCAAATATACTGATATGAGGGAGGGGGATGGGAGGCGAGGGGTGAAGGAAAAGGAAGTAGGAAAGAACATGTGTACGTGTGCGCTGGGGCACGGAAATGAGTACATGCTTAACGGAGGGGACTTTTCTGCCTCCACTGGCTAGCAGTATGCAGTAGAATGAGCACGCACGGATGGAAACTCAAAGAAACGGAGGGAAGGGAAGAACCAATCTCCTACGACAATACAGCATTACGGACGTGATAAATACCAAACACACATCCTCTTCGCCTTCACATACACAAACACAAACACACACACACATACACACACACACACACACACAGAAGGAGATACACGGGGACGCGATGCAGGTATGACTTAGATGGCCGCAGTCGGTTGGTAGAGGGCCTTGATGGCGGATCCAAAATGACGTCGAATGATCTCACGAGCAGTTTTCATTGTGGGTGTCAGCATTCCGTTATCTATTGTGAAAGGCGCCGCAGAGAGTCGAATGGCCTTAACCTGAAAGTAAACAATGGCGTTACAGCAATTGTACTTGAAAAAATAAATTGTCACGCTTAAAAAGGTCTGGCTGACACCTGAGCTCGATATGTCAAACGGTTAAATTTGCAACAGGCAAAGTAAATTCATAATTTCTCAAATTCTGAGACGTGATTGCTGGAGAAAATGGCTACACAGACGGCTGGACGGCATCGCAGCGTCAAAAGACGACGCAGGAATGTAAACATTCATTTATTACTCCTATAAAGTGAAACAGTTAGTTCTGTACATTGGGAAAATCCCCCTTCACCTCCCCTAAGCAAATCACTGGAACAAAAGACAGTGCAGTCTGGGAATTGTATCGAAGTATACCATTGCTTCACTTGCAAAGCTTGTCACTAAAAAAGGGTTCCCTCTAGGCAAAAACAATTCGCCTGCCTTTCCGGCCTCACAAATGGGAAAAAACAAACAGATCAAATTAATTGCCAAGCCAAATCCCACACTCTGATTTCCCCTCCTCAGAGGTTGTAGGCTTCAAGGCTAGCGGTCGAAACTGTTTCCCTAAAACGGCCAAGAGCTCACGACGGAATGACTAAACATGCGGGAAGTTTTGACCTAATTTGTGAGACTCAGGTCCTATCACCTGCATCCAATCTTCAAACAAATTACATCACTCGTCGATACCCCTCATAACATTTGAGCAACAAACCAAACGAGATCCAAAAGTATTTTGCTCAAAAGCGCCATGGGTTAAGCTCATTAGGAGAAGCGACAGAGGAAGTAGCTCAACAGAGTGATGTAACAACAGATATGACTGGCAGCTTTGCACTTTCCAAAACGTGTCATGGTGAAAAAAACATGTTACACAGTCACTCAGCCAACCATCTCGCATCAAGCTTTTTAGACAAACTGGAACACCTGGAAAAAGTCAGAGATATGACTGAAGGCCTTGAGATCTGACGTCACAGGGTACTAACCAACCGCTAGCAGTACCTCCACAACCAGATTAATTTAACCTGTAAGTAAATGCTTATGCGCCTCAAAGAAACCCAAAGATAACCGGTGGACTCAAAATCTACAGGTCGTCAGTATAGCAGTTGATTACGCCACTCATTCAACACCACTTGGAGTGCCCAATTCTACTTCATCAACGAAAACCCTCAAAACCAATTGAAACTTGCTGGAAACAGCTGCGAATCCTACCAATGAGTCGTTTGCAGAACTACGCCTACCTCTCTGCCTATCCTTAGGCTTTTTAGTGATCAATGGCAAAAAAGAAACACGACAAATGTACCTGTTCAAAGCCCTTTAGTCCACGAACCTTTCCGAGGGCGTTGAGATCATCAAGCACCGCTTTAATTGCGGGTTTGTAATCACACAACTGTTCGATGGTCATCTGAGTGCCGTGAACCACGAAAGTGGTGTTACTGGCGACAGCAGTGGTGACAGGAGGAGGAGGAGGAGGAGGAGCGTGTTCTCCAGAGGCATTCACATCCCCTTTATTTTGGGCACGAGCGTAGCCATTGGGGAGACTGCACTTAGGGCTATTGCCATTGGCTGTCCCTGAGCCTGCCTTCGAGTTCATATGCTGTACCAGAGTTTCAACCTCGGGGACAACTATAGCAACTGGATAGGCCTGCTCCGTGTCACCATCCACGAATACCTGACTCACAAAACGGCTTTCCATGTAGACAGATTCAATCTTCTCAGGAGCTACGTATTCGCCCTGAGAGAGTTTGAATATATGCTTGCAACGATCCACGATTTTCAGGCTGTTTTTCTGTGAAAGGAACACGAAATAAAGTTAAGAACTTTGATTATTAAAGAATCCAATAACCAGCGAAGCAGAAGAATAAAGGATTTATAATGTAGGAGGTATCTTTGTATAGTGCTTGTAACCAACTTTGTAGCACATCAAAATTAACCAAATGGGAATCCAGATTCAGTGTTTAGCTATGTAACGTCCAAAAGCCTACTTCAGCACCCGATCTGCACAGAGTGAGGTAGCCGCAAACGGAGGACTCCGCACAGGTTGTTCACGAGGGCTAGCCCAGTAAAGTTTTTGCTTTACTGACCTTCAGCGCAATCCAAGACAACCCTCACTAGTTGTGCCACCGTGATTATAGGACCTCTGATGGTAGAGGCACACGGTTTAGCTTAGCTCTCCGTATACTTTTAGGCTATGTAGTCCTTCATTCATTCCATCGAATTGAGGCATCAGTTCGTGGACGTTTTTCCAAGCCCATCAACTTGCCTATAGCTGGGAGGTGGTTGTCTGGCAGGCGAGATGACCCAGACTTCCACGAAAGCGCTACTTGAGCGATTTAAATAAATGGGACAGGTCTTGTCTTCTGTTATCGTACATGGATCTCAGGCCCGTTTACATTGATGATGCAGTTAACGCTGATGATTTGCATTTTTTTGAGCTGCTGGATACAAGGTCAAGCAGAGCAAGAACTTCGAGTCGTCCACAAGCAACAGTTACGCCTAATCGAGGTGATTTAATAAGTGAAGCATCAGACCCTAAATACCCAGCTTCGCTGCCAACTAAGTGTTAATGAACGTCTTAGCAGACCCGATAATCAAGGAGGCATTGAAACCTACCTCGCCAAGTAGACCACAGGTGGGAACTGCTAGAATTGCGAAGGGATTTCTTCAAGGAAATGAAGCTTCATGCGTAAAAAAAGTGCCTCGCTGCTAGTGATGCGAGTGAAAGGAGCTGAACTGTCTCTCAGACATCACGAGACCTTTGAGTTTGAATACACGGATCTAGGTTACGAGTTCCTCTAAGGGTACCTTGCAAAGAGGATTGGATGCTACGACATGTGGTGGATCAACGTAGATCCGGACGGGTCCAATGAAGGAAGATGAGGTAGCTCATCAGATATGATGGACTATTCTTCTTCCTCCGAGCCATGAAATTCTTTCAGTACCTCATCCTCCGTAACCAAAACGCATTTCAAAGCAGCAGCTTCCAAATTCTGTTCGAGCATTCCAATTTAAGGGTAGCAAAAGCCAGCATTTGGGATGGCTTTTCGACATTGAATTGGTGGAAGGAGTGGTCGAGCAATTTCTCATTCCATTAATACCTGTCTACCCTTCAAAACGTAGGCTTGCAGATGATAAAGACCTTAGAGAGAACGGACTAGTTAATCATCTATCAAGCAGACTAATTTCGTGGCATTTTAAGAATTCGCGGTTCTGAATAGTAAATTAGTTCCACCGACTTAAGTATGTGACACAAAATTGGACAGTAAAGCAATCCAAGTAAAATTGTGTTCATTCGATTCACCTCGATTCAAATGGAGCAGTACTTCCGTAACAGTAAGCTAGGTGAACAAGGCAATCGTACGAGTGCCGTCAAGTGATTGGGGCGACAGTAATAGAAACAACAATAAAAAGGGGAAAAGATGGAAAAGCATCGTAAAACATGTTCTTGATGTACGACCGCCATCCAATGCGCAAAATCGAAGACACGCACTACGAATCGCAAAATGAGGAGCATTCTAAATTTAGCATATGACCTTTCCTCCATTCTCATTGGAGGAGCTTCAGGAATGATGCTTTGAACAAAAACGAGCGGCTAGAAGGCTACATTAGTGAACCTTTTGATTATTAAGGAATCCAATCCCAAAGGATGTGTGAAGGGTGAATTCGGGGCTCAAAACCTGCGCGAAATGCACACACCTGGCGGCGAATGCAATCAAGATAAGGGGTGTAGAAAATGTCTGTGAGTACGGAATGTATGCGAAAAGCGTTAAAAGAGAGGCTTACCTCTGTCCAAATCCCCACGTCACCAGTACGCATCCACCCTTCGGAGTCAAATAATTTGGTAGTGTTTTCAAGATCCTTAAAGTACCCCGTTGTGCAGCTTGGCCCCTTCACGAGAATCTAGGGCAGATCAAAGACAAATGCGTAATTTTCTAGCTAGGCTAGTAGCCTAGTGACTAGGATGCGCTACGATGACTGCCAGCTTGAACTTTCATCTCGAACAATTATGCGCAAAATTCAAGGTTCCCTCGCAAAGCAGAGATAATAGAATCCTTTGAAAGCGCGAGCATTATCCTAGCCCTCATAATAATTCAGACAGCTCCAGACACCGAAAAACAAAGTGGTTAAGCAAGAAACAAACGCATACATACATACACACAGTACTTTGGTCGGTGATCCGGGAAATTTCGCTCTGATGGATAGTTTAATCCTGCGGTGTGAAATCGAGACAGTCAGCAACACACTTTAAACTACATATTAATTAGTGGCAGTAGGGTTTGACTAACATTACCATTAAGGCGTGATCAGCAAGTTGAGAATCGCACTCATTTATGATAGACTTAAGCGTAAAGATCAGCCAGTCACAAGGAAGAAGGCTAATCTGAGCTTGGTGACATGCTGCCGCAGTAGCAGCAGCGATGACAACTGACTGGTGCCACCACAATACCGATAATTGGGGCCGCCCAGTACCAGAGACCCTCAGAATATTCAGCTTGCAACAAAAAAACAACGTAAGGATCGCTTTCATTAAGTGATTTATTATTGAATTTGACTGCATATTTACGTGCACAGACTTTTCAGTCTCTGGGACTTGGGTGACATGGCCTTCCGATCTTACCTGTGGTTCCTCATCCCATGTCTATCTATCAGATACCAACATTTGAGAGAAGTCTCGGGACGCCGCATAGAAAATTGGGAGGAAATTAATGAAGACTAATGTGGAGAAGAATCAGTAGCACTACCCTAAACATACTTCTACGTCTGTAATACTGGTTGCTATTGGATCCGTTTTGAAACATTCACTTTGTCATAGGACTACTACATTATCATATCCACATAAAGTACACCAGTGGATCAATAAAGGATTTCTGTTCTAACAGAGGATGACAGCGTTTAAAATGGGCTCGAGTGGTGACTAACGATGGATTAAGGGAAATAATGCTGAAAGCGGTGAATACTTCAAAACGGAAGTACGCCATGTTAGCACCTGGAGGGCTAAATTAATGCTGCAACATAATCATTGCGATTTGTCCCTCCCTGAGGTCAAGTCATAAGGACGTGTTGCAAAGGTTTTAGTTCTGCAAAATACTCGGCTTTTTGGACTTTAATTTATCCCTACACGTGTTCACTGGGAATTCCTAATGACAATCAGATAAAGGCCCAAGTCATAATTGAATCAGAGCAAAAAACCAAGAAGCACCAAACTCACCTCGCCCTTATTGTCGCGCTCAGCCACAATGCTCATCGAGGGGATGTCCGCCAGTTTGACCCTAAGACCGGGCACTGGAGCGCCGACGTGTCCACCCTCGCGGTCACTGGCAGCTGCCGAGGAGAGGGAGCCCGCAGTCTCCGTTGAACCATACCCTTCGAAGACCTAGAAAGGCAAAGTGTGGACGTGGCTGAACTGAGAAACCGGCTCCAATAAAACAGCCATAATTTCCTTGGCTAAAAGCCCAATAGAAGAAAGATGTCAAGTGTGAAGACGCACAACTGACTATTCAAATGTCTATTTTAAAATTATGTTCACTGATCCGAATAGAAAGTTCGCAAATAACGCCATCATTCAAGACAAATATGAGCCCCCTCATGGCACATGAAGATAGAAATAAGTGGGCTGGTGTCATCTTAATTGTAATCATGGTAGTGACACAGCATCGCATTGCACATTACTAAATGACTATGGATTCAGGCGAATCAACCAATGAAAGGCAAGTAGCATAGCGGAACCCACCCTTAACCAATAATGTAGCGCGTGTTGGACATCCACTTTTAAGAAGCCTAACATCTCAGCCGACACATAAGAGCAATAAGGAGTAACGGCGCTGATGACGTCGCAAACAGACAGAAGAGTGGTATAAACTAGTGTTTATGGGTGCGCGCTTGGATTCTGTCTAGCATCCAAGCAGAGAGACCAACAGACAAGGCCTCGATACAAATGGCTTTAAGAGAAAGACCAAGGGAATACGGCGTGTGTGTACGTGATAGCTGGATGGATAATGGAGACTGGCTAAGCCACGTGTGGTTTCTATCTCGCCTATTTATAGCAGGTGATAGAGTTGGGCCTTACAATGAGCATCAACTTTGCTTAAAGTACATCCATACGTGGCATCGAGCCATCAAGAGGGGCCGAGCGTGACATTTGAGATTTTGCAATGAACACAGACAATCTGGAGAAATTGAAATAGGAAAGTTTTTTTCGAGACTGGAATTGTTTCGTTCTGCGCCTCCACCTTCCGTACTGTTCATCGGCAGAGTACCATGTTGAGCTGCTGATTTTTCAGTATGCCAAAGAAGCGATTGGCCGCCTCGTGACCTTGAAACCATTGCTGATTTGACCGTGTGAAGCTTGCGTCTGATGATTGGTGGTTTCGTACGAAGGCATTAAAAATCCATGCAATAGTGCTCACTTTAATCTGTTAACAAACTTCTTCACTCGTGCATTGAATGTGGCATAGCATGTTGATAGCAAGTGATGAATCATCTGGGAAGTGAATTGCGTACTCTTGTCCATGCCTAGCGTCTCATAGAGCTCATGTTGGCTAAGGGTATGGAATAGCACTTGGAGCTTCTTGGTGGCCGTGATAGAGATCGCGTGCGCTATCTACGGCCACTATAAACAAAACCTCCACCTCCGCGAGCAAGGCTTCCTCGACTGAGGTCGGGGTACCCGTGCAGGTTTATGCAAATTCTTTGCAGCTCGTTAGCAATGACAACAGCTTTTTATTAAAAATAGGCGAGATTCCCGTCCATGCGTAGACGTTGGGCAAAACCTGTAGCTGATGTTGAGATGATTAGCCTGAAATTGGCGGAGTGACCTCGGAGTTAGAGACTTGGGCAAAACAACACGACTTCCAGACATCAGAGCCTTTGGCGATGCACAGGAAGTCGCAACAGTGGAGTGGTAGTTTGAGGCCGTTATTAAGCTACCAAAACAACCAATTATTTCTTCAACAAAGCACATTGCCTGCGTTAATACAATGGTTGAGTTTGTAGCCTCCAGAACTTCGACTGCGGTCATTGAGAGCTCGAACGTGAATAAGTTATGAAATTGGAACAACTCTTCGGGTGATCGACTCCAACCGCCCGAGATACTTCAGTTGAGCTCATCTGAGTAAAGGTGATTTGATTGATACCTGATACAGATTCAGCTTGCTGAACCAGTCAATGCTAAGCGGGTTGAAGTTTCCCTTCGTGATGCAGCACGTTTAAGCGAATGATGTGCCCACCACTCACACCAGTGGTGCTTCGAGTGGCATGATGGGCCTGTGGTTTTTCAAGTGGGTGCCATAGTTTCTCCACTATATTGTCGACGTCCAAGACAGTTCCCAGCTCTAGCCATGCTGAACAACCATTGAGACAGAGGGTGATGAACTATCAACTATCAGGTGCGCTGTCTTGGCAAAAGTCCAAATTGGATGGTGTCTACACTGAAATCGGATGTGAGCGGCACAGAACCAGCAGTTGTCTCGGCCCTCAGACTGATTAAGGGGTGTTACGCTACGGTTTGGTTAGGCCTTGATAAGCCTTGGCAATTCCCTCGCATGCAGTATTTTGACACCTTTCTGGAAGATTCAGCAACCAAGAACGCAAAGCCAGAAATTTGGACAACTGAGAACTGCAGATGACAGTGAGCGAGTTGAACTGATCAACGGATAACAACTTCATCTTGAATAGCTGGTATGCGCGGTTCACTCTCCCAACATAAGTCAGGAGATCGTGGACCTCGTTCATAACCGGTTCCAACTATTTGAATCCCACCGATTTCGTGAAGGCGTCAAGCTGCAGTAGTGATGGAATTCTGCAAAATTCGATTTTGAAAGCAGAGGTCTTATCTTCAATGCGTCATTCTGCGTGGCAAGACCGACCTAAACCATGAATCAAACGTGGCTTTTCCACTGGGAGGCAGTGGGGTACCACTATACTAATGTAGGTCCCATCCATTGATGGTGTGGAACTCACAAGTGGTTAAACAGCCGAAGTGTGTTAAAAGCCTCATCAGCTTCAACTGTTCTTCAAGTAGTAGTTCAAGCTTTGAAAAGACCATGACATGAACAATAAGTCGCCAATTGTTGGGTCCTATAGAAAACCCAACTTCACCAAAGTTGCCGATGTGTATGAATAAGCAATGTTCGGATGTAATACGGGAGTCTTTTACATTTTATGCTACTTGATGGTCATTTCAGTCGCCTGCAATTTGGCCTGTACGTTGGCGGAAGAAAATATGAAGCCAGTTCCAGGCAATAACCTGTAGGAATAGCTCAGACATTACAAAAGAACGATCACCAAACGCGTGTCCGAAAATGTGTCGTCGCCATACCTGCATGCTAGCGACAGAAACATCAAATGACAGATGGCCATGGATTATTAATCCGACTCAGCTAAATGAACGCCGCATCATCGGCGTATGTGAAGTGACTCAGCCAAGGCAACACGACACCCAAGGAATAAATGCACAGGATAAATAACCAGAAGATAGGAATTAATTTACAAATACTTCCAAGCGAGTTACGAAAAAGGGAAATGAGAAGGAAGCACTCGAGCATTAAAACGTTCACTAGGAATCAGAAAGGTAAAGAAATGGAGCCCTTACTTCAGCTAAAGATGATGTTACGGCTTCTTTACGGAATAAATGAACATTTTAATGAATTGGAACAGTCAGACAGATTTTAAATGCTTCGCCAATTTTGCAAAAGTAGCCTGGTTGGGAAATAATAGCCGATATTTTCTGGACTCATGTAGCTGAGGCGAGGTAATAATGATGTTCAGTGGTCTGGAGAACGATGATTCATTTCGATGTTTCGAGACATAATAAAGGGAGGTGAAGGGATCGAAAACAACAGTATTCCTAAATAATCAACTATAAACCCCAACTTAAAAGAAACATTGTGCTATGGATGCGTACACAACATCCAGACCGCCCACTCCCTCCATCCGTGTGATTCGAGATTCTGTTGTGAAGCGGCGTGAGGCGGGAACGTGAGAGTTCTCGTGGTACAAAAACGAGCGGTTTAATTTAGTGAATTGCTCAAACCAACCGAGCGTCTAATCACCAAACGCTCTGTTCCCACTGATTTGAAAACCCTTCAAGACTAGCATCAACAAAATGAATTGAGCGGATAAGACAGAACTGGAAGGCCTTCACGGAGATAAAAATATAATGGTCATTGAGGAGAGATGTACTCCCAGCTGTTCATTTTTTTTTGGTTAAATTAAACAGAGATAAAGTTTGACGCTCACAAACTAGGATGGTATTGAGTACTCTAGGAGTACTCAATAGTGATTTCAAACATCCGCACGCAAAAATTGTTCACTACGCCCTGGATACGCACAGCCGCCGCAGTAGATGTCAACTTTCGGAGAAGCACTACAGACAGCCATTAGTGAGGAAAAAAGTGTTGAGCATGAAAAAGCAGAATGCTCCCGTCTGCAATTTAAATTTCACATCCGACAGAATCTTCGAAGAGCACGTGAGTATTTCACAAACATCCTAAATGCCAGAAAGTTTGTTTATCTAGGAGAGCAAGATTTCCCCCTAGGAAGCTAGGCGGTAATGAAAAGAGAAGGGCACTATCTGGGTCTGCAAGCAAAAATTTTGCAACTTTTGTACTCAGGGGTGCGTTCTAGAATTGCGAATTGCATTGGATAAATAATAGGGAATAACCAAAATTCCGGTTTAAAAAAAACACGACACATTCGCCTAAGCATTCTTTTTTTAAGAAAACACTTTCAACCGTGCCGTCCGGAGTCCCTGATTACACAAGTTAGCTACCAAACAATATCCTATGAATTGAGTAACACCATAGCCATCTACCCAAAATGCAGGGTAGAGTCAAACATTCGCGTCAAAACAATCTGGTGTATCGGAGAGGAGAAAAGTTTTATAGCAGCCGATATATTTGGCGCCACCCGTCATGGCAACAGCAAAACCCAGCCACGTCAAGCACTTCCCCAACCTACCACATTCCTCTTACAAACACTAAGTCCGTCATACCACTGTCGCCCAATTGATACCAATAAAATACTCTTAACTAAACGACATTTATTTTTCAAAATTTCAGACCATTGGATTTACCCGCTGAAATAGTATTTGCCGACTGAACCACGGCCTTATCGCCAATGCTCAACATCTGTCCACCTACAGATGGTGTGCAATGGACTGTGCTGGGGTGTTACGACGCAGCAAGTAGGGTTTAAAAGTCCTTCAAATCGTCGCAACGAAATCAAAACCCTTCAGGAGTAAAGTAAGGGCTGAAGTTTTCATTAAATTCACTTTTCCAACACAGGAACGATGGAAAAACGGTACCATTAATTAAACGATTCGGGTGCACTGAAATATATTTTGCAGCGTAAAAACGATTTACATTATTACGCTTGTTTATGAAAAGAAATCTTATGATCCATAAGCAATCAACACCTTCAACTGTTTACCACTAGGGAATGCCTATGCGCGTTTAATTAAGCCTAAGAAGGGTGACCGACAATAACTACCAAGATAAAAGGAAAAGGTAGCGCCAATCTGGGTGGAATGGACAGTTGTGGTTACAAGACAAGACAGCCAAAACACCAGATAAATAAAGAAAAACAAAACAGTGGGGATGTGCACAAACCCAACATGAGAAGGCCGCACGTGCAAAACGAAGAATGTGAGTAGGCAGCGGAGCTCCACCACAAACAATGACCTGAACGTGACCACCGAGAAGGGCGCGAATTTTGGAGAAAAATAGGATATCCCAAATCGTGTTCGTGGAAAAGTTGCATCTGCAATTAAAACTTCAAGTGAAAGGTTGACGGCCCAATCTCACTGCACAATATGCATCAATCTGCCTACGCGTCCACAGCCTGAATCTTTGATGCAACGGCTTTAGCAAAGAGGCGCTTCTTTAACTCAGAATTGCCAATCTTCTTTTGAACGCCCTCGTACATTCGCAGCAGAATCCGTGGTACTGTGGTCCATAGCGTGGGCTTTAACCGCTTAGCATCTTCAAACAGGAGACGCGGTTCGCCCGAGTAGAAACCGATTCTGCCTCGATTGAAGATTGTAAGGAGCTGTGGAAGAAACCAAAAAAAAAAACAAGACATTAGGCCCTTAGACATCAAGCCCGACCCAGTACTGAGGGACTGAGAAGAAACGAGTCCCCTCTCTCAACCATATCAAGCTAGAATCCCGATAACACGTGGCGCCTGATTTCTGCCCACAAACACACGATAGCAACAGAGGAATGGGTTCTATAAACACAAATACGTGGCACAAAACAGCGGGGAGATCTGCCATATGCGAAGCCAAGTAACTCTATGCCCAAGCTAAGAACCTAAACAGTGAAAAGGTATACCGAACACTAATTAATTGTTTGCATAAATATTGACACAAGGTAAAGCCTTTGATGATTAAAAGTGGTAAAGAATCAAAGCTGCCGACACTGGAACAGGAATGCCAACACCCAAACCTCATGATACAATGAATTTAGGCAAAAAGCTGACTTACGACAAACATTTGTTCCAATATATGAGCCAAGGGAAGGTAAGAAAGGTAGACTCCATCTTCCGTTATAATCTGAAAGAGAACATAGGTAAATTAGTGGGTTCTCTTGCCACAAGCAGACATGAGAGCCAATGGTCATACGAGTTGCTGAACTGTGACCCTTCATTATTTCGTCAAGAGGCAGCCCAAGCGTCACCAAGAAGGACCGAAATCAGTGAAAAATCTTCAAAATACTCATAGCGAAGCAATAAGCTGTGAACCACAGACAAGGTGACGGCATTATAACAGCAGATTCACTAGTAACAATTCTGTTATTCTTAGTGGCAAGACGAAAGGAGAATAAATGGAGGAGTACTTTTAAAATGACCACACTAAAAATACACATACACACTTCCTGCTCTGCAATTAAAGACGCACCAACCAATCATAGTGTGGAGCAATATTTACGAAATGAGCAAAAATGAGGCACAGAAATTTCGCTCAAAGCGGGGCGATGATGCTGGCCGAACGTGGTCAAATTCACAAGCGTTTGGTGGTTCTTTTGTGAATACCGATAATTTTGATGCCAGTAAAGAAGGCTAATGAGATAGAAGTGACCCAGCTCAAAACATTAAAACATTTGTGAAATTCGCCATTGTTCTTTGGACAAGCGTGGTAGCAAAATCGAGTCAGGGATCCACTGATCGAATATTAGAACAACTGGAGGGAAACTTGCCTTGCTACAGAAGCTAAAAGCGACGAAGCCAGTGAGGAAGAGAAAAAGTACTTCTCCCACTCCCGAAGGCATAATAAGGAGAGGAAGGTAAGCAGACTCACATCTCTACCACAGTTGAGGATATTGTTGTTCAAGCTTGCCAACATCATTCGGTTGGAAATCATTACACCTTTTGGAACGCCTGAAATTAGAGAGGACGAATTTACGCATTAATTTTAATTGTTCAGAACTAAAAAGTCCCTATTCTGAGATCTGGTGAATATGCACATGACTAGGAACTATAAACAACTAAAATCATTAGCGTACCAGTAGTGCCACTTGTATAGCAAATGAGAGCAAGGTCATCTGGTTCTGAGGGCTGAAGGGGATAATAAAACGAATGGTTTGATGCGGAAAAAACAACTCATTAATAGTCCAGTTTAAGTTTGGGGGCTAGTTAATAGCGGGGGATTAATCAATCACCAAATCTTGTAAGCCACGAGATGTAAGCGCAAAAACAGGCCTTCTGTGGGTTGATGAAATGGGACCAGGTGACAGCCCAAGACCAAGCTGCCATGCGCTAGCACTATAAAGTCAGTTTATTGAAGAAACACACAACTCCAAAACCAAGGGAGCTGCACGAACGAGACATGGAACAGTAGATGGCGTCGTTTTACATGAAGTAATTAAACAGTAGCAATTACCTTTAACAAAACAGGTGAACTCAAACGCACACATGCGCCCGCGGATTCACAAAACTATAAATATTCCATGTGGTAATGGGGCAGAAAATGAAGAGACGTGGCGAATTGCGCAAGGATAAGAATTACCACCATACAAGGCATCTGTGTGAGCAAAGCGAGAAAAGAGTGACACAAAAGTACGAAGGAGTAAAATTTCATCTCACTAATGAAATCTCCGTGGTAAAGTAGGAGTGGCGTAAAAACGAAAAGCCACTGAAGAAGGGTGTGAATCACCACCCTAGCGTTGGAAGCAGCATACATGAGAGAGATGGTGACCACAAGGCATACATCAGAGCCTGTTCTGGGTACCCAGGGTACACGTCTTTTCAAGTCAGTTTACATTGGCAGACCCAGATGATTGAATATGTCAGGCATATGAAGCTTCAATGGGCTGTCACGCACATACACACTTAATGTTGGATTCCCAGAAATCCAAGGACTAACAGGGGCAAGGCTTCAGTAAAGCGACAATGAACTAGCATTTCCAAAGCAAATGGGCGTTTCAAAAAAATCTAGATTGACATTCTTGAAGAGGAATCCCTAGTGAACTCAGTACATTCAGTCAGAGTGAGAAGCTTCAAGACAGATGAAATTATGCAAACGCTAAGAGACAAAAACTGCTGCTAAGAATAAACGCAAAGCTCACTGGAACAACATGGAGAGAAAGGTCAGGAACCTTTTAAAACAGTGAATTGAGAGTTTCAAATATAATTACGCAACTTTTGTGCAAGCAAGATCCCCTCTCACGATAATAACCGACATGTTGACCCCAATAGGTCGACGAAAAGTACTCAAACGTTTGACTGGGAGAAGCACGACAAAGCAAAGTTACATGTAATAGGGGTGAACTCAGGAAACTTGAGCATAAACAAAAGATTTTAATGAAAAGGCGGGAAGATAAACGTTTCTAAATGTACTTTTCTAATGAAGAAAAATATTACAATTGTGAAACATTGACAAGTTAGTATGAGAAAAGTGGTAGGCAGTTCAAAGCGTCTTTGTGTGTCTACTTAGAACATTCCGGAATGTTGAAACCCCAAATAAGGCAAGTCAATCATTCCCGCATGTGAAAACGTTTTCGAAAGGCAAAAATGGTGAGGGTAGATAAACTCCGACCAGCCCTCTAGCTACCCAGAGTAAATGTATGGCAGTAGCTAAACAAATCCGGTTAATTCAGTAAATTAATCACATTAATTGACTGAAAGGAAGGACTCAGGCAAAGGAGGTAGAAAATGTAGCATTCGAATCTTGCAATTGGGATTGACAAGAAAGCATAAAACATGAACTTCTTCACAGAGCTGAAATATGTCAATACAAGAGACAAATACGATCAAGATCCCTAACGATAGGCCGAAGATATACACCAACTCATAGTAGCTTTTGACCTCAATGGGTCAATGCGCGAGGCACCAAACATCCACCATAACTGAAAGAGGAGCCTAATCAACATGACAACACATACGCTGGACGAAAATGAAAGTTGAGAAAGTCGAAATCATCCCCAAAAGAAGGAAGTGAAACTATCCGAGCATCAGAACTTTGTCTAAAAACTAACAGCACCATGGAGAGGGCGATGAACGCTCTCAAGCAGCACCCTGTAAACACTGGAAAGTCGAAGTTTGGAGCAGATTGGGTCAATCCCACGTGTAAGAATACGCCCGACGGCTTAGCCAGCAGCCCCATCGGATGCGTCTGCCCAAACTAGACGCACGCAACTGTGCGGTCGCGCATGGTGTCATCTGCTGCGGCCTTGAGACTAAACAACCAACCAGAGCACAGGCAATGAAAGAGGACAGCAAGTTGATGATAGGGGCCATAAAAAATGGAAGGAAGGAAGCGAGAAGTGGAATATGGGGCCGTGAAAAACAAATGTTGAATAACGACGACAGTAGAACGAGGGAAGCATGAGGTTACCATTGTTTCCAAAGGGGAGGCCTCACCACGGGTCTGAAATGCCGAAAAGAGAAGCGTTATGAAAAAGTCAAGACCGGGGAAGAAGCAGCATTGCACAGTTACGCAGACTTACTAAAATCTCAGTAAAGGTGAAGACTTGAATGGCATCTCCGGCCCTTGCCCTGAGTGCGGTGAGATCGTCACCAGTGTTCATTATGATGAGATGTTTCACGAAGGGAATGGTTTCTGCTAGGTTCAATAACTTTAGAGCCTGAGCCGCTGTGTCACACACCACCACTGAAAGCTCAGCTAGAAAATAAAAATAATCATGTTGATGAAAACCCATTTCATTCATGCATTAGAAGCCAGCCGACACATGTTTCGTTTGATTGAAATTAGCTACCTATGACCTTGACAAGGAAAGCTGAAGCAGAGGGGAGTCTGTTTCATAGCGGAGGTGATGATGATTAACTTACTTTGTTTACAGATGTACAGCAGAGCCTCCTCCCCAAGCGTATCGAATAGAGGGACCGTGATAAGTTTGTACGAAGAACAGGCATACTGAGAGATGAGCCACTGAAGTAGAAAACAAGGGGTAGGAGGAGTGTGGCTTCAAAGCAAACTGAGGCGAGATGATTAAGAAAGGTATTTTAGAGGTGATGCTAAGGGAACATTTAGTATCACTAGGTATATGCATGAGTTTCCCACGAGAAACCCTAAGCAGATAGAATTCCCGTTACCTCAGGTCTGTTTTTTCCATAGACTCCGACGCACTTGGACGGTTCTGAGGTGAGTGAGTCTAAAGTTCGAAGACCGGAACCAAAATTCTTAACGGAAGTATAGACCTCGCTGAAGGTTCGCCACTCATAAGGGGATGTAGGAGTGACATGAGTGCCGAGAAATGGACGATCACCTTAAGAAAAGGAGCAGAATGAGCATAAAATAGAGGAATTTTCGCAAAACAAGACCTTAACAAGGGCAATGGCATAATTTCTCTGTTTACTGGTACGGAAAAAAGAACACCCACTTACCTCCCAAACTCACGGCCTCTTTGAATAAATCATGCACACATTTGGACCCATTTCCGAGAATATTGGGCAAAACGCAATCTTTATAGGAAGGATTCACACGAATCCCACCCTGTTAAGCAAGAAATAGTTTTAGCGAGATTAATTTGACTCTAGAGGTTGGAAGAGAGAAACTCACTTCTAAAGTGTAGGCATGATTTTGGATACCGGGTTTGTAAGAACCAGTGCTTCTTGAGGATTTAAACATCAGAGTGCTTAAATAGAAAACAGATAGTTAAAGGTATCAAGGGAATTGAAACAGAATCCTAAATCATACGAGACAATAACAGATCTCATGAAGACAAGGGACAATTTAAACATTTTTGTTCAATTTCGATCCACAAAGTTTGCACAGTAAATAACCAAGACATTTTAAGGTATAGAAATCGACTGAAGGGAATGCAACAGAAAATAGGCATTACATGATGCAAAGTGAAGTACGAAGAGGCGCTCGATTACACTGAAATGACCATCACAGAGCTAAAGATGGGTTGTCAGTCAAAGTGTGACAAAATCCAAACCACAATCAGAGATATTAAGCTCTGTTTCTATCGTGCGAACCAGGAAGCATGACGAAGACAACAAGGGAAACGATATTAAAGCACCTACACCTGCATTAAACTCAAAACACCTCAGAAAATCAGCAGACTCTCACATTCCACACAGCATTACATACATTCCTCGAAAATAAAGGGTAAATAAGTGCATAACGATAGATTCTCAAAACAATACAAGCGTGAGAAACATTGTGTTTGCGTATGAATCTTAGCAAAATGATTATTTGTGATAGATATAAGTGTAAGTCAGATTATGAGATATGGGCCCAGAAAAAAACAGCACGAAAACGCTTAAGCATTAAAGTGCACAACAAAAATTGGAAGGAACACGGTAATGACTTACACGAACTCGGTCAACGAGATAACGACGAAGCGCCGCGCAAAAGCAACCCACACAACTGAATAAGGCGATTACCCCTCCACTACTTTGTGAATGTAAACAAATGATAAATATATATACAATGGATTAAGAAGCTGAGGGTTTTAAACAAATTTTAGGGCCCGAAAATACCTTCATTCAGAAAATTAAAATGCTAAATACGAAGGAAATTATATAATGCACCCACTTAAACGCGTTCATAAATGCTAAGTGCAGACATTTAAACAGGTTCCTAATAGGATTTGCAAGGCTAACGTCAGTATCATAAAATTGATTAAATAATTAACCAAAGTTACCTGGACGAGGGTTTTATTACTGCAAAGAGGTATCAAGTCACGGAAACATTTCTCACCTCATTTTTGCGATTGTTATTTACATAAGACATCAGTGGCTTTGAAAAGAATTTTTTAATGCGTGAGCGCAATAATTTATTGACGTCTTCGCACCGTCCTTTTTGTCGATGGATTGGCCTCTAAACCATGCCGTTACCCCGCAGTTCTTTTGTTCGCGAATGAAACATACTATTGGGATGCAAACTACAAAACTACTTAGCTGAAGAGCTATTCGTTTAAACTTTAAGTTATTATAGCGCCCAGGCCCTTTGTCAGGTTTCCTAGACGTTGTAGTTACTGCTTTTGTATGATGTAAATCAAGTAGGGTGCAATAACTGTTGTAGACGTGACTATGTCTATTCATTCGTGCCATTGGAAGGGTGGGCGCGGAATTCAGGTCTGTTAAACTACTGAGGTTTTTGAAAGGATATTGTAGCGTCCCGAGGCTCCCTTAAGGTAAAAGAAGGCGCAGTACTAGATCAGAATATATATATTCCGGGAACAGAGGACTTGGGGACTGTTGGCACGGCCCGGAGGTCGACCGACCGGCTAGAACAAGATGGCCACCCAAGTCACCTAAACCGGTAGTTCGAACAAACAAAGTATTACGCAGTTCCTCTCTTCTTTCCAGCGTCGCCCCCGACGCTCCCCTTCGTCCGCCTCCCGTCTCAGCCATCACAACGTAATCAGTGCTGCGAGAAGCACCCACGAGCTAACCGTCCCAGTCGTCGAGGTTCGAACGCATGTGTTCCTGTAGTGCCATCCATTCCGCGTAGCACTCAGTGCAGCAAATGCGCGCCTCTTGGCCCTCCTCTGGGCTTGGAGTCCACGGCTAGTGTCGCTTCGGTTGTTAATGGCTTTCCTGTCGAACACGAGGGCGAGGGAGATGTCGAAGATGAACGTCGATCTCGACCCTTCTGTTACGAGATACCAAAGGTTCTCCCCTCCGTAGCACATGTACTTCTTTCACAACGCCGACGTTTGCCATAAGCGGCATGGAGCAGGATAAAATCCATCAAAGTCGGATCCGCTTTCCACTGCCACCAATGTAGCGTCTCGAGGCTCCCCTTAAGGTAAAAGAAGGCGCAGTACTAGGGCAGAATATACATATTGCGGGAACAGAGGACTTGGGGGCTGTTGGCACGGCCCGGAGGGCGACCAACCGGCTAGAACAAGATGGCCACCCAAGTGACCTAAACCGGTAGTTCGAACAAACAAAGTATTACAATATACTTCATCTACGCAATTGACTTAAATTGACTGCAAGGACAACATAGTCAAATGAGTAGTCAGAGATGCACCAATCCACAAAAAAGTAATATTTTAAGGGTTGGCTAGCAGTCAAGAGGTTCTAGATGGCTGTACTCTTGCATTAAATTAAAATAAGTTAGGACTGGGAGATTAAAGATATGGCTTTTAACCGGATAACTCCCTGCTTTTTAATGTACATTGAAACAACTATTAAATCGGCATTAACACAGCAACCCGAATTGAATCAATTTTGGATTGTAACTGCCTGTTTTTGATAAAAGCTGAATGGCTAAAACATTACATAAGGCTCTCAAGATAAGATATTAAGGATTTAACACAGAAATAGTAAAAGCTAATTGTAATAATGTCGGTGTTTATATACGCTTTGTAGGTGAGAGGCGGGAACACAATATACACGTGGTCGATAGCCCGCTAGCGTGTTCTCCCCCTGCGCCGGATACCTCAGCTCCGTAGACTGGACATCCCCACCTGACCGTTTCCCCTTAATTAAAACCATGCCCAGAAAAGCTCGGTCTTCTGCTAGTAAGGTAGAAAGGAATGAGGAGGAAGAAAAGAAGAACCCTGTTACACTAATTGGCATTTATTAAAAAGTTTTGGTTGGATTCAAATTCCGGATTTAAGTGGATTTTGTCTTCCCTTGCTTCTCACAGAGCCCTCCTCCCTCTCCCAGCTATATTCGGAGAGATGCTTAAAAATTTCCAACCTTGAGAGCATGAAAATAGGTGGGTTGATTTCATCAGGCACACCAAATACTAATTTTAATTATCTAGACTTGTAAATAATACTTAATCACACTTTCCCAGTGCGATTGCACTGAACATTTGTTGTGTTTATGGATCTAGCTGCTTTCAATCTATCGTGTACAAATGTTAGTACGGCTGCACCATATGCCTGGGCTATATTTAAAAAAATAAAATAAGTAAAACCTGAAATGTAACGGATGGATTGTCGAGGGCACAGCAAGTACTTAGCTCGAAGAATTGGCACATTATTCATTAGGATTGGAATTCTTCAGTCGCCTACGAATGCTTTAAACTCTGCTGAGAGGGCTTCGGGACACTTAGTGACTTGACTACTGCCTGATCAAACATGCTGTGCATGATTAAGCAGTCACAATCGACCCAACTTTCAAAATCGTGCACAGAAGTGCTACCCCAAATTTTGTCACAACATAATGACCATTAAATTAATTAATTAAATGAAAGCAGGACTTCTGACTAATAAAGATACCCTCTCTACCCAAAATTTTGCTCCAAAATAGTCAACTACTCTGCGTGCTCCAAACTGCACAGTTAGCCACCTATCAGCGTACTCGATTGATGCGCGCTGGTGCGCACGTTGTCTCAGTTCCATGATCTCTCGTCTTGCATTCACAGTACCGTAGGTCTCCCCTATTTCGAGGCCGCAGTCACGCACACAACTACTAACCAGAAAATCATGTAAGTCCACCTCTCAGGCAAAAATTTGCTTAATTCCACTTATGGTGTAAGGTCCTTTTATGCAGTCTTGTCTACAGTACCAGCTCATATGGGTGAACCTGAATAGTCATGATCTGCAAGATGGAAAAGTTAAATAAACTCACAATCAAATGTTTGAATTTATAAATATGAATCTTATGAGAATGGACTCAACGATTTTCTGTAATCTAGCAAGTCTTTCAACTCTCGAGTCGATCCGACCAAAAATTTTACGCAAATGAGGAAGAATTCTGTTTAACTTGATTGAGCACATAAATAACCTTTGAATTTTCATGGTGCCAGATGTTCGATTCTGCATTTTGATGAAACCCGATGTCATTTTTTAATGCAATGATTTAAGAAGGAGTAAACTTGGTAACTTAAATGACACATTTTGTTAATCTCATCGCCATTTAGAGGTCTCTTATGATGCATTTAAAGTAACGTAATTTACCGATGTGTTTTTTTGCCGACCCTAGTAGCGAAAAACGATATTGCTTTTGCCTTTTATACATTGCATTTATCGCAGAGTATTTACCAGCTAAGGCAGGAAATAATGTGACCTTCAGTCAATTTCTTTGCATCACTATTACCATACCTGGCGTCATTCGAGGGTGAATTGTATCGTCAAGAGTGCAGTTAACTGTGAGAGTCTATTTTTACAAGAAGGAATTGCACCATAGTGGCCCCTTATTGATGCAATGGAACCTTTGACAGAAAGCTATTAGGGTTTTTTTTGGATAATCGATTTAAAGTAATGCATTTTGGTAAACCGTTTCCAATGCTTCTTAACTGAGGCACCAGTTGGTAGCCCAGCCCTGTACAATGACTAGGCTGGTTGCACACTATGACCTCACGAGTGAGTCAAGATTTTATAGTCAGTTATAAGGTTGGGGGGTTGCCTTAGAAATTGAGGTACAAGTCTACTTATTCTGTGTGCACAAAGAACCCACCCGGTAAACTCGTGGCTCATACCAGTCCCTTCTTTCCGCCTGGTTAAAAGCCTAATGAGCACATGCTTTGTTTTTACTCATTAGTTATGCGGACTAAAGAGAGCTTTGTTGTTGTGAGAAAGTCGAGACTACTACAAGCGTATTTCTGTTCCAAAGTACACTCCCTAACGCCGAATTGAGGTTAAAGAGTCATTTGGTAAGAAAAGAAGAGAGGTGTATGCCGCTGATGTGCGCAAAAATGCGAGCTAACTTTACGGTCCCAAAAATACTATGAGATTAATGCGATGTCTTTCATTTATATTCCATTTGGAGGTAAGGCGGTTGAGAATTTTGAAGCAGCACCAACCATCCACGTGCTCCTCTTCTACTCACACCCTAATGTTAATTTGCATCAAACACATTTTTTGTTGTGGTTTTCTTCCAAAACACAAAGTACAAGCAAAAAGGTGGCCATAGTTGTGGCAGTTAGCGGAAACTTGAGCAACCCATGTTTAAGGCATCGTAATGTAAACGAGGTGATAGGGCCTCGAGATGAACAGGATGACATTCAAAGCAATCACTACGGCTTTATACTGGTACATAAAGTAGAAAACAGAACTTAGCTACCCTATTCCGATTAAGTACTTCTTGCTAGCTGCAGTGTACACACTGTTTTACCAATTTGGGATCGGCGGAAGAAAATGAGTTGAGAAATTGGCAATTGAATTCCTTTTAGGAGGTGGTTTGGGTTACCTTCAGTGGTGATTTACATTTACCATGTTTGCTGCAGGTTGTGAGCGATCAATCCATTTTGTGTGCTAGTGGGGAGGTAAACGTGGGCATCATTGGGCGTCTCCACACTTCAGGTGCCACTGGAGCACACATCTCCTACAGAAGTAGGTATGCAAAGGAGAGGGCTCTTTTTCCTCCACCAGGCAACGACACGCCGATTAAGGGAGTGTTGTAGGCAAAATATGCGCGATAGGTGCTGGTTGTGTTGACGTCCAGTAAACATCGCCCTTTATGCTTTTGTAGAAACAATAAAATGACTTCTGCTGGCCTCCAAGGTGCTCCGAAGTTGGGGGGAGGTGGTGTGAGTTTATTCATAATAATTTAAAGCCTTTTTGCCGATGGTTTCCCCTTTCTCAGCGTTAATCAAGAAGCAGGATCCGCAACATCCCGCAAGATCTCATGAGACTATTGGTTGGTGAAGCGGATTTCGTGTACCAGCCCTTGTTTGTAGGGCCAGAGGAAGCCCACTCTGTAATTGTGCAGAGCGAGCTAACAAATTTGTGTGTTTTTCATAATGAGGTTAATCAAATATATACGGACTCTTTTGATAGCTAATGCATTGGAATCTGCCATCTCGTGCCAACTAGCGGCTGCATTCACCTTATTTATGACCTCATATCCCTAGGAGCAAGCAAAAGCCCCTGTCTAAAATACTTTTTGGCCGCCTCTCTTGGATAAGCTTAAGTGGTAGCCTTCCGTCTCGTTTCCGTTGCGCATCGAGCGGATATGCCAAGTGAGAGACCGTCCACGTGTGAGTGACACGCGCATAGCTATACGCCGCCCAAGAGGTTTCTCAGAATTGCAATAAACCACACCGTTGGGAGGCCCTTAGACGAGGGCCGAAGTTCCTGCCACCCAGGTGGAATTACATGGTAGAGCAACAAAAGAGTCCGCACGGTTAGGCACCCAATTAAATAAAATCAACCACAGGCTATCCCAATTTACAAATCCATTCCTTTGTTACCGAAGTATAATCCAGTCGCCGCTTTAAAGGATACTAGCAAAGATTATTTGCTAATTTGCCTCACACTGCATATCTTCAAGCAGTTTTTCATCTGCAGTTGTGCAAAGAATGCTTACTTTTTACAACAAGGCCCCTGTACGACATCGCCCGCAGGTGTGGTGGTAACGAGACTCGTTATTGTCTCATGCATGATGAAGGCCAAAAAATGACTTTTAAAATTCATACCAACGTTTTGTTTCCTTTCAAAAGGGCACAGACTTGCAACATTTGGGATTGGAGCGGCCAAGGAGACCAAAAACCCACCCAGCACGCACCATAATCCTACTTGAGGGTGAGGCTGTTAAACATCAGCCAGTGAGCGCTGAAGATCTATTCACTCAAACCCGGGAAAGATCTCACTCGGAAGACCTTTTAGGGTAAAGCAAATTAATTTAATAATAATTTATCTTGTTTTTTTTAAGTAGATAGCGCGAGGGAATTTATTCAACCTGGGGCCTAAATAAGGACCAATAGTAACGCAGGCAATTTATTATAAACCTAAATTCTATCCAGTCAGCATTGGGAGAGCGACTATAAGGATCCAATGAACATCTAGGAAGAAGCTGATTGGTTTTCGTGCAAAGATATTTTAACAGATCTTTTTGAGTTCAAAACTTAAGTAATTTTAATGTGTTTGGAGCCGCTTTATTTAACTTATTTTCATGGGCAGAAAAAAAATCAAAATCTACTCTACATGAGCAAGGTTTAAACGGCCTGATACTATCAAATTTATGCCACAAATGGCCACAAGTGAGCGAATAAACGCCTCTTTGACCGACTGGTTTCGATATCAGGATTCAAACTAGCTCACGATTACAAAGTGAATACTTTACTTAACTCCTCACTTGCCTAGCAAGAAAAAGGCGGCTTCAGTGGCTTTCGCATTTTGAATAGTAATAAAAATTACAAAATGAACCCTTTTTGCAGTAATAAGGAAAAAGAAGTGGAAAGACAGGGGCCGGTCGTCCTTCCCCCCAGACCGGTGAATGGGTTCGCTCCGACCGCATTGCCGATGGGTGGGGTTGAATTACAGTCTTGGAAGAGTGGAACAGCTCAGGCCGCGAAAAAAGAATCAGTCTATCAAAATGGTAAGAAATGCTGACATACTTCTGCCTAAAAGCAGTAAGCAGTGAGATCACTAGGGCAGTTCATGCAGAATAGGGTTAGTCGAGAAACAAAATGCGATTAACGTCATAAACAAAATTACTACAAATTGCCCTCCCGTTCCCTCACAAGGAGTTGTAAGAAAGTAATTTAATGATGAGTAGATTTAGAGAATGTGATTTAAAATATGGAGTACAGTTGGGCGATGAAAAGGTCATACCACCCCATCGCCCTAAAAATGAGTCTAGTGGGTTTGTCAAAGAGCCTAAAAGCATAAAATTAATTTGTTTTGCCAAAGGTTAAAGACGTGATTGCAATCATTCATGCAGGTGGTAAGATGGTAAAGGGGTCTCATTTTCACAAAGCAAATTTAGCTGATAAAAGCAATGGAATTAGGGCAGCCTCAGGTGACCGTCTTGGAAACGAGAGACCAACCCATGACTAAACGTAACAGTTTGCTGGAGAAAACCAAAGCCACCTGCCAAAAAAGAGACGGAGGGATAAGGAACGAGATTTAACCGTGTTGGGTGTTGCAGTGCTTTACGTGTTCCTTACTTTCCTCATTCCATTCAATTGGTAGCAGGCAGACCTCCAACACCACCGAGGGAGGACAAACTCAAAACGACTACTTCAAACAGACCTGTGGATTACAAAAGGAGCCAGTCATCCAATGATCCTTCCAAGGACAAAAGAAATAGGTATATTTTGATTGACCCTTTATGTGTTATATGTAACTAATATACTGAGAAAGTCATCACAAGCTTCAGCTACTGTGATCACATACCTACTTAATGCCTTTGACATGTTTACAACCCAAGCCCCCAAAGTGATATGACTATCATCTGTGGAATATCTTCCTGTTGTACCATGACATCGTTCCAAGTTTATGTCACAGCCAAACATGCCGCAGGTTTGAGACTTTGAAACCGAAAAACCTTGGTGCCAGACGAGATGGCAGTCCTGGATGCCTCTCTCAACAAGCCATAAAATACGTTAATCCACTTGCCGCCAATTCTAGAAGTTGAGGTGAACATTCCCCCAAACACCACCACAAATGCCCCTTTATTAGTTCCTAAATCTTGAGAACTTAGAAATGGATAACATTTAAATGCTCACTGTGATTGGATAGTAAACGAAACCATTGATACCACAGAAGAAAGATTTTTATGTTTATTGGTTGTGTGGCCGTTTTGAGGGCACTCCTCACTCCCCCTTCTGGTCCCCCGCCCCAACCATGTTGTGTTAGGGTCACTTCATAAGTTATGCTACCAGAATGACCTCATTGGCACGGTTTGACCTCAAGACGGAAGAGTGGGGATACCTTTCCCATACCGTCGATAGAACCGTGGGTGTAAGTGCTAACCTCACAAGCAGTTAGAGGTGCCCTATCTCGAACCCCAAAACCACATAGGAGGCTGCAGCGCACAATCCTTCCTCACATGATAAACAAATTTTCCTTCATCGTGCAATTTCCAGACCCAATTTATCGTAAACCTTCCATCACTCCCTTTTATTGCATCGAGGAAATTGTTTTGTCAGAGGACTTGGGCAATTAAATCATCCTTGTTTTATGCTTCACTCACGTGGAAATGTGTATGCAAATATTCTTTTCCTTGCGAAAGTTTACTAGAGCTCACTAATACAAACCATTTTTTGAAGACAGGAGAAGTCAAAATGCATGGGTGAAATATGCATTGACGACGTAGATAAGGACTGGGAGGACACTGATATGATCCAGAGAACATGCTGAGTTTTAAAAGCCCGCGTAGCCACTAAGCTGAGTGAAACAAACAATCAGTAATGCACTCCTTGCACATTTAACTCATTGGGATTAGTTGTCTCAAAGTCCTAGCGCTTAAAGACGTCATTATGTGAGGGCGCAGATCGCTGAAATTGAATTGCGTAATTCTCAGTCGCTACAATTTCCATTGATTGACACGTCATATCAAAAAGCCATTTATTTAAAAGTTATAACCATAAGTGCTCTCATTGTACTGTCCTAATCTACTATAAAACAGTTTCCCCACCTTATTTGAAGCTAAATGCTGACGCTAAAGCACTAATAACATTTTTTGACATCTCTTGAGTAACGCTGCTGTAACAGATGTTTGAGTGAACCAGAAGGATGTAAAAATTACATTGTAAATCTTGTCCAAAGGCTGTGCTGTGAGTAAGTAGAGATGCCTCTGTAGCGTCCCGAGGCTCCCTTTAAGGTAAAAGAAGGCGCAGTACTAGGGCAGAATATATATATTCCGGAAACAGAGGACTTGGGGGCTGTTGGCACGGCCCGGAGGCTGACCAACCGGCTAGAACAAGATGCCCACCCAAGTGACCTAAACCGGTAGTTCGAACAAACAAGGTATTACATCTCATTTTTGTTTTGGCAGTTTGCAGTCAGGAATGTTTACCTTCACCCCAAAGATGGGCTAGTCGGCAGGACCTTTTCCCAATTTAAGAAGTCCAATTCATCACTTTGTCTAGAGTATCGCCCTCTTCACCATTCCGCATACGCAGCCTTTATGAAGC
The DNA here is from genome assembly GCA_001923025.3 of Taenia multiceps. Classification (NCBI taxonomy): domain Eukaryota; kingdom Metazoa; phylum Platyhelminthes; class Cestoda; order Cyclophyllidea; family Taeniidae; genus Taenia; species Taenia multiceps. The sequence goes on from CM010311.1 coordinate 3,348,284, forward strand.
CTTTGATCTGAGAAAGCCAAATACCTTTTTTCACAGATTTTGTTGCTTTTTCTTTCTCTCCTCCTTTTGCTTCGTACTAGTACCAACTGTTATAAATAGTAATATTTCTGCTCCCTCAAATGCGAGAATGAAGCTTCTCTACTTTCCCCATCGCGTTTAATTTTTTAAGGCTTAATTTACACCTAACTGGTCCTCTCTTTAACAAAACAAGGTAGGCAATTTAGATTAAGAGATGAGACGATCGTATGGATTTGCACCTCTGCACTTCTTACACACTCACTCAAATCTAAAGCACCCTTTTACCGCTACTTTAAAACACGCCCCCGTAGGTTGAAACGCTACTTAAAAAGTCTATGAAGGGTGGATAACAAACCACTAATTCAACTAGCTCCACCCGGTGCCAGATTCCGCTCTGCTATTAACAACAACCGAAAGGATTAGACTCATTCCCTCAATTGCATCATTATAGCAAAGCTTTCTTTTTTTTCCCTCCAAGTGGTTTTGACGACAGACAGTTGTTAAATCAGGTAAGTGGGAATCACAAGCGGAGTGGATTGCAGAATCCACTCATTTCGCCACATTAACGCAGATACCCATTGCTCGTAGTAAAAAAAAGAAATGACAATGTGCGGAAAATTTGGCATTTTACAATTGTCTCCTCATTCTTGTGATGAAAATGGTACATTTTGAGGGACCGCTCGTTAACCCAAAAGAAAAACTTATTCAAGAGACAAAAATTCGTAATGTTTGACCAACTTTAACGAGTTACATATTTTGCAAAAAAGTTGCCATGCCTTCATCTAATGTGGCATCTCTCGCTAGGCGAGACAGCCTGAAGTGTGTGGATTCATGATTCAAGTGGGCTTGGGTGACCTTGAAGAAGCCTTAGTTGCCAACCTACTATTAGGATAATGTCACACAAAGGCTGAATAAACAGCAAATCCATTTTACGGTAGATTAGAACACATTCCATTGTAATTTTCCACGACTATGCAAGAATTTCAAAGTGAATGGGAATTATCACAGGTAAAAGTGAAATGTCAACAAAATTCCGGACTCTTATTAAGAGAAGAAAAATCACACTTAATAATTAATGCCTACAATAACCTGGTATTATGCACATATTTTAAGCAATATTCTGCGTAAAAGATGCAAGTTCATTAGTAATGTAAAATTTTTGTAAAATAGCCATGAACAAGTCAAGGAGACAACTAAAAGAAAAGACACAGAGAAGCCGCTGCAAGACGGTGAGCAATTTTTTTACCTGTTAAAAGATTTAGGGCATTAAAAACTTATTCAACGGATAATTTAGTTGCTAGTAACGTCTTCCAATCACTATCAGAGCGAAAAGTCACCGTATTCAATGAAAGAACTTCGGAAACTTCAACCAGATGTCGAAGCAATGATGAGTATGTTTCGGAGCAGAAGAATCCAACACTAACAGAACAGATGAATAAAGAAGAAACTCAACCGAAAGAACAGAGAAAGGAAATCCCTTTGGAGAACGAGGAAATGCATGAATTATCAAGCCACGAGTACTGCAATCGCTCCGATTTCCCAGAAAGCGGTTCCAAAGGCGTCAGTGCAGCAGCCCCGCTACCCAAAAGTCAACCAGAAAAACGGACGTTAGAAGAAAGTAAACAGGGGCCACCAACCTCCAATTTGAGAGCAGAATCTGCAGGAGACGAAAATGAAAGCCACACTTTCCCATCACCGAAGCCTTTGGAAGCTCCCACGTCCACGAGAGCACATTCGAAGCTTGCTCGCCTGTTTCGACGACTTAAGAGAGAACGCAGTATACACAAAAATAGAAAACCTTCCCCTCGTTTAAATTCAAATGATATGACGCAAAGTCCCAAATCAGAGACCACTCCAGCGGATAAGGCTTCCAGTGAGCACTTAGCTTCATTAGAGAGGAGCAAGTATGTTTTTTTCTATCCAAGTAACAATAATCTTCTCAAAATATTGTTCAAGCACTTGGCGTCAAGGTTCTCATCCCAGAGTTCGTTACTTTAACATTCGCTCAGTCTATCAAACAGGAATACGTATGCAACGCCGATATTTGCATTGGCGTGTTTAAATTTCTGTTAATCTACCAATATTTTAGACGTATAGTCATTAAAATAAGCGTAGACTAAATGATCCGGCCAGTAATTATAGAGAGGTTGTGCTAAAAACATGGAAATCAAAGAAAACCATTCTAACATTTTTTACTTTCAGGTCAGAGCCGCAAACGTATGAGAACCAAGGTAAGGAAAATACTGCCAAAACGCAGAGAGCTGTCTGTAGATTAGATATCTAGATTGACGATTTTAATGCAGAAATGAACCAGAGGTTAGTTTGTTTATCTGCACTACCGTCCAAACATAGCCTTAAAAGTGGTAGAGAAGAGTGGTAAGAAATTGAACTGGATTTTGCAATGCGCATTCACGATGAGGGCAAAATTGGAACTCCAACTTTTACATTTTAAGAGAAAACAACTAATCATAGGGAGTTATGATGGCACTGTCTATTATTCCAAACGAGTTGGGCAACGTGTGCATCCCCACCTAAACTTCTGACTGTTAGCTGGAGAGCTACAATGGGGGTAAGTTTATTAGTACATGAAAATTGCCTCTAGGCACCAGCTTGGAGTTGTATTTCAAGATGGCACATTCTTGTTGTGTGTTGGGCCTACAATGGCAAAAGCATCCTCTATTTCTAGCTTTAACTCGCTGCTTGACTGTTCATCGGTTGATCTAAGGATTCTGGAGTAGTTGTTTAAAGCGTTGGCTGCTTCTTCGAAGGTGGATAGGGCCGCATTGGTTGAGTGAGGATTTTGACATAACAGTGCAGGTCGTCACTGAGACACAGAAGTTGGTAACTTATTGTTTCAATGGTGGTCCAACAAAACGTCCACACATTGTTCATCTTTGTTCACTTGAAAGCCAATTTTTGCATTAAACACTGACTCCCGGCTCCACTGACAGATAGACCAACAGACGAGCATTGTTATTTGATTGCGTTTTTGGTATATTCGTGATCCCCACCATTTTATTATCACAATAACCTATTCCACCTTGTGGGATGCTACCGTGCCTCAAAGCTGCTGCTATCATCCCCGACGGTTGCGTCTCCTGAAAATGTGTAACACTAATCATTCACTTTGTGCTTGAATGCTTTTTAATACAATGGCTAGACTTTACCTCACTCGATTGCCTTGTAACAACGCCGAATGGAAGCATCAACGTAAGCGCTGATTTGGTATCACTTAATGATGCTAATTTTCGGCCTAGTGAGGGATACAAAGCCTTGGGGTCTTTTATCAAGTAAAACACCATTCTAGAGCAAAAGCATGAACTCTGGCTTAAACGACGTTAGTATAGGAAATTGTAAATGCGGAGTGGTAACTTGAGTCCACGTTTCTTTGCAGGAACTCTGGCCTCCACTTGGGAATGCAGGTGCGTCTTTCATCGTGATACTTAGCTTCCATGCTCCTTTTCCGAAAAATTTGCATCTACAACTTATTTAACATTTAAACTTGAAAAGAGAACACAAAAGCAACTCATTCAACGGACCTGTGGTCAGAACTTTTCAACTTTTTTAATCCTAGTGTAAAACCTAATCCGCCTGTACCACCAAGAGCTAGAAGAACTGAGCCGAAAAGAGGTATGTCAAAATTACTGTTACGTTGTGTTGAAATTCAAAAGCATATGATCCACATTACGCTAGAGCCTCCATAGAATCCATGAAGGATGAAGTTGGGATGCAGTCAAAAACTTTTTAATCAGCAAATCCACTTTAAATCAATTTTGGCAAACAAAATCATGTCATTGAGGAGTACTTGCACAGTTTTCTTTATGTCATGTTTTAAATATTGAGTTCATTTCTTTAGGTTCACCGTCACTTCTCTCCATAGCTCAATCGAAAGCTCCAGCCTCAGCTCAATCAGTTGCTGAGGCAAAAGACCGGGATGAGAATGTATATCAAAACGCCAGGTAGTTGACATTACACGTAACTAGTAGGAGTTTTAAATTGCACAAGGAGATGGAGCAGAATAGTGTATAAAGTGTAAAAGTAAAATGGCATTTCGGGAAGGAGTTGAATATCACAAGCTAGTAAATTTATGAGAATGCTGGGTCTTCCGACATATTTTACTTGACATAAGACAGACAATAATTTTTTTTTTCGAGGTGCAGTTTTCAATTTAGCTATGGGTGTCATCCCAGATCTCTGTGTTAACGTGGTTATAGTTGTTGGCAATCTAGCGTGAAAACAGACTTAGTATAATTTACATGCTAGAAATTTTGGGGCTATTTTGGTAAATTCATGAAACTTAATCAAAACCATATTTATGTTTATTTTAGGAACAATGCAGGAAGATCACAGCCAGACACGTATGAGAACCAAAGTAAGGAACTCTGTCACATGGTGGGGAAACGTTTGTTGATTAGGGTGTCTGGATTGGTGATTTTAATGCAGGAATAAACTAGAAGTCAGTTTGTTTGTCTGCACCACCATCCAAACAACCTTGAAAGTAGCTGAGACGAATGACGGAACATTGAACTGGATTTCGTGATGTGTATTTACGATGAGGGTTTAAACGACCCTCAAACTTTATCCTTTGCTGATAAAAATAGTCGTCCATACTTACCTAAACCTCTGACCGTTACCTAGAGAATTGCAGTAAGGAAAAGTTTTTTGGTGCAAAGGAATTGTCCTGAGGCATCGAGTTTGGAATCGCATTTCAAGATGGTAAATTTTAGCGAGTATCGAACCTATAGTAACAAGAGGCTGATCTGTTTCTTGCGTGGCTCTGTCATGTGACGGCTCATCCTTCGAGTTAGGGAACCAGGAGTTAGTGCTTATTTCGTTTGTTGAATGCCTAGAAGGTCCATATGTACCTTGGTGGTGGCTGAGGGACTGAACTGGTCACAGTCAATAAAATTTGCGGCGCTCTCATCACTGAAAATAGCCTTGCCGCATGATGCGTCATCTTATCTTCAAGTACTTGAAGTAGTTCATAAATTCTGCGTTAGCTATGTGAGACATAGCACACTTGCGACTGACTGGTGCGATAGCATCACTTTATAAAGTATGAAATTAAGCGTCCACTTTAAACCTAAGCTCTTGTTGATGTAATGGCTGGAGTTTACTTTGTACGATTGTCTTGCATCATCAACACAGGGGCATCCATCAAGGAATATGTTTAAATTTACAAAATAATGACCTTTTTAGAAGTTTTTTCTGAGAGATGCGAACGTGGCATGATGAAATGAGTCCATGTTTATTTGCAGCTGCTGCCACCTCCACTTTTGAAAAAAGGTACGCCTTGCAATATAATGCATGTCCTTTGTACATTTACAAATAATTTTGATTCACAGCCAATTAAAAGCCCAAAATTACAAAAAAATAACATAATAACAACTCTTTCAACTGTACAGTGTTTACGATTGTTGATCTTACTTTTGACCTTAGTGTGAATTTCCAACCGATTGCTCTGGAAAGACATAAAAAGGCTAAGTCAGAAAGAGGTATGTCTGTATTACTCTTTCTTCATTTCCTAATTCCGCAGCACATCAGTCGCATTTGAATACTATACTTTCTCTGAAGTGCATTCTTGTCCAACAAAAACGCATGACTTGGTTGTACTTGCTCTGCCTCTTCAGTGTTATTAAAACAAATGTATTTTTGTCAGATTTGTCAACACCGGTCTCCGTGGTTCATTCTGAAGTGCTGGCTTCGTATGTGCCACATGATGAGAGAGAACACGAGGAGGAGGAGGAGGAGGAGGAAGGAGAGCACAATACCAGGTAGCTGACATTACTGGCAACCGGTATTAGTAGAATAGGTCTTAACTTGTTTTGGGAGAAGAGATCTTCGTGTTCGGTTTGCGGATCCTCCTTTCATATGTTTATGAAGATCTTGGGTCCTCTTCTTATTCACCAAGGTTTTTTATTTCTTACATTATAGTTTTTACATTATGGGTGCTTCACATTCTTCATCAAGCTAACGTGCTGTCACAAATATGTGTCGTGGGTTCTTTACCACTATATTTTAAGTGATTACCCCAAACCAGGTGGATTGAATTTAAAACAAGCAGAGCAATGTGTGACTGCACTTTTTGTTAGTTAAGGGCCGGTTAAACCAGTTAACCTTATTAGCGATTGGTTACTAACTTGCTACTCGTCCAGATGTCCACCTGGAGACGTCAGAAGAAACAGTTCTATCCATTCCTACAGAATAGCAGCGGATAGAAGATGCCTCAGACTTTTATTGACACCTTTCTTAACCTTGATAATTGACAGAGTTTTGAAAAACTGTCAGCTTTAAGTTAAATATGTACTTTTTTCAGGGATAACCGCCGACCTTCCTCGACTCACTATAATAAGGTGCAAAGTTTGGGAAGACATGAAGATCGCATGGGTGGAAAATTTCACCGAAATCCGATGGAGCGGCTCAGAAGACATCGTAAATCAAGTAGATTTGTTAATTAGGTTTATTTATCATCAAAGAGCGACTATGATGCCAGGTTTTTTGTATTGACTTGCACTGGCTTTGTTCCATTGATAGGTTTGCGAACTTCAAGGAGTGAGGAGACGCTCCTACAACCCTTGGACCTAGAGTACGTTTCAAATTTGCTACTTGACCGTTGGAACTTCTCTTAATTTTGAAGGAGGCTCTAGATGCCATAAAACCAACTTGTTGGTCAAAATGACTTAACCTCGAGACTCGATGGACTCTTGAAGCCTTTGTCAGTTCAAACTTTGTGATACATTTCCTTTTGCCTTGTCTTGCAGCAGTGATCCCATATTTGCATCCCAACATCAATTGTCAGATGTCTCTTTCAGCCGAAGCAGATATAGGGAGTCGCCATGGCGAAATTTTGGTGGACTGTTCAAAAAGGAGCCCTTGCTAACATTTGATTTGGTTGATCCTGCAGGTAATGGGAAGGACTGAGGTTTGAGTGGGAGTAGGGCATATTTGAGTTGCTTCCTGACCTATTGTCCTAAATGCTTTGACAGAAGAACAGCAGCAGCAGCAGCAGCAGGAGAACCGCCTGCTGAATGACCCAACGGACGTGAAGGGTGAAGGTGAGGTCAGAATTAGGTAAGGGAAAGGCTTAGTCCTCCTCTAAAGACTTAAGAAGTAATAGTAGTATGATGGAAGAGGCGAGAGTTATGGAGATTTCGATGCCCGCGTAACCAAACGCTAACCAAACATGGAGTTAAATACACTGTCAAATTTCACCCTTAGTTGTCCATCGACCCTTATTAATGAGCGTTTTTAGAGGAACTTAGGTAAATAAAGGCATGTCTTAGAGGTGTCTACCCCAATTAAAGAAAGGTGAGAGCGACTAAATTACAAACCTATCGCCTTGGAGTCCTACGTCCTACTAATGATCCTGTGATAACTGTTGTTTTAGACCTCCAGCCGGTTCCGGTACGTTCAAATTCTTTCATCGTTCTGACTTTTGTCTTTCAGAGTAGTTCTGTTCTGACTTTACATCACCAATGAGGCAAAAGGTGGAGTTTCAAAAGGCACACTTTAAAGCGAGTCTTTTAAAACACGTCAAATGAGGAAGGAGCCTTGGAAGCCTGTCACTTTAACTACCCAGAGATTTTAAGTTAAAAACTCTAAAATATGGTAGGTACAAGTTATGCTCCTTCGTTGCTTTCAATTTAAGTAGCGACAGTGAGTATTACGTGCGCACCTACAATTCTCCACCCTATGGCCTAAACAAGGCTAAAGTCCATGAGGAAGACCCGAATGTGTACGGCTTAAAAAGCTCTGTTTTAATTACAGTGAAGAAGACAGAGGGTCGTGTTCTCTAAGGCATGATCAAAGCAAACCCACTTGGAATGATTTGCCCAACTGTCCCAAGACCTCGGACTCAGCCTCCATTGAAATCGTGAACATGGACCAACTGTATATGCAAACTTTTCTCGTCAATAGAACACATTCTGGAGTTTAATGCACTGCTTGAACTCGTCCAAAGTTCTGTTTAGACAAGAATTTATGGCATAGTCATTCAATAAAAAGGAGGCTTAAGAGTGCAAAAAAGGCTTTAAATTTCTATGATTAACAAGAAGTACAGAGTATACAAATCAGGGTGGATGCTCATTCCCTTTGGAGGGAGAGTGAGCAAGTAGTGGTCTTTTAACCCTTCGAGATTTCGTCCTTGTCTCGCCTCGTCGCACTGAGCCGTCGCCCGAGCCCGGTAGCTCTCTACAACTGTCCATGTAAACCTTGTAGATGATATCCGGTGCTAATGCCGACGCCAACAGTAATACATGTCCAAACAGGTTGATCATTGCACTAGGTCCGTAAAGCAGGTTCTCCCATACACCCAACAGGTCTCTTCCGTCGCTCACTGGAATAGTAATACGACTGAAACACACAAAGACCGTGTAGGTGACAAGCATTGTACCACCTATGGCTAGAAGCATCAAAACGTTGAGTGAATAGGTGGTGAGAAGCAGTTTTATGGTGACCACGAGGAATATGAGACTGAAGAGCATGCTTCCAAAACCATAGAGGGTTTCAATTGCACCACCAGGCTTGGAAACGCCCTCTGTTGCGAGGACATAGCAACCGAAAAAGAGGACGATAGAGTGCCACAAACCAAACACATTCCACATCAAGAAGTTTTTCCATGAAAGTAGACGATTTCTAGACAAGGATCTGTAAATAAGCGGCGTGTCTAATAAAAGCTCCTCTGGAAATCGCATTTCCAAAATCCCATAAACAATGATGGGAGATGAAGTCATTATCACATTGTAGGACAATAAATAGATACTACTGAAGGCAGTTTGAGTAGCAAAATTTGAAAAGACTCCAAAATATGCCTGTGCCAACACGAAGACAAGGTTTTTGTAGAAGAAGTAGAGCACCACATTGGCTGTACGCCAGTAGAAGTTAAAGCCATGGAAGAGAAGGGCGCGCTTGAGAAATCGAAACTTTCCCAGTGCATAATCCGAAGCCCGAGCTGCCTGACGACCCTCCTTGCCAAAGAGACCGATCCCAACATGCGCTTCGAGAATCATTGATACGTCGTTGGCTCCATCACCAACAGCACAGGTTATGGGCCCTGGGGAACGCGACTGCTTCACCAGACGCACCACCTCAGCTTTTTGCATTGGAGTTAAGCGGCAACAAAGTACTGCATCTGCATTGCGACAGAGGCGAAGGAATTTGTCCTTTTGCGTTGCCTACAACATGTCTACTCACGTTAATGGCTAAGCTAATTCAATTTCGCCTTCAGGTTGTGAGACATTGACCTGAGTTAGTACCTGGAGGGCGAAGTTTAGTGATTGGCCATCGACTACTAGACCGTAGTGGAATTGAATGCTTTCGCGTTGAAGCCTTTCAACAGTAATAAGTTGAGTTTCCAGGGCTACAGAGCATTCGAGAAGGTTATTCTGTTTGGTTACATGAATGGTTGAGAGACCGGGGTTAAAGTGACCGGCGAGGAAGCTGACGTTCACCGCGGTCTCCTCCTTGTCGCCTGTGAGAACCCAGATCTACAAAATGCAAGAAGAACTTGTCATTTTATCTTAAAGTAATGGTCTCCTGCTGGGTAGTTGCCCCCAGCATTCCTCCCATTGGAGGATAGACAGATTCATCTAATACATTCAATTATTGACCTTTGATTTCGGAGCTTCTGCTCTATTCATCCTGATCATGACATCCACATTGCATTACGTCGCTTCCAGTGCCTTCAAAAGTTACTCTGATTCTCCAGTACTGGCAATAAATTAAGGATTTTGAAAACCACTGAAGTTTTGTTTACCTGAATTCCGGCCTCGCGGAGCGTAGTCAAGGTCTCTGGAACATCGTCCTGCAGCTTGTCTTCAACACCAGTGCATCCAATCAGCATGAGATCCTTTTCAATGCTTTGATAAGCCTTTGTCAGTGCCTCCGTCCTATCCTCCATGTTTGTCCGCGCTTCATTTAACTCCTGCTGCAAGGGTAGCCACTCACCGGGTTTCAAGAGACGTACACCTTCCACCAAAGTTCGAAGACCAAACGAAGATAATTTGGTGACATTATCGGACACCCGACTACTTGAAAGGGCTGCCCGTCTTTGGACTTCCTCGGAGGGGACGAATAGGCCGTCTAGAAGAGGGTCGCCAGTCGGTTCGGGCAGAGTTGGAAGACCTTCCAGAGGGGCGCTCTATATCAGAAAATGGTGCAATTCGAGTAGCCAGAAAAGTTTATGGCAAAAATGGAAATGGCTGCAGAAAATTTCTTCCAATCATCCTTTGAAGCAACACCTATTGCTGTCTACAATCTCTTCTCGAAGAGATGCAAGTCACCGCCCCTCAAAAGCAGTGTCCTTGAAGTGTCTGTCGGCCATTCATTCCAAGCACAATGACGAGTACCATACCGGTACACTGACACAATTCCACCTACATCCTCACCAGTAGCTACGTGCCCAATCCATTTCGACATATAGCACGCCAAATCGTTATTGACCTTATAGAGGTCAGATTTTCACCTCAGTGATACAAAGTTTTATTCGAGTGACCTTATTAGAATTGTGGCATTTAAAGCTCCCTGAGCCTCCACATTACAGGCGGCTGATAACGACCCCTAGGGCAAACGAAGGACCGAAAGGTTACCGAACCCAAACGATAACCTTCACTTACTTCAGGTCGATCTCAATGGCATCTATGAAGGACAAGTAAATGATAAGTCTGAGTCCACACTTCGGTAATCAAGATGTCTCCCGTGAACAAGAGTATAGAGAAAAATCCATGAATATCCACCCGTCTAGAAGACTTCGAGCTTGGCACGATGAATGGAGGGATAAGTTACGGTGCGTCAGTACCGGACCCGGGTCCACTGGCTCCGTTCTCTAAGGTGCAGTCTAGACAGCTATTTATTCCTGTGGAAATTCAACCAGCATTTGATCGGGACATGATCAGCCTTGCGAAGGAATCATACAATAAACAAATGTTGTCATTGACAACAGTCAACACAGTCATTCACGAATATTTATAGGTCGAAAAAACTCATAAGCACTGGATGAAAAGCCAACTTCTTACCTTTGGTAAGCCCAATAGACTACCGTCGAACAGCTCAGCCGTGCAGTCTTCTACAAGGTGCTGAGCTAAAGGGTCACCGACTGTCAAAACACTACTGTTATGGCGGCTAACGCGGACATGACATTCATGCTCCTGTTTTCCCTTTTAGAGCTCTCAGCAGCCTAGGTCTTGGACAATCTAGAGCAGCTCCAAACTCCAGTATGAGTGGATTTAAATACTCTCTCAATCATCGTGGTGTCAAGACCAGTCAAAACACATACTGTGCTCACATTTTACCCAGACGGGATGGCAGAGTGGCCGGCCTTACACCCTACTCACGTTGGCTGACATCTCGACAGTACCTGAGGTGACGCACACAAATACTAGTTCATGGAACAATCAGGTGAGGTGAGTTGTAAACAGCAACAAAAAAAAAGAGATGTACAAGGCCAATGACCTGAGTAGGGTTAGCTGTTGAGGTCACTTTAGAACAACAAATATGTAGACCTTGATGGTTGTTCTCCCACAGTGCGCTTGCTCCCACTTTGAGAGGCCACAACCAAAATTACTATTCACTACCGCAGTCAAGGGTCTACCTTAGCAAGAATGCTGGAGTCGGCACCCTTGCAGAGCACAAGAGCCGGTTTCTCTGGCACGTAGTCGGGTGTCTCCGCCTCGCCCTGCAGCACGGGTTGCACGATGACGGACATGCATTTGCGAGTAGCATCGAACTCGAGGACATCCAGCAGGCGATACTGAAGTCCCCTTCTTCCAAAGAGCGTAACTACCTGCAGAAATCGAGAACACGGATTAGGAGACTGCCAGAACATGAAGTAGGAGAAAACGGAGTCATCTAGCATGAAGTGTGGAAGGTCTTACCTGTAATTGTTGTTTATTCTGGCCATGGTAGATTATGCCCAACTCGCGACATCCTTCCACAAAAGTTTTTTCGTCTGGCGAGGAAGCCTAATGCCAGAAAGGTAAATGTGTTTGGGTGAGCCGTGCCAACGACGGTCATGTTTGGACTTCGTGGGGGGGGGGGGAGGGGGAAGGGGGAAGCAATAGTTCGTCAATCATGGAGAATACGAGGCTACGGAGCCACTACTTTCTCATCCAGGTTATTCCTGACCTTGTATGCTATAATGGGGGTCCACACTTATCGGTCATCTTTCAAGTTGAGAGATTAAGAATACTGAATCTGTTATGCCTCTTGATAGAAGCATCGAGAAGAGGTCGGAGAAAGAGAGCTTGCCCAATCTTCGGTCAAAGCTAGTAATCTCTAACTGCAAACAGCTCCTCCAGGAGACAAGATTTGACCGACTTGATCGCTCAAAATAACTCAGTACAGGAGGGGGATGTAAAAGAGTATCACATCAATCCTGCCTCATCAAATGATCGAGAGAGAAGCCAAAACAGCCAGGAATTGCTAATGAACTGATGTTTGTTTTGAATGTACAAAGGCAGACTCTTTGATCCCAGCCGTTTTGGTTACCGCCTCGGTGGTACGACATTCCAATCGAGTTGTCTTTACCGACGACATGCCAGCACGTTTGTGCAAGGGTTTACCAGGGACTGAATTGCTTCATGGTGGACTCAGATGTTACACTTTCATGACAATAGGTTAGACGATTGTGGGGCAAGGAAATCTCCCAAAATCTCCAACTCAACCACCCTAGGGGGATGGAAAGGCTGCAAATGTTGCAACAATAAGTGATTTACTCTTCAATCACTAATGGACTTGGTGGCATTTATTGCCTCTCACCAACCATCCATTGTTGGTGTAAACATTTTGCACATAGATAGGCAAGAATACGCAGGCGCTAGCTTTAAAGTGTTGCGGTCGAAGCAGAGAGACCTTGATCGGGACGCCTCGCCAAGCAAAACGCGTAATATGAGCCGGTAACTCACGGAATATGCGTGTGTTGCGAGGTTAAAGATAGCCAAGAATGTCTTATTTCGGCAGACAGTTTTTCAAACCAGCAATTGACGCCTATGTCCACAAACAGAAACAGTTAGCTGGATAGACTAAATCAAATCTAGTTGATAATCTTCAAAAGCGAGGGGTGGTCATGCAATCCCAGGCAGGGGGACATTTAAGGCTCTATATTATACATTGATACAAGTGAACAACTGTCGATGAAGCCAGTTATGTGCTCCTTAAAAATGTCAAGAAGTGAGCAAATTGAAAAAGGGATAATTTATCATTAAATCCAAACAGAATTGAGCGGGATAAGCTACTTAAATCCAATTAAGTAGTTTTGACCAAAGTAATAATAGCAAAAGTTGCGAGATAAATTTGTATGCAAAGTGCGCTTTGATAAGTCAATCAAAAAATTCTCTGCATAAATTAAATCAAGCTAGTTGGAGATCCTCACCTGGTATTCATAATCCTCACCAGGATCAATTTCTGATCCACTGTTCACTGCACTGACAGCCCCTTGTGCCGAGAGAATGGCGGATTCGCGTCGCCGATAGGTCCATTCCTTAGATGGTGGTGTCATCTTGTTAAGTCGCATTAGCTTAAATCCCTCTTTCATCCTATTTTTCAATCGACTTTGCTTTCGCATGTGATCCATAAGACTGATACTTAACGATTGCCTTGCGTCTGGGTCCTGTTCCACTCTGACGGTGTGACAAAGAGCAAGAAAAATGAGGAGAATTTGGACAGTCGTAGGCATTTGTGTGGAGGGGATACCGGCACCAGAAAAGCGAGGCGACTTCAGATCGCGCATTTTTGTCGCTTGCACCTCAAAGAGGGGATGTAGCATGGAGTCACGAAGGAGGAAAGTTCCATCTCCAACAGCCAATCGCTGGAAGGACATCTCGTTCTTTGTCAGGGTTCCTGTCTTGTCCGAAAAGAGGTACTCAACCTTGAGGGTTAAAATGAACCAAGAATGAGGAAGTATATCGCAATTTTTAAAACGGTATCCTAGATTCCCTGCAAGCAGTTGATAGTCCAGACATGAGCCCGTCCAGTAGTTGACGTCAATCGGTGGTTGAAAGAGATTCGTGCCGTGGTGGAAGTGGCAACAACTTTACTTCGCACTTCGTACCCTCTCAGAAGGCAAAAACTCCATTAGCACCTATCTCGACGAGGAATCAAAGTTTACAAGTCGAGGCGATATGCTGAACATGGAATCCCTCGCCTTCACCCCATTAACTCAATGCTGCGTCTACAAAGCACCAGGCTGAATTGCGAAAGGCATTAAGTTAATTACACTTGTTTCACAATTGGTTGTGGTAAATCACACCTTGCCCGAGTTTGTTTTTGCTACCACCATAACCACGTTTGCGCTAGGGCTGCTAACCCTGTCTCGATAACTTAGTCCTATAGTTGAGTGGCCTGACCTCGGATTCACCTTTGATAACATTAACTCAAAAGGCAGCAATTGAATGGGGAAATGGAGAAGTAGATTTTACGATACACCGTAGAGGCTTCTTGTACCCCCTCTTCTATGCTTTATCAAACCGCTAAACTGAGAAAATGAAAGCACATAGTTAGTCACTACAGCCGCTAATGGAACAGTGTCAGCCCATCTGGATGATCACTCTCGCATCTGAACATATTTACTGCTTAAAAGCTTCAATTTTAATAAAAAAAAGCTTCAGCTATTGTTCTATGAGGCGGTGTAGCACACAAGAAGGCTGGAATGGATAAGGCCATATTGAGCCAACAAGCAGCTTTGGATTTTGGATAGCGAAAGCCTCTTCTACTTTCAAACCACATTAATTGTGAGAAGACATCTGATTTAATGGAAGAAAAGCGATGAAGAATTAAGGAGTGGTAGAGTGTAAGCTCGAGGTGGATATCCTGCCTCCAGGCGGATGGTCGCAAGAAGGCGCACCATCTGTTATGTGCGGGATATGAGCCCAAAAGTTCAACAAAAAACATAGAGGTATGATGTTTACAAACTTTACAGCAGGAGTCAAAAGCCAACGCACTTTATTACTATCACCACTACCACCACAAATGGTGATTGTGAGATGGTCATACTTAAAACGACTTACGATACTACTGCATGCCAGGAGCAAAATTTAACAAAGTCGATAAAGAACACGGCACTACTGTATTTTTGAAGAAAAGCAAAGATGAATTTTATCGTTTAAATCGTTTCACATTAAAATAAGAATGATCCCAGGATAGTGCCAGGCGATACTACTCACTGATGGTTTTTAGTAGTTTCTCAGAATTTACCAAGGAATAAACTTTTGCCCACTTGCAAGTTTATTGCTTTTAACAGTTGTGATGGATAAATGGCTGATTATTTGATCGAATTAAAAATGCTAAACTTTTAACATCAGACCACCAGTTGATTGAAAGGCTTGGTGAAAATAACACGACATAAAAAAAAATCAAGTGCCGTTCAAGAGCAATTTTACACATAATCAATGATATCTGATCACTAGATTTATGGACGTGAAAAAAGGCCCACCTGACCCATTTCTTCCAGAATGTCGGAGGTATTCACGAAGGCGCGTTCATCAGTTTCAGCATCGTAAAGCTCCAAATCCCAGCCGAAAAACATAGATCCAATAAATTTTTGGAACTCAATCGTAACGTAAAGGGAGATTGGGACAGCGTAATTGAACAGGACAAGAAAGGCAAACATGTCCTGAGTGACAAACCAGGGAGTAATTTTGCGGGAGTGAATGTACCATGCACGTACTTGGAAAAGATTCTTGAGAATCGTGTAAGCGATGCAGACAAGGAGAAGACCCAGAAGATAAAGCAGAAGAAATGTGTTTAGTTTACGCTCAACCTGGGAGAATTTTATTTTCTTTCGTTTCGCGTTGAGTGACATTTTTGTGTCACGGCCAGTGTAGACCACACATCCGTAGACGAAATCTGTATTCTTTAGACGTGCACCGCGGAGAAGTAGGCATTCATTATTCAATGGATGAGCAGTTTCAGTGCCAGATGCGATCTCAGACACAATCATTTTCCCGGAAAATTTGTAAATATCTTGTACTGGCTGTTCGCAAACAATAGCTGCTAAGAGATTCTTGGCAATATCGGAGGGGTTATCTAATTCCCGAGTAATGGGAGGCGCATAAAACCGTTTCAAGTTTGTCTCCCCATCCAAGCTTGCTGTTGTCACAAAGCATTCTCCAGAAGGCTCGCTTGAACTTAGAACAACCATGTCACAGGGAAAAGTGTCACCATTGCAAACAAGCACAACATCACCAACCAGAAGTTCGAAGGACTTCTTAGTGAATAGGGCACCGGTTTCATCAACAACTTCGATCGGCTTGTTGTTGTTAACCCGATCCGCTCGATGCCTCAAAAAGTCCTCGTAACCCTCCTTGAAAACAGTTAGGAAAATAACAAAAAGAAGGGGAAGTATTGAGGATGCTGGACTGATTGGTGCTTCAATGAACAGTTGAATGACCGCGATACAAATAAAATAGAAATTTGCTATTCGCTGCACCTGCTCATACAGATTTCGAAATAAAAACGAATACCATCTGTATCTAGCGGTCCTGATTGTATTGTTCCCGTACATTTTTAAGGTGTTTTTTGCTTCGACGTCCAATTTTAACTTGGAAAGTGGTCCAACAGGAATTATACGACTCTGAGAGTAAGGACTAGGATTTATTCCTAGTCTATTCCTTAGTTTTCCAGGCAATGATAAGGACAACTTCCTGTTTACTGATCCCATTTAATTACACACCAATCAAATGCTAAGTTAGGTGGTTGAAAGGCAAACGAGGTGCAAGGTCAATCCAAGGGCGAGAATAGGATCGATACAAACACAGAGGCAAATAAGGGATAATTGTGCCCAAAAAATGAGTCATCGTCAAAATGTGGCCAAACTCAAAAATTTTTTTCACATACTTAGCTAGTACTGATGATTTTGACATGCAACAGAAAGGCACGTAAATCTTTATTTAAGCAAATAAGCTGTCAAAATAAAAACCTCTCTTAAGTTGCTCTAGTTTTCTAATGTGCAACTACCCTGCAAAGTTGCAGTAAATGTTTAAATGTGTGTCGATTGGCCCTTCAGTTGTGCATCCATCCAAATCGACACGATTTTCCATTTAAACCTGGTGTGCGGAAGCTGCAAGACGCATTGATAGCTTATGTCCTCAGGTTTCATTCTTTTCTATAAAGTCTTTTTCACTTTACTCAAGCAAAAAAAAGTCGCCAAACACAAAAAGTTAAAAATGTAGAAGCACTTAAGACATCCATATATGTGGTGAGATGTGGAAATGGCGAGGTTATGAGGATTGCAAAAATCGTTCATCAAAACTTGATTACCAATGGGTTTGAACTTAAAGTGTACTAAACATGGTTAATTTGTCACTGTAATACCTTGTTTGTTCGAACTACCGGTTTAGGTCACTTGGGTGGCCATCTTGTTCTAGCCGGTTGGTCGGCCTCCAGGCCGTGCCAACAGCCCCCAAGTCCTCTGTTCCCGGAATATATGTATTCTGTCCTAGTACTGCGCCTTCTTTTACCTTAAGGGGAGCCTCGGGACGCTACAGTCACATCCCAGACCACAAGGCCGTTGCTTTTTCAGTACAATGCATCAATGATTGGCGAAAAACTCAATGATAACTACCACTTCGTTTAATGCCAGCTTTTTACGGGACTCTAGGTACCTGTTGCGATTTCAAATTATCCCTTGGATAGAATTGTTAAATTGTGATTTAAGTGGATACATTAATTCTTATTGTAGCGTCCTGAGACCCCCTTTAAGGTAAAAGAAGGCATAGTACTGGGCCAGAATGTATATATTCCGGAAACAGAGGGCTTAGGGGCTATTGGTACGGCCTGGAAGCTGGTCAACAGGCTAGTAAAATATGGCCACTTAGGCAACCGGAACCGGCAGTTCGACCAAACAAAGTATTACATAGCCCTCTCTTCTTTCGAGCGTCGTCCCCGACGCTCTTCTTAGTCAGCCCTCCGTCTCAGCCATCACAACGTAATCAGTGCTGCTAGAAGCACCCACGAGCTGGCCGTGCCAGCCATCGAGATTCGAGTGCATGTCTTCGTGTAGTACCATCAATTCTGCGTAGCACTGGGTGCAGCGAATGCGCATATCTTAGTCCTCTCCTTTCACGATAATGCGGCCCAATTAAAGATGATGGTACGAATCCAAGTTTTTGGACAAATGGAGACACACACAACACAAGTTGTGATTCAGAGCTTCTCTGATGCCGTGGTAGAAACGCGAGGGTATTGTAGAACGCTGAGCAAATGGGGCAATCGGGCCTCATAGGAACGCGCTGTACGTGATATAAGTGTACAAAGCACGAAACAAAGCTATCGAATGGCGTCCTGTACATTCTACATCTGTAGATGCACGTTTTGGCGAAGGGAGGCAAGTTGCCTGAGAACAGGAGAGAGAGCTTGCGGGGGATGCTTGACCACAACGCTGCTGATCCTTCTTAGTAGTTGCAGTGGACTTGGAGTTCACAGCTAGTGTCGCTTCCGCTGTTGATGGCTTCCCTGCTGAACACGAGGGCGAGGGAGGTGCCGAAGATGAACGTCGAATTCCCCCATCCGTAGGACATGCACTTTTTCACACCACCAAAGTTTGCCAGAAGCGAAATGGAGCAGAATAAAATCCAGCCAATGTAGCGTCCCGAGACTCCCTTTAAGGTAAGAGAAGGCATAGTACTGGGCCAGAATGTATATATTCTGGAGACAGAAGGCTTGGGAGCTGTTGGCATGGATCGGGTCCGACCAACCGGCTAGGGCAATATGGCCACTCAAGTGACTGAAACCGACAGTTCGAACAAACAAAGTATTACACTTATAGAAATGTAACACTCCACGCATATAACCCTAATAATTTGCAGAAGTCCTATTGGAGATGAGTTGGTTCGTACATGACTCGAATTTAATACTAAGTACTAGGGGCGTAAGCCGAGATAATAAACTGCGTGACGATGTTTTGTGTGAGTCAAATGTTACTTGCTGCTTGCATAAATCTGGAAATAGTTATATGAGATTCCTAACTTTGACTGATTTAATTTTTACTTTACAAGGATTTGAGAGCTTTTCGGGAGGGGTGATTTTAAAATTGGCAAATCAGTTCTAACCATTTATCCTTACGCAATATGCACCCTTTTATCTCTAAGGAATTAAGCAACAAAGCTAGAAGATCGAAAATTAGTTGGGTGATATTGTCGCAAACATCACTGTGATTGCGACTTGTGACTGGTCCTAAAGATTTTTTCAATTAGTTTGGACGTATTTATGAGTGTTAATTTCCAAGGTCGATTTGATCTGCTCGTTTTTAATTGCGAGTAGTGGAGCTCGTTCAGAGAATCGCCCTGATGCACTCCAACTGATTTTCCCCGATTTGTTGTTTGATTGATAAAATAGGATGACAAATTGTTTTAAAAAGCTTCAGATCAAACTTGGAATTCGTAGGCCTCCTTGGCCGGAAAATCGTGAAATTCCTGTTGGTCCGATTTCTCAAGCAAAATTCGTTTCCGAACCCTGGTCTCTGAAAAAGCTTTATGGAAACAACGAGATAAGTACCTCTAGATACACTTGGTATGGTTTTGTTTTTCAAAACCTCGAGGAGCAAGCGCAACGAATTGCGAATTTTTATTTTTTGTGTATTGCCATTGTCCAACTCTTTACCGACTCTCCAGTTTCTCCTGTAACATCTATTTTGCCACTAGCGTTTGTGATTCTTCTTACAATGGTAAAACAGGGCTATGAGGATGTTTTGCGCCACAGAGCTGATCGGGATATCAACAACTCCCCAGTTCAACTTGTAAATTCTGATGGGACTCTTGTTACGAAAAAAGCGTTTGAAATTTCTGTTGGTGACATTGTTTTGCAAAGAGCAAATGACACATTTCCTTGCGATTTAGTTTTACTTAGTTCCAGTGAGAGCAACGGTGAGTGTTACGTGACAACTGCTAGTCTGGATGGGGAGACCAATCTCAAGCGCTTTGTTGCCATATCTGCTACAAAGAATCTCGACTCACCAGAAGTTCTGGCAGCACAATTAGAGGGCAAAATAATTTGTCAACAACCAGTTGATGACTTCTACAAATTTTATGGCAAGATTACTGTATGCATAAATGGCTCTGAGTCCACAGAGCCTCTGGGTCCAGAATGTCTGCTTCTTCGTGGGGCAAGACTTCGAGACACCGATTTCATTTACGGTGTTGCAGTATATACAGGTCCAGACACTAAGATGTCTCTCAATTCTAAGGGAAAGCAGACAAAGTACTCACAAGTTGAGCGACAGTTGAATACCTTCCTTTTGGCTATTTTGGGCCTACTGGTATCAATCGCAATCCTTTACACCATTCTACAACTCTCACTGCGTCCCAACTCGGCTTGGTACGTCACTCTAGTCAGGCCAACCACATGGATTGTTGTGCAAGAGTTCTTGGGCTTTCTGGTCCTCTTCAATTACATCATTCCCATTTCCCTCTACGTGACAATTGAGTTCCAGAAGTTCTTCGGATCCATGTTTTTTGGATGGGATATTCAGATGTACGACGAAGAAATTGAGGAACCGGCTCTGGTCAACACATCTGACATCCTTGAGGAGCTTGGTCAAGTAAGTCAATCACTTTTCTTTGTCTCGTTATATCTTATTGCTGCCAAGATTTGTCCTCATAGCCGCTGCTATAAATATGATCTTTAAGTAGGCTTCTTTACTGACACGCGAGGCTATGGGACCTGCCTTTTAGGCAATACAGGCGTCTGAATTGAGTATCGTTACCATGACACCCATAACAGCTATAATTTCTTCTAAAAATAAATTTCGGCTTTCGTCACATGCCGTGAGGGCTTCATCATTAACTCTTTTCTTTCTCACTTCACCCCTCTGAGCTCCATGTAGGGTTGTCACAGCTATGAAACCTTAAAATTCAAACTCAAATACGATTGAGCGTTCCTTCACATGATAAGTGCTTGTTATTACGTTAGCGCATGTTTCTATACAAAAAAGCAGCGAAGGGTAACCTTTGATCCTCCTGGACCAGAACAAATACCTTGCAATTACTTTTGATTTATAAGTGAACTGACGCATGCATACATGCTCCTTATCTCTCCACCAAATTTTCAGTGCATATCTTCACAAAGGTTGCTATTCGGAGTGTGTGAATGCAATCCAGGTGATATCAATGAATCATGGTGCCAAAAAGTGTCCCCTCCACCCACTAAACCACTTCAAGCGAATACCTGAGGGCTTCGAATTGTGGTGGGGGAGGGCGTTTGTCTTTCTACTATCTTGTGTCGAAAATCCCAACACTTGGATATCCATTAAATGCAGATTAACACCCACAAAGTGTAATACCTCTATCCATAACCCAGTACTTTGATTTGGTGTTTGACTGATTGACAGGCTTCTTGAGTCATTCGCTTGCTAATTAGCCTTCTCCTTTCGAGGTCACTGAAGAGAGAGAGAGAGAGAGAGGGTTGGTTTTTCATCCGGTCCAAGCGCCTTGGTATCCCATGCCCCTCTATTTAAGCATGGCATAAAAGCTGTCAATTGCGCTTCAATTTGCATCATGAATTACCTGTGGAAATTTGCGGTTAATTACAAGTCACTTGGAAACTGAATTTACAGGGCACCCTGAACCAAGTGGCTTTGGGTAGGTTTTTCCTCATTATACAGGATTACTTAAGACTTATGCACTGCCAAGATGACTGGGTTTTGACAGCACTGAGGTATGCATTTTCAAATGCAACACTTCTCATTGGTCCGTCTACCGTCTACAGTATTTTGGTTGCATTGCCAGAAAAGTATCTCCTCTCATCCTTCACACGGTTACACCGACGTGGGGGGCATTGAAGCCCTTCGTCTTGGGAACCAGAGAATGAGATCGCATTTTAGTGCTACTCAACCGTCTTTGGTAGAGTTTGGTGATGGTTATAACCGGTGGCGCCGTTTGGATATGCCATTCAGACTAAGACTTCAGCATTTTTACACACTCACAGCTGGTGTATCATTTGGCTCCCCCCTGAGGTCATTTCAAGATGTGGTAAACTGGCGAATATGTGTTCAAGGCGTATGAACAGATGGTCTTTTGACCTCAAAACTGCAAGATACACGATTGAAGATCCAGTCTTGTTAGGTGTTTGATTGGAATAAGAAGTACCACTTGCGTGCCCAATCATTTGCATTCCCTGCGTATTTGTCCTAGCAATAAATTAAAGCATTTTATTTGTCCTCGTCACTAAGGTAGTCATTCAATCGCCTTGGTCTATAAATAGCTTAACTGGTGAACCCTTGAAGTCATGTTTGCCAGGACTCAGACCAATGGACTGTCGACTTGTTGGCTTTAAAGTAGTGTGGTACAATGTCCGTTGAGGCGTAAATAAATTAATCTTAATCCACCGTGCAAACAGTGTCTGTGTAACCGGTTGCTGCAGTAACCGGTGTTCACTAAGCCAAACTAGCCTTATTCATTGTGCTGCAGGCAAAAGCGTCTAAGCAGTGAGCAAAGGTTGACTACTTGCGACAGGAAGCCCTGGCTCCGAAGCGCCTACTCACCACATCAAGTGTACACCTCGATATTTGGTAATGGAGTGACCCTTAGCACCTACCTTGAATGCAAACCTTGACGGTTATTTTCCTTCCAACCACAGTTACCGATCGTCAATATTTAAAACTAAATGATTGAGTTTGACCTAGAAGGTCGATTTATCATACTTACATGGCAACAGTTACTAGCACGATTTGCCACTTTTATAATTTTTTGATTACTGCCGAAAGCACTTCGCGGCTGTAAGATACTGGCGTTCAAAAGCTTTTATGAAGCATGGAATCAGCCAGTTTATGATGGGTCGTTGAGAGACGCTTGTGTTTCGACCTTCTCTCTGATTTCAATGAACACTGCCTGGTTATTTGCCAGTCCCCTTGTAGCGTCTCGAGGCTCCCCTTAAGGTAAAAGAAGGCGCAGTACTAGGGCAGAATATATATATTCCGAGAACAGAGGACTTGGGGGCTGTTGGCACGGCCCGGAGGTCGACCAACCGGCTAGAACAAGATGGCCACCCAAGTGACCTAAACCGGTAGTTTGAACAAACAAAGTATTACACCCTTTACTCCAGATTACTGTGATGGGGCATGCCAGATCAGAATTGCATCATCAGTCCTAATTGTTAGCTTTCATGACCCTGCGCCTCCGCCCACGAGCAGATGAAAATCCAAGTTTGCGGCATTCATATCAATGCATCACATGGCAATGTAATGCGGACTTGTTGTTGTCGTATACTTCTCACAAACTTGTGAAACCTTGATATTCAATTGTTCTTTCTTTTTTCACAGTGGAAAGCACTTTTAAGCAAGCTCAATCCGAGTTAAATTGGTCAGATGTTGTTCATTTAGTGGTTGGTTGTATAAACGAAGCATGGTTTTTTTTGTCATCTTATTTGTCTCCTGTCAACCGCAGCATTCTCTATGAGCAGCGTATTTGAATGTGCAATTCAGTTTCCATTCAAATTATTGCTATCCTGCAAGGCATAAACATTGTCGAGCTTCCTACAGGATTGACTCAGTTACACGAATTTGCTAGAAATTTTTGATTCCCTAAAATAGATTTAGCAATTTTTGTCGATTAATTACTTAAGTAAAGATGTGTTGACGGCGACCTTGGTGAAACTTCTTTAAACTAGCATATGGTACAAAGCTTTCAGCCATCCATTTAAACCTGTTCTTAATTCCTAGTTCATGCAATCATAATTCTCTGTACAGCGTTTTGGATGTCCTTATAAATTCGATTTTGTAAAATTAACTTGAATTATAGCGATTGCATCTTTTGCAAGAAAAATGTGCACCTCATTTTGTCATAAGGACGTCTCGTTTGGGGCATGCTACTGTGAGTTATAAGTAGCGTAGACTACAAAGATTTTATCTCAAAGATGTATGATAACTCATTTGTTAATGAGAAAAAATGAGGAAATTGGGATAATCCCAGTTCTAATGCGTTTGGAAGAAAGCGGCTGAAACCCGCACGAACGCATCATGGCAAATATTACTGTAGAACTTCAGTAGCGCACATAATCGACACACTTCAAGTATCTGTAATAAATTGTTTCATAATGGAAAAGTAGCTGTGAGGTATAAGTACTATATGTGACGAGAATCTGATTCCTGCTCTCTACATTTCAGGTGGAATATCTATTTTCTGACAAGACCGGCACCCTGACGGAGAACTGCATGGTCTTTCAACGCTTCTCTGTTTCTAGTGGAACCTATTACGCCCGTGATAACCGACTCTTTCCTCTGGTCACCCAGAGAGTCTCCTCTATGGCTGATATCCATTCTCCACGCACCTCAGGAATAGGCATTAAGCCCACAGATATGCCAGAAGACGCTCAGATTCTCTTCCTAATTCTGGCACTCTGTCACACAGTCCGTGTGGAACGAGAAATTGAACAGGTGGGTCGGGGAGCTGGTGACACTTCGAAACCTCGAAGTGGATTGGTTGCTGGGAAGAAGATGCTAAAAAAGCCACTCAAACTCATCACGGATATAAAGGCGCGAAGAGCACCGCCTAGACGACAGGCCAGCGTTATGCGTCGCGCCTCTGCTATGCAATCCGCGGAAGATGCAATCTCCAGTCTGCGGCGTGGAAGAGGGGTTGTGAAGACCAATTATGATTATCAGGTAAGCGAGTCAATCATTCTGATTCATTCGTCATTACGCATAAAAATGAGGTAGTCGTTACCGAGAATCGGAGCTATTTCAATATCGTCTTCCTTCTTGTGCAATGCTTTCACCATTCTAGTCTTTAGGTAACCATCTAAGATGCACAATACTGGAAGTGACATTAACATCCGTTTTCAGAACTGCTAATAGATTGATATTTTGGGTGGTACAAGTGTAGCTGTCCGTCATCGTCATGGCAACAGAATAATGGGTGATTGAAGAGGCTTTCGTAGTTAAAAGGAAGAAAAATAAAATGCCATCCTACCAGGGTGGTGGCACTGGCATCTTGACAGACAAGACGCTTGAACTCAAGTATAGAGCCGCACTTGCCTTTATGCAATGGAAAGGATTAGCTAGGTCCAGAACTTTCATCTATTTTACATCTTTGGTGTCGGAAACAGCGAAGGCATGGAGAGTAATAGTGAGTTAACATGTCACAGCGTATCATGTGACTGCTGCCCTGCAAGCCGGCTGTTGTCTCAGTCTCCATGTTAGCGCAATTTGCATACAATCATGCTGTCTCCAGTCTGCCATGAAATTTTCGCCTTGCCATACGCTTTTCGTGACAGACGTACAAACTCCTGTCCTTCAGCATGTACGCTTTGTATGAGGACAAATGCTCCACCATCGAGTTGCGGAGCGTCCTAGGCATCCATTAGGCAAGAGACACGACCAGGAGGCGTAAACCAAGAATCTCGGAATGGATTCGTAGGAGCCAAAGAACAACAGTTGAAGAAGTAGTAGCATGGTCTTAGAACTGTCCATCAGCCTACTCCATGCGAAGTCGCATGGTCGCAGCTTCCATTTGAGTGCCTCCCTAATTGATGGAGTAGAGTTAGCGTTAATGCACATCCCCTTGTTTCCAGCAAAGGAGATTGAATCATCTGGAAAGGTGTATGCTCCCAACTCCAAAAGCGATCACCTCAGCTTTATTCAACAAAGTTGGTTTTGTTTGGCACGCCTTCTTTGATTCTGGTGGATTTCAACATGGCGCCACCAAAAACAATTATCAAGATTGATGAAATGCTGGCAGATTACTCTCCAGCGCCCTGCATGGATAAATACTCATAATTGCTTCTACTTGTGCCGTTTCAAAGCATTTAAGCCCTTAAGGTTGGTCGGTTGCTTAAAGCTGACTAGCATCCGAGCTGTTGAGTTGACCTACCAACTTAGCGGGCTATCAGCGTGCATAATCCTACGATTTTCCCTGTCTGACGTAATTTAACACACAGAGAATATGCTATGACAAACAGGAGACATGTAAATTTCCAAGGCAGTAGCGGATGCACTTTTAGGATAGCTGAAGCCTCGACCTCCTCGAATATGCCCACCAGATGCCATTTACGAGTAAACAAGAATGAGGCGAAACCAACCAAGCAGATACTACTTAGCAGGGTATTTGAGTAGCACTGAAAAGGCAGGTTATTGAACAGTCTATGTGACCCTCCTCCCCAATTTTTGAGCAATTTTGTGCCCCCAGAAGTGCATCCCTGTGCGTTTAAAGGACTATCCCTGCCTCTATTTAATTTTTTTTACCGTTTTTGCGTTTCACTGAGCAAAAGCTTTTAATGTGTCCTTGTGAAGAAAACAAAGGTCACACACGATGAACTATTTGTGCTTTACAGTTATAGTTATTTTTGACAGCTACACTGCCATTTTCTTCCCAAGGATTAGTAATTTTTTTGGTTGAAAATCTTCCCCTTTTAGCCATGATGAGCAGAGACCAATGACTGGACAAGAAATTCTCTTTTTAAAGCCACTTTATTAGTGGCGAAAATGGGATTTAAGCAAATGTTCTGATTGTTTGTCTACTTCCACCTTAAGGCCTTCAGACCGTGCTGATAGCCTTAGTCCGTCTATACGCCAGTAATATGGCTTCCGCCCAAGTTCACGGCTGATTCGGCATGCTACATTAAAACCATTTCTGAATTTTTATGAGAGGCCAAGTTGGTACACATTAAGCAAAAGGTCTTCACTGTTTTGTCACGGAGTTGAAGTTTATGTGGCTGTTTTTACGAGGTTGTTTTGTAGTACCACTGCTTCTATTTACAGTTAAGGAAGCGGTGCTTGGTAAAGCCGACTGCGGTTTTACCCACCCTTCGCGGGACTGTGTCAAAGTCCCTTCACAGGCTCACATTTTAACCGCCCTCCCATTTTATTCACACGCTTATCAGATGAAATATGTTTTGTTTTCATTTGAAGATAGTGAGAAGAAACGTCTGCAGAGTTGGCGGAATGGTTATGGAAGTGGAAAGGCAGAAAGTGCTACTTTCGCCACCTTTTTCGCCACACTTTCAATTAACACCTTCAGGAAAATATCTTTCAGGAGTTCACTAATTCCCTGGGCTTGAGTGGTTTTGATGAATTATGAAGCCATTGGTGGTGGTAGTCCTGACTTCCTGCAGATCACAAACAAGTTCCACTCTGGTTGTGCTTGCTGGCACGATTTAACCCACAAGATTTCACTGTGTCCCCTCCCCAAATGGAAAAAAACAAACCAACGACCTTGACCTCGTAGAAGTACGATTGCATGTGGAACATGAGTAAAGACGTTGAATATTTGCCCCTCGATTTGGTGATCACGGAGGTTACTTCCTTCTCTCACCTTCCTGGATTGCTGAAATGGGTGACTTACCGATTGCTTGTGTTGCTGTTTTATAATTTGATTCTAGCATTCTCTGGACGGAACACCAATTGTAGTTGTTTTGGCGGCCTTTATGGAGGAACGTGTGGAGAAAACAAGTTTTGAACTAAACATCGTCATATGATCATAGTGAATAGTGAAAATTGGGGCTGCAGACCCTACTCTCGCACGCTCCTCTCAAATAGACGTCGCCAAATTTGTCGTGTTTTAAAACAGAGGTAGCACATCCACATGAATTTCTGTATGTTGTGGCTACGGTAACAAAAATGGCCTAGCTTTATATTGTCTGGCCTCACTGAAGCGTTTATTGTCAGTTTCATTCACATGAATTCTGGCGTCACAAATATGTGACGCGTGTCACTTAGCAATTATGAAGCCTTATTGTAATAATTAACGTCGCGAGTAGACTTGCTGAACTCAAAACAATTGCAGAGGTGAGGAGTGTCCTAGGTTTGTGGAACACCATAATATTTTTTTTGCTTTTTGAGAAGCATTTAAATCAGTCATTCTATTCAGTGACTGGCAGTAAAACATGAAGGCGCCTATATATTTATCTCTTGGGACGTTTATAAGTGTAATACTTATCAAAATATTTGATAATGCTGTTTCCTCAACAGCTCACTCACCTTTTCTGTGCTAGTGCAAAGATTTGCAGGTAGCTAATGCACGTCAAATTGTTCTATGACAATTGACAACTAACGTCAATCAGAAAGTCTTTATGGAAGGCAAAACCGACTGATGACGTGGCCATTTTGTTCACCAAATGCTTAGTATGCCAACAAATTACGGTATTTTGGGGATATTGTCAAAAATGTGACCTGCTTTCTACTTGGACCCATTTGACAGGTTTCAGATCCCCTTCTGTCATTGGATCATCGCCAATTCCGATGACGCACTCCTGTCAATAAGGTTTCTGTTTTGACATAATCGAAAGGGTTTTTTTTTTTAATTAAGAATCATTTTGCCTTTGGCTGTTCCGCCTTGGAGGAGATGACGCACAAGTTTCACTATTATCCCCTAAGGGAGCTGTCTACCTGGCTACTTCTTCCTTTCCTACGGCTTTTGAATTCAAAATATCAAAAGTGGAGAAGCGTTTAATTTAATTGTGCCTTGAAAAAAAAACTAAACACTTGACACCAGCATCACATACGTGGCGCTTTGATTAGCTCACCTCAAGCTACACATCACAGACACGTGAAGTGTGGCAATGGATTGCGTCAAAACACGATGCCAACACATTGGTGGAGGGTAGAACCATAGAAACGACGTAGAAAGTTATTTGATCAGCAAGAAGAAGTTACAAAGTGCTATTATTTTTTTTTTGCTCAAGTCAATTGATGTATCATAGTAGGGATAGCAAAACAACCCGACTGGGAGAGGAGGGGACGGGGGAGGCAGGCTTTCCCCTGGGACATGCCACAAACGTCCTCCTAGTTGCTGTCTAGACCTTATTGCTATTATAATTTATTTGATCACATTAAAATTGAGTAAATTTCGCGTTTCTTAGGCTCTAGAGGAGATCTAAAAGCTCCAACGTAGCCTTCTGCTTGACATGGAGATAAAGGCTGGCGACTGGTGGTGTAGGTGAATTGGACGGAGCAGTATGGAAGGCTCAATAACTCCCCGTAGTACCAAATAAAAGTTGAGGATTCTGTCAATTCTTCCTTCCCATCACCTTGAATGGATCCTTACGTGGGTCCCTTCACCGACTAAAAGGATCACCTACCATCCATATTTACTTCTTCCCCTTTCTTGAGAAGAAGCGACATTTTTTCTCCTGAACACGAACAGAAAGATAAAAACAAAACGCCAATATGTTACGATTCGTATCACCCATAAAGAAGCAGAGGAAGAACAGGATGTGGCTTACCCTCCTTACCTTCTTTTGTAGGCTTCATCACCCGATGAAAAGGCTTTTGTTGAGAGCTGTCGTGACTTCGGTATTGTCTACCACGGAGTGGATCCAAGTGGCTTTCATGTAAGCCAATCAATGTGTTTTCTCAAACTCCTTCCAATGCACCGCCAAGTAACTGCTTTGATGATGGCGCTTTTTTCCGAAGTCAATTGGTTTAATTACATAGTAGTCGACGTACTTTTAAGCCCCTTTACATCAACAACTTCAGCTCAGCTCTCCACAAATTGGATTCGTAAACCAATAAAACAGAAAAGAGACATTGCACGGCATTCATAAGGAAATGCAGGTCACAGAGATGACTTTATCTATCGCTTTTGAACTTTCTAGAGTTGGAACGAAAATTTTCCCATTATTGACTTAAAAATAGGCGACTTTTTTAACTAGGTTGTGACTGTCTTCGATCAGACGGGTACTCGTTACCGTGTTTTGGACGTCCTGGGCTTCGACTCGGATCGGAAGTGTATGTCGGTGGTTCTACAAGCTGTTCAAGAAAGCGGAACAAATACTACTGAATTTGATCGCAGTCAAGGCGTCGTCATACTTTGCAAGGGCGCGGAGACTAGCATCCTCCCGAGGGTGAGTCTGAGCTAGGCGTCTCGTGGTAGCTTTAAGGACAATTTAGGGAGGAGTTGATGTGGAAGTCATTCTTCTGCGGATCGTTACTGATTGTTCTCCAGGGCGACTTAATTGTTTTATTCTTTACTGCTCCTTTTCTGGCTTGATATGATAGTGAGAGCTGTCAAGCGAAATTCGCTTGAATGCAATAATTTTTTAAAAATATTCTCGATTATGGCTGAGCCAAAAGAGTATGAAAAAAACGAGGTGTCATGGCTCGAAAACGCTACGGACAGGCCCTACAGACGTTAATCAAGCCTGTGATTGTTGATCCTGAGGGCGTTGTGACATGTGACAAGGCACAGATGTTTTTTGTAGAAGGTGCATCACCTGCCACAAAACTTTCGCTTCTAAATATAAATGCAATTAAGTCTTTGGCATTCAAAATGGTGAAAAAAATGAAGTAGTGGGTAATAAAATCGAACGCTAAATCTTGTCAGTCAAAATCCTCACTTAAAGTTTGTGAGGAAGAGCAAATATTCCCAAATTAGGGTACTCCTACACCTCCTTTATTTTCAAATATCCATCTATTCTGTCAGTTATGTGATTCACCGTGACCACGTAATGTAAAGTGTTAGTAAACCATGTTTCTCACACATGTGAAGCTGGTAAAGAACACGGTAAGGGAACGAAAAAGTCTATTTTGCATTACTAAGCTGTTTTGAAACACTATTGCATAGCCCCATGTGGACCTGCTTCATTCGGGTCAAAGGTTCCATCATATGCTGAAACTGCTTTGTTTGAAGTGGAAAAAAGAGGTGGCGCCTATGTAGTAAACTTTGTGAAATCTCACCACTTTCAAAGCCACCCTTAGATTAGATAGATAAAAGCCTTCTGCTTTAGTCATTTTCAAACGTATGGTTGCAGCAGATTTGGCACGGTACCCTGGTAATAAACTAGCCATTCACCTTTAGGCAATCTGACTTTTCATTTCCAAGCGCTGCTCTAGTTTCTAATGTAAGTTTTTCAAATGGATGAATTATGTCTCAGGCGGCTTCATTTAATTGATGGCGTTGTTTTTAGGATACATTCTCATTTCCAATTAGAATAACAATGTGGACTAGGCCCAAATTACACACGTCTATTATTCACAATTCCCCACCTAACCATAAAATAATCTCCAGGGCAAAAACCACCCATACTACAGGCGCATTAACTTAAACGGCAGGCCTAAAGGCGACGGGCCATCATCCCTGGGTTGACAAATCAGTTCTCCGGTCAGGGTAGCCAATCAGAGACGAGAATGCTTTTCTAGCCAATCAAAATGAGGGCGGAGGCAGTTATGTAATTGGTTTGGTCACCGTTCGGCAAGTATTTTTCTTTTTGCTGAAATTGGTGCATTCGGTACTTAGGAAGCAATGACTAGGGTCAATTTACACCTAGAAGCTTCTCAACTTAAATGCCCGATAAATAAAATTAATTTGATTCGGCTCATCTCTTTTCACATTTATCTCCGTTAGTCATAGTTCACGGTTCATGTCTTTGGCTTTAGAGTCCAGAATGAACGGGACGAGCCAGTTATATCTATTCACTGAGATCCCAACTGTTCAAAGAAGCAGGTTTTACTTCTAAACGATATTCACTGTGTGATTCCGGAAGGTGTAATTCATACTGCTCTCTTGGCATAAAGACCAAACTTTGTGGAAAGGCGACTCAAAATATAGCCTGTTGTTACCTCACCTTGAGTACACTTCCACATGGGACAGGAACGAAGCCCATGCAACGTTCCACCATCACGATAAAATGTCAGCTAGAAGCATAGTCATTTGTTAACCTCCTATCCAATAACCATTGTTTAAGAACGTACACAATTTAGGGTTGTTTGGTAGAGCTACCTTTAGTGCTCTTTCCCTGTCCCTTTGTTCCCAAATTACTGCTGTCCAGCCGGCAATATGTGTTTACAGATCCCTGACACGTAAAAGGGGCACATTCATTCCGAACTCTAGTGTCTTCCCCAGGGGATAGTTTCACTTCATTATTAGTGTTTGCGAGATGAAGATAAGTCTCTACAAATTTAACGAGCGACTCCAGGCTGCATTTTCCCCATGATGTTTAGATTTGGTATCCAGGCGACGAGTGCAATTAGTTTTGTTTTGCTTAGGTTTACTTGCGTAAACTCTAGGCGTATAGGTTGGTAATTTAGTCGGAAGGCTTGTCACCAGCTGGAACTACGAGCGCAGCGATGTAATTTGAGGAAACCGAATAGTAAAAGCATGGGAAGAACAATATCTCTCCCTTACAATGTTCTTGGGTTTTCCTCCTTCCAAGTGCGGACGTGTTGAGAACATGCCACTGCCCCCGGTCACCGGTACCAAGTCCACCTCTGATGACCTTTTGTCCAAAGGTCTTTTCGGGAGTCTTGAAAACCTTCAAAAGTACTCCCTGACTTCGGATTTCGTGGTGGCAAGAGTGACAGATTTTGCCTCAGCAGGCCTACGAACTCTGGTAATGGGTGCCCGCTATTGCCCTCCTGAGGAGTGGATCAAACTCAAGGCTGCCTTAGACGTGGCTCGAGGCAAGCTAGAGGGACGAGATGCAGCACTTGCTGAAGCCTATAAAGCTGTGGAGTGTGATCTTGCTCTCGTTGGATGCACTGGAATCGAGGATAAATTGCAAGACGGCGTTCCTGAGACACTCACTGCTCTCAGAGAGGCTGGAATTCAGGTTTGGCTTGGTCTCTTGATTGCGCCTTAGCTGTCACGTGAATCTGATTGCCGCTTTGTTACACCTTCTAGTGACACTCCCCAGGGTTTCAACGTAGTGAAAGAATACATTAGAACCATCAATCATGCCACATTTGATTAGCTAGTTTATAAAGACTTCATTTATGAGTCTGGTTTACGGCTCTTCTAACAGAGAACAGTGGAGAGAATTTGTCAGCATTTGGTCTTCAGTCAAGAGTTGAGATTTTATTAAACGCCAGTCATCGACTTGGTAGATCGGGTCTCAATTGCATGCTCCCAGGAGAGTAGTTATTTTGCCCATTCCCTCACTTCGGTGTACTTTTACCAGCGCACTTTTTATGTACCTTTGAAATGGGGTCAGGATTCCTTCACATAAGGCATTTTTTGTACCAGAGATGATGGTTCATCCACCAGACAGTGTCGTGTAGTCTATGAAGCCACCAATATAACCAAACAGGGATTTTGATGGGGTTCGTGCTAGAGTCTACCGGTAGGCGTGATGCATCACGAGAGCTCCACGCCACCGATTCGGAGGCCAAATTACAGCAGCCTGCGATTTACTATCATCCTTCCTTCATCGTTACCTTTTACTTTCAGGTTTGGGTCCTTACCGGCGATAAGGAGGAGACGGCGGTCAACATCAGCTTCTCTGCTGGTCACTTTGCACCTGGTTTGCCTACAGTTCGTGTAACCCAACAGGACAGCCTGAGAGAGTGCATAGATGCGGTTAATACACAGGTTGAAAGAGTTCAGGAGTCCCAGAACCTCGATCCGGCCTATGCATTTGGTCTGGTTATTGATGGTCATTCTCTCAACTACGCTTTGACTGTAAGTTTGTGGGGGATAAAATTATCACCTGTAACGTAAACTCTCAATGGGCTCTACTGTGACCTCCCACTTCTAATCCTTTGGAGGCACCCTTTTAAACCTTGTTTCATCACTAGCACATAAATAGATGCTCCTTGGTTTGTTAGATATGAACAAAGAAATTCTGGATGCTTTTAAAAGTTCCACCCCTCCTGTTTTAACTCACGTTTGAAACCGTGATAATGGAAATGTGAGTGATCTATGGTTTTCGGGTGTCAGATGGTCTGTTCCATTTAACAACCCAGAACATAGCATACAAAGTGGATAAAAGAGTGAAAATATGTAATTTAGCTGGAATAACAATTGAAGAGGCTCTAGAGGAGCTGGATGCGAGCGGTTGCGTCTGCCTAATGGTAGGTGTAAGCTCAGTCACATGGTTGCCTGAGCAAAAAACAAGCAAGGTCTCAAGCATGAGGTGCCTAAGACTGATTTGAAGAGGGTGAGTGGCCCTTGGCACATTTCTTTTACTAATGCCAAAATGCGAGTTCAGCATTTCTGGCTAGAAAACCAGCAGCGAGATGTGCAAGACTGAAATTCAAGACGCCACAGCCAGAGAATGCTTAATTTTGGCCGTTTTCTGGGCCTCTCAGGAACCGTTTGCTTGGAACAGAGGTGAAATCATAATCCACCCTTGAAGCGGAGAAACTGAAACGCGTTATAAGTATGAGAGATTTTGAAAACAATCCTAATCAAAATTATCTTACCACTAGACGTGGCAATGCTGATTGGGTGGCAGTAAAAAATATTCCTAGCAGATGACCTGATTACTTAAAATTGCACCAGAAAAGAAGGCAGCTATGTGGATGGACGATACTACTGAAGCGGAAATAAGTAGACCGTCATGTCGTGGATGCTTGTGGAATGTAGTACCCCGTCTTTACGACCGGAATGGTCGATCTTATCCCATTTTGACTGGGAGGATGTTGGCCAAAAAACGTTCCACTGTTGATATATTTTAGGCAATTTTGAAAGAGCAGTTTCTCAATCTCTGTCAAATGGCCAGTTCCGTTCTCTGCTGTCGACTGACGCCTATACAGAAGGCTGAGATCGTGCGAATGATGAAAGGTAGTCGCAAACCCAGTCCTGTCTGTTGTGCCATTGGTGATGGGGCGAATGACGTCTCTATGATTCTCGAGGCTCACGTTGGAATCGGTCTATTCGGCAAGGAGGGTCGTCAAGCTGTTCGTGCCTCCGACTACGCCTTGGGAAAGTTTCGATTTCTCAAACGTGCTCTCCTATTTCACGGATTTCATTACTATTTACGAACAGCGAACCTCGTGCAATACTTCTTCTACAAAAATCTTGTTTTCACACTGACCCAAGTGCTATTTGGCATCTTTTCTCTCTTCTCCTCCCAAAGCATCTATGCTAATCTCTACCTCCTGCTCTACAACATTACCATGACGTCTATTCCAATCATCTTCTATGGCATCTTTGAACAACGTTTGCCGGAGATTGCATTAATGAATAATGCTGAAATTTACAAGACCATCTCCAAGAATCGGCTACTTTGGTGGAGGAACTTCTTCACTTGGCTTTCCTTCTCTGTTTGGCACGGTTTAGTCATCTTCTTTGGAACCTACTTCCTTGCTGGAGAGGGCGTATCCAACGGTGGAAACGGCGGAAATGCCATAGGTGTTTTGGAGGGTTTTGGCTCCTTCATGATCGACTGTGTTTTCATCACAGTGAATGTCAAACTTATGCTAGTCAGTTATAACTTCAACCTATTTTTAATAATCTCCGTGGTGGGAACATTGGTGGTCAATTTTGCCATCTTCATACTTTCCAACTATGTCAAACTGCCCGTCGGTGTGCCGTATGCCCTGCTGGGGGTATGGACAAGGATTGGAACGGGGCTGGGAGCTTTTGTCTCCTACCTTGCGCTTTTTGTCCTGTTTGCATTGTGTTTTGTGCCGGACCTTCTCTATCGTCTCTATGTGGATAGAGATGCCAGGAATTATTTCCAGAATGTCACAAAATCATCGGAAGTAACTACAACAGATGAGTCCAGCGGCTCGTACAACGGTACTATTAATGGTGCCTACTATGGAAGCTTGGTAAGCCTATGGAGACCTACTTATTTTAAATTAAGTAATATGCAAACGGCGTAAACAAATTCGTCGTCATTTCGAACAAAATTGTACCTGTACTCATGATGATTATTTATGCGACATTTAATACAACCGGTTGAGGCTTAGAAGACAACGAAAATGTCTTTGGGCTCCATACCTTTCGTCAAAGCTACCCAGGTTCAAAAAATAGAAGTTGAACTTGTTTGGGCTGACGGACTTCTACAGTTTGGAGTTGGAGTTGTAGTTGTCATCCCCAACCGTAGCTTATTCGTAAATTTCATTCAACAGGATAAACAACCCATTTTTACAATTTTCGTGGATAGAAGGCGCACCGAGAACACCGGTTTATCTCCTCATACGTGCTCAATACGTGGGAGCATTTTTCCATGGCTAGAGAGGACGAATTTACGAAGTAAACTTTCTTCACAATGGCTAGGAAGGAAGTGAAAGAATGTTCAAAGTTAATTAACGAAAGCAGAAGAACAGTGCAAGTTGCAAAGGCCTAGGGAATGCCAGGCGTGAATTTTAAGTCTACCCCAATTTTGATTTATGGTAAAGCGTGTACCATTTGAGTGTGGAGAAAGCTTTCAGGAAGACTTTAGCACATGAATTTGGTGCATTTTCCTAATACTTAGCTCTGTGCAGTGAAAATTGGAAGATTTTAAGAGCTGAGAAAGGTTTCATTCGTTTTCAAGTGGACTTGGAAGGACGTGGGAGCTTGTGATGCATCGACATCCATGACTCAGTAAATCTGCTACCACAAGCGTCACTTTGTACTAAATTGCTTTGATACAAACGGAAGCTCCTTAGCTCCTAGCCTGAAATCTTCAGTCTTATGCCTTTTGATTTCAAATCGCTTTATTTATGATATCACTAATTTGTTACAACACCTGTCAACTCATAAAAGTCGACAGAACAGGAAAACGTTGACTGCCAAGCTTTATCTATCAAAAAAAATTTCAGGACAATTCCTATGGGCATGTTAGAGGGCGCCGAAACGTGAGGGAACGGTAGGATGGAGAGCCGCGGAGTCAAGAATCTCCCAAAACCCCGTCTTCCCTCCTCCCTTCCCTTTTAGCTCCAATTCCCCATATCAAACTTTCCTAGCCTTAGTTTTTCTCTTTTGTAAGTTCGTTATGCGCCTCCTAACAGCCTACTAACCACTTAACCACCTACTTTTGGTGAATTCACCTTTTTACTGAAAGTGAATTATTAGCTTGTAAGAAACCTAGGTGAGCCTACTGAAACAGATATATAGTAGTATGGAGACTTAAGTCAAATCTGAACTTTCGATTGATAACTACGACATGAAACTGTGCGAAGTGGGGAGGTATCAGCAATTCTATCAAGAACTCACTCATAGGCAAGACATTTGTGTGTTGCAAAGAATCCAAACACAGCCTTATGGCTGTGCATAATTGGTGATGGCACATAACACCAGAAATGTCTGTGAGCATTCCGACTCCACGTAAAACGTTTGACAACGCGTCGGCGGATTGATAGGGCAGGGTAGCCGGAATTTTTGGAACACCTGTGCGCTTTTGCATCCATTTTGAAGTGAAGTAGGCTGTTTCAAGGATGTTCAGTCCTGGTGTCAAGTCTTTCCACAGAGGCATAGGCCCGCTAACTCCGGTAGCCGTCAGAATAACCGCGACTCCAACACCTATTGCCCCACAGCGATTCAACTAGTAATTTCTGGTATCGGTTATTATTTTAGACAGCCGTAAATTATCATCCATACAAAGCCAGACAAGTGGATCCCTCTGCTGCCTACTTGCGACGTATTCAAGAGGAGCAAGTGAATAGAGCTGATAGAAGCCATTTGCCTGACTACACAGGACGCTCTTTTAACGTCTTTTTCACCAATACAACAAATGAGGTCTCAACAGTAATCCCCGAGGACGATCTGTACTTTATTCCCCGACCCACAGACTCCTCCGAGTATCGTCAAATCAGTCCACAGGCCTTCTTGCAAAGGTCCTCCCGACAACGGAGGCTCTCAGATATTTAAGCTAGATTATCTGTTTTTTTCACCCCCTTATTTCACCTTGTTTACCCTCTTATACTTCTCCCAGTTCTTTTTATATTCTCGCCCCATTTTTTTCCATCTTTGTGTCGTGCATTGATGACATCAATTAAGCCAACTAAAAAAGTTACTTTTAATACAACAAGAATTTTGGCCTCATCCGGAGTCTTATTTGTGGGAATTTACAACGAATATCTGTAGAATAGGCTAGCAGAAAATTAATTCCTGAGTTTGAAGAAGCAAATAACAATAAAAAGGCAGCTTTGGTAGCGGGCCCTTGGGAAGGGTGGAGGAAGAGGGAGTAGTGGGCCTCCAGGCTATGCCAGTAGCTGCCAAGCTCGTTGGAGCCTTCAGGAAGACCTTAATGAGGAGGGAGGCTACAAGAGGTTCTAAGCATCCTTTCCGTTTCACCCTTTGCAGCATAGGTGTTGCTTAAGGTAGAGTTGTTAGTACTTCCCAACCGCTGAACTCTTTATTGACTGACACTTTTGACAGCAGACGCGTAAGTCTATGGTTGCAGAGGGCTGAAAACGTATTTTGGTTAGACTTTTAGACAGGCCTGTGAAAAATTTCAGCCAGTTTAGACCAACATCTTGGTTCTTTGTTTTAATCAGGGATGACAAGTGATTGCCTGGCACTATGACCAATCAAATGGTCCCATCTCCTTGGGACATCTTAGATGCAAACATGGACCGAACCAGGTGAATGAGAAAATATTTTTGTGGATAATTTGTGTGCTTTAAAACTAGCTTGCAAAGTCAGATCCGTGGAGGGAAATCAACCCGATAAAGTCAGCATGCATGGCATTACGCCATTGGATGAGGTGACTCTTCAAAATGCCACACTTGCCTACACAGACCCTTCAGAATCCGTAAGAGCCCTCAGACACCGCGTAGGGATTATGGCGTTTCGGTAATGTCATGCTCGTCCCGTCAGTGCCTTGGCACGCACGATATAAGGTTACGTCTAGACTGATACACCTCAGGTGGTTTTGTTTTGGAGGTAAGACTTTGGCTTCACATCAATGCATTTTGGAAGAAAAGAGACCATGCTACCAGGCGATATATTGTGTTGCATCAAAGGACATAGTTGAAAATAGCATAACGGCATTTATGAGTTCAAAAAAAAACACCAAACGCGTCTGAAAGCACGACGATAGAGTGAAGCCATGTAGGAGTTACAAGGTATAAAACATATAGCGTACTTAGCGCGTTTCCTGCGGCACGGTGGAGGGAGAGAGAGAGAGGGATTCAGGTGCTTTTGATAGGCTTTGGAATGCCTCGAGGAAGGTAGGCTTTAAGTCTGCTCTTCGTCATCTTAATCATCTGTTTAGCTGCATCCGTGTTGAAGGACTCGGGATGAGGTGGCGCCGATTCACAGTCCTCAAAGTAGACTCCAGATTCACCAGGACGCATCAGAGTCACAAAAATTGTAGTTTGGGCGGCTTGCCAGGCAGATTTGCCCACCCATGTCATTAGGTAGGCGAAGGGCTGAAAAAAAGGCAAACACAAAGACCTAGGCTAGAACCATTTCAGCCTCCTCAATTTCTATTGCATTCCCGTGAAGGTCGACTATGAGAGAAAGTGACACTGTCTGCGCGTCTGTCTGGGATACATGGGGATCCCCATGATTAAGCTTCCACTTACCTCAGGAAGGACGCTACCAAAGTGCCTGTTTTCAAATCCCGGATGGACACTGACAATGCGTGTTTTGGAGGGATCTACCCGTGTGTTCAAGTAGTTGGCATAAGTTATGAGTGCTAGGTGGCTAGACGAGTAGGCCTTCCACCAAGAGTAGGCCTTGGGGTCGATTCGTGTGGTGGTCAGGGAGGTCGGCAACTCGCCGCACTTATGCAGTCGAGAGGAGACAAAGACCACACGTGAGATAGCGTCTGGCTTAGCTGAACGCTCCAACAGAGGCAAGAGGTGTTGAGTGATGAGGAAGCTGGCCAAGTAATTGAGCCCCATATTGCGCTCGAAACCCTCCACAGTGCGTTCGGGTTTTGTGGAAAGGTAGACAGCGTTCACGATGAGGATGTTAAGCTCCTTGAATTCGGCGAGGAAGGCTTCGCAAAATTTTCTGATCTCGACAGCGGAAGAGATGTGGAGACGCCTGACGTATAGCTGTTGAAAGAAGCAAAAAATAAATGCCCGAGGACTTGACTTTCAGGCATAGTAGTGGCATTGGGTATTCAGAGCTTAAATGTCAATGAAGCCTCCTGATGATGATGACACAGTCCCCTACTCATCACCATTTACTCCAACAGTCTCATTAAAGCTTATAACCGCGTCCCTGACGATAGGTTAGAAGACTACTCAGGTGTCAAATCTTTTAACCTTTATTGGTTATTAAGATCAGTATGTCCTGCGGACACATAAGTTTGTAAGTGGCTAAACTCATGCCAAATTCAAAGTTAGCAATGGGACAAAACTAGAACCGCATGGGTAAAAACATTGCCTAGAAATAAGAGAATATAAAAGTCAACAATCTCCACACTGCCAAATGGCCATACGGCAGTAAAACAACCATAAATTGGAGAGAATGAAAGTGGGACAAAATTTCGGTGAGTTGTGGGCTGGCAGAGGAGCCAAGTTATGAAATCTGTCAAAATCTGTGAAATGTACCAAAATCGATGAATTCAGAGGTTCAATCCGCAAAATTCTCCTTTCAACTCTCCAATTCAACTTCAAGTAGAACTCTGGGCGCCAGATTAGTGGCAGTGGATCCCAAACACGATCACGAAGGGCAACTACCCCGATTTCTACCACCTAATGGCAAGCCTTGGCATGATGAAAGAAGGTTGTACACCGCGCCTGGAAGCACTTGTGACGACCCCTAGCAGGAGGGCTGAAAATGACGTCTACCATCTGGAAGAACGCATTGCTGAGCTGTCTACGGTGAGGTGAAGTGAAGACGCAATAATTCCTGCACCGCTCAACTAGCTGTATGCAATCTCTCCTAGGTATGGGTGAGCACCACTGAGGTGAGAAAGGAGAAGCGAGAAGCAATAGATTCGAAGCCATTTTAATCCCTTTCCGTGATTAAGTGACATACGAGATGACAAACACAATCCCTCCTCACCCAACACAGTTCCCAAACAGGATGAAACTCCAACTTCAACGGTGCTGGTGGAGTTGAATATTCTCTCAGTTGAATGCAAACTTGATGATTAGCGCGGTTTCTTACATCATCAACTACGCTGTGATGGCCAACACCGGAGGCTGATTAAGAGGAGCACTGGCGACGACACCCAAAAGACGTGAGAGGCTATGCAGGACCTTGATTGTTTGGTTAACTCTTTCCTTTGGCTTGGCCATCGTACTTCCGCTCGCTGCTGGCCTTAGCTCCCCTCTACACCGGAAGGCGACTGAATGCTACGGACAGTCCAAAACTCAAACACGGAAATGCCCCGCTAGGGATTCATTGAGTTGGCAAATTCTATGTTTGTTTTTTGGTTGTGATGTCTGTGCAAGCATATACCACAGGGTAAATGCCAAAACACCTCTGCTGAACACGCAATCCAGCCACAAGGAATACCATTGTCACGAAAGTTGATTAATAAGATAAAGTTGACCAAACCCAAACACTGCAACACAGAGGCAGCAATTAGGAGGGACAGTAGGCAACACCGAGACAACATAGTTCTATCAAAAAGAATTTTTCCTTAAGGCAAATGCATCTGAAATGGCAAAGAGGGATTCCTGCCCTTGTTTGACATAGCAGAGCAAGCCATAGTCTATGTGGATCCCGTCTGTACCAGGAACTCCCTTGCTGCGACCCAATTTTACCAAGAGCCCTGATCATTGTGTGACTACACTCGTGATGGTGCTACGAGCAGAGCAAACTTGGCTTCCTTTGGTCACTTTTTAGGTTGACTAATCACAGTTTTAAATTCAAGCCTGGCTTTGAAGTTTGCCGATATAATAAGTAGGCCTCTCGAACGTGTCATTTGGACCTTTGTATTCACCACCACTGAAGTTTATCTGACTTGGAGTGTCATCGCAGTATAGACATTTCAGTATTCTACCGAAATACACAAATTGCGTCCAGCCCTCGTAAGCACAGATATGGAAATTAAGTCGTCACATATATATGACGCTGGTATTAGAAGAGTTAATTACAAAGACGATGTTGCATTTGAATTACAGCCATCAAATCGTCTTCTTCATGACTACTGAGATGGCAAACATTTCTTTTGTTAGATTTTTTAGACAACAAAATCAAACTGGGCTTTACAAAAAAAGAATTCCAGACATGCAGACAATGTAAATCTTTTAACTATACATGCACTGACCCACCTGATCAGTCTTAATGGAGGAGACACTTTTGAGTGAGTCTTCTCGCATTTTCGATTCGGCGATTCTTTCCGGTGAACTACTGCCCGCTTTGCTGTGAGAAAATTCATTGATGAGTTGCTGCCGCATGGTGTTGCAGAATTCTACAACCTGACAGGCCATGACAACACGAGCACCGCGTCTAGCCAACCCACGAACTGTCGCGATGCCGATATCTGTGTCCGCGGCCAAGACGAGAGCCACACGATCGTCCAGGCGTCCCTCTAAGGTACAGACACAGCCTGCTAGGTACTGACGTGTCGAACGGTACGCAATGGCCGCGAGAAGCACCAAGACAATCTTTTGCAAGGGTGACATGTGAACTAAAAGGGGAAGAAATTAACTGTCTTATGTAGACACAAGTCTACTTTTATTGTTAACAGTAGCATGTTTGAGGCCAAAACAGGTCACTGCGGTAGGCGTTGAAGATGGGCGGTTCAGGAAAGCATTATGTTGGTATTTTTACCAGCTACATGAACCAGATTATTTAAAAACCAATCTGGCTAAATTTTTTGGGCTTTATTCACCCATTACAACAACATTTCCTTCGAATAAAGGCCAATGTTGAAGCGCAGTCTTTCAGAAAGAGAGAGATAAAAACTTGACCCAGACCTGCTGCTGCGGTTGATCAATCTCAATTTTCAATTTCGGAGTAGAAAGTGCTCAAGTGCGATGCTTCCTCCTCCCATTTGTAACTCTCATTTTTGTAGCAATGCTTGAACAAAAGAGGCGGAATAAAAACTTGTTGACAATCTTGGGTCAGAAAATTCATTGCGAGAACTCGAGTCCTCCCACGATTTCCGCTCTTTTCCATTTACTTTAATATTTTTTTTGTGCAAAGCAATTACAATCCCTTCAAACGCGAATACGGATGAATAGCTGAAAGGCATGTTGGCCAAATCACTCATTCACAACCTCCTTGTAATTCCAACCACTTCAGTTGGAGGATCTCAGATGCTTTGACGCCTTCAGCAGTGACTCAAGTGCCAGAGCGTGCCTGTTCAACCGCGTTCAAACTCCTCCCACTTCACTACACGTCCAGACCACTAAGGCGGTGACACAGCATCCGTGACCATCCCAATGGGTCAGTGCGGTTACATTCACCCTGCCTGGGTTGATACATGCATGCGATTTCCCTCCTAGCTATCAATACTTTTTTTTACTAGGAGCAACTTGAGCCATTTCAAGAGCACACAATCCACATGCTCGCCACAGTATCCATCCAAATCGCATTTGCATTTACATCCGCGATGCCAGCCCCAAACAAGTGGTGGTTGGTTAGCTGGGTTAGACCGAAGCCAATCTCCCGAGCCATGCGCCCAGGCCATGCAAATGCACATCAGTGGAGAGACGAGCAAGGTGTTAGCAAGGCGGTAGGAAGAAGTAAATGCGACAAGCCCACAGCTACCTGATGAAGAGAGAGAGAGATAGGCGGAATCAAATAGGCTATATTTTGGAACACCAATTCAATTTGTCCATTACACTGGCGCGATGAGTGGAAGTGGAGGTAGAAATAGACCCTACTGTACTCCAGACTAACTTACCTACACAAAAAATATAAATTTGAAAAATATAAACTAATTTGAGGCCTAAAAATAAAACCATCCAGCCCAAATAAGTGAAAACTGAACCTGAGCCAATCCAAGGCATTAAGAAGTCTTCAGTGGGTGAAATTTTACAAGGAAGGGGGCAACGCATGAATTGACAAGCATCCTGCGGACCCATTCACTGGATGCATTTATTCCACCACGTCACCTTGATTGTTAACATCCACCGACGTCTTCATGGGAATGCTCGAAGCGAAGGTCAAGTAGCCAGTGTGACCGGTGTCTTTTTGCTGAAAGGCGAGGGGTGTTAGGGTCACTAAACATTAGCAAGGGAGTGAAGGGCAGAATATACAAGTTCAACTTGTTTTAGAGTCTTTGACGTGATCGTTTGCCGCCTCGCCCACAATATTTAGCTTCGTGTCAGTTCAAAG
This sequence comes from Taenia multiceps, assembly GCA_001923025.3. Classification (NCBI taxonomy): domain Eukaryota; kingdom Metazoa; phylum Platyhelminthes; class Cestoda; order Cyclophyllidea; family Taeniidae; genus Taenia; species Taenia multiceps. The sequence continues at coordinate 3,392,065 of CM010311.1, forward strand.
CTGACTATTAGCCATTCATTCTTTAGATGGTTTTGACTGGCTAAAGTCACACCACTACTCATGTTCATGCATTGGGACAACATTGTCGATTCCAACACTTCAACAACCCAGCAATTCGTCTCTTCAGCGCTGGCTGGTAAATTCCAGAACAGGTAAACACACTCAACATAGGAATGAGGAATTTATACCTCTAAGCTTCATCCAGAGAAATTCATTCACACCGACACCATGACGAGCTTTAAATCCACCTGTCACTCACTCAGAAGCACCCAAATCGTGTGTCCAACAGACCGATCGAGTTTGGAATGCCCCAAACCCTGAGGACAACTGTGTTTCTACCTGTTTTTAATGACAGATGCTGTTCAAATGAAATAAGAAAACACCTGGTCTGCAGGAAGGAAATCGTCTTTTTCTCCTATGATCCTGGGGCAATGAAATGCTGATATTCCGGGCTAGCCAAGCAACGGTATTGTTAGATACCGCAACGAAACACGCACACCCACCCACTCACCCACTCACTCACCCACCCATCCTTTGTTTTACATGAAAGGCCTAAAATGCACAACAATGCAAATATTTATCAGCTGAAGTTTTGGTATTAACCAGTTCTGCCAGTGAATAGTTGCCAACGGTAACCAGGCAAAAAAGAATGAATTATTGCGGTTAACAACTAAGGGATGAGGTACACATGCGATAGATAGCAAAAAAACCCCCCACCGCCCTCTCTCCACTTTGTATACATCCACATGGACAAAAAGGTAAGGAGAGAAGGTTACCCTAGGTAAGGCAGCCCAGTAACCGTATTGGCGACATCCCTGACCGTTTCCCTTGGGACTATCATTCGGAGTGAGGTAGTTACTGAGCGGAGGAAAGAGGTGTCGCTCGTTTCGACGCGGTGGTCCCTTTCTCGCCTCGCTGTCGGTCTCAGCAGTCTCGCCTATTTGCGCCTTTTTGTACGTGTAGGTGCCATTAAACAGATCGGTGGCATTCTCCTGACCTAAAAGTCAACGCATAAAACAAGTTTAACTTTAAGAGGACACTGACGCCCTGAATGTGCAAAGCTGGCCGTCCAGTGGTGGTCGGTTTCCAACCAGGGCTGAATTAAAAGAGCGGTGGCTCGGAAGCTGTGCTTGACAAGTGACCGAAAACATGATTAGGGCTTAAGTTGGTGAGGCAGGCATGTGAGTGCTTCTTGTGTTTATAAAAGTTGCATGGGAAGGTGGCAGAGGAAAACTGTTATGCTAGACCGATTTTAGAGACAGAAAGTAAAAATCTTTTGTACATAGTAGAACAAAAAGTGGAATACGCCACTGCGAAGCCATATTCTTTTTTCTTTCACATGACCTAAGTTAACTCGTGATGCGCGTGGACAAGAAGAGCGTTCAGACGATGGAAAGTAAGGGTATCGAAACATTGAAGTAGTCGTATTTCTGGAAGAGGAAGAACTTTTCATCACTTGTGAATGGTATCGCTCTTGCCCTTTTTCAAATGCTGATTAATCAGCTTCCACGCCGACGGTGAGAAAATACAATCCCTGGCTCCCTTCCAAGTGGGACAAAAGCCTGTGCATTCCACTCCTCTGAAACGTTCTAGTTTTTTTTCCGACCACCTGATGCCGGAAGGGAATTCCAGGGATGAGTCAATAGGCCTCGAGTTAGCCTATGAGAGCCGGACGCTCTCCCACTTCACTATTTATAGGTGGTTTTGAAGAGCTTTGCTCTTACGCACATTCTAATTCCATTAAGTAAACTTCAGAAGCATTCCTTTGACCATCAGCAAGAAAGTTATAGGAAATATTTGAGTCTGCCGCCTACCACACGCGAACCACGCATAAGCAAGATGATGACACGCAATCTTCTCTCCTCATTAAGCACCTTAGGTTTCATGTTAAAACAGGCTCTGAACGATGTGCTCTACCACCATCGCACCCTATCCAACTGCTAGTCAGCAAATGCAGCAGGCTAGGGATGCGATTCAACTTGTGACAGGAAAGCAATACAAAGCACAATGAAGAGTACCGATAAGCTGACCCATATTTATGCTTTATAAACCGTACATACCACCAACTGCATGATTTTTGGAAGCTCTTACAGGGCACAAAGCTAGTGTAGCGCTTCTTCGGTCACCTAACAGGATGGACATCTCTTAGCAGTGGCTCAATTTGTGGCAATTGGATAGAAAAAAACTAGCACTACAACTTGATCAGGTACAGGTTGGCTTCAAGCCGGTAGCAAAAGTAACTCCTTACAAAATTCCTGCAACAAATACAAAGACTTAGTGCATTCTCTAGTTGGGTGGCATTAAAGTGTTACTGAAAGATAGGAGCCAATAAATTAAGACGAAACTTTGAATAAGGAAATGAACATTGTTTTAAGGCAAGCAACCTTTCAATCTCAAGCAATAGCTCCCGAACGATTGAGGGGATGTTTGATACTGTTACTCCCTCAAACATCTTACAGACTACAAAGAAAGCCATATCCAAACTTCCACAACCTATAGCGCTTCAGAGAGTAGCTACAAATTTGCCGTTTCATTTAAAATTGAGTGCAAATAAGGCGAGAGTCTTACCCAGATTGGGCACATTCAAAACGGTATGTACAGGACTGTAGTTCCTTGAAATGCATTCAATCACTTCAATGTCCGAAAAACCAGCAGCTCGTAGGTTTGTACAAGTCTTCTGCACCTGTTCTATGCACGGCGAGAATACACACACTCGACCACCTGAAGGTGAACAGAAATGCTACTAAATAGTGCACTAGTAGACACACCAACAAGGCGTCAGAAGGGTGTGCTCGCCAGGATGACGCGTAACCGAACGTTTGGTGATTTGGGAGAAGAGGAGTAAGGAGAAAGGTGACGTACCTGATGAAGTGAAGCACTTGGCGATTGTCGGAACCACAACCCATGGTTCAGGCAAGTCAATCATGATGGCGTGGCAGCCATCCGGATTGTGTTGGGAACCGGCTTCGGGAAAGCCATCGGAGAGAACATCACGATGTTCCACGCTTACCACATCCTTAAGCCCGTGCTCCTGCAGTCAAAAAGAGAGAAGTTTGATTGAAGTTTCCTGATTCGGCCTAAGGGTTATAAAGCTGGCCCCAGCGCTGGCTGTGGTTATTCTTCCACAAGAAAAAAAACGGCTTGGCACATCCTTGCAAAAATAGTAGGCATCCCAAGATAGAAGGGGTAAAAATAACTCAGATAGGCAGCTGGGTGGGAAATACAGAATTCCATTCTACTAGCAGAAAAGATACAATGAACAAAACTAATTAAAATTAGGGGCCTTTATATTGCGATGTGACCTCTTCAATCGCCGAAAGAACCACCACCATCTTAGTGCTACAAACTTGGGAAGAAAGGATAAGAGAAGAGAACACATTGTTGGAGATGGGAGACAAACCCAACCGTAGCCGCCACAGGGAGAATATATCTTATAACCGAGTGTCTGCAAAAACTCATTATCCAAGAGTTGAAATGATGGTTTCACTCTGTGACCACTGGTGGAGAGGGATCGGGTCTCATGATACCCCTTCACTTTATTCCAAGAACGAAGTCCAGACTTGAGAACCTTCTTTGATAAATCATTCCCAATGAAGTTTGCCTAGTAGAGGATGGAATATTCAGGAATCTCAAAACGGTTCTGAAACATATACAAGCATACAGAGATAGGGTTACCCACCAGAGTACCGATCTATCGTCTTCGATGCCGAACCACAGCCGATTACGGATCACAGAAAGACAGAAGGCATGCAGTGAAAAGATACGTTGTCTAGATGCATAGTTGACATTTACTACCCTCTGTTTAGCAATGGCATCTCACCAATGTTTTCCGGCCATTACGAAGGTTAACAATAAACCAGCTTTCGACTGCCGTACGCCCGACTACTCCTAAATTGTCGATTGAAAGTACACCAGAGATAATACAACTGGCTTAATGTTTCTCCCTACGTGTGCAAAATGAATCAAAAAGCCCACGATTCCGTTTCCACACCAGTTGTCCACATTCACAGTTGCATGGAAATTCCAAATCATAGCCAAGTTGTTTATCAACCAAACTACAACTAGTCGATTCACAAATCTACCAGAAAAAGTAAAAAATGAAATTTGGTAGCAATAACGAGGACATTTACTTTATTACTTTAATCAGACGCAACTTTAAACGTCACGGTAGACGCCAATGCTTGTCACTTCTGGAATAACTTTTAGAAATTCAAAAATCTACCAGAGGCGACACGGTGAGCTGGCCTTATCCAGTCATAGCAGATTGAGAAGTACCTTCTTTCTCAATAACCGGAAAGGGTTCATGTCATTTTCTTTTGACTCATCTTAGGACAGGAGATAACAAAGTGAGGATAGCGTGAAAAATGTAAGAAAGAAGTCGAAGCTTGGCCGAGATAATCTGAGGCGTCAAAGACGGTCTTACTAAACCAGTGAAGAGCCCATTCAAGTGTGTTAATGGTAGACCAACTAGCAGAGTACTCCACCTTTCGCTACAGTAGGACCACATGAGCAAAGGGGTCTTGATGCCTCTTGGACGAGGTATGGCCGGAACATCACAAAACCCCATGTAATTAGCCGTATCCGAGTAAATTAAGTCCACGTCCTGATTTTTTAACCGCCTCAAGCGACAACTCCCTGGACCGTAAGGAATTGGCTAATTAATTAAAATTTACCCACAATGGATGAGAATGCTAGGAAGAAGTGCCAAAATGCGTCAAATGATGTTTGGCAATGACAGCAGAAGCCCTCACGCATTGGAATATGGTACATAGGAAGAGGCGATAAAAAAAAAGGAGAAAGACTATTGCCGCTGCTTAGGCGGTAAAGAAGGTCCTGGCGACTGTGGCGCCTTCTACACAAACGTCCGTGCAAACGAAGTTTGATCCCGCCATATAAAATTAAGACTCGGAAGAATTCATGAAACTTTTCTACAAAACCTGACTGAAATATGAAATTCACAGATTGAGGAGTGTGTGAGTTGTTCAAAAAAGGTAAGTGGAGCTGTGATCACGTTTGACTTTTTGCGACTGAATGTCACAAATGTAACAGGCATAGTTAATGGTAGGCAGTGCCGAAAGACGCTACTTTCAATTCATCAGCTCAGATTGGTAAGACTCCGGAAGCAAATCAATTTCACTGGCTCGTTTATTTACAGAACGACAACATTTCGGCGGCGTTGCCCGCTGTTTCGAAGGATTTAGTTCTAAATGACAAAGTTAGAACAGTGATTACAAAAAGGTGAGTTTGAACACACTCCTCTAGCACATTGCATGAAGAAATGAGAAACTTCTCAACTGAGGTCGACCACATGCAGCCTTGACGTTTGGAGCGTAATAGCACAATTGCCAAAAGAAGTGTGGTAACTCAAAAGCCAACGAGGGCCAAGATCCGGACTGATGGAATGAAACATTCCGAGTCGGAGGAGCTGACATTGAGAAGATGATACCCTATAATAATCCGCCCTAACAAACCATGTAACTTGTTTGACATATCAGTAAGGATAAATCATGGCATTCATAGTGGCACTGGATACCAGAAAAAGCTGCACCAACCACCAATAATGTCATCGTAAATGCTACCGAAGCCTTGCTATTGATAAAGACACTTAGCAATTTATCATAACCTATCAGCATGGCAAGATCTGGGTGAGGGCTGGCAGCAACGATCAAAGCCGACCCCTAGAACGAAATACTTCCAAGTACCCAAAACACCACAGTGCCCATTCATTACATCATAACAAACAATAAAAACTTAACTAATGTTTTAAGTTGTCTAGACTGCTACACTGAGTTCCTTAAAGCAAGTCCACTGAGCTTTAAAATCGCTCCAGATACTTTCCATCACTAACTTTAGAAACGGGAACAGACCCAGAATTTCACATTAGTAGTCAATTAGCATCAGTCATTAAGAGCATCTCAATAAGACACACAGACGAACGAAAGACAGACACAGCTGGACAAAGCCATTGGACGACCAAAAATAACCACCCAACAGCACAGAAACCAGGTGTCAAGAAATAGAGAAAAGTGCCGAAGCTCGAACCTCAAATTCCACACTAGCTCGTTCCACGCGCTCTTGATGAAAATCGAAAGTGGAGACGTGGCCGGTCGGCCATACTGCCTGGGCCAAAGCATGTGTTAACGCACCGCTTCCCGTTCCAGCTTCTAGCACACGACACCCCGGCACCAAGTCCAGTTGGCCGACGATCATACTGGCATCGATGGGGTAGATTATCTGTGTTCGGTGAGGCACAGATATTGCCCAGATGGCCGGATCCAGAGCGAGAATATTCACTCGACCCATAGAAGTAGCTATCTACAAGGTGAGCAGGATAGTGAATTTTCGTGAGAGCATGTTCGAAAACGACGACGTCAAATAAAAATGATCCCCTGAAGTGCAGGTGAAGGAAAAGAGTGATACATGTATCCTCACTTTGAGCTTAAGCTATCATACAACGTCAAGAAGCACATTTTTCGCCCACAGTGAGGCGGACTGGTTTAAAATACAATAACGCAAGCGAATCCTGTGAGTCACTAGTGGGTGCTCTAGACAAGACTGTGGGACTCACTGCCATCGAAGATGAGATTGCACTCCTGGAGAAACCCATTCCACAGTTATCTGATAATGCAATACGCTGAACAACGGAAATTTCAAAAAATCAGTGTTCATTTTTTTCAAGTCAGTGTTCACACACCCTGTGTCGACAGGGGTTCCATGTTTTAACGTGTTTAGCTGCGAAGATGGAAGGGATGCCAAGAGGTGTGCTTGGCAAACCCACAACGAAAGTGTTTCTCGATGAAATATCCATAAGCTAAAGCATAAAATTTATTGACCCTTTCGACAGATCGAAAAGGAAGAGCATACGGCGAACGGTAGTGGCGTGAAATGAGAGCAAAAAAGAAGCTTATCAGGTAAATTGAAAACTGAAAATTTTGAAAAAAGATCATTTGGACCCTGGGCGTTTAAAACCAATCGAAATTTCTTAGCGAATGAATTAGAGTAGCCACTAAGTATTTGGCCGAGAAAAAGGATGGGGAAATTTTGACTCACCCCAAAAATCAAGTCAAGTAATAAGTGGTAAGTCAAATGAACTAGACAGTCCTGAAAAACAATAGCTTGCAATGACAAAACATTATAAACGATTTTCTTAACGATCTCCCCGTTCCCAAACTAGTCAAGTTGGTGAGGATATACGGTAAGTAAGGAATCATACTCAGCGCACATGAAAAAAAAATTGCGAAGGAAACACCAACCCTACTTCCATACGGTTTGCCAATAACGTCATTGTGTTTTATAGCGCCACATTTGTTTTGAGTAGTGGCTCCACGACAAAGCTTGATGAGCTGGATTTCGTTTTTACAATAGGTGACGATGACGGTATCGCCTTCGGCCGCTATGTTCTTCCGAAACGGTCGCTTAGGTTGCGAAGATGCTAGAGCCTCATTCCCAGCCATTTCCGGTTGGAAAGCCTAAATAAGAGAACCTGAATTAAACTGTGGATGACCATACGACACCATGGGCCTCCGAAAAATGAAGGAGAAAATCCTCAACAAGTGAGTTTAAACATCAGACCACAATGGCACAGGAAACAAATCGGGTCAGGAGCGTCCCTAAATGCACACAATGTAATTTGACAAAAAACGGCATGAAAGTAACTGTTCCACAGGAGTTGCAAACAATTTCAACCAAAAATATCACAAGAATGAGAAAAAAGTACAAGCGTGCAGATAAGCACCCTACCAGAACCAAAACTTCACTCAAATTTTGTGGAAAATAAAACAACAAAGCCATAAAACACTCGATTATAACAGCTGATAATCCACGGAAGACAATTTAAAAACACGCGTAGGGATACCTATAAGTACACATAGTGGTTCACTAAATACGAGGAATAAAACTACCAGTTAATCTAATGCGATAATTTAAGCACTTAAAATAAAGCTCACATCGAAATGCTTTGGAATACAAGACTTTGCACCAGTTGAATTAGTATCAAAACTTTACATCAGTATTTTGAACTGATTCTTTTTTTATTGTTTACTTGCATCACACCGATTTCGATATGTGCCGAGAAAATCACGACTTCTAGTGCTCCGTAGATAAAACCATTTAGTGTGCCATTGATTTTATGCAATCACCCCTAAATACATAGTTTTGGGAGCAGGGATGTGAAAAAATGTAAACATTTATGCTGTAGGAATTTGTAACTTGACAATACTATGAGAGTCCTCAACATATCTCTTATAATTATTTGGTCCTAGTGTGTTTTAACTTACGAATGCTATTTACAATCTGCCTTGGCCTTTATTCGAAGTCTGGCCACTCGGTTTTTTGAACGACTAGAGTTCTCTGATAATGGTAAATCTAACAACGAAGAAGAAGGTTAGGAGCCCTGGAACACTTTTTGCAAATGTGCGTTACAAATTTGGGATTTACTTTTCGTTGGTCAACTACGTACTAATCGTAACATCCTTCGTCTCTCCGTATTGGCTTCAAAGATGGCCTCGCATTCACACCCCTTTTCGAAGGCTTGGTCTTTGGGAGTTCTGTCTTGATGGATATATAGCAAGATTGGATCCAAAAATGGTCTCACACTTTGAATGCTGGTGGATTTTTTCCCCATATCTCTCAAATATTTTCACAAATCTTGTTCCATGTAAGTCCATCGTGTTTTTTACATTTTGTAGGGTGGTTCCTACTTATTCAAATATTTTTTAGCATCGCTTTGTTTACGCAAGCAGTGCTGCACTTTGTTTTTATATTCTACTGGTGCTACCCGATCGAGAACATTGAAAGGCGATTGCGGTTTTTACAATTTGGTGCTGTTTGTCACGGAATAACTTGTGAGCCATAGATTTGTAAAATATTTTTAAGTTGGTTGTTTGCTCCCCTCGGTTATTATCTTTGGGGTTGAACACAAGAATCCAGATTGGATGCCATATCCTACTCTGAATTGGGCGTCCTGGTCTTACGGTTTGGCAGTCCTTTCAACATTCCTATCCTTATTCGTGATGCTTGCTTTTGCTTTCACGTGGAGGGAGTCCAAAAGAACCTTGGAAACTGCTGGTTATGAGTTTCCTATGTCTGCTGTTATGAAGAAGCGTGAAAAACAGGCAATACTTGAGCAGCAGGAAAGACAGGTTACAGCAGCTGGCTTGGAACAGCGTGAGACGGGTATGGATGTGGATTTAGAACACAAACAAGCATTTATCGATGAGTAACTCTGACAACCCAAGTAGTTGGGAGTAATGGGATCCGCCTTATGATAGGCCTAACAAGATTTGAGTTAAAAGTAAACCTCTGCTTACATTTGTTGGTCAAACCGCATCTGTATATCATTTTTATTACTATATTAAAACTTTTTTTACGCATAAAAGGTGTTCTTGACACTTCACCTGTGTAAGTGTTATTGACGTAGGCCTTTTAGTGGAGTACGTATCTTAACGTCCTGCCTTTAGCTTGGGGGTGATGATTAGGTCTGGTCTAATCAGTCATATCAAGCCAAAGAGCATTCCACTTCATTCTCCCTAGGGGGTCTATTCGTCTGAGATATAGTTTTCTGCAGGAAACAAACTGATAATCGTTAGCGCAACTGTATAGATGTTGCTGTCACTATATCCACCGTTTGGATGCGGCCGTGTTGGTAAGCCCGTACCGGACAAGAGTGAATCTAGAGACGGAAAAACAGTTGATCTCAGAGCTGTGCTCCATCCGATGCTGGTTATTATACCTGTAATGTAACCTCAGGTCGCCACACACATGTCAGTTATATGGCCAGCGTCACGAGAATGAGGCTGGACTCTTTGTTTTGAAATAAGTTGCTACAAAAATTCAGTTCGTTTCTAAATGATGAGTTCTTTTCAAAACTTCTGTCGTTTTGATGATATAATGGTGCGTAGAGGCTTCATTGTTTTATTGTTCACATAAAGTGGAGGATACCCATTGTCTCAGCACGCATTGATGGTACTTAGTTGTCTATGAAGTATCTCGTAGAATATAAGCAGCATTTGCACACTCTCTTTGAACCCTACAAGCAATACGGGCTACTAATTGGTGTTTTGGCGCATGAACTTGGATCTTGTTGAGTGTTCAACTGAATTAGTCCATGCGAGAGAGACTTCGATGCCGATATCCTTATTCCCGACCGATGCGTGTAGATAGCAGCTACGGTTCGTGAGTACGTGAACGTAGACTGCTTCCTGAGGGTTCAGGATAACTTCGCCTTCAATCATTCATAATATCTTGAATAGATTTTACATTTCCATGATTATTAACGCATTCAAAATTTATTTATGATACTGACCAATGAGGAAAGCAAAACCACAGTTTAACCTTCAAGACGTCTTAGAGTGTAGGGCAGTCAACCTGGAAAGAAAACGTTTGGTGAAAACAGGTGGATGTAATGCGACAACCACTCGCCAACGCCTCATGCAAAATTCACCAAGCGGAGCATCCCATAAACACCATACGATGTCCCCTGATGAATTATCTCGTCCTTGGTTAGGATACTCAGGAGCACAACACTGATTGGGGATTGAGGTTGGGCGATTCTGCAAGAATTGATCCTATGCCCCAAGAGAATACCGATCAGCTTCTTGGGATACACAATCTCGTTGGATGGAACTGTGGATTGCGATTATCGGACAAAATAAGTGAGGTCCTGACCAGCACCAACCAATTAGGCTTTGCAATCTACTAAAGACGTTTTAGCAAACCTTTTGCTACTAGCACAAGCCCGCGACATAGATCGTCGAAATGGTAGGTGGGAGTGAATTTCAGGTAGGAGCAAGAGCATGATGAAGCGTTCAAAGACCTGGAGCAAGCGCTCTGTCCCTTAGTGATTCCTGCATTACCAAACATTGAATTAAGCACTCCACTACTTGCTTTTAAGACTGGTTTGGCCGTGGAGAGTGTACTTTTACAAGGGAACAAAGAGAGAGAAGGGGACATGCCATCGCCTGTGCGAGTGTCGAACTCGACCGGAAGAGTGCAAACAGTGTGAAGTGTTCGATACCATCACAACGATTGAATAAATCGATGATGGTCGTAGTAAGATCATCAGAGGCAGCTCTAACCTAGTTCAAACAATGAAGGCGATTGACCGTTCTGTTAAATGTTGGAGCATCGACACTTAGGTTCTACAGTTCTACAGCGATTCTGACGCTCTGTCTTTCAGGCTAATTTCGTCCAACATAGATGTTGGATTGAATACTGTTTTCTTGAGGGAGCAAACTAAACAACATAATTTGCGAAATGAGCAGAGTATGAATCGCGAGATGGCTCTGTTGTTCGAGAGGTTATTTGTCTCACTGCGAAAAGAAGCGACCCTGCCGATTGTGGCTGCTAGAGTAATGTGACGATTTGGTGACATTTCTTCTCATAGAATGAGGCGTTCCTACCCCTAAGCGTCTATTGGTCGACGTGTCATTGGTTCGAGCAGTTTTTCAAGAGCGAATACAGAAAAGGAAGATGTTTGATGAGTCAGGTAATAAGTACTAGAGACCTATGCTCACCCCCGAACGAAGTAAGACCATCGGGGTTAATAGGCTATGCACGACACCTGCAGGTTAACAAGGTGATAAACAAGTAAACGGAAGGGATTACACTCTGATTGGATCGCTGAAAGCCTTTACAGAAGATGTACAACAAAAAGGATTGCAGTTAGGCCTTGGATGGTGCATCCTTTCGCTCAGGGCTAAACGTCGTACATCGTGCTATTTAAGGTGCTCATTGTAGCGTCCCGAGGCTCCCCTTAAGGTAAAAGAAGGCGCAGTACTAGGGCAGAATATATATATTCCGGGAACAGAGGACTTGGGGGCAGTTGGCACGGCCCGGAGGCCGACCAACCGGCTAGAACAAGATGGCCACCCAAGTGACCTAAACCGGTAGTTCGAACAAACAAAGTATTACACTCACAGGTCAAAAAAATGTGCATAAAAATTAATGCTATCCTGCCAAACACTAAAGCAGCGACTTGCGGTGCTCCCAAGCACGTATTGCGGTTGAAAGGAGGGATGAGGCAAGCTTTTGATACGCACAGGAACGCTCAATGCTGCCATACTTCAGATATGGCAGTCAGGCCAATGTTACGCTAGAAGAAGACCCAGTAGAGCCATGTAGGCACCGCAAAATCGATAAACAATGAAGTAAAAATGCATTTTGAGTCACTAAGGCCAATAGTATCAGTGATACACAACTCTGGAGTCAACAAATCACCATTCAGCGCTCAAGATCACACTTTTAATTGGCTAAGAACGATGAACAATTGCCCAGTTCTGATACAGCGAATTCCGATCATCAAAGAGTTGATGGTAGGAATCATAACACTGTGGTTATATTCCAACAATTCTGGTTAAACGAATCCTTAAACCTTGGATAGTAGTACACCTTGACGAAGCACTCAATCTCACTCGAGACTTCAGGGCAAAAGGCTAATCTCGATTGAGTGTTGCATCATTTGTGTGCACGGAGGCGGAGGATTACACAGTCTAGTCCAAAACCCGGTCCACACCAAACAATCAGCCAGAACTCGGTAATTTTCTGAGCGCAGCAGGCTGTCACTAATTTTTCGCGTCATAGGATTCTAAAAAAACTCAAAGCGAGAGAAAGGCCAGGAGGTTAAGGTGTTTCAAGTAGAGCATAAAATTCCCTCTTCCGCACCCATTCTGATTAGGTGTCCTTGCGTTGCGTTTTAGACAGTGGTGCTAGGCCTACAACTGGGGCCGGCTAAGTTAGGCTTGACCTAGTTGAACGGCATAGAAGGGAGGCCCCATGACAGTGGATTGTTATAAAGAATTGCTACAATACGTATGCATAGACCAGACTTTGTAAGAATCAGTGCTACTTCGTGAATGTCATCCGTCCGAGGAAAATCTACTGATTGCCGGTGTGAGTATGGTGTATAAGAGACGCCATTCTTCCTCTTACAAATCAAAAACCAGAGGGTTGCTGTTGAGCTAAGGGAGGAGACGAAAATGGTAAAAGTGGTCAAGATTTTCCCCAGGTCCTGAGGTTTCATCATACCAATATCGAAAAGGAACGTCCGGATTCTCAGTGGTAACAAGACTTACCAGAAAATTTGGACCATATGGAAGGAAAGAGAGGGCGTTGATAAACTTTGGCTACCCAGACCGTAAGTGTCTTTTGCAAGACCGACATTTTCTTAAGGCAGATTCCTAAGACGTCACCTCACAGCGATCGCACTACCTCAACTTCTGCCTGCATGGTCTATAGGAAAATGAGTAGACGATGGTACTGAGATTCCTACTGGTGTATGCTTACACTTACAGATTGTTCCGTGAACTCCACCAAGGGAGGAAATTTGAACACCCAAGACGCTGAAGCAACCGCATCCGGATGCAGGAGTGGGACTTGTTCAATGGCCAGCGTCGCCTTGCAGTCTATCCGCTTACCGCCCTCCGACCCTTCAGAATAATATTAAGCCTGCGTTTTACTATTAAAGATTGGAGAATGAAATCACGATGCGCCAGAGTACGTGCTGTGGCTGAAAGAAGCGATAAGGTGAGGAGATAACCCCATAAGAACATCTGGATGCAGTGTTAAGCCAGGAGGAAAAAAACTACAAAATTTGCAAACAACTTAATGTCTATCAAGAGGGAGACATGGTGCGGCTTTGTAGGCCTATTCCAACCCTTGTGGTACGTTGTAAATCCCTTCCAACTTGAAGTAGACGTGTGGCTTCAGCAATGAGCATCACACTATCAAATTACTTAGTAGGCAATACACACTTCCGTCCGTATCCAGTTGCACTCCATCGTGGAAGGGTTATGTTTAATCTCGCCATGATAATCTCGCCTAGAGCATTATACTCAGCATCGGAGCGTTGATGAAATGGTTACAGTGGGATGCAAAATCCAAAAATCACAATTATTCGACCAATTCTTGAGGTTAGCACGAGATTCGGTGGAGAAGCAGAGCGGAGGGGAGGCCATCTGTTGGTGTAGAAGAGGATGCAGAAAGAATTCACGGTGAGTTGAGGGTACCGGATTTGGAATGAGTAAGGAAAGAACTGTCCACAAATGCCAACGAGACACTGTGAGGCTGTACCCTTCCTACCATTGTGTTTAAACGTTGGAATTCTTATTACGCCGTCCCTGTACTCTAGGTGGACTATCGTGGGATGAACGTAAAGAAGGTCAAACTGCAAGCACAAAGGAAGATTTTAAAATGTTCGGGTGGATTTGTGAGAGTTGATTAAGTGGATGAGGGGGATTGGAAGGTAGATAGTGCATAGGATATTTGAGGTGGAAGGGAGGTCGACTACACTCCCTATATTCTTTCGCAACGTTGCACGGCGTCTGAGGAAGGCGTTGTGGAACAATCCAGTCTACTGCGTAACCAAGTTAGCCATAACAATAGCTTTCAATTGGTGACGAACACGTTCGACGAAGACGCTAGTGGCGAAATGGTGAACAGTTGACTTCATGCGATCACATCCAAGCAGAAGTTTAAGCTCTTTCGAATGGAGCGGAGGCAAGGGGTTGGATTTAACCGCGGATACTTCAAGGGCGCATAGGGTAGCTTAAGAACAGCAACCATACCTGACCATCGTTCTTCGTTAGAGTTTTGCAGAAGTTCACTTTCTCTTGCAATTGATTTCCTAACATTCCAAAGCGTCTTGCTCTCACTCTCACTCTCGTTGTCATTCTTGTTTTAGTGCTTGTGTGGGCCCTCCTGATTGGCTGTACTTTGGATCCTTTAACGGTCTTGACCCTGATCTACACCTTGGCCCTGAACACGACCAGGATGACAAAAACCATGATCATGATTACAAAGCTCATGACCGCTTGCGGGCTAAAATATGTGAGACTGAATAACATTTATGATATGCATCAACTGACCAAGGTCTGCTCATTCACTTACGTCAAGTAAAGTCGTCCCTATGGGAGCCTTTGTAGGCACACTACTGGTTACTCCAGTTGGTTGAAAACTCAACCCAAGAGGACTCAAGCTCATAACCATTAGCGCCTTTTGTAACACACACATAGCCACTCGTAAGAAGACGGTCAGGGAGGAAGAGAAAACAACAAAAAATCCGTGGCATATGGAAACCCACGTCATGCCAGCACGAAGAGCACATCATGGCTCTCTGGCGGTTCATTGGCATGCAGCTTGAGATCTAGACATAATGGACAAGGTGGAAGACGTAAGGAGGACGTAGGGATGGCCAAAGAAAAGTCTTAATTGACTTGCAGGATACTAAAGGAATGTTACAGTGGAGATTGTGACCCATGAAGGCGTGCATGCCACTCTCTAATTGGAACACGGAGTGAGATGTATGAAATTAACCTATGATTCAAGGCCAAAACTTGGCTTGAACCAGACCGCACAAGGTAGTTCGGGAATGCTGAGAAACTACTCCTACAAATTACAACCTTATCAAAGCCTGTTGTAACATAGACTGCCAAGAATTGGAGGCCTTGACACAGGTGAGTGCTCCACAAGCTAACGTTCTAGCTTACTATGCTTAATGAGAGTTGGTATTCCTAAACATTTGATGATAGACGTTTAAGCCGTTCTCAAATGCGTGCTTTTCTAATATGGTCTTGTTGTACTCAAGACTCGGCCTGTGTTGTTGAAAGGAAGCAGCCTTCGGCGATGAGGACTTGACTGAAGACATCCGATTCACTAATATTAGCTCCTAGTGCAGTGCTTAAGTCTTGACACGATTTTTCTAATTGTATGCTCCTCAACTTCGAATATGAGTCGGAATTTGCTGAGAACGTGTTCATGTTTAGTCAACGAATTTGTTTAAATGGGCCGATCTTGAGAGCAAAGGTGGCAATTAATCATTCTGATACAAGCTACCTCTTAAACAAGTGGAAACTAATTGCCGAAGTGTGAAAAGGACGGGCTAGTAGGGCAACGTACGTAGAAAGTAAATTGAATTGCACAACCAATTTCTATTTTGATTTGACACCATCCCCTAACGGCTCCCTTCTCAATGGCTGTCACATCACATCGGCGGGTTTGTGAGTCATTGAACACACCTTAAAACTCCATTCGGGCCCTTGGGGAACAGACATCTTACCAGAGCACCAAAGAAAAACGTAAAATCAGATTGCTTTACCAATTTTTATGCCTGTGGCCGAGGTAAGAGCTGTAACTATGCTACCATACTTTCACGTTTCAAGTATTACCAATCCTTAATATCGCTCCAAAACAAACAAGATGCATTACCACTACAAAGTTTTTACACACACTTGATCTATTACGATTGTAGAGAAGGCTCAGAAGGTTGTAGCTACTAAAATTTAAACTTGGAAAATTTTATCATTCTAAGATAAAATGCTATCAGTTGGTAAAATGTTAGTCTAAAAGCTGAATCTTTTACTGAAGGACGGATATAATGACTGGGAATTATTAATTTTCTGTACTATTTTCCATCCTCGGCTTTGCCCAGCCATCCATCCAGAATGGATATGAAGGAAGTACCATTTGTTAACAATGGCATGTAAACACTACAAACAGCCCTGTGGTGAAATTCGTGTAATATTTTAAGCCTGAATTTGACTTTATCTGTTTGTAGCATTATCCTAACACAAAAAGGGTGGACATTACTCCACCCTTTCTGTTGGAATTCTGCAGATCTGACCGTCCACAGCACATGCTCGCACCCTGTGATTGCCCTTCTGGCTTTGGGTTGCTTGCCTCTGCCATTAATGCAGCTTTCTGGGTATGAGACAACAATAGGCATGAATGAGGTTTAAAGTCATTTATGGAAGTAACCCTAGGTGTAGTGTCCCGAGACCTTTTTCAAAGCGAAAGAAGGCATAAAACTAGGGCAGAATACATATACCCAGAAAGCAGGGGGAACGGGCAGCTGGCATAGCCGGGACAATATGGCCATCTAGGTACAAAACCGAAGCCGGCAATCAGAACAAAGAAGGCATTACACTAGGCGCTAGGTTCCTGGCTGCCGGTCGTCCACGTCAGTCTGTGGGGATTGCCTGTAATACTTTGTTTAGTCCAGCTGCCGGTTTCGGTCAATTGGGTAGCCACATTGTGCTAGCCGGTTGGCCGGCCTCCGGACCGCGCCAACAGCCCTTAATCCTTCTGTTTCCGGAACATATATTCTGTCCAAGTAATATGCCTTCGTTTACCTTCAAGAAAGTCTCGGGATGCTACATTTGTGGCAGCAGAAAGCGGTCCTGACTTCGATGGATTTCTATCCTGATTCATACCCCTTGTGGCAAGCTTTGGCGGTGTGAAAAAAGTGCATGTGCTACGGGTAGGAGAAATTCTTACATCTCATAAAAGAAAAGCTGAGATCAGCGTTCATCTTCGACACCTCCCTCGCCCTCGTGTTCTGCAAGAAGGCTATTGACAACTGAAGCGGCACTAGCCGTGAATTCCAGGTCCGGTGCAATTGCCAAGAGGGATCAGCGACGTTATGGTCACGCATCCTCCATATGCTCTCTCTCCTGTTCTTGGGCAACTTAATCCCTTCGCCAAAATGTGTATAAACAGATGTAGAATGTGTAGGACGCCATTTGAGAGCATCATGTTTTGCTTTGCACACTTGAATCGCGTACATCCTGTTCCTATGAGGTCCGGCCGCCACATTTGCTCAGAGTTCTACAATGCCCTCGGGTTTCTTCCATGGCATCGATTCAAAAACTTGGAACCGTACTCTTATCTTTCATTAGGGCACATTATCGTGAGCGGAGAACTAAGAAATGCACATTTGCTGCACTGCAAGAACACATGCGCTCGAATCTCGATGACTGGAACGGTTAGCTCGTGTGTGCTTCTCACAGTACTGATTACGTTGTGATGGCTGACACGGGAGGCTGACCGAGGGGAACGTCGGGGACGACGCTCGAAAGTAGAGAGAGGCCGTGTAATACTTTGTTTGTTTGGACCACTGATTTCGGTCGCTTGGGTGGCCATGTTATGCTAGCCGGTTAGCCGGCCTCCAGACCGTGCGAACAGCCCCCAATCTCTCTGTTCTCAGAACATATATTCTGTCTAAGTACTATGCCTTCTTTTACCTTAAAAGAAGTCTCGGGGCGCTATAATGGCATTTGCTTGATGAAAATGGATGGATCACTTGTTTGGTCACGCATCATGCGAATATGATGGATGTTACATCCATAGAACAATGCATAAGTAATTCAGGCTTACTAGCTGCGATTAATTTATCTTCGTTGCTCTAAAGATTCTTTCGTTAAATGGAGACAATTCACGGTAAATGAAAAAATGAAAAATGCTCAAGGCGAAACGGTGACAAAGGGTCGTAAAATATATGCCACTTTAAATAGTCATTTGTTGTAAAGCTCACATCTACACCGTCTGTCATTTTGCAAATTTTAAAATTAATGTTATGTATATATCGACATGAGTGCCACAAAACAGAACAACAATTCATCCTTACAGTTGTTATGTCTTTTAATGCCAAACAGCTTTAGAAAAAGTTAGGCCACTTTGTTTAATCGCACTATGTTATTAAAATACCTTATTGAACTATATAAACGCATTCATGCTCCCTACTAAGCCAATCACTGGCGCGTCGTGCGTTTTGTGTCTGGCTTCCGTGTTTCCGTTTCCCTCATAGTCGGTGAAACCGTTCAAAATGAAGGTGTTTGACGGAAAACGATCTGCAAAGCTGTTCTGGATCACTTTGACCATAACAAAACTCCTATTACTATACGAATGGGATGTGGCCTTGTTAATGAGTTTTTTTGTGTACCTCGTAACGGGTGGCTGGCGATACGCCCGCGCTGTCATTTTAACCCTCCCACGTGATATTTTGTAGGTTTTTGTTCATAGTCTTATGTTTCCTGTAATGCTCAAAATTCTGCTGCTAAATTTTTGGTTGGTAGTTGTGCAGTTGTTTATACAATTATATGTGTAGCATTGGCAAAACCTGTTACACTTTGGGTTTCTTGCGCGTTCTTTGTTTTATTTGTTCTGGTACTTGTTAACTATTGGAGGATCTTGTCAATGTATCCGAGTTGTACCACAGTTTCAAATCTGGAGCTGGATCCAACTTGGTATGCTTTCTGCATTACAGTGCATTGTCCATTCTTCTCCGATTATACTTCATGCTGTGGATGACTGGGTGGCGCAAGCATGGCATTAGAGATGTATTTTCTGGTCAATTGAAGCGCAAGGGACGTGATACCGTGGCTGTACTACATTTGGACAGCAAGTGGACCTACGGTGATTTGGACGACTATTCAAATCGTGTTGGCAACTATCTCCTCTCTAAGGGCTACAAGCCACAAACTAATGTTGCGCTTTTCATGGAAAACGAGCCCAAATACATTGCTATCTGGTTGGGTGCATCCAAGGTGGGTTTTTGTTGCCATAGTTCTCCTAGCCTCCGTAGTGAAATAGTTCCAAAAATCATCATATTTTTCCGCGATTGCAGAAGAACTATTGTTTTTCATCGCTCTAGATTGTGCTCCTCGCGACGGTACCCTTAAGGCTCTTGAAATGGTAATTGCTTTATTAGAGGAATACAGTTCCCGTTACATGGCACGTTGGCTTGTAAAGAACCTAAGTTTTTAGCAGGTTCTTGGGAGCTGTAAAGTGTGTCAGATTATGGCATTAGATTGTGGTCGCTTTGATTTGCTTTTGTAAGTAGTGAATTAAGTGTCTAGCACTATTGAAGACTCTGTTTATGTGTGTTGACTGCTGACTTCCGGTCTATTCTTTGTTTACTGCTTAGCTAAGTCATCTGAATTGTCCTCTTATTTTACCTGCATCCTTATCCAAGCGTAGTGTGGTGAGCTTATCGCTTCACGAGGAAATCCTTTCTATTGGGTCGGCACGTGCCACTGCGTTCTTGCGATTTTTAAATCGCGCTTTTTTGTATTGTATTTAGTACGTTTGGCACTTACATTGACTGATGGAGCATTTATAAACATGTGTCGCTATTCATAACTTGTGATGAATCAGATGTATATTTTTTCTTGAAAAGCGTGAAGGCTTAATATCGCTTCTCAATAAACGGCTTCCTTAGGTTAGTCTGGCGACAGGTCTGATAAACTCCAACGTTCGTCGCGATGCTCTCGTGAGTTGCCTGATCCAACTGGATCCACAAGCCGTTTTCGTGGGAGCTAGTCTGGTTCCGTGTATCGTCGAGGCTGGCATTGTTCCCGAGGGCACAATTCCAGAGGGTCAGGACGTGATCATTTTCCCACCAGCCGCCAACTCGAAGTCGCCTTGGGGCACTGATTTCACTGCCTCGCAGGTCACCTTTGTCAATCTTGCCGAGGTGCTAGATGCCAGCTCAGTAGCGCCTCCTCCCATTGTTAAGGAGCCAAAACTCACCGATGTCCTCATTTATGTCTTCACCAGTGGTACTTCTGGTTTACCCAAGGTTAATAAGTGTGGAAAAAATGATTACTACACACTTGGGAGTGGATTTTTAATTCTCAGCTTTCCTTTGTCTGCAGGCTGCAATTATCACACTCTCGCGGTACTTGTTCATGTCCTCGGCCATTCACCTCTTCTGCCACATCCACAACGATGACATATTATACATTCCGCTACCAATCTATCATACGGCTGGTGGCATTGTGGGTGTGGGTCAAATGCTTGTTTGTGGCGTTCAAATTGTCCTCCGTACTCGCTTCTCCGCTTCCAAATTTTGGGCTGATTGTGTCAAGTACAACTGTACAGTAAGTTTGAAGTCTGCGTTTTTATTGGCAACTTCTGATTTAAATCCAAATCGTCCTCCATCTTAGTCAGTTCGGTACACTGATTCGTTGTCACGTGAACGGCAAATGAGCGTAAATTTCTTGAACTATTGCAGATAATTTAAAAGTGCTTAGCCGCTTATTTTGTTAACTTTGTTGTGTGAATAACGGTATCATCACCGTCTGGCCATAGGAGAGCTCGAATCAGATGGGCTTTGCTTTTATGCCACAAATGCATTCGTGCCTATGGGAATCATGGTAGTTTTTTTTTGTTCAAGACCCGATTCTTAGCCACAGGAGTGTTTTTTGACAGCCTTTTCGTTGCCCCTTCATCTCACTGTACGAAATGCGTTATGTGTCCCTTGGTAAAATACTCTTAGAAAGCAGTCCTAATCCAATTTTAAGCTCTCCATAGTTTTAGCAAGGCACCTTGGCGAATATTTTGAGCCGACTTGGCGACTGTTTGATTACTTTAAAACGACCAGATCATTCCATACCACTTCCGGTATAGCTCGCTCGGGTGACTTATTGCAAACCGTGCAGATTCGTAAGATCCAAGTAGTGTTTCAGTTGTGTGAAATATACGTCGTGGACAGATGTACATCAGTCTAGCTACTGTACTCTTGACCGCGCTCTCTTCCATCCTTTCTCCCCTTGTTTCGAACCCACTCCCATCTAAGAGCAAATCGTCTGGAGTTGGTTGATGTGACTCCGATTTGCTTGCTTTAATAGTCAACTTAATATTAAGTGCGTAGAATCTAGTCTGCTCTCATTTCTGGGACTCGCTGCATATCATCAGGAGAGGTTGCGGTGTGGGGTAGCGGGACACACATGTAGCGTTCACAAATAGTTGGAGACATTTTGGTGATTCTGGTAATGGATCACTATAATACCGAAACAGTATGTTAGGGAGGCGGAGGCACTTTATCCTTGACAGTGGAGGTCTGGAAATGTATGTAACTGAGGCTAGTTCCAGCAATGCTTTACGCGAAGGACGAAACAGTTGGTTTGTGGCTTACATTTACCTCGCGTGGGAAGTAGAGGTAGTGGTTGTTTGGATGGGTCTCACCTTCATGCGGTAGTAGGTGCAGGAATATTGAGACCATTAGTGATTCCTTCACCCCATAGAGCCGCGATACTGAGCAAGAATCGTTTGCTCACTGACTGACTGGCTGACCAGTCTGTAGTGGGAAATGGCTTTTGCGTTGTAAAGTTAAGCAAATAAATACATCATCGGTTATATTCAAAGGATCCACTCACCGTCCTACCACCGACGCGCACGAACACACACTCACACCTCTGAGCAGGTCATGCTTGTTTCCTGAGGTGAGTGAACTGCGGGTGGAAGCATTCACGTTTTGGAGGAAATGCAGTAATTGAGGTTACTATCTTTGCCTGCTTGGTATGGCGCAACTGAAAGGTGTGCAATAAAAGTGTTTTCTTCAGAATCAGCCAGGACTAGTGGTTGCGAAACCGTCTTCTTCCAAGGAAACGCAACGCAAGACCTCGTATCACCGTAAAACATAGCACTTGAGTTGACGATTGAGAGACACTAGCCTATTTATATCCGTGTTCCATTCGAAGTTCGCATCTTATGTACTCCTCTGTCTGTTGTTTCTCTCTTTGTTCATTAAACAATCGCTTGATTACATGGGAAATGGGTGGTTGAAAAGCGGATGTGAGGTAGTGTCGTAGGTGGCTAAAGGTATGTTGCTTGCTTGCTTGAGGCTAAGGGTTGTATGGAAGGAAGATTCACAGCAAAAAACGCCTCTTAGTAGAAAGAAATTTTATCTTAACATTTGCTTTTTTGATGGTCACGGTGAGGTAAATATTTTAGAAAGCTCTCAACTATTGGATTATTTTTACTGGGCAGTCTCTTGAAATTACTGAGGCACACTAAGCCTTCCCTGTGGCTTTTGGCGGCACTCTTAAAGCGTTTCTTGATTGTACAGTGGCTCTTCAAATTTTTCACAAAAAGGAACCAAAACAGCAGCATCTCGTGACTTTTGTTGAAGCATTTTTCGCATTTACCTCGCTTATAGGCTGTGCAATATGTGGGGGAAACGCTGCGCTACCTCCTGTCCCAACCACATACACCCGAGGAGACGCAGCACAAAGTTCGTCTGGCAACGGGCAATGGTGTCCGACGTGAAATCTGGGTGGATTTCGTCAAACGTTTTGGTATTAAGCAAATGGGCGAGTACTATGGTGCTACTGAATCAAACTCCAATCTTGCCAATTCAGAAAACAAGGTAAGTTGTTGGGCTGCTCCTACGACATCGTCACCATCAAATCTATTTATGGAGTGGAAGCGTTCAAGTGCTCCTTGCGCTTGTTAATGCGTATCCCTCGTTAATTCCAGGTTGGCTCACTGGGTTACTCTTCAATCATTCTGCCTTGGGCCTACCCTGTGTTGTTGGTGAAGACAGATCCGGAGACCGGTGAGGTCATTCGAAATCCCAAAACGGGTCTGTGCGAACTGTGCGGGTACGATGAGGTCGGCCAGCTTGTGGGTCGCATTAAGCGTTCCAGTCCTGTGCGCAATTTTGAGGGCTACATAAATCGCAAGGAGACGTCACGCAAGGTTATTTCCAACGTCAAGTGCTACGGGGACCAGTATTTCCTTTCGGGTGAGGGAAATTGGAGGTTGCTCTCTCTCTGTTGAGTCGTCTGGTATTCGCTCCTTATCGAAATCATTCTCAGCGTCTTATTTCCCACTCCTCTTCAGGTGACCTCCTGGTTCAGGACGAGTTCGGTTACTTCTACTTCATTGATCGATTGGGCGACACCTTCCGTTGGCGTGGTGAGAATGTCTCAACCACAGAGGTGGAGAATGTGGTCGGAAAGGTCATCAACTTTGCAGATTGTGCTGTTTACGGTGTCCAAGTGCCTGGCAACGAGGGTCGAGCTGGCATGCTGGCATTGTCTCTTGGTAAAAATGTCTCCTACGACAAAAATATAAAGGTCGTTGCTAATGGTCACGCGGTGGCGGTGGCGGGAGGGAGTGGTGAGAGCACAGAGGCTCAGGAAGTGGAGATTTTAAAGGATTTGGCCGATGTCTTTGAAAAGCATCTACCGCCTTATGCTCGTCCTTTGTTTGTGCGATTTATGAAAGAGCTTGATACCACTGGTAAGCCGCCATCACATTTTATTACTTATTTATCTATGTTTCTGACTTGAACACAAACACTGGTGTTGTGTGAAGATGTGCACACTCTACACGTCCTTTTAAGGTGCCGAGGTGTCACGTGAGGTGCAAAGAAGTCGCACCATTACAGAGTTTATGGATCATCACAAAATTTAAGCTCTCTTTGGTGCCACTTTTGGTCACCTTGGCATTTCCTTATTACTATTACTAGCGGCGGAGACGGAGAGTGGATGGGAAATGCATTAAACTGTTGCGCGATGGGTGTCGCATCAGATGTTCAACTGTTCATTCATCCTGTTTTGTAGACACCTTCAAATTCAAGAAGATGAACTTGAAGAAGATCGGATTTGACATTACCGCCACGACGGACCGAATCTACTACCTGAACACGAAGACGAATGTCTACCACCTCTTGGACGATGCCACTTACAACCGTATTCTGGCCAACCAACTTCGATTTTAACATGTACAAATGTCCTCTAGAAGCCAAGAAACGTCACGATTGTCGCCTCTACCTTTTCCCCTTTTGCGTTTCGGCTGTGTCTTCCTTCCTTCCTTCCCTCCTTGTCCTCCTATTATGTATAGAAATCTGTCAAATCTCTCCTCCCCTACCGTCCAGCAATGAAGAGACGTGACATCCCGCAATTCTCGTGACATTAAAGTGTGCCTAGTAGATATCGACCCTACTGACCCAATAATTGCTGAGAATATTTTTGTTGATGCTGCTGTCTCATTTCCTACATTTTTTTACCACTTATTATGTGAATATCAATGGTGCCATTACTGTGGTAAATTTGTATCTACACAAAGATGCTCGAGAGAGAGAGAACGGGGCTTCAAAGCGCTTGCTTGGCAAAGCAGGGTGGGAGTTGGTTTGAAGGACATCCTGGCTCCTCGAGCGACCAGCGTTGTGACTTACCACATTGGAAGGAGGCGTGGCCAACTTTGACAATTACTCTTGTACTGACTAGTGGTTGCGGCGTGAAGTGAACGTGACAGGGGTGGATGCGTCATAGGCTGTCGAATTGTGCACTGCATGTTGCGACATGTGGCTCTGCTGCTGGTGCTACTCATGCTTCCTCTACGAGTATATCGATTGGACGCAGGGTTTCACTGCTTCGTCACACAGCTCATGCACTGTGCTTCAGTGTGGCAGGAGGTCATTCATGACATAGCGATGCTGGGGCATTGGTAAGTCTCATGATGAAGCTGGCTACCCAGTGACCCTTGGGTTTCGGTGTTGGAGCATATTGCCACTCCGCAGCGTCACTTTATTGTGAAGGCAGCGCTGAGAGGGAATGATTTGTGCCATCTAGTTGACAATTTTGCTCATCACCTTGTCACCGAAGCTAGTCGAGTAGGCCTCGGGTGGGTGGTGCTGTCAATCTTTCATGCTATTGCACAACAATTGATGGGTGAGAGGAATAACACTTGGCGCAGTGCTTCTCTGTTTAGTTGTTTAACTTCTTGCCTTAGTTTGAAGGACGCTTAAAGGCTATGTGATTGTGTGCCTCCACTGTGAGGCGTGATCAAGGGTTCACCTTAGCACTCCTCTAAAATCTCCTGTTCTGCTGTCACGCCTCCTCCCTTGTTGGTGGCCAAAGCAACTGTCTCTGCAGTCCTGACCTCAAAATGACCTCCAATCATCTCCACTATCTGTAAGGCGCACAGGCAAACGCCCTTCCTTCCTTCCTTCCTTCATTCTTTCCTTTCTTCCTTTCTTTCTTCCTTCATTCCTTCCTTCCAACTCCTCGATTTCACCCAAGGCGGCCTAATTGCGCTTCTCTCTTTTTTTACCACTGTGTGTAACCCATTCTCTGTGGCGTGTCGGTGATGCAGGATGGTGGGGGAGGGCAGCATTGGAAGCATTGCATCAACGCACTTCAGTGTGTGATTGTCCTAGAGGTGACTCGATGATGCCTCTCTGTCACAGGCCTCAAGAGTGGTCGCAAAGCAGCCTCATTACTTGATTGGGGGGGGGGGGGGGGAGGGCGTCCTTAGCACTGGCAATGCTTGTGTGTCAATTTTATCAACCATGAGACGTAGATTGCTGCTGCTAACGGTGCGACACTTTGCGTAATCAATTAATAGGGAGCAAAAGAATTGTCAGCTTTTTTGCAGCAGTCTCCTTCATTCCATCTGTACTGCCATTTTGACCATTGATTTTGCTAAAACTTATCCATCTATCAAATTAGAGCCCCCCGGAGCTTGCGCGGAAGGAAGTTGATCGCAATTTCGAAGAGGTGGAAGCGTATTTTGCTATTCAACAGCCTCCTGCCACACCAACGCATTCATCCTTAAAATACTCGAATTGGCCAGGACTGGAATCCGGTCAGATCCACCACCTGCCTTTTCAGGTGCTTGTACGGCAGGCTGCGAATGGGTAGTGCGAGGATCACCATGGTGGGAAGCGTCAGTAACAAGTGGATTTCCATTCTCGCAACATTCATGCCATTCAGAGACTATCTTTTTGATGACGCCTTGAGTACCCGAGATTGGTAGTTTCGTTGAGGGGAGAGATTAGAGTCCCATACACTTTGTTGCATGCACCACCACCACTACCTGGCATCTTGGTGAGAGGCAGTGGTGGTGGCGCGTGGAACGCCCCGCCTCATGCACTCCCACTGTCATTGATTGAGCAGTCTTGTCACTTGGCTGCCAAAAGAGCCACTGTTCATTGTAAATACCTCATCAGGATTTCACAGCGTGATGTAGGTCACTGTCCTTAAATGTCTTTCGAAAGCAAGAGTTTTGGCTTCTTCAAGTCTGACCTCTTTCCTGCCCACGAAGCGCGAGGCTTTGATATCGCCAGTCCAGCTATCTACCAAATGAGGGATTCGCGTTCTCTGCCCTCTAGACGTCGAAGTAATTCACCAAGCAGGTTGGCAAAGATCGGGCTTGTTTTCATCTCACCCACCGCCAAAGTGCCACTCTGAGACCTCCCTAAAGAAGGCTCCACCGTAGCCAGACAGAATGGGTGGTTGGTGGGGTTAAAGGTAAGGAGGGGATGCGAGTGCAAAGAAATGCAGAGTAATTTGGTGCTACGCAGTGATAGATCTTCGTTGTGCAATCTTGAGCATAACTATCCATATGTTGGCACTTAAATTGGTTGTAAAAGTGCATTGCAACGGAATGCCCCACTGAATGACGGTGATGTGAATTCGGCGGATGACTGTGTAGTGCAAGGCTTGAATGCGTCTATTAGGCGGTGAGATGGTGCTTACGAAAATCTCCTGATGACGAGTAAACCGAATGGACGCCTCAGGTCTCCAATGAGGAGGTGACGCAGCCTTAACGCGCCTGATCGTGTCATCTGTATATCCTTTCAATCCTCCCTACACCCAACCTGAAAGTATGAATACTAAGGTGGAAGAGAGAATCACAGAGTCACTTTCTCGGCACTTTTACCCTATTTGTCATCCATTTTTAGGGTCATGCTGGTGAAGACGTTGGAAGCCACTTTGTCTCCATCTTTGATTTTTAGGCGTCCGACACCTGCAAGCGATCTTCTGTCTAATGAGGTGGGCAGATTTCCTAACTACCTTCATTTCAGTGATTCTTACCAAGGCAAAATTCGGAGAGTTTTTTTTAATTTTTCACCCGTTAACACACCACTGCCACATCGCAACAGGGTCTCATTAACGCAGAGGTGGCGGCGGCGACGCGATTGGCACAACCTCCTGCGTCAAGTCTGTCGTTTCGTTGGTTGTTAAGTCGAGCATGCAGTAGGTGTGAACAGCATCGTGGCATCATAACAACATTGCAGATTGCTTTCAAAATAACTGTAGTAGCAAGGTGGCGAATAAAATTGCCCGATTGGACAGCCTCAGCCCCTGAGGCGAGGAGGGAAGGGGGGGGGGGGAAACGAACCCGTTTAACCGTGTCTTCTGTACGCTTGGCTTTCCAACTCCTCACCAAAGCATTTCCACGTCCAAATCATCCGCCTGTTTCAAGAGCACTATGCAGGCACTGACATATGCGATCTGCGATCTTGCTTCAAAGGGATGCTTATTGTTGCATGCCATATTTTAAGACGACATTGATAGGAATGCAACGGAGGTACAATTCAACTGTGAAATACTCGACTACTTGAATGACTCTATAGAAGAGCACAAAGAATTGAACCGAAGGAATGCGCAGGTGTAAGCTTTCCAGACTTCCTGCCTGCTGGCTCGGGGTATTTTATGCCTGAAAAAGGACGATGTAGGGAGGGAGGAGTGGTCCGTTTGTGTTTACACTGCATGTGTTCTAGACCAGTAATTTACA
Organism: Taenia multiceps; assembly: GCA_001923025.3. Classification (NCBI taxonomy): domain Eukaryota; kingdom Metazoa; phylum Platyhelminthes; class Cestoda; order Cyclophyllidea; family Taeniidae; genus Taenia; species Taenia multiceps. Next base: position 3,420,148 of record CM010311.1, read on the forward strand.
TGGCCTTATTGGAAAATCGCGCGATTTCCGCCTCATTCGCACAAACACACACACATGCACGCACACACGCACGACGGACAAGTTGCGTGTGATGTGCCTCGCCTGAGATAAACAAATGAACAGCTTTTATCCAGGCAACATGGAGGTCATCATTCCACCGGGTTCACACTTACTTATAGCTAGCAACAAGGTGCTTTAAAGTACGGACCACTAGTGCCGCAATCGGCATTCATTTGGTGGTGGTACTACTAGTGGTCGAACAAATGCATAAAAAAGACCAGGAAAACACCTCCTTGCTTCACTCAAAGTAAAAAACAGGTGTAATGGGGAGGCAAACAAAGTTAAGCTATTAGCTAATCCGTCTTTAGGTATTTACTCGAATAGGAAATTTGTGTATAACATACTTCTTTATCTACCCGTAGGCCTGATGTAATACACTAATGAATGCGCCACTTTTATTCCCTTTGGCATCTCACTTTTTTGTCAGTTAGTAAGCATTAAGCACAGCACATCCTGAAGTAGGAAGCAACTGCGGTATGATACACACAGCTCTATCTTTTACAAGAAAGGAGAAGTCAATTTGGCTTGATAGATGCCCCACCCAACCTCTGCATTGCGTGAGCTTGTACATACCAGCAGCAAAAGCCAAGGCAGCCAAGGCGCAGTACCAACTGGAGATGAACATCAGAGTGAGGCATGGACAGGCGCCAAGCTCCGACCAACGTCAAATCAGATGCTCATTTTGTCGTGTAACTCCTACTGAGCGCCAAATCAGCAACAATAACCTTCCACTTCCAAAACACTTTTGTGGCATAGGCGCTTAGTGCAGCAGTCGCGACAGTAATTCTCCTCCTCCTCCTCCTCCTCCTCTTCTAAGCACTACATCTCTTATCCCGCTTGACAGTTCATCTCAAGCACACGCCTGCATTGTAATCAGTGCCACTTGCTTTGCCGATGGCTGCATTATAACAGTTCTTCATACACGGGAGGAGAGGTGGTCTCTCCATATTGCCCCTTCCCCGTAAATTTCAATCCTTTGTCTTTCCATTCAGCCTAACTTGATTCATCTGGATTGGCAGCTGATATGGTACTGCTTGCTTATTAACGTTTTTTAATGAATTAACACATTGGTTACCGGTGTCACACATGTGTGACGCGTCTTCACTGTCAGTTTATGACAACAGATTGTTGCAAAGTGGACTCATTATAAACTGATTAGATGTGCAATAGCTGTATGAGCGACTCATTTCTCAACTTATAATCTGCGGGTGGAGCAACTAATAATTTCCCTCCTATTCCTCCTATTAGAACTCCACAGTATTGCATTTGCGATGACATGCCAAATTCACCCCAGTTACCTCTGATGAGCTTTGGCTAACCATAAATCGAGAATGAAACCAGGTGTCTCATAAACAAAATGGCACTTTAGAGCATTGTTTTACCTTTGGTATGCATGTAATGACTGTTTACTTTAAAAACCAAGCCTTTGCGTGAAAATGTACAAGTATATGGGTGTGTGCATGCATATCCATTACCATTGTCGAATTGTAAAACCATATTTGCTTCGCTAGATGCGAAAGACAAATTGCGTCAATTGAGGGGGCTAGAGAAGACCTTTTTATGTTTATGTGCTGTGTAGAGCACTAGATAGGCTGTTGGCGTGTATCTTCATTTTCGTGTTGCATTTTTTGGTACTTATAAACATTGCATCAAAAATGGGTTAATCCTAGTGCACACCTAGCTCCGCTCGGTAGGCACAACGTTTTGGAGCTTCAGTGTTTTGGCATTTGTTTGTGCACTATCTGCTAAGCATAGGAGGCATTGCTCGACAACAGACTACAGTTCTTACCCCCCCTCCCTGCATTGTAAACACATTTTTCAGGTAGTCATGGATTGCAGTCGGCTCGTTTTTGTCGTCTTTTCTTGTGTGCCATAATATATGGATGAAATGCGTTTTCTGTGCATCAGTAGGCTTTCACCTCTAAATTCATGGGTACTTTGCTGCTTCATGCGCGGCGAAATGTGTGTATCGTTGTAATTAGTACGACTTTCGTGTTGGCGGAACACGTAGCAAGGGCGTGAGACGCCTGGCAATTTAATTATTAAACGATTTAAAGAGCATGGCTTTTCCTGTGTTGACGTGGCCTTCGAGAAAGGTGTTGTGTGTGTATATGTGCGTGAGAAAGGAGGCAAGTAGAACTACTAGTATTATGTAAGTAGAGCTGGTGCTGGTAATGGCAGCGGTGGTGAAGCAGCATTTGGTGAATGCGTGATGTGAGAAGCAATAGATGTTGGAGTCAACCATGGAGGCGTCGTTTTGCTCCCGCGATGTGCATCTCTCTGCGGACGATGGCTGTGCGCGTGTGTGTTAGGCGGCGCGAGGATAGACTTGTGCCACCTTTCATGTCGGTACAAGCCTTAAGTGGGGAAAGCATGTAGGCAAGGTGGAGAAATGGGTTGAGATGAGTCGAGACGAGTAGACACTAACGTGGGAGTGGTAGGTAAGTCGAAGCTGTTGTTGGGACAGTAGGGGGCGAAGAGGGTGATAAGCTTGTGTGTGAACAACCACACAATGACAAAAAGACGACTAAAGAGAGGCGGAGTGTTAGAGACAGCTGTTGTAGGACCTCTTATACGCCCTTCTTCTCGTGAATTTGAGTTAATCTACTTTTGCTCTCCGACGTGTATGTGTTTCTCACACCACTATTTACTTGTTCCATTTTTGTTCCTTCGAGCATAAATGCATTTTTCATATTTTCAACACTATCTGTTTGTATTGCAGAAGGTGTATTTGCTTGTAGTGGGTACATGCTGAAGCACACTTCAATGCCCACATGCGTAGGTGTGAAAATTTTGTGCGAGCGTGTGTGCGTGTGTGAATGAGATTGGGGAAAAAGAATTCGACAAGTTGTTGTTGTGCAAAGAACGACAATTCTATCACGTTCGTTTGATCTACTGAACAGTTGACAAAGGGGCTACATTAATACAAGCGGAAAGTAAACCTGACTTTGATGGACCTTTACCCCGGCTCTATACCACTAGTGACAAACTGTAGCGGCACGAAAGAAGTGCATTTGGTAAGGGTGGAAAAAATCTCTGACATCCCATAACAGAAGGGCTGAGAACGGTTTCCGCCCCCATCTCCGTGTTTTGCAAGAAAGCTTTTAACAACTGAAGCGACACTAGCTGTGAACCACATGGAAACGCTTCGTTGCGGAGATTTCCCCAACATGCCTCTTCAAGGAGACCGGTATCCCAACCTCTCCCTATGAGTAAGCCGATGCCCGGCAGAACATTTTACTCCGAATTTATTTTTCATACCGAACGAAACTCTAAGTCCATTTGAGCTGCCAGGAGGGATCAGTAAGGCGGTAGTCAAGCATCTTCTCGGTTGCACTCGAATTTCGATGACTGGCATGATTAGCTCGTAGTGTGTCTCCAGCACCGATTACGTTGTGATGGCTGACGCGGGATGTTTGCCGAGAAGAGCGTCAGGAACTATGCCCGAAAGAAGAGAGAGGCAACATAATACTTTTTTGTTGACTGTCGGTTTCCGTCACTTTGATGGCCACATCACCCTAGCGAGGTGAGCTGACCTCTGGGCTATGCATGTAATATTTTTTTGTTTGTACTGCCGGATTCAGTCAATTGAGTGGCTATAATGGACGAACAGGTTTCCGGAGTATATGCATTCTGTCCTAGTTACATACCCTCTTTTACCTTAAAGGAAGTCTCGGTGCGTTACACGGGTGGCAGAGGAAAGCGGACTCGACATTGATGAATCTCTGTCCTGATCTATATCGCTTGTGGCAAACTTCAGCTGTTAGAAATAAGTGCATATACTACGGATGGGAGAACCTCCGACATCCCATAACAGAAGGATTGAGGTCGATGTGCCTCTTCGGCATCTCCGCCGGCCTTGTATTCTGCAAGAAAGCTGTTAACAACTGAAGCGACACTAGTCGTGAACTCCAGGTGCAGTGAAACTGCCAGGAGGAATAAGCAACTTTGAGGTCAATCCTTCTCCACAGGCCCCCTCTTAGGCTCTCGAGCTACTCACCTCCTTTCATCGAAATGTGTACCTACAGATGCTGATTGTGCAGGACGCCATTCGATAGCATTGTGTTCTACGTTGCACACTTGAATCGCTTACATCTCAGTTCTATGAGGCCTAATTGCCCCATTTGCTCAGGCTTCTATGCTACCCTTGATTTCTCCCACGGCATCAAAATCCTGGAATCACAAGATGTGTTGCATGTGTCTCGATGCATTCGAAAACTTGCATTAATACCTCTATCATTTCATTAGAACCCATTATCGTGAAAAAAGAGAATTCAGAAATACGCCTCTGCTTCACCGAGTGCTACGAGGAATTTATGTCACTGCGGGGAACACTTGCACCCGAACCTCGAGGACTAGCACGGTTAGCACGTAGGTGCTTCTCTTAGCATTGATTACGTTGTGATGGCTAGCACAAGAGTCTTACCGTGAGGGGCGCCAAGGACAAAGCTCAAAAAAAAGAAGGGATGGATTATACTTTGTTTGTTCGGACTGCCAGTTTTGGTCTCCTGTTTCGCCATGTTGCACTCGCCAGTTGGCTGGCCACCGGCCCATGCCAGCAGACCTCATTCCCTCTGTTTCCAGAGTATATGTATTCTGCCCTATTACTATGCCTTCTCTTGCCTTCCAGGAAGTCTCGGAACTCTACAATGTTCAATTTCCACTTATCATGTTACTTATGCGTTTTCTTTTTACTACATATTTACTGTGCGAATTTTTCTTATGCACACCAAAACTACTGCCTTTATTTTGAGTTTTTACAAAGCTTTGGTTCAATTTTAAGAATTTCTGAAGTTTTTAACGTCTTTTTTAATCAGTTTTTTGATATCTTTGTTTTACTGAGTCGTCTGGCGTTGTTGTGGTTGCTGCGATAACTGGTTTTGTGATTGTTGGGAGCCCAACTGGTTGGGCGATGTGAGTTGTCGTTAATGCTTCGGTTCCACGTTGCATTTATGATCTTCTAAACGGTCTTTTGTGTTGTTTCTGGCTAATACTTGCAGTTGCACTAATCCATTCACGTGCGCACTTTGCCCAAGACTTGTCCTCTGTGTACCCAAATCTGTTGTTGCATGCATTTCCCATTACGAGAATTCGAGTTGCACTGCTAAGGCTGAGCATGGAACTAATGTATTCCCAATCAGTCTGTTATTCCTAGTGTTGACCTTTATCCTCAGTGCGTAGCGTTCATTAGTTTGGGCATTTCTATGCTTTTTAGTTGTCTCATTGTGTTGGCAACTTTCAGCCCCATCCTCTTCTAAGGACCTCCTTGTTTCTCATATTATTCCATAACTTTAATGCAGTTACTCGCATGATTTTCTGCTCGTTTTCCGCTTATTTATTGCCGTTTTGACATGTTTGATTTTTTGGTACACTATTCGTCAGTGTGTCGACAGATGTTGCAGTTTCACAGTCAATTATGACTACGGCGTGGCTTTTGGTTAGCAAGATTGAATTTGTTAAAAGACCGGAAATTGCCGTAAGACCTAGCGTCGCATTGCAAAGAACTTGTCTTTATTGCTAACAACCGTCAGACAAAGACTAATTTAATTTAGGCCACGATTTAAATACGGTTCTGTTTCCAGCAAATTTCTGGTTGTTTATCAAGCCTATTGCATTAATTTGTTGCTGTTTTGCTGGTTACGATTGCTAATATAGAATGGTGTTAACGTATCAACTTGCGTTTCCATCCTTCCCTCCCTTTTGGCGCAAATATCATCAACGACACTTTACACAATCTCCTCACTTCCATTCACACTCACCGTAAAGTTGGACCGCCCCATAGCTCGTTCCTGCAACGATGTCTCATTCCATTTCTACGACTATAGCTTTTGATTTGAGCAACTTCTAGGCAAGGCGAAGAATTTGAGTATTTGTTGGAATATAGTGAAGTTCATATCAGTCGCTCCTGTCGAGTTCTCCTCCACTTCCACATAATCATCTGTCTGAACTGCCTTGTGATAGACTCCTCTGCTTCATTGGCAACCTGCATGTCATTGACGTTGGAAGTGTGTGAAGGCAAGCACCTACCTTTTCTCAACACAGTGTTCACAACGTCTACCACAGTCTAGGTGACAAAGAAAAAGACAAAATCCAAATCCGAAAAACTAAACAAAAAGGCGAAACAATGTGGGTGAAGGAGATAAAGAAGAAGGCGCACCAAGTGATTGTCTGCTTTCAAGTCGACGAGCGGCCAAAAAGGATGCGGAGCGGGTGGAGACGACTCTTCACCAACACTCTTGGCGGACTTGCATGTCACCAAAGTCGACCACCTCACCAACACAGTTTAAGAGAATCCATCAGACATTGATTGGGAAGGAGAAAGTGCTAGCTTCGTACCACCTCATTGCAAGCCAAGTTGGTGAGAGTGACATTTTAGCTAATGCAGCATCTCCAGTAGGAGAACGCAATAGGGCACACTTTAGTTGTTGTTGTTGTAGATGTTGTTGCACTTGCTTGCACATCCAGCGGTTAGCGGAGGAGGAGGGACTAGATTGTGATGACCTTTACTTTGCCAAGTGTTAGCAACCCTCCACACTTTGCTACTCCGAGGAAAGAACCTTCGTCTTCCCCGCCTCCCCTTCAATTCTTTCTTTACTTTTCTACATCTGTGCTCGGTCGGGAAGTCATGGTGCCTACAACAAATCGCAGTAGTCCACCGCAGTCGACAATACTGCCCCTACCATCTCCACCGCCGTCGTTCGCTCTGGGTCTAGTCTCCTATTTCTTTACTTCTTTCTCCGTTCCACCACCCTCTCTTCCCCATCCTTCCCTCCCTCCCCTTCTTCTTCGAGTAGCTGTTTGCTTGTCACGTTTGCAATGGCAAGGCAGAATGTGGCTGGTGGTCGTGCTACTCTCTTGCTTATGCGGGAGTGTTGAGTGCTGTGCCCTTCCCACATATCTTAGCTTTTTTGTTGCTGCTGCGCTTCTTTGGATTTGCCGCTTGCTGTGTCATCTGAAGGTGGGTTAAAGAGGGCATTTCCTCTCCTCTTCTTCTTAGAAGAGTTAAATATCCCTAACACTCTCCTCTTACCAACTTGGCTTGCTAAGAGATGATGGGAAGTAAGCGTTTCCACACCTTATTTAATGTCTGAGGGTGTGGGCAAATCTGTGTCGATGAGGTGGTTGGCGTTGGTACCATGCGACTCCGCCGATGGAATTGGTGAAGAGTTGTCGGCGTTTTCTTCATTTTTCTCTTCGAATCACGAACCCCTTTCACCAAGTTAAACGCATTTCATTTCAACACCTTGTCAATCATTCCCTTTACCAATTACGTTTAGTGCTATTTTCTATGCAATATATCACGAGTGGATTCGGCAAGAGTGTGTCGCATTCATGCGCAGTGCCTGGATGGTAGGGTAGGCAGCTTTGGATGAAAGCAGGTCACATGATTTGGTCGTTAAACAAATCAACAAAATATTTGCACAGGGTTGCTTAATTACCCTAGTTTCAAATTGATTGATTGGACTTTTGTAGTTGGGTTTTCTTTAGTACATCGACGTCGTCTTAACCAGGCCGAATGTAAGCACGGTGCTGCTTTGAAGGAGAAACATATTGAGTGGATGAATGCATGGGTAACGACTCCACTTCAGCAAACTACATTCCTCCTACTCCCCCTCCTCAGTGTGGACGATCCCTTCACAAAAAGGTCTAAGCAGGCATGCAGGCAGTCAGGCAGCGTGGCTATGTGCTTAAAGGAGGATCCATACCATGGAAGACTGGGTGCAGCGTGTGTGTGTGCCAGGCAGGTGGTCGTGGGCTGTGAATAAATTGCAGGGGATGGGGAAGGAGAGGGAGGAAGCGAAAATGCTCCATGTTCATATCCCACGAAATGGTGCTTGCGATGCGCCAGTCGATTTGCGACTTGTAAAGTTTTAATTGCTGTCCGTCACTAGCGTGGACTTGAGGGCATACCGTTAACAAGTGTTGGACATTTTTTGCTTTCAGGTCAGTGTCCCCTTCCACTACTTCTAGATATGGAAGCGCATAATGATGATTATATCCCCAATGCCCTTCCCATCCCTGTAGAATCCACTGTCACCAATGAGGATGAGATGGCCGCAGATGTGACGCCCTAACCGAGCGAATTATACGAATGCTGCATTGTCACTGCACTGCGTTGCTGCTCAGCAGTCATTGTGTGTGGTCAGCTCGGCAAACGGGTTGAGATTAAAGGTGCAGGCTTTTGTGGAAGTGACAGAAGAAGAGAAGGTTGGATTTGGTGACTTGGGTTGACTATGGCATGGCTACGAAGCCACATCAAAAAGTATTTCGGCAAACACGACCCCACTTGTAATAAATCCCTGCAAAGTGCAATGCCAATCTAATCCGCTTAAAGGTTTTTTTCTTAATTTGATGCCAATTCACGTCACAATTTCTGCATTTCATCTTACCGTCACACATATTTGACAAACACACATACTTTACCAAGCTACCATTTTCGCATTCAAATTCTGCCTTCATCAATATTCTTAGCATTACACATGCAATTATATGCAAAGATATCTGTCTCCTCTCCTCTAGTCCATTTTACCATCTTCCTCTCCGTCCCCGCTTCCATTGACAAAGCCAAACACTCGTCCTTCCTTCACCGCATTCGTTCTCTCACTTTACCATCCATTCGATCATCGTAGAGCCTTTTTGTTCCTTCGCCACACCCTTCCCCAGAGAAGTTTTAGTTAACAAGCGCAACTTCCGTTTAGCGAGCTTGATCGTTTGGCGACAGCCGATTAGGTCCTAACCACACATTCTCCTTGCCTATGCATGGTATACCACCCACAGCCCCATTACTCTTTCATTTGCCTTTTCTTCACAATAATTCCTTTCAATGATCACGTAAAAGAGGAGCAGGGGAACGTGATAGGCGCATCTGATATGAAGTTCATCAGATTTTAGCAGATAACTAATTTCTCCGCCTTGTAGAGAAGTCGTCGAATTTCGAAGCTGCAGTCGTAGCAATGGAAGGAGGTTACTCTGCCGCAGACACACGCTATGGAATAACCGAACTTTCAGATGAGTGCGAACGAAGGTGAGGCGGTGGTATGGATGGCGTGAAGAAAATTTGCGATGAAAAGAGAAGAATGAGGCTGGCGCCGTTTGATATGCCAACAACAACAAACATCTACTTCCTACGCATTTAAAAACATAGGCAAACTTCTTCTTTCATACGCATGAGAGAATCGCATAAATGCTACACATTCAATAAAAACAAGGATAAAACTTTTATTTACATTTGACTTCAAATACTTTTCATTTTTATAATTTTTCCTTTTTCATTCATTTCATACCTGTCACTTTTCTTCTCCTATTCACATCATCCGGGTAGTAGTAGTGGACTCTCCTGTATCTCTTCCACTTCTCCTTTCCACTCACTGACCCATCCACATGCACCTCCTAAGTGTATTTGTAGTCACCCCACCATCGCTACTTATAGCTTATCAGTAGATGCTCTCTCCTCCCCTTTATCCTCCTTCCTCCTTACCTCTATTACTCAGGCAACATTGCTTCCCACTACTTTCTTTCTTCACCTTCTCATTTTTACCCCATTCGTTCCTTCATACTTTCTTCCTTTCGTTCGTCTCTTTTCATCTTCTTCTCTCTTCTCAAACACCTCTTCATTTATAAGTGTTCACTTTCATTCGTCCTTTATTATTTATCTATTTATTCATTATTGTCCGTTTCGCTCACGTATTCTCTCTCTCTTCTAATACGCATTCGCCACCAATTCCACCACCAATCATCACCCTCCCCCGGATCCCGTATTTTAATCATTCCATTTAAAAAAATCAAACAATTTTTAAGCATGTTTCTAGTTCTTCATTTCAACGATGTCTACGGTTCCGCTAAGTTAAAGGGTTTTCATCTTACCATCGAACACGTACACTTTACTGGCGCTTTGATGAAAGCAACGTTTATTTCCCTCCGATATAAATGTTAATTCAACGCCAACTGTCCTTTTTTATTGTTGTGCATAACCAACCTGGCAAAGGGGTTGAGATTGAAGGTGTCGGCCTTGTGGAAGTGACAAAAGAAGAGGGTCGAATTTAGTGCTCTGGGTGAACTGTGGCACAGTCATGAGGTCACATCGAAAAGCACTTTAACAAAACACAACCCTAGTTGCAATGAATCCCTGCGGAATGCAATGCCTTTACGAACTGCGTGAACAAAGCAGAACCAAAACATATGTCCCACCTGCCAGGTGCTACAGCCTCACTACTTTGTGCAAAATAAGGTGTGGGCGTGTAAAAACATAACATTGGCAGATTGTTTTTCAAGTGTCAGTTTGATATGGTTAACGCTTATTTCGTAACGCCATTAATCTTAATGCTATCACTGAGTCACGACTATGGTGGAGGTCTAAATCAGTAAGTGTGCCATTTTAATAGATGCAAATTAATGCAAATTAAACATGGAATTAGTAAGCAAAGGAACAGAGGAATAAAAACAAATAAATTAGGATAACAAAAGGCTGCTGGACCTTGCCATCGTTGATAGGTGTCAGCATAGATTTACTGCGTGATAGAGATGTCGGCGTTTTCCATTTGGCGCCTGGTTGGGCGGAGTTAATGGATTGACCTCACCGTGGCGTCGACACATTTGTTCCTTCCATGCTGTTTAGTTTGAAAGGCAGGACCTTACCACGTCCACGTGAAAACTCGTAGCTCTCCGTGCATAGTAATAACTAACATCACCAGCGACATCGGCATTACTCCCTGCTTACTGCTAGTAGCAGCCCGCATGACCTGACAACAAAACAATCCTTACATGGTTACTGCATAGCAAATCTGCAACTCAGCTAGAAAACGAATGACGAAATAATGGTTCTGAGTTACTCTACCTCATTCCGCTGGACAATAGTGCATGATCCACGAGGCTCATCAGTCATCACCTTTGTGTCCCAGTGCGCACAAATGTAGCGAATAAGACACTGCATTTGTAAGTAAGGGGATGTTGTCTCCCCGCACATGATAAACCTCCCAACTTCTAGTCCAACCCACTAAGACAGACGCAGATGCCACCTCTGGTTAAGATCGTTTACTGGGTCAACGAGCATACTGAGGGTGAAGCATCACATACTGAGATGGAACAATGCTGAGCTACTCCACTCCCTCGCTGCACCACTATAAAGATTCGGCCCCCGACTCTTCCACGTTGAACTTGAAGTCCCTAGAGTAAGCAGGCTAAGTAGCTGGGCGCAATTTTTTCAATGTTATAAATGTGTTGGAGAACAGATTTTAGGGTGATCTATACTCATAACACTCATTGTCTCGGAATTTCTTCCCTTCATTCGTAACTATCACCTTAATTTGGCAACTGTGTGTCTTTCTTGGGTCCATCCTTAATAAAGTATGGGGCCAAACAAATCAGCAGCTGCTAGAGAAATCCACATCACCACGTATGGAAATATAAATGATCAAATCATTTGCGCTACCCTATGGCTGATATTGAGACCTCATCTTGACCACTCTCAATTCCTTTGTGGATTGCATCCTAACAGTCTCAACCCAACAGATCTGTAGAGTTTATGCAGTTCTTTCCATGGTATTCGATGAGCCACAGCTGCCAATCCCTTGTTAAGACAGCCAGCGTAGAGCCACCTAAACTAATAAGGCTTTTGAGGAATTTCGAGAGACAATCCGCCTCACTTGACTTATCCACTCTCCCATTTGTGGCGACTGCGGTATCCAGATTTGATGTAATGCGAGAGCCTTTGAAAATGCGCGAAGGATCCATTAGATGGATAATGCTGTGGGAGAGCTTTTATCCATCTTCTTCTCCTACAACTACAATCATCATAATGATGTAATTTATGCCTTACTTGTCAGAATCATCAATTAAGTTACATTCATACACGTGAGCACAAAGAATGCACAATGAACGCTTATTTGTGGAGAAGTAACTGGCATATGCAATCTACAATGCTCTTAGCTGAAGCACATAGTGGTCTAGCGAGTGACGGAAATGTGTAGGATTGCGGCTTTGACCTCGGTGGAGACCAAATAAAGCCGTTGATAAGAGTCAATTTGCTCTTCCTCATATCGAATGGCATCCGAAGATGAGGGTCGTGTGATAAGCAACTGGCAGTGATGCTTGTCTGTGTAGGCCCATCGCTAATGTGCTGATAGACGCAAGTGGAGAAATGAGGTGTTGAAAGAAACCACCTCCAACTTGGAATGCGCATGCAGAGATTGAGCACATTGGATGGGTTGAGGTATTCGCTAGTTAGTTGGACATTAAAAGTCGCCCTTAAACTATGGGCATTATTTCAATTTGACACACAGCACATCCGAAACACTATTGATAGGTATTTGGAGCAAATGGAAGCTTGTGAACGACAGCCAGTAGTGCTTGAATGCCCTGTGAACTCGAAGATTAGTGAAAGCAGGAATTTGAGCGAAAAGTGTGTGGAACAATCGTTGACCCAGTCAGTTAGTTGGGCATCGGATGAAGCAATAAAAGAGAAAATTATTCTCCATCCACGCTATTTCTTCACATAACATTGGTCCAGCAACGAGAGCACTCGCCAGTGCCTTGCTGCTGTGTGGCGATTTAAACAAGCGAAGATGTCGTCGGAGGTTCTCAGGAACAAAGTCTCCGTGGTTTTAGACCTAAGATTAACCAGGTGCCATTAATCCTGCTTTTTGCATAAAAGACGACTAAATGACACAAAAAGCTGCCGCCATTTGCATGTACGTAACCGTCAAGTTTCGAGGGAAGAGAATAAAAACGAACTGAAAACAAAATCAAACAATGACACAAACAAGGCGGTAGGATGGAGAAACACAAAGGAAACAAGAACGGATTTCTTGAATGGGGGCGCAAATGAGTTAGCTGGGAGGTAGCATGTGGAGAAGCACCTGACGTCTGACTTCATTTTGGTCTGTCTCAAGCATCTGCGTTGACTTGGCCTCTGACCTTGACCGCTCAGATATTGACGAAAACTAAAGCATAATTGCCTGCCTGGCTGCCTGTCTATTTGTGATATTGGTCAATTAGGCGAATGTAAAGGGAAGGGCAAATTGTGAAACCTCCCACGGGGCGCGTGTAACGGGTAACAAAAGGCAAGCTCGCAAAGTTGGGAACATGATGCATTGCAATCACATAAAATCCTTTACACCTCGTCAGTCGTCCTTATCTGGGTTCCCTAGTAGGTGGTATGCCTTCTCACAAGACTTGTACATCCCCTTCCATTCTGTCATCCATGCAATGTTAAATCGAAGAAGAGCATATCACTATGCCATTGAGCACGTACTCATTTATTCCTCTGAGATCGTAGATGAAAGCAGAGGCTGCAAAGAGTTGGTTAACGCTATTTTTTCGAAGGGAGGAGTAGATTGTAGAAAGTGCTGTTAATCTAAGGGCCCTGGTCAGAGTCCCCTTCCTCACTCCAAACAGCGGCAATAGATGCTTCGTTGGCATGATTGGTTATGCGCTGTCGAAGTAGGCAATCGAAATTAAAAGACGTGTCTTGTGCTTGTGCTATTTAGAAGCCGGCAGCATTTGTACCATGACATCGAGTTATCTGGTTCGCAGGAAATCGCAATGTCCGAGTATGCAACAAAAATGCAGGCGCTTTATCTCAATGTCCATTAACGCTTCATCCGCACACCATTTCCACATTTGCAGTTTTACACAAAGCACAACCCTATCGCCACATTTCTACCAGTCCCGATCACATCCGTGACTTAGGCGTAGCACTAAGGTTAGTTAATGGCATTACTAAATAAGCGTTTTTCCTATAAAATCGGTACTTTAAGAACTATCTGCCGGTCTTTTGTTTTTACACGGCCAAACCTTATTTTGCACAAAGTAGTGAAGCTGTAGTGTCTGGCAGGTGGGACGTATGGGTTGGTTTCGCTTCGTCTACACACCTCGTGAAGTTGTTGCATTCCGCAGGAATTTATTGCAACTAGGGTTGTGTTTGCTGCATTAATTTTCGATGCGGCTTTATAGCCACATCACGGTCTACCGAGGACATCAAAGTTGACTCTCTGCTTTGTCTCTTCCACAAAAGTCCACATTTTCAGTGTCAATACATTTGCCCATTTCGCCAATAAACATTGACTGCCGAGCAGCAGTGTAGTGCCACAATGCAGCATCTGCAGTCGCCTCCTCCTCCGTCTCCTCCCCTTTGGTGAAAGCTGGTTCTTTAGGGGTTGCAAGAGCCGAGAGCATGTGTTCACCGCCATGCTTGTTCATGTCTGGAAGTAGTGGAAGGAGACACCGACCTTAAAGCAAAAATATCCAACTTTTGTCAATGGTTTGCCCTCAAGACCACGATAGTTGGAGAATGATTAAGCCTTGACCAGTTGCAACTCAACCGACGCATCGCAAGCATCATTTCACACGGCATGAACTACAAATGTTATAAAGGGCAGAAGCAAGTGCGGCACTAATTTTAAGAGGCATATTCGCTTCCTTTTTCTCATGCATTTCCTGCAAGTTAATCACGGCCCCACTTCCACCTCCCTGGCACACGCACCCACACACACGCCGCACCCAGTCTTTTATGATGTGGACCCCACTTCAAGCACTCAGCTGCACCGCCTGCCTGCTTATGCCCTGCGTGAATGAATATTCCACACTGAAGTGGAACAGGAGGAATGTTTGCGGAAGCGGAGTCAGCATCCTTCCGATCATTCACCTAATGTACTCCTATCTCGAAACTGCACTATGCCTGCATTCTGCCTGATTTCGTCGATGGCGTAGTATCGATGGCTCTGACTAAAAATGACTACACCGTGATCTTTTCATCAAACCAATTTACCGATTGGATGCTGTGATTAGAAAACCCACAAAAAGAACTAATTCCCCAGTTGACCAATGGGGATGCCCGCGAGCATGGTTGGGTGGCAAGCAATGACTGAACAGTACCTCTCCTTCCCTGACATTCTACAGGTGCTGCCATTTTCCTCCAGCTTACTTTAAATCTTGCCCACTGGTCACAAACACACAGACTTGTCAGCACCTCCAATGAGTCGGCTGCCCCATTGCACCAGTTCACAGCTCCCAGCTTATTAATCTGTGCTCCTCCTCAGTCGCTCCATTTCTCCCATCCAATTCTTCCACAAAAAGGAGGATCGAAGGACGGCCTTACAAAACGAGTTTCAAACAAATGCGACTACTATACGAAAAGGTGGGCTTCGGACAAGAAGGAAACGCAGATGGAAATGCTGCCAAACGCTGTGCAAATAGTATCCCGAGTCCTTATTCTCTGCAGGAGAGAAAAATTGTATATGCGGACGGTGATGCTCAACTTTGAAGATGACCTGCCATTCGGCAGCCTCGGCTAGCTTGATAATAAACCACTGCCCCCCTCCCCCAGTTATACAAATTTAGGCGCCGTCTGTTCCAACCAAAGGAATTTGTCCCTACTGACCAATAACTGGTAGCAGAGCTGGTTGACTTATAATACACAAATTCGAAAGCGCACAAATATCAGCAAAAACAGCCAATTTAAGGTATTAGCAACGAACCTTTTAAAAAAGCACTTGCTCCAAACTTGGTGCTCTCAAACGAGACCGGGGATGACACAACTAGTGATTCGCAAATAAAATAAGTTGCATACATAAAGAACAAATGCAGTCTCGCTTCCTCCTTCCATCTATACGTGGCTAAGGGAAGATTGGAGTGTAGATTTAAAGAAAACAATCTGCGTTCTGCCGTGTTTGCACTCCTCATTCCTACCCATTAGTATTCCAAATTTGCAAGTAATTGGCAGCGCAGATGGTACTTCCTCATCCCACGAGTAGGCAAACTAAGCAAGTTGAGAAACGTAAATTCGAAGGTGGTGGGCTCATACGCCCCAAAATGGCTTAAGAGCTCGGACATTGTTGCAAAGATAACGACATTCTATGCAAATTTGTTAAACAATTGGTGCCCAGTGTCCTGAATGCTGTGCCTCATTTTACAGCCTTGCCCAATCTCGGCAGTTACAACCGAATCGGCTCAAACCTTGGATCGGCTGGAGCATTTTACATCAACTTGACCCACCATCCACCTCCTACAGCAGTCGATTGATAGCTGGTTTTACTGTGCATCTCTACCCCTAACCAGGCACCTATTTCCTGCTCATCATAATCCTTGCCAACGAGTGCTTCCCTTCCGGCATCGTCGTCACTACATTTGCCCAACATGGTCGTGTCGTTCTGTTGCGTACGCTGTGATGATTTGTCGGATGTGTTTTGTCCACCCTCAAGTCTGCACTTCATTTTGCCAATTGAAAAAGGGGAAGAGCCACTTCCAACCCGAAGAAGGAAGGATTGTTAAAGCATGCTTCCTGCTCAAATCTCCTTTTGCCTCTGATACCCCGACTTCCCCCCTCATTCCACCCGCAGAACTGATGCATTTCATCACGCATCCCTCCTGTCGTGGCTAGCGCAGCCATCTGGACATGAAGAGCGCACATTACCACTTCCATCATTTTGCTAACGTCGAATGAAAACGAGACTTGCATCTGTGTACACGAAAGACGAGAAGTAAGAGCAACAGAAACACAACAATCATTCCATTCCCAACAACGTTAAGCCAAATGCTGGACTTCATCGAGTTGGGCTCCGTACGACGCGTAGTCCTGCCAGACGCGCAGACGCTTTCGTTTGGCCTTTCGCTCAGCATTTCGATAGGCTTTAGCGCTGCCAGCCTCTGCACTGACAACTGCCAGTTTCCACCGCAAGCACCACGCCAATCCTTCCCGCAACAGAAGGAGCGCAATGTTACCTCTCGAGTGCAGAACGCTGCCCACAAAGCAGTTGCCACTCACGCCCTCCAGTATGACAGTGACATCGCGTTGCAGAAGACGCGACTCCACAAAGAATCGGGCCTCACGACAGAAGGGCTCGTAAGTACGACAACCACCAACCACCCTCGAGGTCGCAGTCTTGATGCCCGAGACAAGCAGCATTATGTTGTAGTAGGTGGGCACGGCGTCCCCGTCAACTGGACAGAGCTGGATCTGCAGCGTGCTGCCATCACGAACGAACTCCACCACGCCGTGCAGGGGCTTCCGACCATGCACTTGGAAGAAGGCGATGGGATCTGCAATGCGCCAGCAGATGTGTCGAGGCGCACCAACCACGGAGTGAGACCAAATGCCTAGTTGGTGTGCTTTAGCCTTCGTTTCCAGCTTGATGAGGGTTCGCATGGTTGGATTCCTTTCCATCGTGGCCTGGCTGATGCCGCGCCTTACCTGGGCAAGGCCTCGACACACAAGGAGATAGGCAAGATTCTCGGCGTTAGAATCATCTCCCAAATATATCCAGCCATATGCGCGTCCACCACCTATCTCCTTCACGACGGTGTAGTATACCACCTTCCCAATCACCGTGGAGCGCACGAATTCGCGCGCCATCCAGCCGAAGGGCTCGTCTAGCGTGGGCAGTCTCGAGACGCTAGCCCTCTTTGCCACCTTCGGACAGACGATGTGTGCCAGCAGGATTGTACGCGTAGAGGGTGGGCCATCCTGTGCACGATCGCGGATGACAATGGTGTCGCCGGAGATAACCTGCAATATGGAACGACTTTCTCACTAACTCGTATAGCAAGGGTCATTTGACAAGACATGAGCATTGCGTCGTGCAGCATGAGGTCGCAGCAGCCGCATGACTAACGTCAAAACGCACACAAACAACTCCGGCATGCTGGTCATGAACTCGACAAACCTGCTTTGTGGGACAAAGTGGTCTGCCTACTGAATCTAACCACGAAGGTTGTGGAGACAAACACAGTGGTTGAAGGAACCACATACTTCACCGCATCGAGCAGGTCTCAAGGCACCACTGGATCGTGGACTAAACACTCAACGCAGAATGCGGACAGCTGAGTGGCTTTCATCTATCCGTCCAAGGTGTTGCCCTTAGGGTTGCCAAGTCCTCTGACTCGACGAGAACGTGGAGTGGAGTGAAACACGGTTCGTAAAGTGCTAACAGCCCAAATGCATGAGGCATTAAACCACAATGACGTGCAACGCTACATGAGTCCTTGCATTGGTAAACCTGACGGTGCATCATGAAGCAAATTATTGTAACGCCCTTGCTATTGTAGCGCAATCAGGCTTGCAACCACGAAGAGGTCAGTATTTCAGTCCTCAAACAGCATGCATGCCTCCGTTGCGGAAAACATGACTGCCAGAACAGCACGATGCGGCATAAAGAGCGCGTCGAGGAGCAACTACTGCGTAGCAAACCAATGCGTGCTTGATTTCAAATGCAGAGGAGAACGATAGGTCAGAAAATGCTTCCATACTTACGAACTTTGCGAACCCGCAGAAGGTAGGTGGCGGAGCCATTGCCATGATCACGTGAACGCTGTTCGGCACACAACTCCGGTAACAGCCAAGTTCCAATGTCAGTTCAGTAAAACAATGAGAACATTTTAACAAACGATTAACCATCAAACGATTTTGTGGCGTTCCTTATTGCAGGAAAGCCAACTTAAATACATAAATGAGTTCGACTTTGAACGTGCGCGCAAGTGAATCGTCAATTCCCTTTCTCTAAATACACCGCAGTCGGTTCAGCGTCTATCCCATCCTCCTTACCCCTCTTTCCTTCAAATCTAAGAGGCTAAGTAGGCAAGAGGTCTCAGGTGGTAGAAGTGTTAGCGCAGTACAGCGATGAGGATTGTGTCCGTTCCACGTGCGCTTCTCTCTCGAGGGTAATTCGTATTCACTGAACGCCTCCCACGAAAAAGGCTTTTTCAATCAACCCTGTATCACTTCGCATTTGCCATTGCCAGCAGACTTCCCACTTCCGTCAGTGTGTACACCACAGCCTCCCATCCGACACGTGGTGTGCCTTTGTACTGGACAACTTCGTTGTGCTTAATGACGATTTGCTGAGCATGAGGCTGCACACAGCAGGGAGGACTGTATGTCAGCAAGATGGATTTCTCCACTCGGAATGCATCCCACCAAAATTGACTTGTCTAGTTGTGCTAGTCTACTTTCCCTGTAGGCGAGAGTCTGACTGCGTCTGTCCCAGCACTTCTTCTGCCTGTGACAAATGCTCGACACCATATTGAAAGCTTGTTTTATTTGTTCTCACAGTCGTAGTTCGTAAGCTAAGTTATCGTTGGCTCCTACTTCTGTGTTCAGTAATGAAATATCGGATGTTTCTCGTATCTCTCTGCCAATTACTACACGTTATGTATTCCTGTACACGAAGGGGCTTTGTCCTCGCCTTCCATCCCATTCCTCCCATTATGCATTCGCAGTGCAAGACTTCACTACTCTACTAAGAAGATGATTCACTCTCTTCCTCGTTCACCGACCTGGGAACGCCCAGATATCATGCGTTTCCCTGAGATCCACGAGGCCATGCGCTACTCAGTCAACATCCGCATTTCTGATTTGGCCTCCACATCGCAAAGTAATGCTTCCAGCATCCTGTTTTGGCAAGTTCAATGCTCAGAGGCAACCGCAAGGCACTTATTTCTTCACGGGTTCTGCTTCGCCTAATTCCGTGAAGTAGCCTTTCCTAACCAGAGTAGATAGCTTTCATCTTGCGATAAGTGGTAAAGCACCTGTGAAGGGGTTCTTCTTTTCCTCCTCCTCTTCCCTTACTACCTTATTGGAAGAAGACCGGGCTTTTCTGGGCATGCTTTATTTAAGAAGAAACGCTAAGTGTCCGGAGCTGGGGGAGCACACGTTGACTCGCTCTCGGCTACGTGTAGATTGAGTTCCCGCCTCTCACCTACAAAGCGCATATAAACACAAACATTATTACACAGCCCCCTCCTTTTTTGAGCACCGTCCCCGGTGCCGCTCTCGCCCATTAGTTTAGTTATTGCCCTCGGGGGTTTTCCCTTCCTCCACTATTCCGTAGACTTCGTCCTCATATCCAACCGGCGGAGGGCCTTTGTAAGGTCGCATCTTATTGTGGTGTACCGTAATTGGTTGAGCACGAAATTCTGCGTTTCGAACGAGGTAGTTCGTGGAGGAGAGGATTTTCACTACGCGGAAGGGATCTTTGCTCCATGGATGGTAGAATTTTCGATGGGTTCCAGGTGGAGGAATCGGCTTGTATATTTGGACAAGATCTCCTTTGCGGTAGGTGTTGGGTCGGCTGTGTTTGTCGTAGAACCTCTTTTGTCTACTATAAGACGTTTGTAGGTGTCGTCGCGCCAAGTTGAACGTCTTTCTAATCCCTTCTTTTAGGCGCAGAACGTAATCCGGTACATTGTCGGGTGTTGTTTCCTTGCTCGGGATAAAGATGTCGGACGGAACTCTCATTTCGCGTCCTGTGAGCATTTTGAACGGAAAAACACCCGTTGACGCGTGGACTGTGGCTCTATACGCTAGGAGGGCGCGTCCCAGGCTCAAATCCCAGTCTTCTGGCTTCGCCCCCTTGGTAAAAGCCTTCAGAAGTCCCACCAGGGTACGGTTTGTTCTTTCTACCTGGTCGTTGCCTTGTGGGTGTCCTGGTGTCGTGCGTGTCTTCCTAATTCCGAGAGTCTTGCACAGTTCCGTAAAGAGCCGACTTTCGAAATTAGGACCTTGATCGCTGTGGACTGATTCGGGGACACCGTGTTGACAGATCCAACGGTTGAAGAAGGTTGAAGCGACTGTTTCGGCGTCTTGAGACTGCATTGCTTCAGCTTCAGCTACTTTCGTGAAGTAATCAACCATAACCAGGATATACCGGTTCCCTCTTTTGGTAGGTGGCAGGGGACCCACAATGTCAATGCCCACCCTTTCGCCCGGGAATCCTGTGGGCATGGGTTGTAGGGGTGCCATCGCTGTTGTGTGGGGTTTCTTGAAACCGCTACAGGTGATGCAGGTTCGGCAGAAATCGAGTACGTCCGGGGTAAGAGAGGGCCACCAGTATCGTTTGCTCGAGGCCTCCACTATCTTCTTCACACCTACATGTCCCAATTGCTCGTGTAACTCCTGGAGGACTGTTTGTATCAGCGAGCCGGGAACAAGAAGACGTTTAGGGGACGTGGTGTCTTCTTGATACCATAAAACTTCGTCTTCCAGAGTGAGTTTGGGCCACTGTCGCCATATCTGTTTGGCTGCTTTGCTGGACGATTTCATCTCTTCTGCAGTAGGCTTGAGTGAGGACGCCAGGAACCTTTCGTATAGCAGCGCCGTGTCGGGATCTGAACTTTGTGAATTTCTCCACTGGTGTCTAGTGGGTTCGCTCAAAAATAGCGTGCCCACTATACCGCTTTCCTTCTCTGCTGAGAGAGGTCTGCGAGACAGTGCATCCGCGTTGCCATGCGTAGTCCCTTTTCGGTACTGCACTGTAAAATCGTATTGTTGCAGTTCTTCGTACCAGCGCGCCACAGAGCGGTCAATCTCCTTCATTGTTTTTAGCCAGGTCAGCGCTTGGTGGTCCGTTCTCACAATGAACTGTTTCGCTATCAGGTAATGTCTAAAGTGTCGAACCATTGTAAAGATGGCGTACAGTTCGCGTTCCGTTGCACTTTTCTGTCTCATTTTTTTATTGAGCCTGGTGCTGGCGTATGCGATGACGTGTTCTCTGCCTTCTTTATCCCGTTGGGATAGAACACCGCCTACGGCCACGTCACTGGCGTCTGTGTCTAGGACGAAAGGAGGTGCGCCGTTCTCGAAGTTGGGTAAGGCCAGAACCGGAGCGGAGCAGAGCCTGCGTTTTAGTTCTTTAAAGGCCTCATCATGTTCGTTCTCCCACGTGAAATTCTTTTTCGCCTGTTTCTCTGTTAATTTGTGCAGGGGACCGGCGATCTTGGCGAAGCCTTTGACGAAACGCCGGTAGTAGTTTGCCAAGCCGAGAAAGCTGCGGAGCTCCGTCTGGTTGGTCGGTGTCGGCCACGTTCTCACTTGGTTTGTACGGTCTTCGGTAACTGCCATCCCATCTGAGGAGACTGTATGCCCCAGGAATGTAACTGAACGTTGAAGGAAGTGACATTTCTTTGGGTTCAGGGTCAATCCAGCGTCTCGGAGACGATCCAGCACTAGTGTCAGGTTGGCATTATGCTCTTGCATGTCTCTGCCAAAGACAAGAATGTCATCGAGGTAGATTATGCAGTGCTTTGGAAAAAGCCCCATTAGTGCAGTCTGCATCAGGCGTTGGAAAGTAGCTGCAGCGTTACATAGTCCAAACGGCATTGTCTGAAATTCAAAGAGTCCATTTGGCACTATGAAAGCTGTCTTTTCTCTGTCCGTCTCCACCACCTCCACTTGCCAGTACCCGGACTTCAAGTCCAGAGTAGAAAACCACTTTGATCCGTGCAGGGAATCCAGTGAGTCGTTGATATGAGGTAGTGGGAAAGCGTCCTTCTTAGTCACAGCGTTCAGTTTTCTGTAGTCCACGCACGGCCGTAGGCTCCCGTCACTTTTCTTCACCAGCGCAATCGGGGAGGCCCACGGTGATTTGGATGGCCGTATCACGCCGTCGGAGATCATCTCGTTCAGTAGACGGTTTACCTCTTCCAAGAGGGGCGGAGGAATGCGTCTCGGGGGCTGCCATATTGGCTTAGCTTCACCTGTATCGATAGCATGTTTAATGATGCTCGTTCGACCGAGTTTGGTTCCTTGCCAAGAGAACATTCTAGAGTATCTGCGCAGCAACGAGTGCAGTTCCTTCCTTTCGCTGTCGGTGATGTGTGTTAATCGTGAGCAGAGCTCATCCAGGTTGTTAACAGGAATACCCGCGGCTTCGAACAGAGCACTGCAGATTTTGTCAGCGCCCTTTCCCAGGGAAGGCTCGGCTGACTTTACTGCTTTGTGCTGCTGAGTCGTAAAGGTACCCTCTGCGAAATTCAGGATTGCTCCAGTATTGCGGAGGAAGTCGACGCCCAATATCGCATCACATACTAGTTCTGGACACATAATAAATTGTACTGTCCAGGACTCCTTCCCTATGGTGATCTTTAGCGACGTCTCTCCGATCGCTTTCATCTTCCTCCCTTCAGCTGAGAGTAGTTTTATGGAGGACGATCGAGTACTGATCTTGCGGAAGAGATCTGGAAACGTTGCGGGATTCACCAGGGACTTCACTGCTCCCGAGTCCAGGAGGAAACGACAGGGGTATTCTTCTAACTGGCCGAGAGCTTGTAGAAAAGAGCGAGGGGCGTTTGGGGGTTGGCAAGATAACGAGAAGTAGGTCTCACCTGCTCTTGGGGTCTGGCGTGGAGGAATCCAGCGGACACGTGGCTGAATTGGCCGTCGATGGGACGTCTGGGGGGTAGACATCACCGGAAGTTCCTGACGGAACTTAGACGCGGCCTTGACCAACCGATTGAGATCGTTGGTCTCAATTGCGCTGAGTTTCGCGGAGAGGCTTGGCGGTTTGACTCCATCGCAGAACTGGACAGCCACCCAGCTGGTAACTTTGGCTGGGGGGCAGCCTTTGAAGGCTCTTTCTACCAGGAGTTGTAGGCTGCGAGCGTAGTCTTCGTCGATTTCACCCACTTTTTGGTCTCGGAGGAAAAACTCTTTGGCCAGAGAGCGTTCACACTTATCAATGGCCAGCTGCGAGAGGATCTCACAGCAATGGTCGAGGTCGGAGTCGGGGGTGACTCCTGCCCTTATTGCTGAGAGAAGAAGCTCTTGTGGAAGAGCCTGGAGAAGAAGCTGCACCCTCTGTTGCTGAGGGTACCAGTGGGTGTAGAATCTCGCAGTCTGCATCCAATCTTCAAAGTCGATATCGCCTTTGAAGGGGGGAAGGTTCGCCGACGCTGCCACCAGTGTGAAGGGGTTCTTCTTTTCCTCCTCCTCTTCCCTTACTACCTTATTGGAAGAAGACCGGGCTTTTCTGGGCATGCTTTATTTAAGAAGAAATGCTAAGTGGGTAAGTCTAGACTACTGGGTCACGGTGTTCGGAGCTGGGGGAGCACACGTTGACTCGCTCTCGGCTACGTGTAAATTGAGTTCCCGCCTCTCACCTACAAAGCGCATATAAACACAAACATTATTACAGCACCGCTGACGATAACGCCTACACATTCTCCTGGCGTCCTGTGGGCACCGGTTGAAGCAGTGCTGTCGCCATGTGGTGGGGTCTTTTGTGAATGCCGCAAGTAACGCGGGTTCAAAGGAGGCAAGTGCGTTTAAAGTGAGCGAAGACCACCAGTATCTTGTGTTCGTGACACCCAACACCACATTTCCTCCCACTTAGCCCAATGGATGGTGCAGTTCTTGGGCAACTATTTGTACCAGTGACACAGCAACCACTGGGCGTCCAGCGGACCCGACAGCCGAAACCCCATTTCCAGTAAGGAATTCGACTAACCCTGCTATATTTGTCTGAATACCTCCCTCGACACAGCCATCTCCTTCGCCGCGCTTTGCAACAGAATGTGGGGAATTTCTCACATTTTTCACAGTCGTGTTGGCATCGGTGCTCTGTGTACTTCTTCTGTAACACGTCTGTGTTCTTAGCCAGTGGGTGGCCAAGTTCCTCGCTCTCAGTCTGGGTTACGTGGGTGAGCTGAGCGCCCACGCCACCTACTTATGACCGTGGCGTCAAAAGGTGCAAACCGAGTATGTCAATAGCCTCCTTCGGTGGCAATATCTTGGTGGAAAGCGTTGGTGTCTTGCACAACATTCAGGGCCACTGTAGTGTTTCGCAAGAGACAGCGACAGCAATCGCATCCCAGGCCAACTCCTTAGGCATCACACATTTCATCATCCAGACTCACTTGCATTTGCCGAACTTTAACTACTTGTCCTACGGCCACTCCCCTTCATCCCGCTGACTGCAAT
The DNA here is from genome assembly GCA_001923025.3 of Taenia multiceps. Lineage (NCBI taxonomy): Eukaryota > Metazoa > Platyhelminthes > Cestoda > Cyclophyllidea > Taeniidae > Taenia > Taenia multiceps. Next base: position 3,444,893 of record CM010311.1, read on the forward strand.
CTACGAGAGGGCAAAACAATCCTACTCTTGCCAAAATGGGTCAAAGCAGCTCCAAGCCACACTGTTGCACGAGTTGGCCAAAGTGAAGGAGGAAATTGCACGGACGTCCTACTAGCTTGTCATGACTTTGCAAGAATGAATGGAAGCTACTCAAAAGCGAACCGGGGAGGGAAAGGAGGGCCTACCTACCTTATGTGCAGAACAGGAAGGAGCTCAAAATAGAGGTGATGGGCTTGGTCGGCTGTTGCACCTATTGTAGCGCGAGTCTGCAAACGATCCTTGGAGTTTCACCAGCTAAATGAGGAGGTCGGTGTTTGAGTCACGGAACCGCTCAACAACAATAGATTGACGCATTCTGTACCTTAAACTGTTGATTGCTTACCTTGAGACTCAGAATGGAGTAGATCCGCCAAATGTTCCTCTACGAGAGGCAGGACACTCCGTGTCCACACCTCTTCTTCTTCGACCACATTCTGGCAGCGACGGAGACGTCCCTCGAGAAGGTGCATTCTTCCTGTTCCATAAGAATTCCTTATGTATGGTACTTGGGACTATGCCGCCACGTGTGGCAGGAGCAGCGAGCTTCTGCTGATAGAGACGCGCAATCCAAAGGATGTTGTGGTGTTGAGGGTAGGAACAGAGACTCAAACTGACGCTTCAGAGACACACGCATTCGAAATCCGTACCATTGCCGACAGGTACAAGGTCGGCCAACTTCACCACCAGTGTGATGGGTTTGGCATATATCTCCCTTGGCGTGGCCTTCAGTTTTTCGCAACGAGGGATCAGTAGGCATGGTGGAAGCGCGATGATCAGTGATCACTAGAAGGGTGGATGATGGCTGTTCTGTCTCGGAGACAATGTTCAATCAATACTCCTCGCTTTAATGGTGCATTTGAACAAACGCGTATTGCGTGAAAGCATTTAACATTGACCTGGCATTAAACATTCCTCCGTCTTCAGAGGAGTGTCAGCGCACCATTACAGGATGCCCCACGCATGCATACATATTCGTGATCAAGCCGACGCAAGGCCTGCAATTTGCCTCTCACATCAGTGCATGCTTACCTTCTGTCCATTGCACTGAACCGAAACACATTCGTGCCTGCACACGTAGTTGGATTCAATCTCGCTCCTGCTAAGCATACTCTTTTATCGAAGCAAACACATCTGTGGGTAAGTGCACTAATACAATGCGGTCGCATTTCGAAATGCATATTTGCAAGCACTGTTGCATGTGCCACATGCACGTGTGTAGTGCCGCGCCACTTTCCAGCAGACGAAAGACGACACGCTGTTCGAGCAGGGCTTAGGAGCCACTTGCACGGTCCGGAGGACAGAGCACTGGACGAGGGTTCAAGGGCGCACGCCGATGACCCCTCTATGATAGCCAAGATTAAAACTAACAACCAACGTATCGCCTCCCAATGTCTGTGTGCATATTATGTCTTAACAAATGCACCGACAACTCACACCCAAACCTTGATGAATGCGCGCGATTGTCAACGGTTACACAAACAAAGCATTGCACCCGCACATCAGTGAACACGTGTTTGCTACACCTTGCACGACAGATGGCGCCAGATATGCGTCCAGACATATGTTCACACGTATTCAACACATTGACATCCATTCTAATGCATGTCGAATTGCAGCCATGTGTGTAGGAGTTTCTTTCACTCTCTCCTCTTCCTTTGCACGCTTTCGGCCCTTTTAATATAGCTGCTGAACTTTCAGTTGGTGGTTTATCAGCATCATTTAGGGGAGTAATTCTCGATAATTGGACGACCGACTTGCTTGTTCAGGACCAGACTCAAATCGCCTTCCCACCTCCCACCTCCAAGGTCATTCCTAAAGAACACGAAGACTACATATCTGTTCTTCTTTCGAGGGCCCTGCCCGGTGCCACCCCTGATGTTCGCCTTCAACTAAGCCGTCTGGTGGTTTTCTTTTTCCACTAGTGCGTGGACTTCATCTTCGTAACCGACCGGTTGAGCACCCCTGTAGGGTCCTATTCCCTAGTGGACGGTTATTGGCTGAGTATGGAGTTGTGCGTTGCAAACAAGGTAGTTTGAAGGTTACGGAAACCTTTCTGCACAGAAGGGGTTGAATTGGTGCTGGCACCATGATGTGGGCTCTATTACGGAGTCCGCAAATGGCAGGAGCTTGACAAAAATCAAGCAAATGTGGAGTGAGCGGAGGCCACTAATGCATTTTATTGAGGCATCTAGCGTCTACAAGTGCACGTAGAATCCAATGTGGCATATAATATTTGGTGATTAGTTAATGAGTCTACCTATTGAGAATGAGTTGAAACGAGCACATCTCTGAGGTGGAGGATAATCAAAGCATTGGATTTCGTCGAGCACGCCAATGTCCAAGTGTCTAGAACTTCTTACTTCAACAATTTTCTCACTTTTTGGTCAGAGCACAGTGATGGGCTTATAACGAGTCATTCTAGTCTTATGGTCAACTTTTTGATCTTTTCACATGCGTAGAATTCCAAGGGCTTGCAGGCATGGCCTTGGTGCTATCAAATTAACTAGACAAGTTGCAAAAGCCGTGTACGCATGTTTTACGCTATACAAAATACTGGCGAGTCATAGGAAAGAGAACTAATCTCTATGAAAAGGGCTACTTGTGCGGCATTTGTAAGCCGACAGAGGTGACCACCAGGCTTGCTTGCACCCATTACGCGCCTCCCATCTTGCGTGCTCGATTAAACGTGTTAGCGGAAGAACAAACACCCGTACCTTGTGATTGAGAATCCTTCAAACCAGCTCTTCTGCAACCACGACTGGTCTTGCTAACCCAGCAAGCTGCACTCATTTGCCTCGTCGACGTAAATTAATTAGGTGATGAGATTCGAGGCTTTAGAACTAATATTTTGGGGTACACATGTGCAGATAGTACGAGTGAAGTGCACGTCAAGTTGTAGTAGAACCATTTCATCAATGTTGGATGCGCTGTGAGTCAAGGCATTCTGGTGCTGACATCTTTTTCTTTACTATGGCAATATTTGCACTGCCAGATTTAGTCAAAGGAATGATAGGATGGGAGCTTAAGCGAACATCTCCATTCCCCTTGGTATAAATCCACACTTGACTGACTCGAACGGTACGTCTTTGCAGTGTCATCTCCACGCTGCCACAGAGATGACGATTTTGCAACGCGGACATTATGTAGTCTTTAGTGGACGTGAGCACAATCAGTGATTATGCCCCGACGCACTAGAGTTGATTCACACCATCTGAATCCTGCCAACGTCAACCGCATGGCACGATCATGCAACAGCTATGGAGATGATGACTCGGTTGACTGCACTTAACGATTTGAATGAATGAGGCTACGGGGCGTAATCTTCACAGACTGAATCACCTCAGGTTAAATGTTTTGTCAACTATTATTGTAATGTGGTGTTTTGTGCGTAAGTCGTGCGGATAATAGGTGGTTTAGGCAGGAGAAATGGGCAGCACGGTCATGCCTAGTAGATACAGGGCAACAAATTTGCATGGACTGAGTCTTCTTAGAAGTAATCTAGTCAAATATAGCTGTACCAACTGAATATGTGGTTACCAGTACCCTCAGAGCTAATAAGGTTCGGCTGAGGAAAAGCGCAACCGTCTCAAATGTTTGGAGGTCAGGAATGAAGTTGAACTTCCTAGAAAGAAGTTAGACAGAACTGCCCTTTACGGAGTGAAGGTGTCCCAAATACATTTTGGCAGATTTACTTTGACTTTGTTGGGCAAATCAGCTTTTGGCAGCCCTCTTGGTAGTTATGAGCCACAAAAATCGAGCGATCTGCTTTGCAACAACAAAAGGCATCTGGCTTCCTTCCCATGGAAACTCATTAATTTACTCAACATCGATGACGGTCTGAAAGTTTTACATGGGTGACACTGCACACAACAGGTGGGACAGATTCAAACTTCTAGTTGGAGATTCAAAGTACGGATGCTAACGCTTGGAAATTCGCTATTGAGAGGGACAATCACCCCTCCTCAAAACGTTGCACGAATCAACGATAGGTTGTCCCGGAAATCCGAGTTCTTTTCGCCACCACCCGATGTACTTGCTTTATCCATCTGTCGGCACTAACTAATGGCGCGCAAATATGCGAAGTCAGGAATTGTAAAGCCTTAATTGACTTGCATCAGACCGTCGGTGCAGAACCAAATAGTTTGGTTGTCTGCCACCTCCCCCCCGTTAACTCCACTCTCACTTCAGCACATGTCGCCTCAATATGATGCAACATGATTCATGGCCGTTAACCTCAAGCCTAGTAAATTCCAAAGTCACTGGAGCTGCATTCTTGCCAACCCTTCAGTCATTCATAAAAAATGAGGCACCATTAAACAACAGAAAGCACCGTCCATGAGCGGGAAGCAACATCAAAAATTAATGCCACCGAGGAACTACTCACAGATGGATAGACGTACCAAGTTCAGGTGGATTCTCTGCTTTACAGAATGCGGAAGAGTCAGGTGGCGTTAGTGACAGAGGAGAAAAGCATCGATAGCCGTGTGAAGGACAATTTCTGGCCAATGTCCAACTTTGGCTGGGGCGATGAAACAGCTTCTCTAGATCAACGTTAGCTGTAAAGGGAGGGTAAATTTCGATGGCAGCTGAACAGATGAATACGCACGTCTCATACTAAACTATACTAAACAATCAGTTGCTACAACTTAGCCAGGTGTTTTAAATGGCAAAGTCTGTTTTCCTCTCAACCCAGTTTTCGCTTGAAGTGAATTTAGATGTCGCAAGTGCTCCTTGGAGAAGCACTACAGCCACTCTAATGCGTATCAAAGTGCAGATGCTACGTGACCATTCCACGCGTTCCTGCAGCGGATGTCTTAAAAATCATGCCAGCGGTGGTGCTAATAACCTACAAATATCTGTTGGGAGGCGATACGTTGGTTGTTAGTTTTAATCTTGGCTATCATAGAGGGGTCATCGGCGTGCGCCCTTGAACCCTCGTCCAGTGCTCTGTCCTCCGGACCGTGCAAGTGGCTCCTAAGCCCTGCTCGAACAGCGTGTCGTCTTTCGTCTGCTGGAAAGTGGCGCGGCACTACACACGTGCATGTGGCACATGCAACAGTGCTTGCAAATATGCATTTCGAAATGCGACCGCATTGTATTAGTGCACTTACCCACAGATGTGTTTGCTTCGATAAAAGAGTATGCTTAGCAGGAGCGAGATTGAATCCAACTACGTGTGCAGGCACGAATGTGTTTCGGTTCAGTGCAATGGACAGAAGGTAAGCATGCACTGATGTGAGAGGCAAATTGCAGGCCTTGCGTCGGCTTGATCACGAATATGTATGCATGCGTGGGGCATCCTGTAATGGTGCGCTGACACTCCTCTGAAGACGGAGGAATGTTTAATGCCAGGTCAATGTTAAATGCTTTCACGCAATACGCGTTTGTTCAAATGCACCATTAAAGCGAGGAGTATTGATTGAACATTGTCTCCGAGACAGAACAGCCATCATCCACCCTTCTAGTGATCACTGATCATCGCGCTTCCACCATGCCTACTGATCCCTCGTTGCGAAAAACTGAAGGCCACGCCAAGGGAGATATATGCCAAACCCATCACACTGGTGGTGAAGTTGGCCGACCTTGTACCTGTCGGCAATGGTACGGATTTCGAATGCGTGTGTCTCTGAAGCGTCAGTTTGAGTCTCTGTTCCTACCCTCAACACCACAACATCCTTTGGATTGCGCGTCTCTATCAGCAGAAGCTCGCTGCTCCTGCCACACGTGGCGGCATAGTCCCAAGTACCATACATAAGGAATTCTTATGGAACAGGAAGAATGCACCTTCTCGAGGGACGTCTCCGTCGCTGCCAGAATGTGGTCGAAGAAGAAGAGGTGTGGACACGGAGTGTCCTGCCTCTCGTAGAGGAACATTTGGCGGATCTACTCCATTCTGAGTCTCAAGGTAAGCAATCAACAGTTTAAGGTACAGAATGCGTCAATCTATTGTTGTTGAGCGGTTCCGTGACTCAAACACCGACCTCCTCATTTAGCTGGTGAAACTCCAAGGATCGTTTGCAGACTCGCGCTACAATAGGTGCAACAGCCGACCAAGCCCATCACCTCTATTTTGAGCTCCTTCCTGTTCTGCACATAAGGTAGGTAGGCCCTCCTTTCCCTCCCCGGTTCGCTTTTGAGTAGCTTCCATTCATTCTTGCAAAGTCATGACAAGCTAGTAGGACGTCCGTGCAATTTCCTCCTTCACTTTGGCCAACTCGTGCAACAGTGTGGCTTGGAGCTGCTTTGACCCATTTTGGCAAGAGTAGGATTGTTTTGCCCTCTCGTAGATTGCAGTCAGCGGGATGAAGGGGAGTGGCCGTAGGACAAGTAGTTAAAGTTCGGCAAATGCAAGTGAGTCTGGATGATGAAATGTGTGATGCCTAAGGAGTTGGCCTGGGATGCGATTGCTGTCGCTGTCTCTTGCGAAACACTACAGTGGCCCTGAATGTTGTGCAAGACACCAACGCTTTCCACCAAGATATTGCCACCGAAGGAGGCTATTGACATACTCGGTTTGCACCTTTTGACGCCACGGTCATAAGTAGGTGGCGTGGGCGCTCAGCTCACCCACGTAACCCAGACTGAGAGCGAGGAACTTGGCCACCCACTGGCTAAGAACACAGACGTGTTACAGAAGAAGTACACAGAGCACCGATGCCAACACGACTGTGAAAAATGTGAGAAATTCCCCACATTCTGTTGCAAAGCGCGGCGAAGGAGATGGCTGTGTCGAGGGAGGTATTCAGACAAATATAGCAGGGTTAGTCGAATTCCTTACTGGAAATGGGGTTTCGGCTGTCGGGTCCGCTGGACGCCCAGTGGTTGCTGTGTCACTGGTACAAATAGTTGCCCAAGAACTGCACCATCCATTGGGCTAAGTGGGAGGAAATGTGGTGTTGGGTGTCACGAACACAAGATACTGGTGGTCTTCGCTCACTTTAAACGCACTTGCCTCCTTTGAACCCGCGTTACTTGCGGCATTCACAAAAGACCCCACCACATGGCGACAGCACTGCTTCAACCGGTGCCCACAGGACGCCAGGAGAATGTGTAGGCGTTATCGTCAGCGGTGCTGTAATAATGTTTGTGTTTATATGCGCTTTGTAGGTGAGAGGCGGGAACTCAATTTACACGTAGCCGAGAGCGAGTCAACGTGTGCTCCCCCAGCTCCGAACACCGTGACCCAGTAGTCTAGACTTACCCACTTAGCATTTCTTCTTAAATAAAGCATGCCCAGAAAAGCCCGGTCTTCTTCCAATAAGGTAGTAAGGGAAGAGGAGGAGGAAAAGAAGAACCCCTTCACACTGGTGGCAGCGTCGGCGAACCTTCCCCCCTTCAAAGGCGATATCGACTTTGAAGATTGGATGCAGACTGCGAGATTCTACACCCACTGGTACCCTCAGCAACAGAGGGTGCAGCTTCTTCTCCAGGCTCTTCCACAAGAGCTTCTTCTCTCAGCAATAAGGGCAGGAGTCACCCCCGACTCCGACCTCGACCATTGCTGTGAGATCCTCTCGCAGCTGGCCATTGATAAGTGTGAACGCTCTCTGGCCAAAGAGTTTTTCCTCCGAGACCAAAAAGTGGGTGAAATCGACGAAGACTACGCTCGCAGCCTACAACTCCTGGTAGAAAGAGCCTTCAAAGGCTGCCCCCCAGCCAAAGTTACCAGCTGGGTGGCTGTCCAGTTCTGCGATGGAGTCAAACCGCCAAGCCTCTCCGCGAAACTCAGCGCAATTGAGACCAACGATCTCAATCGGTTGGTCAAGGCCGCGTCTAAGTTCCGTCAGGAACTTCCGGTGATGTCTACCCCCCAGACGTCCCATCGACGGCCAATTCAGCCACGTGTCCGCTGGATTCCTCCACGCCAGACCCCAAGAGCAGGTGAGACCTACTTCTCGTTATCTTGCCAACCCCCAAACGCCCCTCGCTCTTTTCTACAAGCTCTCGGCCAGTTAGAAGAATACCCCTGTCGTTTCCTCCTGGACTCGGGAGCAGTGAAGTCCCTGGTGAATCCCGCAACGTTTCCAGATCTCTTCCGCAAGATCAGTACTCGATCGTCCTCCATAAAACTACTCTCAGCTGAAGGGAGGAAGATGAAAGCGATCGGAGAGACGTCGCTAAAGATCACCATAGGGAAGGAGTCCTGGACAGTACAATTTATTATGTGTCCAGAACTAGTATGTGATGCGATATTGGGCGTCGACTTCCTCCGCAATACTGGAGCAATCCTGAATTTCGCAGAGGGTACCTTTACGACTCAGCAGCACAAAGCAGTAAAGTCAGCCGAGCCTTCCCTGGGAAAGGGCGCTGACAAAATCTGCAGTGCTCTGTTCGAAGCCGCGGGTATTCCTGTTAACAACCTGGATGAGCTCTGCTCACGATTAACACACATCACCGACAGCGAAAGGAAGGAACTGCACTCGTTGCTGCGCAGATACTCTAGAATGTTCTCTTGGCAAGGAACCAAACTCGGTCGAACGAGCATCATTAAACATGCTATCGATACAGGTGAAGCTAAGCCAATATGGCAGCCCCCGAGACGCATTCCTCCGCCCCTCTTGGAAGAGGTAAACCGTCTACTGAACGAGATGATCTCCGACGGCGTGATACGGCCATCCAAATCACCGTGGGCCTCCCCGATTGCGCTGGTGAAGAAAAGTGACGGGAGCCTACGGCCGTGCGTGGACTACAGAAAACTGAACGCTGTGACTAAGAAGGACGCTTTCCCACTACCTCATATCAACGACTCACTGGATTCCCTGCACGGATCAAAGTGGTTTTCTACTCTGGACTTGAAGTCCGGGTACTGGCAAGTGGAGGTGGTGGAGACGGACAGAGAAAAGACAGCTTTCATAGTGCCAAATGGACTCTTTGAATTTCAGACAATGCCGTTTGGACTATGTAACGCTGCAGCTACTTTCCAACGCCTGATGCAGACTGCACTAATGGGGCTTTTTCCAAAGCACTGCATAATCTACCTCGATGACATTCTTGTCTTTGGCAGAGACATGCAAGAGCATAATGCCAACCTGACACTAGTGCTGGATCGTCTCCGAGACGCTGGATTGACCCTGAACCCAAAGAAATGTCACTTCCTTCAACGTTCAGTTACATTCCTGGGGCATACAGTCTCCTCAGATGGGATGGCAGTTACCGAAGACCGTACAAACCAAGTGAGAACGTGGCCGACACCGACCAACCAGACGGAGCTCCGCAGCTTTCTCGGCTTGGCAAACTACTACCGGCGTTTCGTCAAAGGCTTCGCCAAGATCGCCGGTCCCCTGCACAAATTAACAGAGAAACAGGCGAAAAAGAATTTCACGTGGGAGAACGAACATGATGAGGCCTTTAAAGAACTAAAACGCAGGCTCTGCTCCGCTCCGGTTCTGGCCTTACCCAACTTCGAGAACGGCGCACCTCCTTTCGTCCTAGACACAGACGCCAGTGACGTGGCCGTAGGCGGTGTTCTATCCCAACGGGATAAAGAAGGCAGAGAACACGTCATCGCATACGCCAGCACCAGGCTCAATAAAAAAATGAGACAGAAAAGTGCAACGGAACGCGAACTGTACGCCATCTTTACAATGGTTCGACACTTTAGACATTACCTGATAGCGAAACAGTTCATTGTGAGAACGGACCACCAAGCGCTGACCTGGCTAAAAACAATGAAGGAGATTGACCGCTCTGTGGCGCGCTGGTACGAAGAACTGCAACAATACGATTTTACAGTGCAGTACCGAAAAGGGACTACGCATGGCAACGCGGATGCACTGTCTCGCAGACCTCTCTCAGCAGAGAAGGAAAGCGGTATAGTGGGCACGCTATTTTTGAGCGAACCCACTAGACACCAGTGGAGAAATTCACAAAGTTCAGATCCCGACACGGCGCTGCTATACGAAAGGTTCCTGGCGTCCTCACTCAAGCCTACTGCAGAAGAGATGAAATCGTCCAGCAAAGCAGCCAAACAGATATGGCGACAGTGGCCCAAACTCACTCTGGAAGACGAAGTTTTATGGTATCAAGAAGACACCACGTCCCCTAAACGTCTTCTTGTTCCCGGCTCGCTGATACAAACAGTCCTCCAGGAGTTACACGAGCAATTGGGACATGTAGGTGTGAAGAAGATAGTGGAGGCCTCGAGCAAACGATACTGGTGGCCCTCTCTTACCCCGGACGTACTCGATTTCTGCCGAACCTGCATCACCTGTAGCGGTTTCAAGAAACCCCACACAACAGCGATGGCACCCCTACAACCCATGCCCACAGGATTCCCGGGCGAAAGGGTGGGCATTGACATTGTGGGTCCCCTGCCACCTACCAAAAGAGGGAACCGGTATATCCTGGTTATGGTTGATTACTTCACGAAAGTAGCTGAAGCTGAAGCAATGCAGTCTCAAGACGCCGAAACAGTCGCTTCAACCTTCTTCAACCGTTGGATCTGTCAACACGGTGTCCCCGAATCAGTCCACAGCGATCAAGGTCCTAATTTCGAAAGTCGGCTCTTTACGGAACTGTGCAAGACTCTCGGAATTAGGAAGACACGCACGACACCAGGACACCCACAAGGCAACGACCAGGTAGAAAGAACAAACCGTACCCTGGTGGGACTTCTGAAGGCTTTTACCAAGGGGGCGAAGCCAGAAGACTGGGATTTGAGCCTGGGACGCGCCCTCCTAGCGTATAGAGCCACAGTCCACGCGTCAACGGGTGTTTTTCCGTTCAAAATGCTCACAGGACGCGAAATGAGAGTTCCGTCCGACATCTTTATCCCGAGCAAGGAAACAACACCCGACAATGTACCGGATTACGTTCTGCGCCTAAAAGAAGGGATTAGAAAGACGTTCAACTTGGCGCGACGACACCTACAAACGTCTTATAGTAGACAAAAGAGGTTCTACGACAAACACAGCCGACCCAACACCTACCGCAAAGGAGATCTTGTCCAAATATACAAGCCGATTCCTCCACCTGGAACCCATCGAAAATTCTACCATCCATGGAGCAAAGATCCCTTCCGCGTAGTGAAAATCCTCTCCTCCACGAACTACCTCGTTCGAAACGCAGAATTTCGTGCTCAACCAATTACGGTACACCACAATAAGATGCGACCTTACAAAGGCCCTCCGCCGGTTGGATATGAGGACGAAGTCTACGGAATAGTGGAGGAAGGGAAAACCCCCGAGGGCAATAACTAAACTAATGGGCGAGAGCGGCACCGGGGACGGTGCTCAAAAAAGGAGGGGGCTGTGTAATAATGTTTGTGTTTATATGCGCTTTGTAGGTGAGAGGCGGGAACTCAATCTACACGTAGCCGAGAGCGAGTCAACGTGTGCTCCCCCAGCTCCGGACACTTAGCGTTTCTTCTTAAATAAAGCATGCCCAGAAAAGCCCGGTCTTCTTCCAATAAGGTAGTAAGGGAAGAGGAGGAGGAAAAGAAGAACCCCTTCACAGGTGCTTTACCACTTATCGCAAGATGAAAGCTATCTACTCTGGTTAGGAAAGGCTACTTCACGGAATTAGGCGAAGCAGAACCCGTGAAGAAATAAGTGCCTTGCGGTTGCCTCTGAGCATTGAACTTGCCAAAACAGGATGCTGGAAGCATTACTTTGCGATGTGGAGGCCAAATCAGAAATGCGGATGTTGACTGAGTAGCGCATGGCCTCGTGGATCTCAGGGAAACGCATGATATCTGGGCGTTCCCAGGTCGGTGAACGAGGAAGAGAGTGAATCATCTTCTTAGTAGAGTAGTGAAGTCTTGCACTGCGAATGCATAATGGGAGGAATGGGATGGAAGGCGAGGACAAAGCCCCTTCGTGTACAGGAATACATAACGTGTAGTAATTGGCAGAGAGATACGAGAAACATCCGATATTTCATTACTGAACACAGAAGTAGGAGCCAACGATAACTTAGCTTACGAACTACGACTGTGAGAACAAATAAAACAAGCTTTCAATATGGTGTCGAGCATTTGTCACAGGCAGAAGAAGTGCTGGGACAGACGCAGTCAGACTCTCGCCTACAGGGAAAGTAGACTAGCACAACTAGACAAGTCAATTTTGGTGGGATGCATTCCGAGTGGAGAAATCCATCTTGCTGACATACAGTCCTCCCTGCTGTGTGCAGCCTCATGCTCAGCAAATCGTCATTAAGCACAACGAAGTTGTCCAGTACAAAGGCACACCACGTGTCGGATGGGAGGCTGTGGTGTACACACTGACGGAAGTGGGAAGTCTGCTGGCAATGGCAAATGCGAAGTGATACAGGGTTGATTGAAAAAGCCTTTTTCGTGGGAGGCGTTCAGTGAATACGAATTACCCTCGAGAGAGAAGCGCACGTGGAACGGACACAATCCTCATCGCTGTACTGCGCTAACACTTCTACCACCTGAGACCTCTTGCCTACTTAGCCTCTTAGATTTGAAGGAAAGAGGGGTAAGGAGGATGGGATAGACGCTGAACCGACTGCGGTGTATTTAGAGAAAGGGAATTGACGATTCACTTGCGCGCACGTTCAAAGTCGAACTCATTTATGTATTTAAGTTGGCTTTCCTGCAATAAGGAACGCCACAAAATCGTTTGATGGTTAATCGTTTGTTAAAATGTTCTCATTGTTTTACTGAACTGACATTGGAACTTGGCTGTTACCGGAGTTGTGTGCCGAACAGCGTTCACGTGATCATGGCAATGGCTCCGCCACCTACCTTCTGCGGGTTCGCAAAGTTCGTAAGTATGGAAGCATTTTCTGACCTATCGTTCTCCTCTGCATTTGAAATCAAGCACGCATTGGTTTGCTACGCAGTAGTTGCTCCTCGACGCGCTCTTTATGCCGCATCGTGCTGTTCTGGCAGTCATGTTTTCCGCAACGGAGGCATGCATGCTGTTTGAGGACTGAAATACTGACCTCTTCGTGGTTGCAAGCCTGATTGCGCTACAATAGCAAGGGCGTTACAATAATTTGCTTCATGATGCACCGTCAGGTTTACCAATGCAAGGACTCATGTAGCGTTGCACGTCATTGTGGTTTAATGCCTCATGCATTTGGGCTGTTAGCACTTTACGAACCGTGTTTCACTCCACTCCACGTTCTCGTCGAGTCAGAGGACTTGGCAACCCTAAGGGCAACACCTTGGACGGATAGATGAAAGCCACTCAGCTGTCCGCATTCTGCGTTGAGTGTTTAGTCCACGATCCAGTGGTGCCTTGAGACCTGCTCGATGCGGTGAAGTATGTGGTTCCTTCAACCACTGTGTTTGTCTCCACAACCTTCGTGGTTAGATTCAGTAGGCAGACCACTTTGTCCCACAAAGCAGGTTTGTCGAGTTCATGACCAGCATGCCGGAGTTGTTTGTGTGCGTTTTGACGTTAGTCATGCGGCTGCTGCGACCTCATGCTGCACGACGCAATGCTCATGTCTTGTCAAATGACCCTTGCTATACGAGTTAGTGAGAAAGTCGTTCCATATTGCAGGTTATCTCCGGCGACACCATTGTCATCCGCGATCGTGCACAGGATGGCCCACCCTCTACGCGTACAATCCTGCTGGCACACATCGTCTGTCCGAAGGTGGCAAAGAGGGCTAGCGTCTCGAGACTGCCCACGCTAGACGAGCCCTTCGGCTGGATGGCGCGCGAATTCGTGCGCTCCACGGTGATTGGGAAGGTGGTATACTACACCGTCGTGAAGGAGATAGGTGGTGGACGCGCATATGGCTGGATATATTTGGGAGATGATTCTAACGCCGAGAATCTTGCCTATCTCCTTGTGTGTCGAGGCCTTGCCCAGGTAAGGCGCGGCATCAGCCAGGCCACGATGGAAAGGAATCCAACCATGCGAACCCTCATCAAGCTGGAAACGAAGGCTAAAGCACACCAACTAGGCATTTGGTCTCACTCCGTGGTTGGTGCGCCTCGACACATCTGCTGGCGCATTGCAGATCCCATCGCCTTCTTCCAAGTGCATGGTCGGAAGCCCCTGCACGGCGTGGTGGAGTTCGTTCGTGATGGCAGCACGCTGCAGATCCAGCTCTGTCCAGTTGACGGGGACGCCGTGCCCACCTACTACAACATAATGCTGCTTGTCTCGGGCATCAAGACTGCGACCTCGAGGGTGGTTGGTGGTTGTCGTACTTACGAGCCCTTCTGTCGTGAGGCCCGATTCTTTGTGGAGTCGCGTCTTCTGCAACGCGATGTCACTGTCATACTGGAGGGCGTGAGTGGCAACTGCTTTGTGGGCAGCGTTCTGCACTCGAGAGGTAACATTGCGCTCCTTCTGTTGCGGGAAGGATTGGCGTGGTGCTTGCGGTGGAAACTGGCAGTTGTCAGTGCAGAGGCTGGCAGCGCTAAAGCCTATCGAAATGCTGAGCGAAAGGCCAAACGAAAGCGTCTGCGCGTCTGGCAGGACTACGCGTCGTACGGAGCCCAACTCGATGAAGTCCAGCATTTGGCTTAACGTTGTTGGGAATGGAATGATTGTTGTGTTTCTGTTGCTCTTACTTCTCGTCTTTCGTGTACACAGATGCAAGTCTCGTTTTCATTCGACGTTAGCAAAATGATGGAAGTGGTAATGTGCGCTCTTCATGTCCAGATGGCTGCGCTAGCCACGACAGGAGGGATGCGTGATGAAATGCATCAGTTCTGCGGGTGGAATGAGGGGGGAAGTCGGGGTATCAGAGGCAAAAGGAGATTTGAGCAGGAAGCATGCTTTAACAATCCTTCCTTCTTCGGGTTGGAAGTGGCTCTTCCCCTTTTTCAATTGGCAAAATGAAGTGCAGACTTGAGGGTGGACAAAACACATCCGACAAATCATCACAGCGTACGCAACAGAACGACACGACCATGTTGAGCAAATGTAGTGACGACGATGCCGGAAGGGAAGCACTCGTTGGCAAGGATTATGATGAGCAGGAAATAGGTGCCTGGTTAGGGGTAGAGATGCACAGTAAAACCAGCTATCAATCGACTGCTGTAGGAGGTGGCTGGTGGGTCAAGTTGATGTAAAATGCTCCAGCCGATCCAAGGTTTGAGCCGATTCGGTTGTAACTGCCGAGATTGGGCAAGGCTGTAAAACGAGGCACAGCATTCAGGACACTGGGCACCAATTGTTTAACAAATTTGCATAGAATGTCGTTATCTTTACAACAATGCACCTCATTACAATTATGTGAAACACGTCTAGATGGCTCTATGGGCGGCAAACTCGATCCCATTTAAGTCACTTAAAATGAGTATTGTCAGACACTAGCTTATTAAGTAAACAGATGTTGTGAGGGAAGCAAATTTTAATTGGCGTTCGAGAGAAGAGATGCGGTTTTTAAATACACTACAGACACCGGTGCTACCACTTCCACAACCATGACAACGAGGATGGAGGCGAAATGATGGATGAGCATAAATGACATAGGCTGATTGTAGTTGTGGCGACGTTAGAACACTAGTGAATTTGTAAACATAAGCGTTAAGAGTGCAGTCAAATGTAGATCCTAATTAAAATACGGCAAAAGGGCTCACATTAATTCTGGGCATGATGTATTTGGTAGAGCGTCAGTAACCCACAATTTAGGAACGCCTTCAAATTCTCGAAAAGCATGCTCAAAATTAGAGGATGTTTTCCTAATTGTTGGTAGTATGATGATGGTGCCATGCCATTTATGATTTCGGTCAAGACTTGTTGCTTGAGATTATTTTGAACCAATTAACTCTTAGATATTTTATAGGGCTGCCTAACATTATTTTTAGAAATAGGCACATCGTTGGATTATTTAGTAAAAATTTGATTACCTTGACCAACATTGTAATGGAAACATAACGGCATGGTAAAAATCTCGCGCTAGCCACGGGTTATGCTCGAAGGCTGTTAAAGCTGTCTGTGTGTAGAGGGCCCTTCCCTTTCCTCTACTTTCCTTCTTTTACCATGCTATTAGAAGTCTGGATGTTCTTAGACATCTTTATTATGGCTACAGGTGGAATGCATAATAGGGGAGTGTTTATGGCGGAAGAGCCTCTGATATTAAAGAAGAACCACATGTGTCCACGACCAAGCTGAAATTGTCCTCCCGTTAGATGCCTCTAGCTATACCATCCGGTGGTCTCCGTTCTTCTACAATTGCATAGGCTTCATCATCGTAACCTTCGTAAGGTCGAATAGTATCTTGATGGAACCTTATTGGCTTGGTACGGAGTTCTGCATTCCTGAAGAGGTTGTTTGTTGGAGAGAGAACTCACAATACACGAAAGGGGTCTCTACTCTAAGGACGGTAAAATTAGCGATGCGTTTCGAGTGGGGGAATCGCCCTATATATTTGGGTGACGTTGGTAAATGTCACCGAGCAATACTGAATGCCTTTTCTATTCCTTCCTTTAGACATGGTATGTATGCTGCAACATTTTCGGTTGTGAGCGCATTCGAATTTTGGGTTGTTTAACCATGAGGCCTAGTAATAACGAGGCGATTAGAATTAAAATGTAGACAATAGACGGTGTTGTTCTAAAGTGGGTACAAAATTTACTAAGGAAACCTGAAGGATTCCTTCATTTTGTGGTAAATTAGGGTCAGCGTTGAAGAAGATTACATCTAGGCGTTAGAAAATCGGAAATTCCTCAAAAGCTAACTACAGAAAAGAATACATTCTTCAAGTCTACTAGAATGGGATAAGTAGCAGTTTGTGCTTTGCGATGTAAAATTAGATTGATTTGGCCGCTAAGACGTCATTGATAGCCACCATGTTTCCCTCATATGGGATTGTCCAAGGATGAGGAATTAGTTGAGGCCCCTCCTAGAAATCTGTCTAAACAATGTCTGTGAATAAAAGATAAGTTGGGGTTGTGGTGAATACGGGCGGGAAAGTAAGTAACTAGAGGGTTGATAGAACCAGTTGTGAAGCACTAAGCTTATGTTTTCCTCCTTGTACCTCTTAATCGCATGCGTGCGTGCATTGTCAGCAGGTGTGCTGCTTAGGAGGGATAGTATAGTCACAGCACTTATCTTCTTCACTTCATGGAATCCAGTGAGAGGTAATTGTCCTGAGCTTGGTCATTGAGACACTCTTACGGCCGATTGTCACATAGACAAATTTAGATGCACAGTGGGTGTACGTGACTGGGAGACACGAACATAAATTAATATGCCCATCGATATGCCATGTCTTTGTCATCATGCATTCGCTGGGATGACTTGTTTCTGGGCTGCCCTATGCTTTGAATAAATGTTCCACGCGAGCAATTCATCTTTTGTTGTCTTTGAAGAAGGTTGGGTTACCAGCATGGTCCGGAGGCCTGCCTAGTGCAGATGTGAAACAATGGCTGTGACACAAAGTGGCTCTTTTAACGTTAGCGGGAGTAAAGCAAGCAACCAATGTGTTACAGTGCATTAAGTCTATTATTAGGGAAAAGCTCATCATGTTACACCA
Organism: Taenia multiceps; assembly: GCA_001923025.3. NCBI lineage: Eukaryota > Metazoa > Platyhelminthes > Cestoda > Cyclophyllidea > Taeniidae > Taenia > Taenia multiceps. The sequence goes on from CM010311.1 coordinate 3,462,341, forward strand.
AGATGCATGCTGTCTGCGCAAAAATATAAAATATTTGCAGCCAATGTCTAAAAACTTTATCAATAAAAGGTGGTTACAGAAGTGAAATTAGAATATTCAACGATTGCGATGAGACTTGCTGTGCATTGGTCAGCAACATCATTATAAGTGATTACTACGACACACTGATCACTTTGGGCCACGTAGTTCCAATGTCAGCCCCTGCACCGTTCAAAGACTGTTTCCTCACCCCGCCACTCAGCTGCAGCTAATCCTAGCCATCGGTGTCCACTCCTGGGGTTACGTTTCCCACCACCTGCGGATCTGCATTCAGGTCTAGGTCAATGCTACGCGCCTTACGACTCATCTTCAGTGGGTCACGTGGCTTAATAAAACGAGGTCCACATATCGACTCTTATCTATCTATCTATCTATCTATCTATCTATCTATCTATCTATCTATCTATCTATCTATCTATCTATCTATCTATCTATCTATCTATCTATCTATCTATCTATCTATCTATCTATCATATCTGTAATACTTTGTTTGTTCGAACTACCGGTTTAGGTCACTTGGGTGACCATCTTGTTCTAGTCGGTTGGTTGGCCTCCGCGTCGTGCCAACAGCCCCCAAGCTCTCTGTTTCCAGAATATATATATTCTGCCCTAGTACTGTGCCTCCTTTTACCTTAAAGGGAGCCTCGGGACGCTACAATATCTATATAGTATCCTTGTCACCAGTGAGTGGAATCTTGAATGAGGCAACCACGACTGGTGAAATGATGCACGCACACGTGTGCGTCAGCGGATTCAAATTAAAAACGCAAGACAGTGAACACAAAAGTGACACACTTCTGTATTTGTTTAACAGCTGTTATGGTTATTATGGTTAATAAATGAGCACAAATGAGTGGCGACTGATATATTCCCTGAACCGTGGAAGACTGTGACAGAATATTTGTCCAGTAAGCACATGCTTATTGGACGTGAGATTCTGAAAGGATGATTCAGTTGTGAATTGCACTATCCATAGCAGAAGTTTAGGCAAGGACGATTCAGAAGGTTACGGGAGCCAGACCGGATCCGAAAGTCGTGGCAACGCTTTCTTCCTCTCCTGCATAAAAATGCATTCCGTTGAGCACATCACGCAACACATGAAGAGTGCTCTACCGTAAATTGTATAGACAGTAGCATCGGTAACTGCCATGTAATGCAGCTCACCCAATCCTCACACAGTATGGCATAGTAGATGCAATTGGGATAAAGAGGTAGCTAGTGAAACCGTAGGCTAGAGCTTACCGGTCGGTGGTGCTCCAATGGTTTTGATGTAATGCAAAACTCTGACATTACCTCTAATTGCTTCGAAATGCAAAATGTATGATTTGTTAGGATCCGGTGTCTCGATGGTGATTGCTCCAATTGAGGAATCTCTAAATCTGGGAATGGGGATGCCGGAGAGGTCAGTTGGCATTGCCAACAGTCTGATTCGGTCTGCATGGGGCATAGCAAGGCTTTGAGTGTCCCAACGTATAAAATAGACCTGAGGACTCACGTGGCTCCAATTAAAGCAGTGCGAAAGCAAGATCTTTGCTGTTTCGCTAGCTTTTGTCATCTTTACTTCTAAAAAATTAAAAAAACTGTGCCGATTAAAGGTTATCCAGATGCCTGTTTTTTATTAGTCATGATCTCGCAGAAATTAATATCACTGCAAGAGTGTCCATTCCCTGTCCATGAAATCGTTATCTCTAAAGAACTGAAATGAGTACGATTGGAACAATTGAAACGGCCATCGCATGTGGAAATATACTATTTTTGGAACCGTGCAACATTCGATGTCATAATCTTTGATGACTTACTGTATCATTAGAAGGTAAACTGCAATGTATTTCGATGTGTCGGGACAATTTGCATTTAACTTTAAAGACGGTGAATGGACCGGATTATTATCACTCCCGAGAATGAAGTGCATGTCGATAAGAAATCCGCGGTTAACCAATCTCAGGCAGAAACCTGATTGCTTGCTTGCTTCCAGACGTAACATTCGCCGCCTAAATTTTGGTTTGAAGTGTTTTGAATAAGCTTAGCCTTTAATTCTGCTAATCTGGTCCAATGTTGCTAGCGCTAATGATGAAATACAAATCTGTTCATTTTGGCACATCCAAAATAAATTGTTATTAGTTGTAGAGAATGGGTAGCAGCTACAGCACATAAATATCCTTCTTGTTTCATGAATTCTTCACATCTGTAGTAGGAGAGGCGACTGTGCTGAAGTGCATCAATGGAATCGTCTTGCATCCAGAATTAGTGATAAGGCAAAATACATCGATCAAAAACCTGCCACAGTTGTTATTTCGTTTTGAGATGCTCATATGTTAGTGATTTATTTTGTACTTTTCCTACATAGATTGCTGCATGAGCATGTCAACCATCGCAAAACGGATTGGGTCAAGCATGCGCGGCCACGTAATCATTCAGTTAAGCAAATGCAAAAACAAGCATTGCTGACACAACTGCAACAGCAGCACGATGGCTCTTCCCCCACTTTAGCACCCAATTGGGAGCTTTAACCAATTATTTTGAATCCATCTGCACTTCCGTTTATTACGGTCAGCTTTCAAAACATTTAATTATCTTGACTTTTGTAGCATAACATCCCGCAGTTTGAATGCACTTTACTTTCCGGTTTGCCTGACATAAGCCACTTAGTAGAAAAGCTATGAATAGACAATGGAAACAACGTCCCACATTTTGCCTGTCAAGATGCAGAGAGTTTAGGAGGTTCAACTTGGTATCCCTTCTATCGTGTGCAAACAATATTTATAATCGCGATTATCAGATTACCTGTTGGCAGTGTTCTAATTTTTCCAGCGTAGGACCAGACGCTAACTTGTTCCTTAAATGCTTTTAGACGAACCGCGTACAATTTGTCGGGATGTAGGTTCTCGAGAGTAACTGCAGCTTGTGAGAAACCTGCAATTTTGTGAATTCGAAGGCCCGAAAAGTCGACTGCTACTACAGTTAGAGCGATTTAGTCGACACCGAGCTCAGCCAAACTCTTCGTGCCCCAACTTAATTGATAGGTCTGAGGGTCCACTTGGCTCCAATGAAAGTAGTGCGAAAGAGGAGATTCTTTTGTCCCTTCTGCTTTTGTCATTGTCACTCCCAAATGGGAAACACTAGCATTAAAATCAGTAGATCAAACAAGTTTTACCCTATTTCCTTTAAATAGCCACGAAGAAGCAGAAATTTAACTTTCATATCTTAACCTTACCAGCGGTGATGTAAGAGATTTTATAATTCTCTGTTAGTGTGGATAGTCCGCCAGCAATATATTTTTGAACTAAAGTTTAGCCTCTTTGACAGCATTTACACAGCGGATTAGGATTGAAAATGAACCAATACTGCTTGATTTATTTTAGTCAATTCCAGGGTAACTGTCGCATTCGATACTACTCAGTGATTATCACTTAGAGTAGGTAAAGGTATGCACCCATGCCACGATTGACGTGGTCACAAGAACATGTCTTGAGCAAATCAAAACCTGTTTAGGATTCATTACTGCGTGTTAGTGGAGTGAATTGATGGTCCAGGTGTAGGGTGAGGTTCATGTTGATGTTACATTGTCACTTCACTGCATCAACGCTCTGGGGTCAAATGCAAATGGATTGGGCACAAGTCCGATTTTAAGTGATGGTCGCAGCATACTATTCGAGAGACAACTGCAAATCTTACGAATTTGTTTTGGCTCTTCGCAGCTCCTGCCCGAACTGGTGCTTATAATAGACATCACTAGCTATAGAGATGTTAGTTGTGAAAGTTGTGGGTTTCCTCACCACCTTAGCAAAAGCAGCTGAGGAACAGGAAGTCACAACATGAATGAGTAGACTCCTAACGCAGCAGTGCAGTCCTATTTATGGCCTTTCAGGGTCTACTAACCATCCTTAACAAATTATTGTCCTTGGGCATGAAGGAAAAGTGCATTAACGGAGTATTAAGGCACTATCTGCTACGTTGTGCACAGTCATGAGAGATGGGTGCGAAAAGTAAAATTTTTGGATGCAATAGACCAGCTCACTGTTCGATGTCATTTAAAGGTATTTTGAAAACCATCATTAAGCATGAATGTAGGGGAGGCGCAAGCAAAATATTAAGTCCATGATTGGCCTCAGCAATCCGGATTTGATTTAATGTCGGCTTTGTGAATAATAATGAGCAGCAGTAAATTGTCTCCCACAAATACAACGATCTATTGCATACCTTACATTTGCTGCACCTTTACTTGCCTGTGTGTGTGCAAGTTGCATGTCTTCCCCCAGAGGGTAACAGTGGGCAAGTGCATAGATTAACGCGATCGGGTAAAATTTGGACAATACGGGGAAATCTGACTCAGTAGTTGCGGTAGAACGGATACAATTTTATCATGACTGTAAAAGAAACACTTGCTTATCCCTGGTGAGTCTAAGGGGCATTCAACAAAATGGGCAGAAGGTAATGCGGTGATTAAAAAGCCCTTCACTCTTCCTTACCTATGTAGCGACTTTCACATTCACACAATGAAAGCTATTATTCGGCAATTCCACATCTGTAAACATCGAGTTGCACAGGGATGGATTGTGAGATTGGAAATTTGTATCACCTTAATAGGGTTTTCCACTCATTCAAGGACATGCCGTAATTGTGGAAACGATACGACTGCGATTAAGGCTTCTTTACCACCTCTGATCAAGTCTAGTTATAGTTCGCAAGCGTAGGACTTGCCCTCTTCTTTTATTTCGGCAGTGGATTAAATCTCAATTTGACGGAATTACCAACAGTGTTGGGATAGGTCCACAATGTTTCCCCATCGTGCTTAGGACCACATGTGAGGCTGATTTCACATTTGGAATCAAGACACATTCAAGGCAACCTTCTTTGTCAACTCATCTCATCATTAGGCAGTAAACCGCGATGCATTGCGGTGTAAGGTGACGAGTTCATCTTAACCAACGAAACTTGGAGTGAAGCGTAAGTGCGTAGGCATGGACATGGTTAAAAGTGGTTAATGGGTCTGTTGACACTATAGGGAGCGCAACTTATGTCCATAGAGAAATTTTGACCAGTCCAAATCGAGTAGAAACACAATTAGCCGCTTACCTTAGCATGCACCATTTAACAGCTAAGATCCAACCTGAAGTTTTGGGCGATTGCAGGTTTCTTATGACAATCAAGTTCCACTTAGAGGTAGCAAATAAAATAACAACGCTGTTAAATTCCATGTGTTAGAGTTAAAGTGTTGTAAAATCTCAGATAAATAAGCAACTAAGCTAAAACCCACATATTTCGCAAATTTTTGCCTCCTTTTCATTTGGCTTCTCTGGTCAAATAGGTGACGGACTTGAACAACGTCAATAAAAACATCGTGTTTTGGAACCTCAATCAAAACGAAATTAACACGAAAGGAGAAATCACTGCATTCGGGTTTTCCTATGGCCTAAACTTCAATAACCTCGTTCTATAACTTACTACAAATCGGACATTTTTAATCAACGAGTCCATTCATTCTATAAATGCAAACCCCCTCCAAGCCTTCTCTTTAAAGTGAGTACAAAGAGATGCTCACTAGGGCGTGGCCGTATTTCACCCATCACGATGCATGTGGCAAGGGACGTTGAACCCTGCCTACTGTCTATCATGTGATAACACTGTGTTCATGAATGCAAGCACCAGCTTACCTGAAGGCAGTGTTCAAAGTCAAACGCTGCCTCCATCCTCAAAGGTTTTGATAAGAACGTTGTATAGTTTGTCAGGCTGCAGATAGCCGAGAGTGACTCCTCCTAGTAAGAAATCGGCAATTCTCCAAAATGGGTCGCTAAACAGATAAGCTGCTAGTGCATTAAGGTAGAATCGGTTGGCATCGAGTTCAGCCAGATCGGTAGTGTTCCAACTCAACCGGCAGATATGAGGGTCCACAAGATCCCAGTGAAAGAAGTGGGGAATCAGATTCCCTTCTATATCGTTCACTTTTGCCACTGCCACTTCCGAAAGCAAGATAGAACACGTTGTTAACATAATTTATTCCGCCAACTTTATATCGTTAGCTAAGAAGACACAGAAATGATGCTCTCAACATTTAAACAGCAGAAACAGTGCCCAAAAGGACTCTAGGATGCAATATTATATCCGTTAGTCTCACTATGGATTACAGTCAATAAATATTATCATTTCAAACGGAGTTTAACACTTTTAGCTGTACTCACATGCGTAATACGCATTGGAAAGCAAACGTATTGTGGATTTGGCAACGCAGCTTAACCAATTCCGTCCAGTTTTATTAATAAAAGTACCACACAATTTGACTTGGTGACTGTCACCTGCAGTAGAACGCCACACCTATTGTCCAAATGAGCAGTGTGCATTAAAGGGTTGAATTGTAAAGGGGCAAGTAACGAAATCACACGCATCAAAACCTATTATGATCAGAAATGCATAACTCAAATTAAAAACTAAGCCTAATTTTGCAACTCATTTGGAGGAGTGTGACTTATTTGCCTGCGGTAGTAAGAGAATTTGTTCCGCCTCAGTACCCTCCTTCAAGTGCACCAGCAGCGCGATAATGTACTATTTACTAGAAAAGTGTACAACTAGCGTTCAGCCATATCATTTGGAAGTCGTGCGTGTAGCTGGAAGGCGTCTTCACAAATGGACACAAGGTGAGAGAGAAAAGGAAAATTGGGAGGAATAAAGGTTCCATATTCCTCATAAAATTTTTGATTCAGAGCTGACGGATACATCGCGGCAGAAGACTGGAAACATTTTATTATTTTTGAGTGATTCTTAGCTACCTACTGCACGATCCTTATTTACAGTACGTTTACCCACTTTGTTGGGTAACATTACACGATAGCGCAAGTTAATGAAGGGAAATTAAAAGCATTAAAAATTAAATACACGGTAGGTTAGAAATGCCCGGATCATTGCATAAAGGTAGGTATTTGAACAACAAAGAATTTCTTCGATGTAATAAACACTAATACTCGCCAAGTGGTCCTTCGTGCATGCTGATCAATGATATCCTATGGATCCTTTAGCCAAAACAGACGTGGCAAACAGGACGAGACACAGGTGGAGCGCTGTTCCCGATCCACAAATACCGTACATTCACAGCTCATAACATTTATTAGAATGGTTTGCACTTACGCTAGCCAATCTGGTATGTTAATCTTGACCTGCCAGGAGCCTCCACATTCCCTCAGTAAAAGCTCAAGGTTTTGAGGCGTATCGGCACTTCTACCTTAAATGCTCACATTTTTAGCATTGGTGTCAGGGACACACTGTGAAACAGCCTGAAAAGGGGATTCGCGTTGTTGACTTCCCTACCGCCTTAATTTCAGCTTTCGTGATTTAGGCGTGCTATAACATTGTATCACTTCAAAAGTACTCTTTTTTTTACTTAAGGACTTATTTTGAATGGAGGACCGATTTGACTGCAATTGCGACTTACGGCACGTCTAATTATGCTTTCTTGTGGTCTTCAGACGTAAAATACTTGATCTTAGAGAATGGTAAATCGTGACCCTTGCACGAGATGCTCATTTTGACCCGCTAACTTTTCATCAATGCTCCCTCACGGCCCTGATGTGGTGCTCAACAAAATTTCTTTGAAGCTAAAATGAGGCATTAACGATATGATGTTGACATTATACTTACCGCTGTTAGCTTTGAAATACTCACTCGATTGTTCCCGCGACAACATGGATAACTGGACGCTCATTTGCAGAAGTGGCACATTATTCGTTGACGTACCATAATTTCCTGCGGTGAGTTGCAATGCATTGCACTGTAACACAACAATTTACACTTTATTTGAAAACCATTCTGAATCATGTGTGATTGATAGTGGGCAAACATTGCTATAGGGAACCGGTAGAACTTTTGACACCCATGACGATGCGGTAATGCCAATGAGAGAGTTGTGTTCGATCCAATTTCAGGCAAAACCATGATGACATTCTTCCTGCTAGACGTACTCTATACCATTTAGATTGCCATTTTTAAGTGAGCCAAGTAATTGCAGCACTTAGTTTTCGTAATCTGGCCCTATGCTACGGGAGCTATTGATGCGGAAATGCTATTGAACTTAACACGCCCAAATCGTTATTCTGTAGGTTTCGCAATAAGGATACGCAAGAGCAAACATGCAAATGTCCTACTTGTAGATCGTTATCTTCCACCTACCTTACGTCTCCAACAGAAGACGCAGCAGTGTTCATTTACGTCAGTGGATTTATCGTGCTGTCGAAACCACTACCAGGTAATAAAAACACGTTTAATTCTATCAATTAACCACTACATTGAAATTTCCCCCTCAAATCAGTAAAATTTAATCCCGCAACAAGTCGCCAAACGTAGTGGAAACGGGGTCAAGACTGCGGCACCATATCAACATTCATCGAGGAGCGACTGGAAATGAGCATTGCTGGCTTTGCTTCAACTGGTCTGCAATAATCTCCTCCCATCTCAGTAGTCGACTAGGAGCTCCGAGCCGTCATTATTTGATGTTTGTGCATGTCTATCAACGCAGGTCAGCTTTCTACTAGGCCGTAGAATGTGCCTTTCAGCCCATCTTTGTTTTAGTGAAACCTAATCTGCCATGCCACTGTCCACTATTAGGGCTTGAGAAGTACCCTGAATGGTACACGCACACTGTCTCGGTCGTGTGATTGACCTCAATATTCACTTTTATAAAGAAGTTAAGGTTATTGATTTGGTTCAGTTAATCCACAAAGAAAGACTAGCATTTGACAACGCTCTCCTACGTTATTTGATGACCTATTTATGCAGCTATTCGTGTAATTAGTCCCTTTGTGACTTTTCTCATTCCATTATTTATTCTCACTTGTTTGCACCTTCGAAGTCCACCCATCAATTTTGCAAGGACTCACGACCAAGGTCATCGTGTACATGTTGTCATGATAAAGCACGATATCCTCACTTTTCCACTCTTCTCTGATGCACTCACTCAGTGAAGCAAAATGTATTGCTATGCACGCAACGAATAACTCCAAATTTTATCAAGTAGCCTAACTATGGACTTATTTGATGCCAATACAAGAACTCATTGATGCCTTTTATTGAATGACAGTAAATGTTTCGGTTGCCGTGACAACACCCATGACTGTTGACATAAGAGGATGCAAGGGACCTCAAATGGTTCAGAGCAGCATCGTGATTGGGCAAAGATAAATCGAGTCTCTCTTCACTAGCTTCCAGTGCTGTAATTACACATTCCGCAGTTGCTCGTAACAATAGGTTACTAAAAGGCCTCTTATGCTGAAAGTTCAGCAAAAACCGAACGAGTTATTTTTATCACAATTGGCATTCCCATTGACTTTCAATAGTTCTAGATCACTGTTATCGGAGAGAGCTCATTAACGCCAATTTTGGTGATAGAAACCTTTGATACTGGTGAAGTTTAACAATAAAATGTGTAGAATGCTTTCTTAAAAATAGAAAATCGCTAATCCTCCTTGCACTGCCACAACTAATATTTTCCTCCAGCTTTCTAAAGTAGCACTAAATTCAAGGATTTTATTATTCACGCTTGCCTCACTAAATGTTTGCCTTTGAAAGGTTTATTTCAATGCTACTTGAGGTCACAGTGAGTTGCATGCCTGTACGAGACTCCGCTTTGTTAAAATCTGCAGCATGAACAAAAAATTCCCTACACGAGATCAAAGGTCTGACTTTCCGTCCTCTTACTCTATCTTCACTTTCCCTCCCCAATGTACGGCTCACCCAAATTACTTGTAAGGATTGAATCTGAGGCTGCAATTTGGAGAACATTCCACGCCGCTCCTAGTCTATGCATAGAGGGCTTACAAGAAGGAGTCCTGGTGTCAAGGAAAAGCCTATTAGCAAAGGATGTAGTATTATTAACATTGTTTTCATCACTTTGTTAAAATCAAATGCAAAACTATTTTGCGCTTGTGCATACGAAAGACGAGAAGTAAGAGCAACAGAAATACAACAATCATTCCATTCCCAACAACGTTAAGCCAAATGCTGGACTTCATCGAGTTGGGCTCCGTATGATGCTCAGTCCTGCCAAACACGAAGAAGCTTTCGCTTAGCATTTCGATAGGCTTTAGCGCTGCCAGCCTCTGCACTGACAAATGCCAGTTTCCACCGCAAGCACCACGCCAATCCTTCCCACAACAGAAGGAGCGCAATGTTACCTCTCGAGTGCAGAACGCTGCCCACGAAGCAGTTACCGGTCACGCCCACCAGCGTGATAGCCCACGCTAGATGATCCCAGGGCGGTTGGAATATAAGTGAGAAATACTTCCAACTCTCAAAACCTTACCTTTTCGTGAGTAAGAGCCTTGCCCAAGTACGGCGCGGCATCAGTCGGGCCGTGACCGAAACGAATCCAACAATGCGAACCCTCATCAAACTGGCGCAACTCGTTTGACAGTGGGACTTAGGACTGTTTCGCCCTCTCGTAGATTGCAATCAGCAGGAGGAAGAGGAATGGCATTGGAATGGAGAAGTTAAAGGTCAACAAGTGCAAGTAAATCTTTTCAATCGCAGCCCACCTGATTCCGCACTGAACTTGGGCAGGGCCCCTACTCACAAGGAAGCAAGTTAGGTTCTTAGCCTTAGAGCCTTCTCCCAAATATATCCAGCCACATGCGCCACCGGCAGCTATCTCCTTCTCGACGGTATAAAAGACCGCCTATCTGATCACCTTGGAGTGTGGGCTGTCTCAAGGCGCTGGCCCTCCTCGCCACCTTTGGGCAGACGATGTGTGCCAGCAGGATTGTACGCGTAGAGGGCAGGCCATCCTGTGCACGGTCCCAGATGACAATAGTGCCACTGGAAATAACCTGCAATATGGAACGACTTTCTCACTAACTTGTAAAGCAAGGGTCATTTGATGGAAAGCGAATAGGGGAAGGCAAGGCACGAGCATTACGTCACGCAGCATGAGGTCGTGGTAGCCGCATGACCCAAGTCGAAGCACACAAACAAATTTGGCATGCTAACCAAGAACTCGGCAAATCTGATTTGTAGGACACGAAGGCCTACCTACTGAATCTACTCTGTGGGGCCAGGTTCACGCTAAGCTAGAGGGAAGGTGGCAGTAGTTGCAAACGTAATTTGGATTTCCATTCTTTAATATTGGTTCTATAAGTTCCTAACCCATCTCTTTCAAAATGACCGTTTTGAGGACAAACAAGAAAAGAGCCACCCTAAGATCCCTAATGTCTCATCAAACATTAGTAAATGCAGTAACTGCAGGTGCAAGGAGGGATAAGCCTAGTGGGGTCGTCCCGTTAAATTCACTCTGCGAATACAGGAATAAAGGTAAATAAAACAGGTTAAATAAAGGCTGCTGGAACTTGCCATCTTTGATGGATATCATCACATGTTTACTGTGATAGAGATGTCGGTGTTCTTCCGATTAGTGCCTGGATGGTCGGAGTTAATGGACTGACCTCACCGTGGTGTCAACACATTGCTATCACTCGTGCTGTTCAGTTTGAAAGATAGGGCCTCACCATGTCCACATTTGAGCACGTAATCCTCCGTACACGGTGAAAACCACCCTTGTCAGTGACATCGACATTATTTCCTGCTTACTGGTGATAGCAGCCTGCGTGACCCGACAGTAAAACATTCCTTGCATGGTTGCTGCATGGCAGATCTGCCACCCAGCTAGAAAACGATTGACGAAACAATGGTCGTGAGTCACGCTCCCTCAGTCCGCTGGACAACGATGCATGATCTACGCAGTTCAGCAGCCATCGCCTCTGCGTCCCAGTGCGCACGAGCGTAACCACTAAGAGATTGCACTCGTAAGTAAAGGGATGTCACATCCTTGCACATGATAAATCGCCCCAATTCCAGTCCAACTCGCTCAGACAGACGCTGATGCCACCTCCGATTACGACCGTTCACTGCGTTCTCACGCTGTTTTCCCTCAGTGGCTAGCTCATCCGATTCACATTGATCAAGGAGCAAACTGAAGCTTGCAAATGTGCTTTTTGGAATACGCGGGTGAAGCATCACACGCTGGGCTGAACTTGAACTCCCTGAAGTGAGCGGGCTGAGTGGCTAAGGCCAATTATACTAATGCTATAAATAGGATGGAAAACAGAGTTCAGGGTGATACACATTCAGAGCACTCATTGCCTCGGAAATTCCGACGACTCTTTACAAGATTCGTGTTCTCTGAGTGCTTTTCATCCGTGGGTTGAATGCAAGCTGGCAGTAGGGTACAACTACCTTCCGCGCGGAAATGATGGCGCGAATTCATTGGCGGTTGATCCGACATCCACGTATAGATGTGGCGAATACGGCCCACGATGAGACAGGTGGAAGCGCCGATGACGTTGTCCACTGTAGGAGAAGAAGCGGAAGGAGTGGAGGATTTGTAGGCAAGACGACATGGGTGGAGTAGTGCAGTCTTTTCAGACTCGGTATCTAAAGCAGTCCCTGAGTCCATGTCGTTGGGTCGCCACCTGTGTGAGGTAGTTAGTGCAGCTTTAGTACAACTCAGTGCCTATAGGAGCCGAGAGAATACTTGGACGACTGACGAATGCATCAGATGCGTCACGCCTTGCCCAAGATCTATTGCTCGCTGTGGACGCCCCTATTGCACCACATCCCAACTAGTCGTCGAGCGGTAGGAGCGTACACTTGCAACGGACTTCTTGCATACCTATCTGAATGTAGGCGAAGACGACGGAGAGGATTGCGCAAGTCACACCAAGCTTAAGGCGGAACGTGCTTTTTTGCCGATGACCACTAACCATAGTCGTTTGGTGAGCAAGCGTCTAGTTTCGATGCGCGGCGTGATTCCATGTTATTATTGAGTATATCTGTTACACAAATACCAAACGCATACCAGGATAAGCGTGCCTGCGATCGGGAAAAGTCATGAGGTGTCGAGTGAATGTGCGCTCGTAATGGAAGAGAGGACACGGATCAGGCTAGAATGTCTGCAGCTTATAGTCAGGCCAACAGGCCGAGCGTTAAGCAGTAATCTATAGATTGCAGATGGCTAGGAAGGGCTCTGTTGAGCTCCTAATCCCCCAAAAGCACCAACCGTTCCTGCTTCATAAAGCGGTCTCGTGTTTACTCCTCCGCCTTGCACTAATAGAGCAAGTCATTTGTAGAGAGTGAAATTATCAGTTGCATGCATTAAAAATCCTTCATGTATGTATATATTGACATACATCTCCTCTACACCTCCTTCGCAAACCCTTTTGCTTGCGTGCTTATATTTTTGTACTATCTTTGCTGTCACCTTGTTGAAAATACAAAAGATTTATAGTTTACTTGTCCTGTCGAACAAACATTTAAGTGACTGGCTAGATTTGTGCCTCAAGTTCGTAAGTGGTGTGCACTTTGGCGACCATTATTTGCGATTATTGGAGCTTTCCAGGTTGTGCAAAATTGGAAGCCTAGCAAGTATTTAGTGATTTTTCACTAGTTCTGGTTTTGCAGTTGTTGCTGGGCCTTTTAACGTTGTTTAGCGCCCTTTGTGGACCTACTTGTTAGAGTAAACTCAGAGTCTTCATGATGGGATTGCTAAGACGTCTAGTTTACAACTACACTGCCGAATCGCGTCCATCTTTGCTGTGCAGCACTGTAAGCGATAAACGCCACTGTTTTGGTAGTTTGTGAAGTCGTTTGTTTCGTTAGTGACGTCGGAGTCTGATTAATGGGAAGTATTTTGTTGAGAAGAGTTGTAGCCTTCCTGTGTGATTGGCATTTATTTACCACTTTATGCGAATAAGTACTCATTATGTGTGTGTGCATGCATCAACTTGTCCACTTTCTTTATCTACCTATACCGTTTGATTGAGTGTTAAAGAGGTTGCTGTAGATGCTGTCAAGACTTTGTTTTCCATTCGCGCTGCCTAGTCGCGTTGGTTGCTTACTACGCAACGCTTGTGGTGATTGTCTGAGATTGTTTTGGCTATTGCTAAGTGGTCTGTTATTTTAATAAGGGTGAATTTGGGTTGATGAGGCCTATTTTGATGCAGGGACTTTTAACTTGGGTAAAGTAAACGCAAAGCACACATAATGGGACTGTTGGGACGTTTTGTTTTCCAACTGCGATGCCTACTCACGTCCAATTTTTGCTGTACGGTGCGTTAAGCGATGAATCAAGATTGATATGGCGATTCGCAATTAGTTTGCTTTTTAACGACGTTGCATTTTGAAGAGTGAGACGTAATTTTGTTGAGAGGAATTGCAACTTTACTGAGTACCTGACACCCACTCATTACCTTCTTGATGATGAGTATTTATCATGCTTATAAACATTTTCACCCATTTTCCCTATCGGTTTTCATGCTAGAATAAGGGTTGGAGAAGTAATTGCAGCAATGAGCGCGGATCTCGCCTTCGCTATCACTTCATCCACTTCTCAGGTAAAATTTGATTTTGTCAAATGAGTTTAGGCTGCCTTTTTTGCACAGCAACCGATTCGACCTGCGTTCGTTTATTGAGTGGGAAGATGCTTTTATCATCCATCCGTGGGCTCTTTCGCATTGTATGCATGGTAAAAGGTGCGTTATTGGCATCACTACGGTATCCTTGTCGGTGGAACGCATGGATGAGGGGTGATTTCATTATTCATTGACATGCGAACCACTGTTGTTTTTTGTGTTGACGTGACCGTTGCGAGACGTGATGTATGGAGTGTCAGGGTTCGCTTACTCGTAGGTTCAGTTTCGGCGTCATGAGTTGGTGTCTTGGCGAGGTAGACGCAGCAGAAGCGAGGAAAGGGTGACCAATGAATGAGAAGTCTGCGCATCACTACGCAGACTGTGCTTTTCAGCAGTTTTGAATGCTTGCCTATTAAGGTATTTTTCCTTGTCAGTAGATGTGTTTGTGGGTGTTAGCATTGCAGCGCACTGGACATTCACACATCGGCCTCTCCATTGTATAGTTCCTCTCCTTTTCAGATGCCACAAACTTACTGTGGTGGTAGTGGTGGATGTGGTGAAGTAGCGTTTGGCGAGTCCGTGGAGTGGTAGGCGATGCGAGATTGTGGAGTTATTCGCGAAGGCGTGTTGGTCTCGGTTGTGTGAGGGTGGATGTCGGCATGGCTGATAGCAGTGTGTGTTGAATGGCATAGCGGTAGGTATTGCCTTACGTATTATGATGTTGTTGGGCACAAGCATTGTGTGGGAATGGCACTGATGGAGCAGAAAAGATGATGATGACGATGAGCTGCGTTGGTGATTGCGTCAATGCAGCAAAGATGGTGAGGAAAGGGAGGAGTTTCCCATAGCTTTTTGAAACCTATTCTATTTCCCTCTATTTGTAAATTTGGGTGTGTGTGTGTGTGTGTGTGTGTGGGTGTTTGGTTTTACTGTTCGAGTTGTCTATTTATTGTGTCACTGGATATTTGTTTTTATTTGCGCAAAAATCGAAGTTGATGGGATTTTCTGATCGTTAATTTGTAGTGCGTGGACCTCGTTCCTGCCTCCGTACACATATGTGCATTTGTGTGTAGGGATTGTTTTTTTTTTGTTAGAGAAGTTCGCTGGGGAAGACTGGAGGAGTTATGGTTTGTGTGCAAATGCCAACACTTCTTCGCGCTCGCAAGCTGTGCTGAAGAATGTGATGGAGGAATTAATTGAAGCTGTCGTGGCGATATGTCATTGTCATTGACAGTATTCGTGGTGCCAAAGCAATTAATAGGGGAAAGATGGCTGCATTTGAGAGTTCCCTTGTTCCTCCTCCTCCTCCTCCTCCTCTCCATTCCTCAGTGTGGACTATTCCTTCATGCAGGACGCGGGCAGGCGGCGTGGCTGGGTGCTTGGAGGAGGACCAACATAATGGGAGGCTGGGTGCGGCTCGCTTGTGTGTGTGGGTGGCGGGCGGGTGAACGAGGACGAAGGGAGAGGGGAGCGGTAGCTTGGTAAGCACTTCCCTATGGGACAGTGTGTGCTGTACAAGTTGAGTGAGATGCTATCATAAGCTTTTAATAACACCACTTTTGTTCGCTCTTTTTTGTTTCGATTTCAATCTATGCTAGCAGTCAGGTTTTGAAGCCTTTGGCAGTAGCAACAATAACAGTGCCATGGTGTGAGGCGAAGTCGATGCGAAGTTATGTTATAACGCGCCTTCACACGATTTGTTGGTTTTTGACGACGGCCGCATGTGTGAGTGTTGAGTGATTAATTTGTAGGGGAAGGAGTGGGAGGTGGAGGAGGCGAAGATGTTCCGTGAATTAGTGCCGCGCTCGCTTCTGCCAATCGTAACATGTACAGTTCATGCCACATGAGGTTGTGCATGCGATGCGCCAGTGGATTCGCGACTGGTCAAGTCGGAATCGTTCTGTCACTATTGTGGTCTTGAGGCCGTATCAATGACGGGAGTTGGACACTTTGCCTTGCTTTTCTAGCCATGGAAACGCATGATGGTGAGCACATGCTGTCTTCCCTTCGGACCCCCACGGAATCCGCTCTTATCAAGGCGGAGTAGGAGGAGGGGGAGGAGGCGACTGCAGAAGTGGCACTCTAATTGAGTAAATATGTATGAATGCTGTCTTGCCACTGCACTGCATTGCTGCTCAGCAGTCATTGCGTACGACCAACTCTGCAAACGGGTTAACATGGAAGCATTTCTTGGATGAAGCAGGGAAGTAAGCAGTAATGCGAAGGTGAACACGAAGCTGGCTGCAGTATGAGTGGGGAGGGAGGAAAATGGTAGCTGAATGTGTGTGTGTCACATAGGTGTGAAGGAAAGACGAGAGATGGAACCCTTTTTCATGCTCAATTTTCTTAGCGGAATAACTAAAAAGAGGGGTTTGGGGGAAAGGGAGGTGGAGACCAACGGCAATAGCGAAAGAGGGGGAAGCAGGCGTCTGGGAGAAAGCGTAACTTTGCGTTTAGATGGAGGGATGTCTTTTACAGCTTGCAAATCGTGTGGGGAAGTGCGAGTAAAGGAGAGAAAAGAAGATGTCTGCAAGGAGTGCAGAAATTGAGGGAATGGAAGAAAGATGGAGAAAATGCATGAATGAATGAATGAAGTGGAAGCAAGATTAGTACTTGGCGAACAGAGTGTAATCACTGGGGAGGAAGAAAGGAATGGAGGGAGGGAGCGAGTGATCGAGAGAGGAAGTAAGGAAGGAAGGAGAGGAAGAAGGAAGGGGAAGAATGCGACGGGAGTGAAGTAAGCATTTATCAAATGAGAGGTGCTTCAAAGGGTAGGAGGAGAGAGTGAGTGAGTGAGTGAGTGAGTGAGTGAGTGGGTGGGTGATTGGGAGAAAAGAGAAATCAAGCGAGAGCATTGCATGAATTTTAGAGGTAGAGGGGAGGAGCACCTATAAGCAGTCAATTAAGTAGTAGTAGTAGTAGTAGTAGTAGTAGTAGTAGTACTGGTGGTGGTGTGTGTGAACAAAGGAGTGGAGGAGAAAAGGGAACAACATCAAAGCATGAATGAATGAAGGAGGGAAGAGGGAAGGAAGTAATTAGAGAGGAAGGCAATTAAGTGCTGTATCGACAAGTGGAATGGGAGGGAATGAGAGTGAATAAGAAGGAATTTTGCGTAGAGTGATAATTTGCGGTGCAGCGTAGTGGAGTGGAAAAAAGGAAATGAAAGGGAAATGGTAGGAGGGAAGAAAGAAAGAAGAAAGGAGGAAAAGAAACAAAGGCAGACAGAAAAAAAGGATGTGGTGGGAAAAGGGCGAGTGGTTTTAAGTGAAGGAAGAGGGAGGAAGAGGGAGGAAGAGGGAAGGAGGGAACGCGGTGAGATTGAATGATTGATTGATTGATTGATTGATTGGCTGTTGATGATGCAGGGTAGTGGGGAGAATGGAAGGAGTGAGGGTGGAAGGGGCGAAGGAAAGGAATGGGCAGTAATATTATATTTTAATTTACAGTAGGAGTAATGTGAAGGGGCGACGGTGGAGAATTGAAGGAAATTGTATCACATATCAGTGACGGCATGTGGGACGAAATGAGGCTATAGTAGAATAACGCTTGATGAGGCAAATGTAGTCAATGAAGTTGGCAGTGGTTAACTCTTCCACAAAATTGTCTGATTTGCTTAATTGGAATTATGGAAAGCAACAATAACAATGCAAGGGAAGGAGGGGGGAAGTATTTACTACCAGTAAACAAAGCAGGACATTTGCAATGAATGCAGAATGCAGAATGAATGAATGAATGAATGAAAAAATGAATGAATGAATGAATAAGTGAATAAGTGAATGAATAAATATATGAGAGATAGAAAGCAAAGGAAAGAGAGGAAGGAAGGAAGGAAGGAAGGAAGGGAGTGCGGAAGGAAGGAAGGAAGTGGGGGAGAATGACTGAGTGTATAAAGCGGTGGGAGCAAAGCAAACGCCTGTCATTTGACAGGTGTTTGGGGATGGCAGACTGGAAGAGGTGAAGGAAAGAGGAAAAGAAGAAATTGGGGAAAGAAGAAGGAGAGAGAGGGGGAACGGTGGAATGAAACACGAAAATTAGGAATTAGATGGTGAGCCATCTAGCACCAATGGCATTTAAGAAGTGGCAGTGGTGGTATTGAAAAGGTACATGGAAAGGAGGAAAGGGAGAGGATGAGTGAATGAGCATTGGTAAATTAAAACAAAGAAAGTGAGAACGTGATGCTCTCTAACGGATGGGATGGATTGTATAGGGGAGGAGGAGGAGGAGGTTGCTTATTAATTAGTAAAGGGGTTAATTAAATGCGTGATGGAGAGAGAAAGGGGGAAGGGTGTGAGCAAATATTTGTCACATGTGAGTGCCGAATCGATGGGACAAGGTGATAGTAAAATATGAAATGTTGAAGGCAACGCTATGGTTCCAGCGAGGGATATTAAACCACACCTTACAATTGCTTAGGTCATGTTTTAACAAAGTTATCGGAAGAAAAAGCAGCAACATTAATAATAGAAAGGTAGGAAGGAGACTAGAGAGAGAACGTAGCTTTGCATTGAAGCGGAAGAGTCTCTTTCACTACTAGCAAAGCTTAAATGGAAACAAAACTAAAAAGAAAGTGGAGTCGCGCTCAACGGAGAAGGACGGAAAGAGGGAATGCATGATTGAATGAATTAACGAATAAGCGGATGAAGAAGTGGGTAGTGCATGCTAGAATAGTTTCGCCAATATATGGGTGCAGTGGAAGTAAGGTGAAGATTGTGGGATGAAGAAGTGTTTGGTAAGAACAAAAGAAAATAAAAGAGCGTAAGAGGGAACGAGGCATGAGTAAAGGAAGTGGGAGAGAAGGGAAGGACGTCTGCCAGCAGTCTATGGGTAGCTGTAAGAACTTGGCGAGGTAAAGTGGAGAAGGCCACTAGCACTTGTTGAAAGCAAGGAAAATGACGACTACCACCACCACTACTTTCCTCGTTATCATTATCATCAGCATCAGCATTGCCATCAAGCTATCTATCTACCTATCTACCTATCCTTCCCTTCCTCCTCCGCCTGCACTAACCGCTGGCTGTGCAAGCAGGTTCATCAGCAGCTACAACAACAACGACAACAACAACAACAACCAAAGTACACTTGGTTCCCCTCTCCTCCTCCTCCTCCTCCTCCTCCTCCTCATCCTCATAGTGGAGATGCTGCATTAACCAGAAAGATACACTCACCAACTTGACTTGCTATGGGGTGGTGGAAGGCAAGCATTCCCTTCTCTTCATTCTGTGTCTGGTGGAGTCACTAAATCTGTGCCAGTGAAGTAGTTGGCGTGGATGCCACGCAGGTCCATCAAGAGTATTTGTTCGAAGGCGTCGTCTGCACCTGTTTGGCGTCTTCATTGGCTGACCATCAGCTTGGCAGCTGCCGACCACATGATGCGTCTTCTCTCTGTTTATCTCTTCCGCCATTCCTTTGTTCTACCCCTCCTACTTTCACTCTCCTTCCTGTGCCCTTTACTCCAACCGGTCCTTCGCCTTCCTCCTGCTCCCCTTTTCAACAAAAATGTCCTTCCTGTCATCCACACCTCATCCTCCTCCTCCCCCCTCATCATCATCATCATCATCATCATCCTTCCACTCACACTAATTTAAAAGGTCACCCATTCCATAGCTCGTGTCTGCAGTGTTGGCTCCCTCCCTTCATTTCTCTCTACCGCTGCTTTCGCACCAAACAGCTTCTAGGCAAGGCGAATAAATCGATCATCTGCTGCAATCCAATGAACTTCATATCCCGTGCACCTGTCGAATTCTACTCCTACTCCTACTCCTACTCCCCCTCCCACTTCTGCTTCTCCTCTCCTTCCACATGATCATCTGTCTGGACTGCTTTGCGACAGACTCCTCTGCTTCTTTGGCAACCTGCATGTCATTTGCGTTCGAAGAGGTGTGTTTGAGATTCAGCACCTCCGTCTAATCAAACTCAAGGCCCACAATGTCCACCAGTGTTCAGGCGAAAAAGAAGAAGGGACATTAGCGAAGGCCGAAAACGGAATCAAAGGCACGCACGGAAGGTAGACGAATGCGAATGGAGCTGCACAATGCGTCAGACTGGCAGTCATTTATGCAATCCTTAGCTTGAGGAAGTGACCGAAGCAATGGGTTTCATCGATTGCCTCACCGTTTGGGAGTCAGTCGTCTGGTCACTGTCACGCTGTGCGTGCGAGGCATGCAGGCAGGAAAGCAAATACTGTCATCACAACCGAAGTGGGCGTCCAAACACTTACTTATTCACTCACTCTCACTCCACTCACTCACTCCACCATTCACTCACTCACTCACTCGCTCGCTCACTCACTCACTCACTCACTCACTCCACTCACTCACTCACTCACTCACTCACCCACCCACCCACTCACTCATTCACTCACTCACTCGCTCACTCACTCACCCACTCACTCACTCAGTGTCATAATATCAGGAGCGAATCAGGTAACAGCAAAGCGTATTACAAGTGCGTGTAACGGGTACCAAAAGGCAAGTTCGCAGAGCTGGGAATTCTGCGCAATGAAATCGCGTAACATCCTTAACACATCGTCAGTCGTCCTTATCTGTGTTTCCTAGTAGGTGGTGTCGCATCTTCTCACAATAATTTCATAGCCTCCTCCATTCTGTCATCCATACAAATATAAATAGAGGAAGAGCATATCACTATACCTTTGAGCACGTATTTATTTGTTCCTCTGGGAACGTAGATGGAAGCAGAGGCTGCAAAGAGTTGGTTAATGCTATTTATTGAAGGGAGGAGTGGAGTGTAGAAAGTGCTGTTAACCAAAGAGCTCTGGAATGAGTCCCCTTCCTCACGCAAAACAGCGTCGATAGATGCTTCGTTTGCACGTATGGTTCTGCGCTGCCGAAGTGCGCTGACTCTTGCTTACATCACTGACTCACCGCTTCGGTATATGACATTCAAAATTGGTAGACGTATCTTACCTCTGTGCTGTTTGAAAATCAGCACATGGTCCTCATGAAACCTAGATGTCTGGGTATGCAACAAAAATGCAGGCACTTTACCTCCATGTCCGTCAACGCTCACTGAATCACTTTTTGCTGTGGCCGCATAAACATGCCTCAGTCCACCCAAGGCACCAAATCTGAGCCTCTTCTTCTGTCACTTCCACAAAGGCCCACGCCCTCAGTCTCAGCCACTTTGCCCATTTCGTCATACACAATGACTGCTGAGAAGCGATGCGACATTCACATAAATGACTCGGTTATGGTGCCATATCTGCATGCGCTTCCTCCCCTTTGGTGAAAGCGGATTCCGTAGAGGTCGGAAGGGCAGGGGGCATGTACTCACCATCAAGCGTTTCCATGGCTGGAAGTACTGGAAGGGAACACTGACATAAAAGCAAACAATGTCCAGCGCCTGTCAATGGCACAGTCTCAAGCCTACGAAAGTGGGAAGACGATTATGCCTTGACCGCTTGCAAATCCACTGGTCCATCGCAAGCACAAAAAAATAAGGCGTGAAATGTAGGTGTTTACGACGGACAGAAGCATGGGAGAACCTTCCCTTCCTCCCCCTCCTTCTGCGTCTCCAGCAAGCTGATTACAACCTCTGCCCACCTGCCCGGCACACAAGCACCCACACACACTCACACGCCGCACTCAGCCTTCTATGATGTGGGATCCCCTCAAGCACACAGCCACGCTGCCTGCCTGCCTGCTTGTGTCCTGTGTGAAGGAATGGTGTACACCGAGGAAGGGAAGAAGGGGCTAAGGAGGAATGCAGTTTGCCAAAGTGAGTTGTCATCCATCCATCCATCCATCCATCCATCCATCCATCCATCCATCCATCCATCCATCCATCCACCCATTCAAACACCCGGCGTGTTTCTGCTTCTAACCAGCACTATGAAGAAATATCTTTTTTAATCCACCTATTAACGACGCAGCAGGTGGCAGATCTAGAGATGTGCAGCAACAACAAAAGAGCCTATTTGTGTAGTGGGAGGGCACGGGGCACAACACCTCGCATAAACAAAAGAATGGCACGACTAATGGCCACATTTCCCTTGCCATTGCTGCCCCTGTCGGCGTGGAGAGATGTCTGCCTGAGAATGATGTTGACGTGGAAGGCAAACGGCTAATTGAAGAAGGAGGCGAAAAGGGAGGGAGGGGAGGAAGGGCGGTGGAGCGAAGAAATACGTGAAGAAGTAGGAGACAAGCTCCGCGGCGAACGACGATGGTGGCGATGACAGGGGCAGTGTTGTCAACTCCGCCGGGCAACTGCTTTAATCTGTAGGCAACTTGCCTTCTCAACCGGGCACTCACAGAGGGGAAGGAAAAAAGGAAGAAAAGGAGATAAATTCACAATGCGCACTAAAAAGAAGTGCATGTGTAGCACAATAATCGAATGGTGTGCATGGTTCTAGCATAGTTAGTCGTAAAATTTAGCAGTTGACCGTAATGAAGAATCGGGCTCTTTTCAATTACATGATACCTTCTCAATGAAGGTAGACCAGGCTTGGAAGTTGATAGGAACTTCACTCTTCCTTAGAGATAACTGGTAAGTTTATTGACTCCTTAAATAACCTAGAACCATGCACACTTCTCAAGTATTATGCTGCCGATAAATTTCCTCTTTCCTATATGTTTGCTCAAGATATTTTTGTTGAGTCTGCAAAATTTATTATTTCTATTTTAAGTTTTGAAAATTTTGTATTGTATTGGTCCCAAGGCCTCCCTCGACACAGTCATCTCCTTCGCCGTGCTTGGCAGCAGAATGTGAGGAACGTGTCATATTGCAGAGTCGAGTCGGAATTGGTGCTCTGTGTGCTTCTTACGTAACATATCTGTGCTCTTAGCCAGTGGGTCACAAGCTGCTGCACTTCCATTATTAGCGTGCAACACCTACACACTTTCTTCACACAGCAAAAAGCGCTACCATCTTTAAACTCGGTCAAAGGGCTAGGCCACAGGGGATAAGCACAACTTGTGTTTAATCCTTAGAGACCGACATTTTAGGATGCAAGTCATAGAGTAACTCTGGTTTGCCCCACAAGGCGGTTTTCTGGCTTAAGATAAGTGAGTTATTTACTTGTGTGTCGAAGGGATACCCAGATATCGATGTCACAGGTGACGGCACCTTACCCAAAATACAACAGTGGATACCCTGACCCACTCCTCTTTTGCGTTGATCAACAAGCAAATCGATCATTACGTTTGCAGGTCCATCCAATCAACCATTCTTCTTCTAAAGTGTTGCCGACTTTTAATTTACTAATGATTTTAAATTTACTATAGCACACAGCATTGTCGAGACATCATCACGGCCCGTTAAGTCAACTAACAAGTGGAACTGTAAAGGAGATCACTACTTCGAAACTTGCAGTGTTATGAAGATCAGTACTTTGAAATTGCAGTCAGCAAGAGCGAAGTTCGCAGTGAATTGTAGATCAAAACCTCGAAATTGCAGTTAGTGCTTGCGGAAATCGCAGCGTAAGGCATTCATCCATTTATTTTTAAAAAGTTGAGGTTGATTTGGTTGGGAAACGTCGAGAAATGCAAAACTGCTTTAAGGCACATTTTAGAAGTGAGTAAGTATACGTACAGCAACTTTGTTTGGACTGCTTGGACTTTCGTTTGCACACCAAAATTGGAATTATTATGGCGTTTTTGAGTTGTGTTACGAAATGAATTTCAAGAAATGCTAAACGTTATTAATGACGGATTTTGTGAGAAGAAGTAGAATTACCTCTTTCACGAATGAAAGTTTAATTTATCTCATCGCATAATGGCACAGAAGACAAAAAGTAAAAGTAAATAGTATTGCACCCACTAAAAAGCCAAGTTTTTAGCTAAAGCTGAACAATGGCGAGCCTGGCGATGCAAACGCTGTAGCGTAGGACTCAACACCTCTCATAAACTCAAGTAAAGATTATTTTTTATGCTTTATGATGTACTTGGTGGTAATGATGTCAAATCGAGACTATTTAAATGGGATCTGGTTTATCTGCAGATCCTGTCATAGAAAATAATTGTCAAAGATGAAGCGAGCGTCTGCAGAAGCACTGTCTAATATGCTTGTAGTCAAGGTCTGTCTGACAGAAAAGTCCATGCTGACGCTCTAGTAATTGCATTCCTTATAAATGACATCAAATTGGTTGTTTGTCTTGGCCGTTAGAAGTACTGCTCAAAAAACTGGAAAATCCTGTTATCCTTTACCACCTTTGATGTTTTAAATACGAGCAATTTCTTATGAGGCATAAGTTGGTGCAAACCCGGTCGTCGAAAGCTGTTAAGGATCACATGTCGCATGCATGCGACTGGTCACGTAAAGAGTTGCAATGGGGAGCGTGGGATATTTCATAGCAAAACAACTTAAAATGGAACGATGTTTAAAAGCATTTGAACACTAAAAAGAACCACCTAGATAAGGCAGTGAATCCACTCTAAAACTAAGCCTTTTTGAAGGCAAATTTGGCCGAATTGCAACGCTGAAAACTATTGAAATATAAATAGTGAGCGATGGAGTGCTTGCCTCCAATCCCACTAATAAACAGTGGCTTTCGTCCTCATTAGTACCATCCCTTTCACCACTGCTACCCTCAGTGCCATCTTTGTTAACATTCCATTCAGGTTAGCGGTGGTCGTCGAGTGTGATTCTCTTACACCCTTCTAGGCTGCACACGCCGTCTCTCAGATCCATATTTCCAAACCGTTTCCTCTCACTTCTTCTACAGATTGCTTCTAGCATTCTCACGTCCACTTAGGCAGTCTTTCTATAAAAAACGATGTCCAGATCAGTTTGAGTGAAAAAAACTTGTTAAAGTATAAGAAGGGATGCTTTAGACACGGGAGGGCTAGCATTGCCAATTTATCCACTCCGTCGTGTCTGCTAGCTACTCATTAAGTGCGAGTAGCGTAAGCTTAGTGGTCGCAGTCCTCATGGAAATTGGTGTTTGGTATGGTAACAAACACTCCAAGTTATTTTTCGGTCCACGCATTCACCAGACTACATCTCTACCTACCCACCTATCCAACAGGATTCCTCTAAAATTATTAGCAAGCCTAGGCAAATATTTAATGTGGACATCGAGCGCTACGAGGCATGCCACGATTTCCACTTCATCTCCACCCTCTCTAATGATTTGTTTTTCAAATGCTAATTAAACCCTAACTAAAAAGGGCAATGAGTAGTTTATGTTTATGGCTTATGTCCCAAATGACGAAATAATAATAATGTGATGATACAAAGGGGGTAATGATCTACTGGAAAAGGAACTAGAAAACTATGAATCTCATGGGTTAACACATGATGAATACTACAATCAATCCTTCATGCTCCATTTTTGCATTCGATCCAAGAAAACCAGAAATGGACTTGGTCGAGAAATCTCAAAAAGGCAAAACTGTTTTAAGGCACGTTTTACAATCGAGTATGTGAACGTACAGAAACTGACGCTTGATTGTTTGAGCTTCCGTTCACCCACTCTGACCAGAACTATTATGGCATATTTGGGTCGTGTTGTTAAATTAATCACATGAGCTTCTTTTTCAACGGCCCTTCGTGAGTGCGCAAACTGCTAAGCAGAATGATGCGCTTTTCGTAAAAAAACTCTCGTCAGTGTGCGAGTTTATTCTATTTGCACAGGTCTCCAAGTCACAACTTCTCATCGGCTTCGTCTATTCGTTTATGACGCAAACCATTGTGAGCTAAGCTGTGCTAATAATATCAGACCTGACTGCAAAGTCTACGTCAACATACAAGCACTTGAGTATGCACATAGGTCGGACCATACTGCCAGTTCTCAAGGCATTTTCTTATGGGTAACGCCAAGTTTGACAAGGAAAACGTCGAGGAAGGCAGAAGCGTCGGGAAGATGAGAGACAGTATAAACAAACATGGAGGTGGTTGGGAGTTATTGGGTGGGTTGATGTGTTTTACTTGAAACAAGTAGATGGATGAAGACGAAGAGACGCATGACATTGATCACCCCATTCTTTCACCCATTCAATGTGTCTCAACATTACGCGATTTTGTTATTATGCGACGTAATGATTTGCCATGGCTCGCAAAAGACAATTCCTGACTCTCATCTCACACTTCGTGCACAACGCCTTTCAATCTAGCAGCAGCATCAGCTTAATAAACCAGGTCCTCTCTATTTTAACAATTTGGATAGGATCCACCAAGGAACCTACTGTAACCAGCAGCACTTAACGCTAATCCAGAAATGATAGACAGAATAGTAATTGCGCATTTTATGAAAACATTGCATTTAGCTTCTAGCTAGGAGTGCCACCCTGATGTGTCTATGTCTGGCTTAGGTTATCTTGACCGAGTTCAATGGCAAACTTGCCATTACCAATACGAGTGCTTGCGTAGAGAAAGACAAATTCTGGAAACTTTGGGTAAGATTACACATTCAAACACAAAATCCCTAGCCGAGGCATTGAAATTTGGCGCTGACATCTCCGTGACTGGTGAGTTTGGTGTGGAATTCCACTCGGCCTGTCTTGTAATGAGCAAGCTGAAATGAATCCTTATTTGCGTGACCCCTATGCCATTCGGCAATGGAATGAGGAACTGTTAAATAGTGTCGCGAGATTCGTTCTTTGCTTAAAGGAAATGGCGTTTTCAATGGCTAGAGTCAAGTGGATTTTAAGGTAATTACCCATTACTAAATCGTCTGCAGTACTTGCATGAAATTCCAAGTAAGGTGGTCGTCCAGAAAATCTCTTCGGCAAATTTGTAGGTCCATACCAAAGCACGAATGATTTAATGAGGAATTGTATCAAAAAAAGGCGCATGATTGAATGAGTGGCTAAGTAGGTAAACAAAATATTTATTTCGCCCTCATGTACAGAGTCACGGCAAGGCAAAAGAAGTAACGACCCTCTCTGGGCTGGGGCTGGAGTTGGGACTGGGTAATCCAAATAAGGTAAACTGGTTCCCGTGTTTTGTTGCCTCATGCTTTCTGAGGAGCAGTGACAGAATGACTACTAAATATGTAAATTTGCCATCCCGTCTTTGAAATTCCTGTGCTCACGAACCGTCTTCCTTCGCTGCCATAATAGGTCTGCACATCCGCTCCAACTTTTCGAGCATTTCTTCGTAGACCTCCCTTGTGGCCACTTTGTCGGTTTCCACCCACTTGAGCACGTTCGCACACATCTCAAGTGCACTTTTACGCTGCTCCTCCGACGTCTTTTGCCTTATCTCGTCGCCCTTTATTATCGATTGCATAGTGAAGATGTATCTTTCCAGCTTATTCCTCGTTGCCATCTTACTTCGCTGCTTCTCATTCTCCTGCTTCAATTTCTCAGATTCGTTTATCATTTGCTCGATTTCCTCCTTCGACAGACGACCCACTTCCTTCATTTGGACGTCTTTATACCACCATGCCGACTTGTTTGTCGCTGACGCATTGAGAATGCCATTTTCGTCAATAGCATAGGAAACTTCTATCGGAATAGATCCACGCGAGGAAGATGGGATACCTAACAAGTAAAACTCGCCGACCAAGTTGTAGTCATTTGTCAACGCATGTCCACTTCCATACAACCGTAGCAAAATGCCCTCCTGATTGCCAAAACATGGAATGGGGATTGCTGCCTTCTTTGTCGGGATAATCGTGTTGTGCTCTATCAGCGTCGTTGCCACACCGCCTGGAGACGCCAAATGGAGTGATATCGGCGTTACTTCCAGAATATTCAGCGACTGCTTAGTAGTCATGTCAGACGCTAGCAACGCCGCACCATAAGCTGCTGCCTCGTCCAGGTTGATGGACTTGATAAACTTACTCCTACTGAAGACGTCCTGCAGTAATTGCTGCACCTTCAATACACGCGTTGATCCACCCACCAGTAATGTCTCGTGAACATCGGCCTTGTCCAACTTTGCATCGCTCAATGCCTTGTCTACAATGGCCAGCATTCTATCGAAGAGGTCAGAGCACATTTGCTCAAAATCGTGCCGTGAGATGGATACAGAGAAGTCTATGTCCTCATATAACGAAGCTACATCGATGCTTGTGCTTTCAAGCAAACTCAACGTTCTTTTTGCATTCTCACACACCTTTCTCAGACGACTGATGGCTATTGCGTTGGTAGTCAAGTCTATTCCTCCGTGTTCTTGTTTAAACTTCTCCACACAGTAATCCACCAGTCGAGAATCGAAGTCACCACCACCCAGGTTCGTGTCACCACCGACAGCCTTCACCTCAAATTTTTCATTCTCTATGGATATGACAGACACGTCGAAGGTGCCGCCACCCAAATCGAAGACGAGCACGTTGCGTTGACTGTCGATCCTCATGTCCAGGCCGTAGGCAAGAGCAGCTGCCATTGGCTCACTGATGATGCGCATCACATTCAAGCCCGCTATTTTGCCAGCATCAATCGTCGCCTTGCGTTGACTGTCATTGAAACATGCCGGTACTGTAATGACTGCGTTTGTCACCTCCTCGCTCAAGTAAGTCTCCGCTGTCTTTTTCATCTCAAGCAGCACCATAGCCAAGATCTCCTCAGCAGCAAACTGTTTTGTCTTACCACACCAGCTTACTTCAACCTTCGGCTTCCCATTCGAGTTTATCACCTTGAATGGCCAGCGCATCACATTATCCTGCACGGTCGCATCGCTGAAGCGACGTCCTATCAGACACTTCACATCATACACCGTGTTCGTGGGGTTCGTTTCTGCCTTATTCCTTGCGGCAACACCGGAGAGGTATTCTTTCTTCGTAAAGGCGACTACACTTGGTATTTTGCGGTAACCCTGACTACTGGCAACAATTTCGACCTTGCCGTCCCGAGAAGCGCCAACACACGAGAAGGTGGTTCCCAAATCAATTCCAATAGCTGAACTCGCTGGCCGACTTTCGTGGGATGTGGTGATGCCCATGTGTGTGGTCTGATAATGATGATCCTTACAATCACGCAGCCTTTATATCAAGAGCTCTTGAAGCCTGAATGATTTTACGAAGTGCGCTAAGCGCTGGAATGCTCTTAGCCAACCAGGAACTGCCATTATTCAATGCTTTCATTGGGTGACACCTGCACACACGAGTGTAATGATACACAGTGTGGACTCTGATGTGAAATACACCCTTAAGTGGGTATCTCAGTGTTAAATTTTGATGGTAGAAATGAAGGCGTACAGAAGCGAAGACTTGTTGACTAATGGCTGGCAATATTTCAATGTCAATGTGATTCCATGCAATGACTTTGGAGGGTTTGATCAAAGTGCCACGACTATCCACATAGTCATAGGTCTCTCTAGCGTGAAAGAGCAGAGTAGGGAAGCAGAACAAATGAGTCGTTCCACTGCACTGCTCTGGTATCAGTTATCATGCTCCACATTTCGAAGTGTTAACTGCAAGCTTCAAAGTGAAAGCACCGTTGTGTAAAACTGTGCATGTGAAGTTGAGTCCTTTGCTGTCACTTCGGGTGTATGAAGTGCACATTGCATAATTATAGGACAGAAGGAGTGGTTGTCCTGAGTTACAAGCTTCTTTTAGCACCATCGCTCACCTTCTTGGCATCATTTTGATGTGACTCCCTCCATCAAGTTCATAACGATGAATTACTGCTTTCCAAATGAAAATAACCCCTTTCGCTTTCATAAAACACATCACAGCGACGACCTTAAGCAGCTTCTTTCAAAATGATAATCTTATTCTGTGAGTGAAATAATCGCCAATTCTATAGTGTAAGGTAGTGTGCTGAAGAGTGCACCATGCAAAATCATAGTGGCAGTTACACCTACATCGCGTGTGAGAACAGGTTACCATCGTCGTGCCAAGTAGGCCTCGATAAGCGCATCTCTTATTCATAACTATTACACCACTATTGGATTTCAGTTGAGTCCACTTCTAAGTGCTGCACATTTGTAGCGATAGTTCTACAACACATTCGTGGTATGAAAATGTGCCTCCACTTGTGTAGAACAGTACTCCGAGATCGCAGTCAGTGACAGCGAAATCCGCACTGCTATGAAGATCAGTACATTGGAATTGCAGTCAGCTAGGGCGAGGTTCGCAGTGATTTCAAGATCAAAACCCCGAAGTTGCAGTTGGTAAGTGCGGAAACAGCAGTGTGATGTAGATGAACTGCTTGAATTTGCAGTCAGTGAGGTCGAAATGCGCAATGTAGTGTAGATCATAACTTTAACCCAACTTTTAATGACGCAGCAGATGGCAAATCCAAAAAAGTGCAGCAACAACAAGGGAGCAAAGTTGTGTGTGGGGGAGGACATGAGACACAACACCTCGCATAAACAAAAGAGTAACACGACCAACAGCCACATTCTCCCTTGCCACTGCTGCCACAGTCGACATGGAGAGATGGCTGTTTGGTGACAGCCATGACGTGGCAGGCAAAAACTACTCTAAGGAGAAGTAGGGAAGAGAGGGAGGGGAGGAGGTGGGGGGGAGAGAGCGGTGGAACGGAGAAGGAATGAAGAGGAAGAAGAAGGGACCCACAGTGACTGACGGTGGTGCCGATGGCAGAGGCAGTATTGTCGACTCCGGCGAAATAATGGAGTGTTTTGTAGGCACATTGACTTCTCAACCGAGAACCAAAAGGGGGAAAGGAAAGAAAGTAAAGGAGGTAAATGCACAGTAGATATACACCATACATTAAAAAGGGAATGCATGAGTAACATAATGTTTAAAAAGTGTGAATGCTCTGGAATCACTTAGAAGTCAAAAACTGTAATAGTTGATCTTAGTGAAGATTCGAGTTGGCTTCAATCCTGAGTTGCCTTCTGAAAGAAAGTAGGCCAGGATTGGACTTTGGCAGGCAACTTGTGATTGAAACGAACTTCGCCCCTCATCAAGTCAAATGTTAAGGTTTTCAACTCCTTCAATAATCTAGACCTATGCGAGCTTTTCAATTATTGCGCTACTTATGAATTCCCCTTTTATTATATGTTCGTTTCATGAATTTTGTTAAACCATGACGGTTATTGTTTGTTTGCGTTTCTAATGAACCGCTAAACTTTTGCTAATTTGTAATATCTTTATTATCTTCCTAAATGCAATTTTTAGATATAATCGTCTTTGTTTTTTTGAATCGTCTGGCGCTTTTGTGGATGCTGTGATAACTGGTTTTGCAAATGTTGAGTACGCAACCGTATGGACAACGCGAGTTTGTGACAATCGAAAACTTTAACTAATGATTTGTACATGTGTGATACTGTCTTTTGTGTTGTTTCTAACTAATACTTGCAGTTGCATTAATCCATTCATGTGCGCACTTTGCCCATGACTTGTTCTCTGTGTACTCATTTCATTTACTGCATGCTTTTCCTATTGCAGTAAAATGAGCTGCATTGCTAATGGCGAGCGTGAACATTTTTACCTTCGTCCTCATTTTCTAGCATTTCCTTGTTCTTCACTTTTTTTAATTTGGTGTCGTTATCCACATATTTTCGTTTCCTTTCTGATTACTTTCAGTCACTTTGACGTGTTGGACTCTTTTTGGTGTGCTATTAGTCTGCTTGCTGGTCTTGTGGTTTCACAGTTTGTTATGTCTGCGGTGTGGATTTTGGTTAGCGCTATTCTGTTTGTTTAAAGACAGGAAAACCGTCACCAGACTTAGTACGTTTTGATTGTTTCCCCGCATCGCAAGGAACTTGCCTTTATTGCCAACGACCACCAGAAAAGACTACTTGAATTGAGATTGCAATTTGAATGCGGTTATACATTCTGCCAATTTTGTCCATTTGTCAGGCTTATTCCATCATTTTTTGCTCCTTAGCTTGTTTTAATTGCCAAGTTAGAGCGGTGTTGCTATTATTTTAGCATGTCAAATGGCACCTACTTCCTTCTTCCCTTTTCAGCGCAAATGTCGTTTCCGCCATTTTACACCACCTCCTCCCATCCATTTGCACTCATCAGGAAGTCAGGCTATCCCAAAGCTCGTGTCTGCAGTGCTGTCTCCTCCCACTCCCACAACTGCACGTTCGGAATTGGAGGACTTCTAGGCAAGACGAGGTAATTGAGCTTCTGCTGGAACCTAATGAACTTCATATCACTTGCTTCTGTCGTGTTCTCCTCCACTTCTACCACATGATCATCTATTGGAACTGTCTTGTGACAACGTGTGGAGCCAAGTAAGTGATAGGCTGCCATCCTCTCTCCATCCATCACATTCAACCTCACCCGCCACAACCCCTCCACTTCTTCTTCTCCTCCTTCTACTCCAAGTGCCGAGTGCTGAGTGGTTTCGCACAGAGCAACCAAACGTCAGTTGGCACCTCACACGCTTTACATCATCACTGCAACGCCGCCGCCACCACCATCAGTGAGGCGCAGATGGGCGAAGTTGTGATGCAGTGAGACACTAAGTTGGTAAGTGAGTTTTGAGATGCCTGCTTCGGTTGTGGCAACAAGACTTGCTTCCACTTACTCTCTTGCCTGCCTGCCTGCCTGCCTGCCTGCCTGCCTGCCTGCCTGCCTGCCTGCCTGCCTGCCTGCCTGCCTGCCTGCCTGCCTGCCTGCCTGCCTGCCTGCCTGCCTGCCTGCCTGCCTGCCTGCCTGCCTGCCTGCCTGCCTGCCTGCCTGCCTGCCTGCCTGCCTGCCTGCCTGCCTGCCTGCCTGCCTGCCTGCCTGCCTGCCTGCCTGCCTGCCTGCCTGCCTGCCTGCCTGCCTGCCTGCCTGCCTGCCTGCCTGCCTGCCTGCCTGCCTGCCTGCCTGCCTGCCTGCCTGCCTGCCTGCCTGCCTGCCTGCCTGCCTGCCTGCCTGCCTGCCTGCCTGCCTGCCTGCCTGCCTGCTTTGCACTTACAGCGTGACAGTGACAAGACGGTGAACTTTCAAGCGGTGAAGCAATCGATTAAGTTAACTTATCAGGTCACATCCCCGACCCAAGCGCTGCGAATATAACATCTACTCTGACGCGATCTTCTGCTCTCTTTCTCTTCAACTAACATACATTTGCCCCTTTTGGTTGCTTTCCATTCCAAAACTAAACCAGGCTCGCTCTCTATCCCCCTTGGTACCTTCCCTTTCATTATCATTAGTCCTGCGTCCGCTCTCTTATTCATCAAAGAGGGCTCAATTAATCGTTCTAACTTATCAAAGAGGCTTCTATGCTTTCCATCTAAACAATAGCCTCGACTTCATCATGCTTCATTTCTCATTTCACCTTCCCGTCACGTACATATGGGGTAAGCACACACACACACATTTGTTAACTACTGTTCTCCTTTCTCCACTCATTCTGTAGCCAGCTTTTGTGTTGCTCACCTCCATTCTGCGTCCAAAATGATCAGCGGCCGCCGAGTTGACGTCCAGCCAAAGGAGACGCGTGACGAGTGGAGAATTCACTGACGGAGGAGGAGGGAATGCTTCTTTTCACCACCTCAGAGCAAGCCAAGTTGGTGAGATTATCCTTCTGCTTAGTGCAGTATTTCCACTATGAGGAGGAGGAGGAGGAGGAGGAGGGTATTAGAGACACTTTGGTGGTTGTAGTGTTAGCTGTTGATGAGCCTGCCTGCACAGTCAGCGGTTAGCGCAGCAGGAGGAGGAGAGCGATTATGATGACCTTCGCTTTTACCAAGTGCTGGTGACCTTCTCCGCTTTTCTACTCCGAGCTCTCCCATCTGCCTACTGACTGCTGGTAGACGTCCTTCCCTTCTCTCCCACTTCCTTTGCTCCTGTCTAGTCAACTCTCACTCTCTTTTTTAAGTCCCTTCTCTCCAAACACTTCTTCATTGCACAATGTCTACCTCACTTCCGGTGCATTCATTTATTCATAAATTTATTCCATCATGCATTACCTCCTTCCTTCCTTCCTTCCTTCCTTCCTTCCTTCCTTATTTCTCCACTTCCTGCTTCCACCCCTTTCTTCATTCTACACTCATATCAGGCATCTTCTTTATTCCTTTCATTTTTACTATCATATGCGCTTTACTGGTAGTGGAAGAGACCCATTTACTTCAACACAAAGCCACGCTTTCCCTTTAGTCGCCTTCCTCCTTTACTTACATTAATATTTTTTGTCTTCCAAAAGCGTTAATAAGAACAGACTTGAACAATTGTAAGGGTCAAATACCCCTCACCGAAACCATATCGTTGACTTCAACAGTTCATGTCTCACCATTATCTTTCTCACTATCACTCACATTTAACAAGTACTTACTCACATTTTTTCGCCACTGGTGCTACTTACATAAAGCTAGTAGACTTCCTTCCCTCTTTCTCTCTCTCCTACTCTTTAATCAATCCACTTATCAGTAAATAACCTCCTCCTCCTCCTCCTCCTCCTCCTCCTCCTCCCTTACTCAATCCATCCCAACAGTTAAGAAGCATCAAGTCCCACGTTCCTTGCTTAATTTGCCTACGTTCAATCACTCGTTCCCTCTTTCCTTCCTTCTTTCTGTCCATCTTTCCTTACACCTTTCATTTCCGCCACCGCCACAGCTACTTATGTGCCATTGGTTCTAGATTGCCCACTCCCCAATCTCGAACACCCATACTTCATTCTACCGTTCCCTCTCTCTCTCCCTCTCTCCTTCTCAATTCCTTTTTTTTTTCTCTTTCATTTAATCAGTCTGCCTTCTTCTCCAAACACATGCCAATTGACAAGCGTTTACGTCACTACCACTGCGTCCATCCATTCAGTCAATCTTCCCTCCTTCCTTCCTTCCTTCCTTCCTTCCTTCCTTCCTTTTCTTCTTCCACTCTTTGCTTCTTTCAGTCCTTCAGTCATTCATTCATTCATTCATTCATTGCAGACGTCCTGTCTTCTTTTCTACTTCTGTTTCTGCATACGATTTGCTGGCAGAAAATGACTTCCCTCCCCCTTCTCTTGCATTGTTGCTGTTGAGCCCCATCCCGCGCCAAATCTTTCTGCTTTCGATAATTCCAACTGAACAAATGAGACAATTGTAAAGTAGAGTTGAACACTTTCAACTTCATCGACAACTTGTGCCCCATCAAGCGTTATTCCAATACGCCTCATTTCATCCCCAGCGCCACCACTTATATGTGATATGCTTTCACTCAAATTCTCACCACTGCCCCTTTACACTACTACTACTGTTAATTAAAGTGCAATATCAACGCTCATTCCCCCCTCCTCCCCCCTCTCTTCCTCCATTCCGTCCTCTCCACCACCCTGCATCACCAACAACCACTCAATCCCACCACATTCCTTGCTCCCTCCCACCTCTCTTCCCCTTCATTCGCAAGCACTCGTCTTTTCTTCCACCGCATCCTCTCTTTCTGTCTATTTATTTTCCTCCTTCCGCCTTCCCTCACTCAGACCTCCTTTTCTTTCTCTCTTTCCTTCCTCTCCACCACCCTGCACCGCCAACCATCACTCCATACAAGATTCTTTCTCATTCACTCTCTTTCCCTCCTCTTCCATTGGTCAATGTAGCGCTCAATTTCCTTCCCTCCCTTCCCTCCTTACCTCCTTCACTCCTCCATTCATTCATTCATTCATTCATTCATGCATTCATTCATTCATTCATTCATTCATCCATTCATTCATTCATTCATTCATTTATTCGTTCATTCATTCATTCATTCATTCATTCCTTGTTGGTGTTCCGTTTTCTCCTCTACTCATTTGTTCACCTTTCTTCGACTTCCATTGTTTGGATTAATCCTTTAAACATTGAACAACCATCTGTTCAA
The DNA here is from genome assembly GCA_001923025.3 of Taenia multiceps. Taxonomy (NCBI): domain Eukaryota; kingdom Metazoa; phylum Platyhelminthes; class Cestoda; order Cyclophyllidea; family Taeniidae; genus Taenia; species Taenia multiceps. The sequence goes on from CM010311.1 coordinate 3,498,347, forward strand.
ACGACTACTTCTCTCTTCTTCACTTCTCCCTTACAATTTTCGCATTCCATCATACCGTCACACATACGTGACACACACGCGTGCTGTCACTTTAACTTTCCTCTCTCCTCCGCCACTCCCTTATTTCTCTACCACTGCTATTTTAATTAGGTCTCATACACCACCAACACCACCACAACCAACAAGACTACTTAATAGGCTGTCAGTAGGTGCCCCTCCCATCCACCTCTATAATTCTCACTTACTTCCCTCCTTTCACTTACCCACCCACTCACTCACCTACTCCCTCTCCTTGGACGCTGCTCTCATCTAACAAATGCCAACTTTACTTCACTTCACTTCTTTCCTTTCCCTCCTTCTCTTCTTCCTTCCCTACTTCTGTCTCAGAAAATACCTCCTATTCGATAAGTATTAGCTTCGCTTCCACCGCAATCGCTCATGCATTCTCTCCATCTTTCTTTCATTCCTCCCCATTTCAGAATTGACTGCAGGCATCTTCTTTCCTCTTTTCATTTCCATTTCCCACACGATTTACTAACAGTAAAAGACACCCTCCCATTTAAACGCAAAGCTACGCTCTCTCTCTAGACGCGACTCTCTTTCTCTTTCGTTATTGTTGTTGTGCTCCGCCTCTCTTTCCGCCCCGCCGCACCCCTTTCCCCCAAATCCCTCTTTTCAGCAGTTCCACTTAAATAATTGACCATTAAAAAGGATTCTATCTTTCATCTTTCCTTCACACATGTGACACACACACACATTCATTTACCACTTTTCACCCTCTCTCCACTCATGCTGCAGCCACTTTTTGTGACCTCTTTCTCAATACTGCTTACTTCCTTACTTCATCCAAGAAATGCTGCAGTCAGGTGCTCACCATTGATTTGCGTGCGGTCTGACAGTCCCTGGCATTCTACTTGTAATACCCTTTGCTGTTGATGTTGTTGTTGTTGTTTGTTTCCTTCTCGGCATTGTCTGCGGTTGCTTAGTTGACCATATTGTTAACACTGCTGTTTCGGCATGGTACGTGACCCACAGTCCACCCAGGACACTAAACACAACCTCCTCCTCTTTCGCCACTTCTCAAACTGTTCGCCCATTTCGCCACACACGATAACTGCTGAGCAGCAATGCAGTGGAGTTGCAATGCAGCATGCATATAGTCCACTCGGTCAGGGTGTCACATCTGCAGTCGCCTCCGCCCTCTGGTGATAGCGGATTCCGTAGAGGTCGGGAGGGCACAGAGCATGTGCTCACCATCATGCGTACCCGTGGCTAGAAATAATGGGAAGGGATCCTCACCCAAAAGCAAAAAATGTCCAATGCCTTTCAACACCACAGCCTCAAAACCACGATAGTGAGAGGCAGATTAAGCCTTGACCAGCCGCAAATCTACTGGCACATCGCAAGCACAATTTCATACCGCATGATCTGTAAATGCTGCAATGAGCAGACGCAAGTACGGCACTAACTCATGCGACATCTTCGCTTCCGCCACCTCCCACTCCTCCCCCTGCAAAGTAATCATAGCCTCGCAATAATTCACTCCACTCAGCGCTCACTCAACATGATAAACCAATGAATCCTATGAAGGCTCATAATAACATAACTTCACATCGGTTTCACCGCATACCACACCACTGCTGTTGTCGATGTTACTGTTCAAGGCCTCAAAACCTGATTACTACCTTAGATTAAACCAAAAAAACAACAGCAATTAGAACAAGCAAATGTGGTGTAGTTGTATGCCTATGATAACATTTCACTCAAGCTGTACAGCATACACTGTCCCGTGGGGAAGTACTCACCAAGCTACTGCTCCCCTCTCTCCGCCCTCGTAAGCTCACCCACTCGCTCGCCTACCACCCACACACATACGCCGCACCCAGCCTTCCGTCATGTGGGCCCTCCTCCACGCACGCTGCCGAACCGCCTGCCTACGTCCTGCGTCAAGGAATAGTCCATACTGAGAAGGAGTAATAAGGAAACTCCAAATTGCATTTATTTCTCCTCGAGTAATGGCGTTGACACATTAGATAACGCCACCTTCAACGAGGAGTTCAAAGGACCTTCGTGTGGTCCCAGTGACTTCCCACGAATCGGCTCCCACGTCAACATCCCCTTGCCACTTCTGCCACCGTCGACAACGATGCCTGTTGTTGCTGTTGGCAGGCAGCCTGATGAATCCAGAACTGACGACGACGACGACTTTGGAAGGCCTCTCGCAGCTAGCGTTGCGAACAGTGGCGTAGACGACGAGGCAAGCAGCCTTGCTCAGAGACTGACTACTACAATACAAAATACAGTGCTGATAAGTTTTGCGTACAAAATTGACACCTAGCACTGCTCGCTCACTCACGTCTCCGTGCCTACCGCAAGATAATACCTCGCAGGAAATGCAAATTCCCTCACCGTACTTCATGCCCGCTACGACTTGGGATCCATGTAAACCCAAGTCTTTCGTAAGTTCTCCTCCTCGTCCCCCTCCCAACAAATGAGACCTCATTCATCACAGCAGCATTCCCTCCTTCTCAAATAACCCCACACCTGCCTACCTAACATATCGCCAGGACAACTTCTATTAATCCCCTCCACCCCATACTTCAGCACAGCTAGAGAATGCGATGAAGTATTGTCATTTGCACACCAACAAAAACTCCTCCAATTTTCCCCCGTGAGCCTCATTAACAAAAAGAGAATCCCCATACACAAATGAACATACGTGTACTGGGGCAGGAACGAGTACTATGGATTGAAAATTGACGATCTTGAATATATCATTAACATAGATTTATATGCTAGGAAAAAACTAGTAGTCAATAAGACAAGAACTATGCACCTCGAACTGTAAAGGTAAGCATACACACACACCCAAATTCACGAAAAGGAAGGAGACAAGGCTTCAAAAAAAGCTTTGGGACACTTCCCCTTCTCCTCGCCATCTTTTCAGCGTTGACGAAATCACCAACACAATTCATCATCAGCTTTTCTCATTGCGACGAAGGGTCTGCCCTCACCGGTGCCACACCCCAGTTAGTCTACTCATTTTGCGGTCATGCCATTGTCACCCAATGCTTGTGCCCAACAACATCGCAAAATGTAAGGTCACACCTGCACATCTACCATCCAACACACACCGCTATCGGCCATGCCGACATCCACCCTCCAACAACCGAGACAGATACGCCTCCGCGAATGACTCCACAATCCCGCATTGCCTATCATCCCACAGACTCACCAAACGCTATTTCACCACTACCAACACCACGGTACGTTTGCGGCATCTGAAAAGGTGGAAGATCATACGATGGAGAGGCCGATGTGTGGTTGCCCAGTGCGCCGAAATGCTATCACTCACAAACCTAACTACTGACAGGAGAAAATATCCCAAAAAGCAAACATTTAAGACCGCTACAAAGCGCAAGCTACGTAGTGATGTGAAAGCTCCCCACTCACTAGCCACCCCTTCCTCACTTCAGCTGCGCCCACCTCGCCCAGGCACCAACTCATGCTGTCAAAGCTGAACCTACGAGTGAGCAAGCCCTGAGACTCCACACAACACGTTTCGCAACAACCACATCAACACAAAAAATAACCGTAGTCCCATGTCAATGAGTGATGAAATCACCCTGCATCTATGCGTTCCACCAGCAAGGATATCATAGTAATGCCAATAACGCGCCTTCTACCACACACAATTCGAAAGGACCTACGGATAAATGATAAAAGCATGCTCCCACTTAATATAGGAACGCATATTGGATCTATTGCTGCACAAAATAAACAACGGCAATCCATTGAACGCAATCCAATCTTACCTGAGAAGTGTGTGAAGTGATAGCGAATGCGAGATTAGCACTCATTGCTGCAGCTACCTTCTCAGCGTTCTTTCTAGCATGAAAAAGGATAAAGAAAGTAAACAATATGGTCTATAAATATAATGAATACTTACCAGCAAGGGGGTTATGGGTAGATACCAGGTACTTAGTAAATTTAGAGCCCCTCTCATCAAAATTACCTCTCATTAATTAAAATCCACCGTCATCGGAAAGCAAACTAGGTACAAATTGCCATAGCAATCCTAATTTATCACTTGACTTACTGTACAGCAAAAAGTGAACATGAGTAGACATCGCAGTTATTGAACAAAACCTCAACAGTCTCATTATGAAGCTTTCGCAATTACTTTCTCAAGGCTACAAGTCCCTTCATCAAAATAGGCCTCATTACTCGAAACCCACCCTTATTAAAATAACAGACCACTTAGGAATAGCCAAAACAACCTTTGTTAATCGCCACAAGCGTTGCCTAGCAAACAATCAACGCGACTAGGCAGCGTGAATGGTAAACAAACTCTTGACAGCAACAACAATTTTTTAGCGTTTGATCCAACAATTTAAGCCGATAAAAAGCAGATAAATTGGCGCATGCATATATGTATAATATGCACTTATTAGTGGCAAATAGTAAATAAATGCCAAGCGCTTAATAAGGTTATAATTCTTCTCAATAAAATACATCCCACAAATCAAGCTCCAACATCATTAACGAAACAAACGACTTCACAAACTACCAAAATAGTCGTACTTTATCCCTTACAGTGCTGTACAGCAAAAAATCGACGCGAGTAGGCAGTGTAATTGGAAACCAAACGTCCTAACTGTCACGTTAGGAAGTCTTCGCGCTTACTCTAGCAAGTAGATGCACAAAGGAAAATAATTAACATTCGAAAACCTATAACCAACTACAATAACAGGTCAATAAAACATTATTATTTACTTACTTGATTTCCAACTCGTTACATCAAACAGACACAACAAACGAAACCAATGCTAACCAAAATTCGCACCGCTTACACACTTCATGCGAAAATCCAACCATTCACTTCAATGCTTACTCGATAAAGCAAATAAACTTTTATTTTCGTGCACTATTTAACAAGACAAAAAGCACCTAGTTAATCATTTTTTGTTTTAAAGATTCACCAACGAAATAAAAATCCAAAGTTAACACCTATGATACAATTGATAATAGATATCAAAGGTATGTAAATGCACGCAAATGACATTAAAGGCTTAGAAACAACAAGTATGTGCTGTTAAATGTCCTAATAGCACTTTTAATCTCTGTATATTGTGCATTTTGATGAACTTAAGCATGTTTTCGGTAAAAAAATCTGACTTTTAACACTTAATAGAAAGCATATTTGTTTATGAGTTAGTGAAGCTTTAGGGTGCCGAGAATACATACATTTATGCAATCTGGAACTGGAGGGCTTGAGAGCTGTTGGGACGGCACAGATGTCACCCTCCAGAATGGTCGTCACCAGAGTCAGACCTACAACGGATAATGTGAACGCTCAACGCCACTTCCTCTAAGCGCATCCAATCATGGCATTTGCACGCACGTCAACTGCTCGAGGGAGCACATCTACGGGCTCACAAAAGCAACTACCAGAGGCACGTTGTAAACCAGTAGAAGGTATTGGCATGCAACTTTAAAATGACGGAAAATGCACGCAGCAGTTTCACTTTTCAAATGTGTCCCGCGATCCGACAAAGGTGTTAATGCGCCTCATGAAGAAATCACAGTGTGGAGAATATGGAGAGGTTTACAACGAAGGCAGAAGCAGGGCATTGCCTGATCATATCGCTTGCAGTGTGCACGCACCTTTGCCAGCTTTCAATTGGCGTACGAGGTGGAGGAGATTGGATTCACCCACTGAGAGGTCGTTTCTCACGGGAACGTAGACCAGTAGTTGAGGTCGCCAATTCTTCGTGTGGATGGGCTTTGTGCCCAAAGCCAGGATAGCCCGAGTTGCCGTGGTGAATTGCAGTCCTCGCGTTGCGTCGCCCCACTCCTTCGATGCTCTGTTTTGCCACAAAACGCCATCGTCCACATTGAAAGAGGCCAAAGTTAAATGTCATGCCCAATGGAAGAATATCCACTCATCTACTCATCAACTTATCTACACCTAAGCCTCATGCATGTATTCCCTTCATTTGGTTTGACGTTTCATCGTCTGTTACTCAGTGAGTGCTGAGTGGAGCGCACGCTGCGATGGGGCAGGGGCGACCACAGTGCCCTGCACAGTGCACTTGCCCACCATTCTGGGTGTGCAAACGTGAATCGGGAAGAATGTACGTTCCACCTACCCCATGTATTCGATGTACTTGTAGATGCCACCAGCTATAGCCAGAGCAGCCAAGGCGTAGTACCAACTGGAGATGAACATCAGAGTGAGACATATGCAAACGCCCACACTGGATAGGAACCTTGTGCAAAAAGACAAGAAAAGATAAGAAAAGAAAGAAAGGGAGATGTTGCTGCTTCCATGTCTGCCACCTCGCTTCCCTCACTTCTTTCGTGAACACACTCAACTAAGTGTCGCTTTCTATGCTAGCTTAGCAAATGTGGACCTATTTGATTCACTTTTGTCCTCAAACCATCCCAACACATGTCGCCAAACGTCCAACTATCCTTGTTATTAACAGCATCACTTAATTAATCCGAATGGTGATTATTGCTATGCAACGACTCAGCATTCTCTCTAAACACAAGGATTCCTCAGTCTCCGTCACGGCCTCCACTTCGGCCTGGCAGCAAATGCGCCTGACTGCTACCTTTGGACTTACATGGATGAGTGTCTGCACAGGCTCCCTAAAGAGCGGTCAATGTGGCGGTAATTTCGACTGACCTCCCAATCTCGTGCCCCGTCTGAGAACAGGCAGCTGCAGCGACATCAGAAATAGACAACGGTACAGCCCCCACCACACAGCCATCCACGGTGCTTAATTACCTTGTGTGAGCAGCATATAGTACGTGATTGAGGTAGCCAGTGGATGGGTAGGTAGGTGGGTGGGTAAGTAGGTGGGTGGGTGGGTAGGTAGGTAGCTGGGTGGATGGATGAATGGAATCCAAATACACGGTTCAACTGCATTGAAATGCAAGAAAATAGCGGTAATTGTGTGATCAATTTACCAGTGGTGATATTTGAATCGGGGTCTCCAGCTAGGCTCCTTGAGGTAGTCGTTCAAAGCCGTGGCCAAATTGACGAACCCATAGCAGAGAAGGAAGAACCTCAAGATTACCAATGAAATCGTTTAAAGGCGCTTGTGATAGGAAAACACGTGTGATACTGGCAATATGGATCTTCTAAATGCATACATTCCTTATTGGGGATGAGCTGCATCAAAGTTGGTGTTGAGCATGGCAAAAGAAACATGCACGATTCTTCAAATTAAAAGGCAACGTAGAGCAACATAACCTAATAAATATGCTGAAGAGCCTCCTCAATAGGATCTGTCTCGCTCTCCTCCTCATCAGTACCTGCGAAAAATTAAGCGTGTTGGAGGCTGAAAGGAATGCACTCGTCTGCCTCCCAGCAATGAAGCTACAGGGACAAGTTCAGGGAGAGAGTGCTTGCATGAAAGCCATTCACTCCTCACAACTACATTTGGGCGGCCTACTACCGAATGGGAGTGAGAGTAGCAATGTGGCTCATAGCACGCTCAGAAGAGCAGGCTGCCCAGAACACGCAGCGCCAAACATGAAATTCCATCCCAATTACGGTGCTAATTTGAGTGGTTGCAATTTTACATCCCCAATTAATTATGTATGCATTCCCAAGTGGTGAGTGCACCAATGACACCCATTCCACTCACCTGCCACCATCCAGCTACTCTTTGCCATAAGCTCACGCATTCACCTCCTAATTCGTGCTACTGCAATCTCACCGGTCGCAGTGTCACCAACTACATTGCCATGTAGTTCAGTGCATTCAGGCGTCAACTGATTCATGTTTAGTGAGGTGTAACGCAATCCGGTTGGTCAAACTTGTCTTCACTCAATTTAGGCTCAAGCAGATTATCTCGAAGTAGGGTGCAAGAAAGTGTTGCCCACACAGCTCCGCACAAATCCTCCCGATTTCCAATGGGACACAAGCTCTATGCCTACTTCTATTTGCCAACGGACTCGCAAACCCGTAAGTCAAATGAATGCTGGTTGGCTTCCAGTTGACGTCTGTTCAATTCAACAGCGCACGCGATCGTGAAATACGGCAACTTAACGCAAGTGAATGCAACCACTCCACTAGGGGCCAATAGTCTTTTCATTCCACTCCATTTCATTTTATTTCATTTCATTTCATTTCACTTCATTCCATTTCATTTCAAACCCTCACATGCAGCTAAACATCGTCTTGGTGGGGTTAGAATAAAAAGTGAAGTCCCGCACCCAATGAGTGAACTTTGGTTGAGCAAATGCAATTATCCGCTGCTTCGTTGCCCCATGCACGGTGACCTAACCAAGCCCTAGTCTGCATCTTCCTCCAAACACCAGGCGGCCAGCGAAGCTAACCTGCTTGCGTGGAAAGACCTTAGCCACGCCGACAGTGCAGCCGCGACAATGAAGGGAAGATGGAGAAGCAGCGGCAAGAGAGCACGGTGACCCAGACCTCTGCGTTCACGACGTGTGGGTGGGCGCATGGCACACAACTTACATGGTGATCAAGGGCGTGATAGCGTCGATGGAGGCTATTAAGACGGCACTCTGGCTGATAGCGTAGGTGAGCAATTGGGCACGCAACGGTTCACCACGCTTTGTAACCACCTTGAAGATGGAGAGGAAGGAAATCACTTCGTCTTGAGCAATTGCCTGCAGCAGGCGAGGCGCTCCTAAAATAGTGCCACACATAATTCATAGGGATTGCCGCCTTCCAATACTCATCGTCAGAGTCAACTGATCTGCCTGAGTTGTGGCGAACTCCCACTCTGAATGACAGCAGTCAGGCCCAGTGCAGGAGATTGGAGCTGTCACAGCACATTCACTCACGACCACACGATTGATTAAGCGCCTTCGTACCGCGACACTTGACAGGAGAAGATGAAGGTGGAGGAAGGGATGACTGATTGCTCCCAAGGCGCCCTTCCAATACTTCTCTTCTTGTCATCTACAATTTTACTGCCGCCCCGCATTAGACCCATAATTACAGCTAGGCTAATCAAGGAGAACCTCTGCTTTCTTCATTCTACTCTAAGCGGCAGCACTAATCAGAAGCCTCAGTCCACTTTGGCAACCACGTCAACATCTATGGGCAAGTCGGAGACCTGCGCACACCCCACTGTAAGAACTCAACGAATGCAGGACTCTCAATGACGCTTTTTACTCATTCAATAGACAACAGAAAAGCTAAGCGAAACAGTTCGCATGCCAACTAATGGTGGGTGGCACGTGCGTGACCACGCACTTGCCAAGGCGCCTGCTTCGCCTGCCTCGCCTGCTTTTTACCCAACACCGTCTACCTCCACACGAGTAAGAGCCTGATGCAGATAAGGAGGAGGGTTGTGCAAAATCCGCTTCTCCCAAGCCACATTTACAGCCACCCAATGGCCACTCTTGTGCTGCATTCTCGACCACCTTAAAGGGGAGGTGATTTGGCCGTGATGCCAATGCCAAGACAGTAACGCCTCACTGATTGCGCTTCCCAAAAGCCACTGCACTAATTCAACTAAGCTGCTGCATAAAGCACGTATGAATTTGGCAGTTGAGGAGGAGCAGGCAATAAAGCACCTCCAATGCATCGCATACTTGTGACAATGTTACAGTGCTCCACAAATGACGAGGCACTTTGTAGTGTGCAAGCGCCCACAGGAGCTAGGACGGCATGCCAAATAGCGAGGAAATTCAGCGTCATCGAGATCATTAGCGCTTCCAACGAGGTCGTCCAAACTCCCTCTCCCCGTCCACGATGGTGAACACGACAAGCAACTTAGGCAATCTGATTGAAATCACACAACTTGAGAAGCTTGTACTGCGGTCATAGAGCAGGCTATCTCACCTGTGAGACATTGAAGACCGGCTCCGATGCTCGCCAGTAGGGTGCCGATTCGAATGACCCACGAATGTGGCCACGCAAGTGCCGCAACTAGCATCTCACCGCCCATTGATTCACCAAACCTACAATGCAACCATTCGCATACATGCGTCGCAGCAATGTGACTGCGTTCTGGTGAGAAGTGAGAAGTGAGAAGCGAGAAGTGCGCCTTACTTATCTCGAAGAACACGACCGTCGGCAACAGCAGGGAAGAACAAGGTGGTTGAAAGATCTAGTGGCCAGCTTGGTCAAGGAAATCTCCACTGTCACCACGCACTGATGCTGCTGATAAAGCCAAGACTATAGACACGAAAAATGAGCCAATTCGATTCCTGCAATTGTGCTGCCCTTCAATGCTAAATGGAGTGAAGCATGGATTGTTGAAAGGATACACACAAAACTGGTGAACATAACGGCACACAGCGTCCCAACAGGAATGGAGAATTGAGGGTTCGCCAAATCGCCAGATCGGTTCGAACCTGCCATCAGACCTGGCAAAGAGAGTAAAGGTACTGCAGACAGTGTTCAATGCGTCTGCATTCACCGATCGTCTGCATGAACCACAAAGATGTCCAACATATAATCTTCTCCTCTCAAACCACAAACACACTTCCTAGTAATGCCTTTCCTTCTCGGTTAGCACCACACTAGATGCCCTAACATCTTCAACGAAGCCTAGCACTGTCCCAAAGCTTGCTTTGCAAAAGTGGTGCTGCCTCCAACGCTGCCACGTGCCCAATCGCAACGTCCATGTCGTCTGCATTGTGACGTCTTGTTGGTGGGCCACCAAACGGTGTAACTGCCAATGGCATTTGGTAAGGAAACCAACCTGTGCCAACCAGTGTCAGCATGACAAGAGACACTTCATCTATGGCGGTTCCATTACCAGTCCATGAGTGGGCATGAGTTGAACACTCAAAACAGCCCAACAAAATCGGCCTACGCTCATGAGGTCCACTGATGCTTTACCGCAATCAGGGATCCCATGTGTATTTGCATCAACTCAATTCCCTCAACGCTGGAAGAATGCGTGTGACGAGTGCAGTTTGGACACATTGCCTACTAGGAGGGTTGAGAAGAGCGCTGTTAACAAAGGACGTGTGCACAACGTACCAGTCACCGAGGGGAAGAAAATAGCGATCAAGATGGTAAAGCTGGTGGTGATGTCAGCAATGGCAGACGCCTGGCCATACTTCGCGCTGGGTGGGAAGCTAATCTCATCGTACGATTGGCCTGCCTCCCGATAATGAGCCGTGAGAACATTCTCTAAAATCACGCAAACACCTCCACATTACTCAGTCAACTCTCCCCCGACTCTCCGTCAAGCCCACTTTGCGGTGCACATAAGCTCACTCCTCATTCCAATGCTCATTTCGCCTCGTGCATTTCGCACTCTGCAGAAACTACTTCTCCCTTCCCTCTCTTCATACTCCTCACATGCTAACCATGCTTTCGACTCCAGTGTCTGCTTACAAATGCTTGCCCGACGATGTCGAGCGACTAGAGTGTTGTAGCAGAGAAGTAAGTAAACGAGTAGTACGCCTTCTTCACACATGGCAACCAGCAGACGCCACAGGTCTGCTACACATACACCACTCAGTCACTGCTTCTACCCTGCTTGTCGATGCCTTATTCTGTCAACACCTCACCACAGCAGACACTTCTGCCCCACGTGAAAGATAACTCACACAACACCTAACTAACCCCGTGTTGGCAAACGAAAGCTCACCGTAGAACATGTTCGAGGCGAGACCTGGAATGGCGGCGAATTCGGTGACATTGTTGGCGTTAAAAAATTCACATGCATCAAGCGAATTGTTGCGACCACAGTAGAGGTGGTAAAGTGGACCAGTGATGTTCTTGTGACACTGCAACGTCCCATTCTCCAGTATCCGTGATTTGGCAATCAGGCGACCTCCAAGAGCACACACACTGTGGTGAGTGAAAGGGAGTAGAGATGGCAGTGAGAACCACTGGAAATAGCCTTCCATATAGTAACACTGCACACCTTCTATTCGAGGCAAAAAGCAGCCAAATGAGGGACTTAGATAGGTGATCATGGTAAGTCACATCAGCCTCATCTAAGCAATGGCCATTTTGATACATTGTCGTGAGGCGGATCATGTGTCAGTGTAACATCACCTCTGCTACCCTGACAGCACGAGTAGCACCATCGAAGTTGAGCAATGTCGTAAATTACTCAACTGTCACAAGTCTCCCTACATTATAAATGCATTTGTAGTGATGGCCACGTTTTGGAGGGACTTGAGTGCTACAGCAAGGACAACTGCTTTATAGGGAGTGACTGGCAATGCTTGAAGCCGTCTCTCACACACCCACCACCCACCACCCACTCACCCAACACCATCGTCATTGCCATCACCATCACTATCAGCTACATCACCCATAATGAGTTGACTTAACTATATTGTATCAGCGAAATGGATGCTGATGTGGCACTGTGAAACTTCCTCCATCACACAGTACTCGGGCAGGATGTGATGGGCTGACATAGAGATGAGCTCGTGCACTTCCAACATAGTTGACAGGTCGGGCCGTTTTGCAAATGTGCAACGCTGCAACAGTGCAACGGTGGAGCTCACACTAAGCTCTTACCAAAACCAGGAGTTAAACAACCTATCGAATTGCTGCGTCAAATCTCAGTGCACCGAAATAGAGGGCAAATATACATTTATGCACTAAGCATGGGGGTTGCCTCATAGCAGGAAGTGGATAGTCTGCATCGCAAATAGAATAGCAAGGAAAAAGCTATGGGTAGCAAATATTTACTCCCTCCCCACACATACTTTGGCCATGCCATTTTGCACTTCAACGAAGAGAGGAAACAACACCACCTATGAACTTACACACTCGCGTTGGTGGAAGCAGGTGACTACCTAATGCTACAAAGAAGACAACACGCCACACAGATACTGCGTGAAACACTTTACTTGATGCTCATCAAGTCCTTCGGCAAACGGCCGTGTAGATTAGGTAGAATGCTCGGGACGACAGCGCTTAGTAAGCATATGGAGAGCACATTTGTGAGGAAACAAACGTTAGGATAAAAGTGGAAGTTATAAAGGGACTGCATGTGTAAGACTAGAGTGGCAATGGCGGTACGCTATTCGGATCGCTTTATGCTACAGACACCCACCCTGTCATTCCATCTAGCCACCAATCATGACGTCGTGGCAATCAACTCAGTAAGTTAGTTGTGGTATTTGCTCAAACGATTGTTGGTGGGAAAAGAAGTTGGCATAGCGCGTCGTTGGCGTCACCACCACTGCAGTTGTGGACAAATGAACGTGAACACTAAATACGTCAACAGTTCCACCAACACAGGGAACTGGTGCTCGGCTCACACCGACTACTCTACCGCAGATAAAATCACCATTTTTTCTAGAGGCTGGGACTGGGGCTGTTAGTCTGGATGAAACCAGTTGCACGAGGAAATGTTTCGCATTAAATCATCGCAGCACGTCAAGCACCTACTGCACGACTCCTGCACTAAATTATGCTACTTGTTAGCACATGCACAGATCTCGGGTCTGCTTTTGTGAAAGCAAGCTAACCAGACACAATAGCTTTAGGCGACTTCTTTGCTTTGATGCTCTGCTTAACTTTGCGGTCGGTTACGCAAACCGCACTTCCGCTCGTCGGTCTGGCTTCCAGACCACCATGCCCATGCCATCAGTGCCTCAGCCACGGTGTTGTGGCTTCACACACACTTTCAGTAAGAATCTGCCACGCTACACTCACCATGGTCGTGCTGCCAAATGATCAGCCATAAGGCAAGAGATGGAGGAGCTTCCGTCGCTGACCACATAATCTGTGAGGACGCCTAACAATTGCAGGCCAAAACAGCATCCACCTTCGTCAGTGTTCTAAGCCCCACAGACTCCTCCCGAAGCAGAGCAGTCAGGGCTAACTTCCAAGTTCCATTCATCAACGCCACAAACCAATGTAGGCTGACTATCCAGGTGGCACAATGTTGGCAGCCCTGAGGACGCTCTTCCTTGCACAATGCTGCCAATAGGCCTTCTGCTTTTGTAATGGCTTTTCATACGCTCTGGCTCATGCGTGTCCTGACTAACATCAGCAGTTACTCTGTGGGCAGTTAGCTTAAGAACCACAACGCAAATGGCTTTGAGTAGGAACAAATGAGGAAAGCATGTACACGCTTGCCCAAGAAAGGCGGAGGTAGTGTTAACAGCGAAGCACCGCCTTCACGAAAAACTGCAAATCGCAAAGTGTTGAGGAAGCGAATGCACAACGCTGAAGCGAGTAGCAACAAAAGGCGGTGCTCAACAAGATTCATGTGACATAGAAATCACATGGGCACATATTAGGCCACATTATCTGGCTCTGCATCGACCTGCAAATGAAAGTGCTTCGTTCACCACCGTCTAACAGAACACCGCAACTCTCCTTCGCTACCATGGCCACAGATTAATTGCTTGATCGATTGATCAAGTGATTGATTGGTTGACCGATTGATTAAGTGATTGATTGATTGATTGGATTGATTGATAGTAGATAGGTAGGAAGGTAGGTAGGTTGGTAGGAAGGTAGGTAGGTAGGTAGGTAGGTAGGTAGGTAGGTAGGTAGGTAGGTAGGTAGGTAGGTAGGTAGGTAGGTAGGTAGGTAGGTAGGTAGGTAGGTAGGTAGGTAGGTAGGTAGGTAGGTAGGTGAGCAACAAATGAACCACCGAAATCGAACAAATAATGATACCTGAGGCTTGCAAAATAGAATGCGGAGGGGAGATGGGGCAATGAGGGAGGATAAGAGAGGTAGACATGCAGAGTATATGTGTGGACGTACTAGGGACTTCTGGCTGGACTGGCAGTGAAGATTCCAATGTAGATGCAGAAAATGGATAGGAGTACAGCTGCCAGACTGAGCACGGAGAACTTGCTCACAAAGCGTATGCCGATAAAGACGCAGACCATAACGAGGAATGTGAGGATTGTGCCGTACACCCGCGTGTTGTTAAACAGCGAGGCGCTGTCACTTATGTCGCCAAACAGAGAGGCCTGCGGACACACGTACTTCTGTCCAGGCAAGAAAACACCAGCACGGTCAAATGGTGGCAGCGGTGGCGATTACTGCTGCAAGCAATTCCATCCACTTGCACTACTACTTCATTAAAGTGACAATGAAGCATAGAAGTGACTCACTCGTGGTTGAGGCTAAGAGTACATTTGTGAGACGATGTGGGACAACTTGGGGAATGTGGTGCACTCTGCGTGTACACTTCCGCCCAAATGGTGCTAATCCCCTCACCAGTAAGCTTTCAGCGCGTCCTGTCCTCACGCCTCACGTTAACAACTTCACGTCTATCTTCCTCCTTCCTTATCAAGCCTTTATAATGCAGACAGAGTTCGCTTTGCCCTCATTCTAAATTGCATGACACGCACTACGTGCGTGCACGGAAGTTTCCATTTCGACACCTGATGATACAACTACATGTACATGACCCATTTCATCCTGCGCCACCACCGTTCAAGCTTGTCTTGCTAACTGACGGTGAATAAATTTACACTGTGTACACATTGCTTTTTCTCTCCCTGTAGCAATGAGACATTACTTGAGGGTAGGTCATAACGCATCCTGTGCCTTTCATCCGTGGTACGCATGATAAAAAGACCATTTTACAGTCACCACATAGATCTACGAAACACACACACACACACACACACAGTAATGGCAGCAACAATGCTGTGAAAGAAACCTACCAGAAAGACTTCAACAGATCCCACTAGGTACATAGCGGCCGCCATTGAAGTGCCAAGGTAGAAGAGAATGCCCACGGCGCCACCGAATTCTGGACCGATTGACCGCGATATCATGAAGTATGAGCCGCCAGCCGGCACCTTCCCGTTTGTAGCAATCGCAGACATACTCAGAGTGGTTATTGTTGTCTGGTAAAGAAATCCAACTCGTCACATACACCTCTGCGCACTACTACTACTACCACCACCACCACCATCACCACTACCACTACCCACTTGCGCAAATTCACCCGCGCATGGCGCTGCACTGAGTTCTCCACCTACTGCCCTCCCCATCCGAGGCACTCATCTCTGCTTCCAACATCGTCTTCTTACCTGCTCTCCCACGCGCCATGCACACTGATAATAACACTGCTTTGCTCACATCCCTGTGTCTCGCAGTCTATTCAGAAGCTGCCTACGTGGTGCACATTTGGCTTGCGCAGCTTACTGCGATCAAAGCATTGTCCACACGAATCCTACGCACTCACTTTCACTCAAATGTGCCACTTTTCAAGCCAATGTGCAAGGATGACACACCCATCCATCGTGGCGGCAAGTAATCACCCCGTCCGGTGGAAGCGGATGTGAAGTGTAAATTGTGCTGTCCGATTAAACAGTCCACACCACACATCAGACACTTCAACTATGCTAGGCAACACAACTGGTCACATGAGGGTCGCCGAACTCAGCACTTGATGAACCATAAAGTCATCATGACAAAGGCGTCTGCCCGCACAGCTAAACAAACCAAGAAATTGTAGTCAGCACCCACACCACCTTGTGGGGCATGCTGAAACGTGTTGACTAAGACGACATTCGCAATGACAGGCTCCACTTCAGATCGCACTTGACGAGGGTCTCAACTTATGGTGGGGATGACAAAAATGTGAAGTGAACATTGGAGGAAGAGATGGGACTCACACAGAGACAACAGAATCCCACCATGAGGAAAAACTGTAGGCCACCCGCCACGCCTGCAATCCACGGCATTCGCACGAAGAGGAGCACACCAAATATGTTTTGAATGCACGGCAAGAAGACGCCCAAGAATGTTCCCAGCTTCTGTTTCTACAGGGGATGGAAGACAAGAAGACACTGGGATTCAATTCGAGCGTGCGAAAACGCGGAAACAAAGATGTATTGAGTTAATTATGGCAAGCAGTGCACAACACACAATTCCGCCCCACCAAGAGACCCTTTCCACAAACCCTCCTCTCATGCACCGCATTCTTCCTAGCTTCCGTGCGAAAAGAGGAATTGGGTTGGGGAGTAGGCATGGTGAGGATGAAGGTGGGCTAGTGCTTCTCCATCTCCCCTCCTTACCTGCTCCCACTAGTCGACTTCTTCTCACTGTTTCGGAAGGAGGGGTTGTGCTTTAACACCCTTGTGTCCACTTGTGTCCTGCCAAGCGGATGGTGATAGCATTTCCAATTACTCTTTGCCCTCCACCAACTGAATGCTCCTTCTGAGAGCAAACATTTCTGTCTGCAGTTCACTCACCTCACAATGCATGCATGCATGCATGCATGCCTTTTGGGAGCAAAGGCAGCCTCAGTGGTGTGTATTTGTGTGTGTGTGTGTGTGTGTGTGTGTGAGTATGTGTTGGTTTGTGTTGGTGTTAGTGCGTGTTTGTGTGGTTGGTGAAGAGATGTGCAAATTGTTTTGGGGATAACTAACAATGCAATCGTTTGCACAACAAGCGTTGCATCACAAGAACCGTTCCCCACCATAGACCAGTCGACGAGCACTCTTCTCTTCATCCAACGCCCTTGAGGAGTGAATGGGAGAGGGTGAGATGTTAAGACATGTGAGGCAAAGAAGTGGAGAAACAGTGGTTTCCAACCTCCTCATCACCTCCTTACACATGTGGGTGAGACGCATTTCCTCAGTCGCCTCCATCACCACCTCCACTTCCCTCTCCATGTGGGTGCAACCCATAAGCCAACTGCTCCCTCGGTACTCACGCAAGTCATTGCCGTGGCCTCCTTCCACCACATGCATCGCTAGCCACCTAAAACAATTGCAGCGCCTAATTTGCTGCGCATTCCAAGAAAGGTAGCAGCTTCACCTTGACACACTCGCAATTGGATTCTCCTTGACAAGTTGGAATCACATGCATCAGGTTGAAGCGAAGTGTGATGAGATGGCGGTGGGTTCGAAAGAAGGAGGAAAGACAATGGTAAAGAGGAGAGGAACCGGCACCGTAAACTTCGACCGATGCATATCCACCCATGCCCCAACTTGCAGGCACATAAACAGTGGTGCCATATCTCCTGGTTCCTGTAATGCTAACCCTAACAACTCCACCGAGCTCATCTTATTGCCACGTACTTCACACCGCTACGTAGGCGTCTGAAATGCACGTCCTCCACTCTACTGTGCTTACACTATCTAGCCGAAGGTGAGGAGTGGAATTCGTCTGGCAAGTAAGTCTGTCTAGGCTGTGCCTGCCTCGCATCCACATCTTCATTTTCCTTCTGCCCCACCTCTCCCATTGGACGTCAGCATTGAAAGTCACAAATGCTGATTGGCTGTGCATTCAACATTCCCACTCCACATTGGATAAGGGTGTAGTGGGAGGATGGCTCTACACTTTCCTTCAAATTCTCTTAGGTCTCTTCCACCATTGCGAATGCCCTTTACAGACGGCAGTATGTAATTTACAATTCACCCTTAGCAACTCACCAAAGAATAAATCCTTAATGCCAACAAGAATTATCACTGAGCAGGAATGCCTACATTTCCTTGGTAAAGTATAACATCATATGTTAGAGTCAAGATCAGAAAAGTCAAGACCTCATTGGCAGGTTTGCCGACACCGCTTCCGGTTGGCGACCACAGCAACTCCCATTTCATGGTGACAATGTGGGTTTCAGAGATTGGCCAGATTAGTCTCTCCTACCGAATGGACTGCAATAACAAACTACCCATCTCCAAATAGGGCTCTGGAGAAAGCTTTGTGTCCGATTGTGGGAGAAGGATGTAAGTAATGGGAAAGCAGTCATAAGAAGGGTAAGGAGGGAGAGGGAGGGAGGAAGGTGGGTAGAAGTACGCGCGCTTCCAACGTTTATGCCTGCTGGTCGCGCGACGGCGAATCAATGATTGCGTGATCCAGTCGCGCGTGAAACGCCTCTCTCGTGGATAGCTGGTAGTGTCACTTCATCAACATCATCTTCAGCACGCCCTTCCACCCACCATGTTCTAACCGCTGCCTGTACACGTCGCACATTTACGCTCCCCTCATTCCACGCACATCTATCTGTCTGTCTATCTATCTATCTATCTATCTATCTGTCTGTCTAGCTGGCTGGCTAGCCGGCTGGCTAGCTGTCCGCGGCAATTGACAGGTTTACAGCACACCTGTATCCACACAATGTGATTGCATCAGAAACGCGTCAGCTACAAGCAAGCACTCATATTCCGCGTCCTTTCACATGCACATCGTGCGATAGTTGTAGGCGATAGATGCTCGTCCTATTATTCGCATCGTGCACATTGCAAAAAAGACTGAGCGCCATGTGAGTCAGTGCTTGTCTCCTCGAATTTCAGTTTTCCTCACTCTGAATCACGATTGGATGAGAGTGGCTGCCACTGGGTGATGTGAATGGGATAACTATCCGATTGGCGCATGGATAAGCAGTCCTGTCTTGCAACCATTCCAGATCGCACCGTATCACATTACACTTACGTGACTCCACTTCTTCCCCTTCTTCTCCTCCACTGACACTAGCAACTGGCCTATTCCTTCTCTTTAAATAACTTTGCCCCTTGTAGGCTGCTTCACGGTCGGTAAAAACACATTGCTGGCTGCACAGATAACGTCGTTCTCTGCTTCCGGAGGAGTACGGATTTGTCAAAGCATAAAGGTGGGGCTTGCCGTCACATTCTTGCCACAAATCAAAACTCTCTGCTGCCTCCTTCTTCAGTGTCCCTTTTGAGTCCGCAGCCAGAGCTCACTGCAACAGGCCATTAACCCCAATGGGAAGGCTTCTATATACGCACATATTTGACCTTTTGCCAGTAATGATGTCATTCTCCACAGCACCCATCATTTTCAAGCCAAAACACTTGGGAAATTCATGTGCCTGTGAAATCCACCACTGTGAGCACCCACAATTAATAAGCTCGACAGACAGCCAGTGAAAGTTGAAAGGTGGTGTGGAAATCCACTTCCTTCCCGCTGTTCATTTACGGCTGCACAGTCATCTGAGGTCAAGCTATGACCTCATCGACTTAAGCATTGGATGAGTGAAGAATGAAGGGGTTGGAGACATTGTGGTCAGCATCCTGTGTCGCCTACTTTCAACTAGCTGATCTACTCACTTTGTCATCGGCGTTACCGCCATCAAGGCTCTTCTTTCTGTTGAAGTGGCTTCGAAGTCTTCGGCCTCGAGTCAATTTGCCATCGGATTCAGCTTGTGGTAAAATGAACTGAGTCCAAACAAACCACCACCCAAATTGGTGCTTACTGTTCAAACGACCAAAATTTGCGGATGTGTTTTACAAGTCTACCTACTTTACTTGAATGTGGGCATTTCCTCACTGAAGGTATCCACATTTACCTCAATGTGTGGCTGCATCAAGCTTGTCATCGCTTTCAATGACCACGCTCCTAGGATGACATTTGTGATGCATGGCTCACACCTTGTCCTCTCTACACGACCACGACAATGCTGCCGTGAGAAAGTGATCGCGGAACTGACACTGATGCGAGTCAAGTTGAATAATAGATGCACGAACAACTGAATCTCCTCAATCCACACAAGTGGGAATGAAACCAGTTTGAAACTTCACTGTACCAATCTGCCTGCCCACGTAATGCAAGTCAAGGTAGGTGAATTAAGGCACGAAGGGCTTTGCAGCTCTTCTCACGAGTCAATAGTTTCGCTACAACCATGGTCCAAAGGGGAGGGTAAATTAATCGTCTTGCGGGAGTGGAAAACGTGTAGTGCCTGATTCACCTCACCACCACTGCCACAACACTCCACCCCTCTTCTCCTCCGAAATGGATAGACGCATTTGCTTATGTTGTGCACCTATGAGTAGGAGTGGGGAAGGAATGGACGACTATTCGTGGTGTCTTTCCACCTCTCAAAGCTTGAGTTATGAAGCTGGCAGACAGAATAGACTATCGATCGATTATGAATTCCCCAAAAGAATAGTAATGCAATGTAATGCAATGCAATGCAATGCAATGTGCATGTCCACCGAGACCTGGTTTGTAACACTTACTATGCTTATCGACGCTGACTTGATTAAAACTCATTTATAGCTAAGAGGTTGCGACAAATCGAGTCGAGCCACCAAATGCAAAGCACCAGTTAATCAAAAGTACGCACGTGTATCGCATAGCTCCCCAGGGTGGTATCTCGCAATACACAGAGTTCTGTGCATGCACTATAAAGCGTGGGCAGATATACATCAGTGCAGCTATTTGCACAACATGTGGGTTGAATCGGATAGATGCGGTCCAAGCTTCTTCACTTTACTAAGCAATGCAAACCCCACTCCGAGTGCGTAAAAGCGAACCTGGACACTTTCGCAGTAGAAGCATTTGCGGTGGCGGGACACTCCAGTTGCACCTGTCAGTGTTTAAATCGTTTCTAGTGATTTCGACAATGCATCACTGTAATTCACTAACACACTCGGAATGCAGTGCATTGAAAGTGGGACACTCTCTAGTCTGTGTGGTGGGGTTTGTGTGTTGCAAGTGCTTCACGTGATTGGAGGTGAACGTGTTGGGGGTAGCTACTATCAGCTGTGGTTTACGTGATGTTGGTAAAGTGGGCTTGTGCTCTACACCTACATCAAGTGAGAGGTGGGTGTCGTGGTGAAAAGGACTGCACAAACGTGTTCCAACCACATGCATTTGTAGGTGACATTGAGTTTAATAAAATAAGCATAGTTATTTTTACTACTCCACCTCACGTCTTCGCAAGCCAAGAAAGACTGTCTGTGCCTGACTAACTAGTCCGTTGTGAGGATCGGCTCTTTAATGCAGCTTTTGTTAAGCAAACCAATACATCGTTGGTTACTCCCAAAGGATTCACTCGTCACCCAACCATCCATCCACCCGCCCACTCACCCACCCACCTACACAAACACCAGCGCACATTCACACACACAGGCACACACGCCCACACACTACTTAGGATCTTCTATACCCACAAAAGGTCATGACATGAATTGACTACAGTTAGAATTGTTACCCAGAGGTAGAATAATTCACTTTATTAAGAGCAGAGCGTCATGGAATCTGCAATCGTCGTCTGCTTCGTGCGGCACAACTAAGACAACGCAATTCGGGGCTTTACACCACCGCTAGAACACAACATTCGAGGCGGACACTGGCCCATCCTCATTCTCATCCTCCTCTTCGGCGGCCCCACTCACGCTCTTCCACTAACCCATTTCTCATTTTCAATCATTGACAAACGCATGATCACATGCGAGGCGGATAGTTGAGGAGTAGAAATGAGGCAGCAATGGAGGTGACTAAAGCTGGTTTGTAGAGACATGGAAGTGCGTGCAAGAAAGACACGCAGTAGAACGGATCGTTGTTGCAAAGGAGATGTTTGTTGGCAGTGCAATTTTGACCATTACAATGAGCTGGGTATTTCAGGAAGAATTCTGCATAGTTGACCTCCTAAATGCACAGATCGAGCGGCGATTCCACGTCGTCTTACGTGTCAGAATAGCGATTTTAGCACAACTTATTTACGGAGGATTTAGTGAGCAAATGAATAAGTAAGTAGTGTTTGCATGCTCAACGACTCACTGAGGCTGCTTCATAAATGCTTAGTTACAAAAGTGCTCCGTTTCTTTTAGACACAACCGAACCTCCACTAAACCAACTCCAACCTCCCTCATTCCCTCCAAACGGGTCAACGTTGACAACGTTGACAGTTCAGTCCCCAATCACCTCCAAATACTGCAGGCGACTGCATTGAGGAGTGGGTTAGAAGCTCACCAGCATATCAAGGCAGCCGTACAGTGTTTAATAGTATTGAACTTCCACTTCCTGCTAACCTGCTCCCATTGGGAGCAATTAAACACTCCTCTCTTCCGCTAGCCTAATTCTCTGCAAATACTTGGAATTGATCATTTCTTCAAAATCATCTTTCGTATGTGCCACCTGTTCCGCAAGTGAACTCCAAAGTTGAATAATTACATACGATTTACACCAGGCCAGGCTAATTGTGGGTACAACTGGCATACAATTGGCAATGAGCCTGTTTGGTCATCCTATAAAAAGACTGTGAAATATGTTTGAAGTGTGAAAGGATATGGGTGGACTTGGACGGTCTGCATGGGTGCGGAACGCTTAACTGCAGTGACGAGACCTAGACGCATTTGCAAATGGGAAGGGAATACATTCGCCAGGATTGTAGGACGCGCTTCTAATCCCACTTAGTCCCCCTACAAATCACCCTATAATTATGAAGTTATTACATGCAACCGCGCTGCACGATTAGAGGCGCGTCACAAGATTCCCCAGCCTGCCAGTGCTTCGTGCACGTTTTGAGGATTCAGAGCTGAGGTGAAGTAACCGCAGGTCATCATCCACCACTTGCATTGCTGAAGTCGTTGAGGAGACAACCGAAACTGACATGATTGCCAACACTAATATTGGTCATTTACCTCGTCCTGTCCTTTGTCTACGCAATTCATCGATGGGAGCACACAATTTGCTTGCCACTTTCTAATTAGACTAGTTAACAGATTACAAGTGCTATGACCAGTGGGCTGGTTGAGACGGAGAGGAGCTTTCATTTAAAAAACAAACAGCAATTAAGGTGCTTCACTTAAGAAGAAAAAGCTTATAGAGCAGCGAGAACACTTTCGTCTCTTGGTCTAATTTGAGTCCTGCAAAACTAATTCATTTCGTAGTGGTTAGAAAAGGGGCACAATTTCGCCCGCCAAGCTCCTTCCCCCGCCCCCACCTTACTACGCAAGTACAGCCTCACCAAAAGATTCCAGGTCTTACGCTGGCTTTTAATTACTTCTCTTTCTTCCATCCACTTCCTCCATTTCTTCCACCTTAGCTCATTTTGCATTGAAAATTGTAAACACTTTGACTTAAATCTCAAACCATTTTAACGCTCAATTTAGGAAGACCGCAAGGATTTTCGGAATGAAGATAGGCACAAGCGCTAAACACCAAACAATTTGGACAAGAAGTGACGAGTAGGCGAGTTCCCACTCACACTCCTGCTACAGCCATTCAAACATTCAGTGCAGCACGACACACTAACGCTTCACCGAGGCAGTCACGCACACAATTTGCCGCAGCATCCTCACACGACAGTAAATTCTACTCATCTCCTCTCTACTTTCCCTTTGTGCCAATTCAGGCACTTGGTTATTTTAAAGACACAACTTTGGCAGAGGCATGATGTCAACACACATCACAGCTCGATCAAGTTGACTCGGCAGCATTAACTTCAAAGCAACTGAATCTCCA
The DNA here is from genome assembly GCA_001923025.3 of Taenia multiceps. Lineage (NCBI taxonomy): Eukaryota > Metazoa > Platyhelminthes > Cestoda > Cyclophyllidea > Taeniidae > Taenia > Taenia multiceps. The sequence continues at coordinate 3,522,459 of CM010311.1, forward strand.
TTCTTAAACACCGGTACATTATTATTTCGAGGGAAAGACATTTTGCAAGCTCATATCAACGTGACTAGAACCACTGGAAAATGATTTCTCGAGAAAGCTCTCTCCTCTAGATAAAACCTGACATTTCAGCAATGACCACCACATCTTCAGCAATAGATCAGAAGCACACTGATAGCTTCAGTGCACAATCGTTCAGCAGGACGCAAAGCTGAAGCACTCCATTTAGACTTAAACCAGAAGTGCACTGAAGATTTTGCCATTTGTTAAGGAGGAGTCGAATGAGAGGATGAACCGATCCAGAGTACATTCAACAGACCATAAACTGCACGGTGCAGACAATCGTCGGTGTGAGCTGAATATTTGATGCATTAGGGACGGGCATGATTTATGCAAGTCCATTCCCTCCATTGGAGGTGAAGGTTACTTGCTCTCAACCACAGGTCTTCTTCTCATGTCTACTTTCGCCAGCCCATCACACACCCACGGACAACTAGAGGCGTTTGCCTTTCACACAACAAAGAAATAACAACACTCAGCTGTCAAAAATCTCCCCATTACAGGCAGAAGTGAATAGAACATACCGCCTTTCTTGTTGCTTGTTTGTGCCTCAGCAATTTCGTCCCGTTGGCTGTGGGCTCAATGCCTCCAGTGTAGGCGGAAAGCTTGTGAATTACTGAGGGTAGGGGTGGACGTGTACCATATTCGCGCTATAATTAACAAAAGATGCTATTACATCCCCACTCAGTGGAGCAGGCAATCCATCTTAATTTACCTTACAAAACACACCTAACAGATCTATTCATCACCCAGAGAGAGGGCAGTGATTTTGCAAACCCTTTGCCAACCAAGGAGCACGCAATCCTTCCTACCCGCAGCAGACACTGCACGATGGAGGTGACAGTAAAGAGTAACCCCTCAATCGAACAATTGAGTGCTTGCACAACTACGCATTTGTGTATCAGCTACGGGTGTGGCAACGCTCCTCCAGACAACAATATTCACTATTTACTTGTTGGAGAATAAGGAGGCACTTCATTTTGGCTCACGTAGGCTCACGTGAGGACGACTACACACCCCACTACCCTCATCGGACCAATTAACAACTACTATGAAATGACAGGAAAGCTCAATGTTCCGTCATTAACAACTGCAACAAGCACTTGTACGTGGTAAATGTACTTCGCTACCCGAACGCACAGGTGAAAACAAGGTGCACAATGAAGTACGCCCCAGTGAGAGGATTAGGCGGTGACAACAGGACCACATTGCCATCTCATTCTCGTTGTCATATGCCATGAGTCATCACGCGCCCCGCCACATGAGTCATCACAGTTGAAGGAGTCGGTGCGGTGGATGGACGCCCGAACAGAGCGTTGGATCATTCAGTGGAGGGCAATTCCAAATTCCATGCACTACGTGGGGCTTTTGAACCCTAAACAGGCCATTTCCACTTTCCCCTTGTCAATGATCCACTGTGTCACGAAATCTCACCACGACACGCTCCCAACCTATAAGCATGTCCAACACGTCCCTTTATCTCAATGCTTCAAGAGTTGATGCTCAGTAAAATGAAAGAAATAAAAAGGGAACCAAGTGATAGAAGGAAAATGTACATTTTCAACAAATGAGATGCCGACGCGACGTCATCAAAATAAGACATGGTCGATAGCACAGACGATGACCTTGTGAAGATAGGTGTGGAGCATCACACGTGAAAGCGGAGTTTAATTAGGTCAATTGGCTTGTCATTCCTCAGGTCATGGAGTCCACACCCAAGCCCAGCTAGAGGCACTTTGAACTCTGCCTCCAATCCTCCCTCAATGGGCGTGAAGCGCCCAAACCAATTGCACATTTCTTCCCCAATCTTTTGCTAGTGCCAAATCCTCTTTTCTTCTCACTGAGCAAGAGCCTTAGCCGATCATCTGCCTCTACAACAAAACGCTTCTGGTCTTTTCCCGGGCCCTGCCCAACTAATTTCATTCCTCTATCAGTGAAGAGGGCACTGGTTTCTTCCCCTAAAAAGAGCGATCAACAGCACCTTGTCGTTCAAGCTTGGGTCTCAAAAGCCACACACTTGCTCGAGGGTCTCACCCTCACTTCGCTCTCAGTAGTGTGACCTCAATACACTTTTCCTCACGCTCTGGCAACAAGTGATTGAAAGACCCATTTGTCATCATTGTCATGTAACAATGTCCCAGTCGTCGAGGTAAATCTTGTCATTGGGTTAACTACTTCGTTCGGATTTGTTATCGTCTGGCTAAGTTACTACAGCCACTAAGCCATGATTTCTTGAGAAAGCTCTCATCCATAAGTAAAACCTGTCCTATCAGCATGCCCACCACGTCTTGAACAATGAAACAGAGACACGTGGATCGCCTTAGTCGACATTTCTTTCTGCACAACTCAGAGGCCATTAATAGCTAAACACTCTGTCTGGATCAAAAGTGGAAGCATACTTACAGATTTGTCATTTGATGCGGAGCAGATGGATGAGACGCCGAAGTGAGCCAGGTCACGCCGCGCTTATGGAACCAGAGAATGCACAGCACCGACAACCGTTGGTGTGGGCCGAATCTTTAACGCATTAAGGGCAGGCATGATTTGTGCAAGCCCATCCATTCACTTGTAAGTGAAAGCCACTTGCTCTTAATCACGACTCTTAATCACTTTCGCCTCTTCTCTCAGCCCATCACACATCCACTGACAATTAGAAGCATTTACCTCTGACCCAAATTAACAAATAGCAACTCCTAGCCGTTCAAATCTTCGTATTGCAGGTGGAAGTAAGTCGAACATACCACCCTTCTTATGAATTCGTGGTGCTGCATCACTGCCCCTCATTACTGCGAGATGGCATCAGATTTGTGGTGTGATGGGTGATTGGTTTGTGGCATGGCAATTTGCGCTGATGGGCAATGAGAGCGCACCCATTCCTGCTGTGCAACACGAGGTTTGCAGTGACTGCCAATACGGCTTTGGTGTCGCCAGTCCAACTATTCACAAATTGGTTCATGTGGACCGGGCCACTGCCGCAATCGGCGTTCTGTTCGTGGTGCTGGTGGTGGTGGTCGGCCAGGCGGATTCCTCCTCATTTCATCCACGCATCAAGTCCAACCAGCAGTCCTTCCACCTACTCACTTTGTTGCCAAGGACAGGATCGTAGTCGATCATTATGCAAGGGAATCTCGGTGAATGTAAGATCAAACATCAACAGTAAGTCAAGTGATGTGACTGCCTTGGCATTTCGACTTCCTCTTCTACCAAACTATCCATTTAACGTTGGCAATGGGACAGCTTCCACAACCAGCAAGTACAGAGCCGTCCCTACTCTTCTACCCACCCAAGGATCGAAGCAACCCGAAGGAGCTCCTCTCAACAAACTACCTACGGCTGCATGCTTCGCTGACAACACAGGTTTGCGCGTTGTTAAGGCAATGCAATGCAATGCAATGATAATTATCATGATGATGATGATGAGGAGGAGGAGGAGGATGAGAAGGAGAACGGGAAGAGCAGAAATGAGCACATATATTCTATCTGTCCTTCCAGTGGTAGGTGTATTTCATATCTACCCCAAAAGTCGTAGTGGCGGCGGTGGCGTTGGTGGTAGTGGTGGTGGTGATGGTGCTAGAGATGTTGGTGTTGGCGATGGTGGTGGTGTTGGTGGTGAGGTTGACGAATCACATACGCACGCACATTACAAAGAAAAAACCAAGAACTTACAGAGTAGAGGTTAAAAGCAAGATTGTCCTAGCAATTTTGAGGGGGAGTGGGGGAGGTAGTGAGGGAGGCAGGGTGCAAAAGAATGACATGTGATGGGTGTAGGGAAGATGCAATAGACAAGGAAGCATGTGTGTTGAAGAGGAAACATAATCTAGGGGGTGGGTTTGCATGAGCATCCATTTGGCCATTCGCTTAGTGAAGCACATCCAACCAACGATTGGAGTTGGGATGTGCATTGGGATGCGTGTGAGGCTCCACGGTGGATGACTCGACCCAAAAGGGGGCAAAGGGATGGGATGGGGAGGAGGGGAGCGAAGGGGAAGGGAAAGTGACGGCAATGGTAGCACCACTACTCCTTGTCACCTCCCTCCAAGCGTCTACTCAGCGAAGGCCGTGATCACCTCACGGCCCGAACCACGAATCAGTATGACGCGTTGTAGGCCGTCGGTCAGGGTCTCCACATACTCCATGTAGTAGAACTCTGAGCCCGCACTCTTTGGCAGTGCAGGCAGATTAATCAGCACGGCAGCCGCATCCGCAGAGCGTTCAACTATTAGTTCGTTCAAGCGTTTCGCACTATGCAGTCGGCGTGGCGACGACTTCCTACAACCCACGTCAAAACATCTCGTTCCATGCTTACTGACACATCGGCACAGAATAGCACTGCTTTTTTAGGTGATGAGTTTGGCCTCGTCAGGATGGCAACCACTATCTCTCTCCTAACCTCAATGCATGCACTCTGCAATCATTGTTGCAAGCGAAAAAAGACGACAAAATAAAGGGCAACCATCAGACAACGGCATCTGACGGGTGGATGGAAGCATCTGAGGTACGCACTTTTTACCAGAAGGACTGTGAAGGCCCTCGACATTGTCCGACTCCCCATCACCACCAATGGCAGCACGTAGGGCCGACGGCGAGAACGTGTATTCGTTGAGGCGTTGGTTTGCTGAAGCACTGTTTTCTGTCGACGAACACGACTCGTCCTCCTCATCATTCCCACCGTTCTCCCTCTCCCTCTCCCTCTCCTTCTTCTTCTTCTTCTTCTTCTTCTTCTCCTTCTCCTTCGCCTTCATGCCACCACCTCCCTCAGCAAATGTTACGCTGTGCTGATTCATGCTCCTCCTGTCATCATCCTCACTCGCATGCTCTCCCCCGTCGTCAGCGTCGACGTCGACGTCGGCGTCGGCGTCATCGTCCTTCCCCCTCCCCACGTCTTCTTTCTCCCTCTTGTCACCAGCATCTCTCGCCATTTTGGCCCCCTTCACTGGGCTCAGCAGATGCCCATCCGTTCTACTCTTCGACTGAAGGTTAAAGACAAGGCATCACAACCTATAATTAGCACCAACGGTGACTGTGGTCAGTGAAAACGGAGTCTAGGCAGGGCGAAGGAGGGGGGTGGTGGGGAGGGAGTGAAGAAGCAGCACTTTCGGACGTAGGCCCACCAAAAGCCTGACTGTATAGTAGGGACAGTAAGAAGCACACGTCTATTGAATGCACAAAGGCGGTCGGGAAAATCAAGACATGAACACACACACACACACACGGGGAGTTAGCGAACATCAACTAATTGAACATACCGCTTTTCGACACTGCGAGGATGCAAAACGAACCTCTGTGATAAGCTCCATTACAAAGCTATTGCAAGGTGAAGGTTCCAATGCACAACTCAGTTAACCGACGCTATGTGCAACGAACTTACAAATACGGCTGGTTAGAAATGAGCTGTTAGAGGGAGAACAAAATGCACACACAAGTGACACAGCATCCACAATCACTACACTGAACTGCGTTTACTGTGAAGGCTGTGAGTAGAGGGGAGGGCTTACCTCTCTTCTTTCATCACACGTCGCGTTCGCGCAGGAGTCCTGTGCAGGCCCACTAATGAAGACTTTGAAAATGGACGGCTTCTTTGCTGGTTTTTGAGGACAAGGCATCTCGCCATCAGCACCTTCGCGCACACCCACATAGTGCTCGTCAATCACGGCCTGCAAATCCGTCTTCGATGCTACGTCCTGGCACTTCATCTCCTTCAGCAGCTCCCTCCTCTGATCCGCAGCAACGGTGCGTTGCAACGCATAAGCCGAGATGTCTGTTTTGGACTACAATTGGAGGGAAAGGAGGAGGAGGAGGGAGAGGAGGAGGAAAAGGGAGTCATGAGTGGTGCAGCACAGATGACAGACGTGGATGTGGTGTGTGGCCAAACCCACCATTTCGACTATTTCCACCTCGGCTGAGATGCGTAGGTCATAAATGAATCGCGCCATGACTTTCTTCAACACACCATTTGTATCCGGCTCACCAGTGACCACGAAAACACGCAGACGACACTTGCACCACACGCGATTACGGAGGAGAAGGTAGGCAGTGAGGAGTAGGATGCCACCGTCGTGAACAATGAACCAGAGGTCGACAGTACCAGTGAGTGCAGCATCCTTGGATTGGGGAAATGCCTCAATGAATCTGGGCATCAGAATGGCCAGACTGCAGGCTTGTGCTGTTCTCAAGATGGCTATAATCGCACCAAAATCACTCTCAACAGCAACAGCAACAGCAACAACAACAACAACACCAACACCAACAACAACGGCCGCATGCATGAGAGCTTATGGTAGAGGCACGAGTTTCAACTGCCCCTTGTCAGTTCTATTCTCAGACATAAGGGAATGCACTTTCTGCATTCACAATCGAGTGGAGTGAAAGACTGTTTATTGTGAGGAAAAGACACAACTGGCTAAGCATCACTCCACCTCTTGACTCTCCTCAAAACATTGCAGCGGGGAGGGAGGGAAGGATGGATGGATGGATGGATGGATGGATGGATGGATGGATGGATGGATGGATGGATGGATGGATGGAGGGAGGGAGGTAGGGAGAATCACACAAACCCTTCTCATTGCCTCAAGATTTGTCCCTTTGCCTACTTCTTACAACGCATGTGATTAGGATGAGGTCTACTTTGTTGGCGACGCAAGATGATGGGTGGCGTTGTCTGTGACTCCCACAAAAGCCACCTCTACAGATTCGAGTCAATATCAAGCAAACAGTCCGTTGTTTCCATCGCCTGCACCACCCTCCTCCCACTCTCAGTTTATCCCGTCATTGTGATCCTTAAAAAGACGTATGGCAGAGGCATTAATCGAAGCCCATCCTAGAGTGCAAATGCTTGTCGCTAGTCGGTCCGTGTTGGTCACTAACTCTCGACGAAAACGTGTGGTCATTTGATCTGACAAGCGACTATATGTGTCTGAGAGCAGACAAGACGTCTTACAATGACCCTCCGACAACTGCCACCAAAGGACCGAAAGAAGGAGCAGGAGCAGGAGTAGAAGTAGGAGTAGGAGTACAGGGAGTTACACAAGTGACGCACAAGTGAATTGCAGTAGTCGAGCGTTCTCCTTGTCCTCACTTTGCCTCCAATCCTCTGGGTAGGTGAGCAGGATTGTGTTGTGACGCAAATTTCCCAGACCCGCAGACTGTACCCTGAAAAAGAAGAAGAAGGGGATGATGATGATGATGATGATGACGACGACGGTGGGCGGTGAGCGGTAAGCGGTGTGCGGTGCAATTCGTTTCATTTGCGACACAAGTCCTCCTCCTTCCCTCCCCACGACAACAAGATGGCAAGGCTTGAATGCTATGCTATGCTATGCTATGCTATGCCATGAGGTTATTAGCGAACCGCCTGCATGTGCACTGTGCACACTGGTGGATGAAGAAAGTGGTGAAATGATGCTGCTGCTGCATGGTGAGAGGAGGTGTTAGCAACAGCGGTTGGCAAAATGTGACTCAAGTGCACAGCGGCGATTGTAAATGCCACCTGATTCTTCATTGGTAGTTGGCTAACAAAAATGCCTGCAAATTGCACAAACTCTCACAATAGTGATGTTGAAGCGATGCAGCATCCAGCGCTACCCATCACCCCCATCCCCACTCACACACATTGACGTAGAAACGGTTTCAATAAGATGGTGATGGTGGGGAAGAAAGGGGAAGACTTACATATTCTTCATACCCTCGGCAACGGATTGGGCGACGATAACGCTGGCAAGTCCTTTCACACGGCATTTCACTAGCTGTTCGTCCAGCTGCGTCTTCACCACCTCCACATCACCCTTTCTGGCACAGATGTCACCCTCCAGAATGGTCGTCACCAGAGTCAGACCTACAACGGATAATGTGAACGCTCAACGCCACTTCCTCTAAGCGCATCCAATCATGGCATTTGCACGCACGTCAACTGCTCGAGGGAGCACATCTACGGGCTCACAAAAGCAACTACCAGAGGCATGTTGTAAACCAGTAGAAGGTATTGGCATGCAACTTTAAAATGACGGAAAATGCACGCAGCAGTTGCACTTTTCAAATGTGTCCCGCGATCCGACAAAGGTGTTAATGCGCCTCATGAAGAAATCACAGTGTGGAGAATATGGAGAGGTTTACAACGAAGGCAGAAGCAGGGCATTGCCTGATCATATCGCTTGCAGTGTGCACGCACCTTTGCCAGCTTTCAATTGGCGTACGAGGTGGAGGAGATTGGATTCACCCACTGAGAGGTCGTTTCTCACGGGAACGTAGACCAGTAGTTGAGGTCGCCAATTCTTCGTGTGGATGGGCTTTGTGCCCAAAGCCAGGATAGCCCGAGTTGCCGTGGTGAATTGCAGTCCTCGCGTTGCGTCGCCCCACTCCTTCGATGCTCTGTTTTGCCACAAAACGCCATCGTCCACATTGAAAGAGGCCAAAGTTAAATGTCATGCCCAATGGAAGAATATCCACTCATCTACTCATCAACTTATCTACACCTAAGCCTCATGCATGTATTCCCTTCATTTGGTTTGACGTTTCATCGTCTGTTACTCAGTGAGTGCTGAGTGGAGCGCACGCTGCGATGGGGCAGGGGCGACCACAGTGCCCTGCACAGTGCACTTGCCCACCATTCTGGGTGTGCAAACGTGAATCGGGAAGAATGTACGTTCCACCTACCCCATGTATTCGATGTACTTGTAGATGCCACCAGCTATAGCCAGAGCAGCCAAGGCGTAGTACCAACTGGAGATGAACATCAGAGTGAGACATATGCAAACGCCCACACTGGATAGGAACCTTGTGCAAAAAGACAAGAAAAGATAAGAAAAGAAAGAAAGGGAGATGTTGCTGCTTCCATGTCTGCCACCTCGCTTCCCTCACTTCTTTCGTGAACACACTCAACTAAGTGTCGCTTTCTATGCTAGCTTAGCAAATGTGGACCTATTTGATTCACTTTTGTCCTCAAACCATCCCAACACATGTCGCCAAACGTCCAACTATCCTTGTTATTAACAGCATCACTTAATTAATCCGAATGGTGATTATTGCTATGCAACGACTCAGCATTCTCTCTAAACACAAGGATTCCTCAGTCTCCGTCACGGCCTCCACTTCGGCCTGGCAGCAAATGCGCCTGACTGCTACCTTTGGACTTACATGGATGAGTGTCTGCACAGGCTCACTAAAGAGCGGTCAATGTGGCGGTAATTTCGACTGACCTCCCAATCTCGTGCCCCGTCTGAGAACAGGCAGCTGCAGCGACATCAGAAATAGACAACGGTACAGCCCCCACCACACAGCCATCCACGGTGCTTAATTACCTTGTGTGAGCAGCATATAGTACGTGATTGAGGTAGCCAGTGGATGGGTAGGTAGGTGGGTGGGTAAGTAGGTGGGTAAGTAGGTGGGTGGGTGGGTAGGTAGGTAGCTGGGTGGATGGATGGATGGATGAATGGATGGATGGATGGGTGGATGGATGGATGGATGGATGAATGGATGGATGGATGGATGGATGGATGGATGGATGGATGGATGGATGGATGGATGGATGGATGGATGGATGGATGGATGGATGGATGGATGGATGGAATCCAAATACACGGTTCAACTGCATTGAAATGCAAGAAAATAGCGGTAATTGTGTGATCAATTTACCAGTGGTGATATTTGAATCGGGGTCTCCAGCTAGGCTCCTTGAGGTAGTCGTTCAAAGCCGTGGCCAAATTGACGAACCCATAGCAGAGAAGGAAGAACCTCAAGATTACCAATGAAATCGTTTAAAGGCGCTTGTGATAGGAAAACACGTGTGGTACTGGCAAAATGGATCTTCTAAATGCATACATTCCTTATTGGGGATGAGCTGCATCAAAGTTGGTGTTGAGCATGGCAAACGAAACATGCACGATTCTCCAAATTAAAAGGCAACGTAGAGCAACATAACCTAATAAATATGCTGAAGAGCTCCCTCAATAGGATCTGCCTCGCTCTCCTCCTCATCAGTACCTGCGACAAATTAAGCGTGTTGGAGGCTGAAAGGAATGCACTCGTCTGCCTCCCAGCAATGAAGCTACAGGGACAAGTTCAGGGAGAGAGTGCTTGCATGAAAGCCATTCACTCCTCACAACTACATTTGGGCGGCCTACTACCGAATGGGAGTGAGAGTAGCAATGTGGCTCATAGCACGCTCAGAAGAGCAGGCTGCCCAGAACACGCAGCGCCAAACATGAAATTCCATCCCAATTACGGTGCTAATTTGAGTGGTTGCAATTTTACATCCCCAATTAATTATGTATGCATTCTCAAGTGGTGGGTGCACCAATGACATCCATTCCACTCACCTGCCACCATCCAGCTACTCTTTGCCATAAGCTCACGCATTCACCTCCTAATTCGTGCTACTGCAATCTCACCGGTCGCAGTGTCACCAACTACATTGCCATGTAGTTCAGTGCGTTCAGGCGTCAACTGATTCATGTTTAGTGAGGTGTAACGCAATCCGGTTGGTCAAACTTGTCTTCACTCAATTTAGGCTCAAGCAGATTATCTCGAAGTAGGGTGCAAGAAAGTGTTGCCCACGCAGCTCCACACAAATCCTCCCCATTTCCAATGGGACACAAGCTCTATGCCTACTTCTATTTGCCAACGGACCCGCAAACCCGTAAGTCAAATGAATGCTGGTTGGCTTCCAGTTGACGTCTGTTTAATTCAACAGCGCACGCGATCGTGAAATACGGCAACTTAACGCAAGTGAATGCAACCACTCCACTGGGGGCCAATAGTCTTTTCATTCCACTCCATTTCATTTTATTTCATTTCATTTCATTTCACTTCATTCCATTTCATTTCAAACCCTCACATGCAGCTAAACATCGTCTTGGTGGGGTTAGAATAAAAAGTGAAGTCCCGCACCCAATGAGTGAACTTTGGTTGAGCAAATGCAATTATCCGCTGCTTCGTTGCCCCATGCACGGTGACCTAACCAAGCCCTAGTCTGCATCTTCCTCCAAACACCAGGCGGCCAGCGAAGCTAACCTGCTTGCGTGGAAAGACCTTAGCCACGCCGACAGTGCAGCCGCGACAATGAAGGGAAGATGGAGAAGCAGCGGCAAGAGAGCACGGTGACCCAGACCTCTGCGTTCACGACGTGTGGGTGGGCGTATGGCACACAACTTACATGGTGATCAAGGGCGTGATAGCGTCGATGGAGGCAATTAAGACGGCACTCTGGCTGATAGCGTAGGTGAGCAATTGGGCACGCAACGGTTCACCACGCTTTGTAACCACCTTGAAGATGGAGAGGAAGGAAATCACTTCGTCTTGAGCAATTGCCTGCAGCAGGCGAGGCGCTCCTAAAATAGTGCCACACATAATTCATAGGGATTGCCGCCTTCCAATACTCATCGTCAGAGTCAACTGATCTGCCTGAGTTGTGGCGAACTCCCACTCTGAATGACAGCAGTCAGGCCCAGTGCAGGAGATTGGAGCTGTCACAGCACATTCACTCACGACCACACGATTGATTAAGCGCCTTCGTACCGCGACACTTGACAGGAGAAGATGAAGGTGGAGGAAGGGATGACTGATTGCTCCCAAGGCGCCCTTCCAATACTTCTCTTCTTGTCATCTACAATTTTACTGCCGCCCCGCATTAGACCCATAATTACAGCTAGGCTAATCAAGGAGAACCTCTGCTTTCTTCATTCTACTCTAAGCGGCAGCACTAATCAGAAGCCTCAGTCCACTTTGGCAACCACGTCAACATCTATGGGCAAGTCGGAGACCTGCGCACACCCCACTGTAAGAACTCAACGAATGCAGGACTCTCAATGACGCTTTTTACTCATTCAATAGACAACAGAAAAGCTAAGCGAAACAGTTCGCATGCCAACTAATGGTGGGTGGCACGTGCGTGACCACGCACTTGCCAAGGCGCCTGCTTCGCCTGCCTCGCCTGCTTTTTACCCAACACCGTCTACCTCCACACGAGTAAGAGCCTGATGCAGATAAGGAGGAGGGTTGTGCAAAATCCACTTCTCCCAAGCCACATTTACAGCCACCCAATGGCCACTCTTGTGCTGCATTCTCGACCACCTTAAAGGGGAGGTGATTTGGCCGTGATGCCAATGCCAAGACAGTAACGCCTCACTGATTGCGCTTCCCAAAAGCCACTGCACTAATTCAACTAAGCTGCTGCATAAAGCACGTATGAATTTGGCAGTTGAGGAGGAGCAGGCAATAAAGCACCTCCAATGCATCGCATACTTGTGACAATGTTACAGTGCTCCACAAATGACGAGGCACTTTGTAGTGTGCAAGCGCCCACAGGAGCTAGGACGGCATGCCAAATAGCGAGGAAATTCAGCGTCATCGAGATCATTAGCGCTTCCAACGAGGTCGTCCAAACTCCCTCTCCCCGTCCACGATGGTGAACACGACAAGCAACTTAGGCAATCTGATTGAAATCACACAACTTGAGAAGCTTGTACTGCGGTCATAGAGCAGGCTATCTCACCTGTGAGACATTGAAGACCGGCTCCGATGCTCGCCAGTAGGGTGCCGATTCGAATGACCCACGAATGTGGCCACGCAAGTGCCGCAACTAGCATCTCACCGCCCATTGATTCACCAAACCTACAATGCAACCATTCGCATACATGCGTCGCAGCAATGTGACTGCGTTCTGGTGAGAAGTGAGAAGTGAGAAGCGAGAAGTGCGCCTTACTTATCTCGAAGAACACGACCGTCGGCAACAGCAGGGAAGAACAAGGTGGTTGAAAGATCTAGTGGCCAGCTTGGTCAAGGAAATCTCCACTGTCACCACGCACTGATGCTGCTGATAAAGCCAAGACTATAGACACGAAAAATGAGCCAATTCGATTCCTGCAATTGTGCTGCCCTTCAATGCTAAATGGAGTGAAGCATGGATTGTTGAAAGGATACACACAAAACTGGTGAACATAACGGCACACAGCGTCCCAACAGGAATGGAGAATTGAGGGTTTGCCAAATCGCCAGATCGGTTCGAACCTGCCATCAGACCTGGCAAAGAGAGTAAAGGTACTGCGGACAGTGTTCAATGCGTCTGCATTCACCGATCGTCTGCATGAACCACGAAGATGTCCAACATATAATCCTCTCCTCTCAAACCGCAAACACACTTCCTAGTAATGCCTTCCCTTCTCGGTTAGCACCACACTAGATGCCCTGACATCTTCAACGAAGCCTAGCACTGTCCCAAAGCTTGCTTTGCAAAAGTGGTGCTGCCTCCAACGCTGCCACGTGCCCAATCGCAACGTCCATGTCGTCTGCATTGTGACGTCTTGTTGGTGGACCACCAAACGGTGTAACTGCCAATGGCATTTGGTAAGGAAACCAACTTGTGCCAACCAGTGTCAGCATGACAAGAGACACTTCATCTATGGCGGTTCCATTACCAGTCCATGAGTGGGCATGAGTTGAACACTCAAAACAGCCCAACAAAATCGGCCTACGCTCATGAGGTCCACTGATGCTTTACTGCAATCAGGGATCCCATGTGTATTTGCATCAACTCAATTCCCTCAACGCTGGAAGAATGCGTGTGACGAGTGCAGTTTGGACACATTGCCTACTAGGAGGGTTGAGAAGAGCGCTGTTAACAAAGGACGTGTGCACAACGTACCAGTCACCGAGGGGAAGAAAATAGCGATCAAGATGGTAAAGCTGGTGGTGATGTCAGCAATGGCAGACGCCTGGCCATACTTCGCGCTGGGTGGGAAGCTAATCTCATCGTACGATTGGCCTGCCTCCCGATAATGAGCCGTGAGAACATTCTCTAAAATCACGCAAACACCTCCACATTACTCAGTCAACTCTCCCCCGACTCTCCGTCAAGCCCACTTTGCGGTGCACATAAGCTCACTCCTCATTCCAATGCTCATTTCGCCTCGTGCATTTCGCACTCTGCAGAAACTACTTCTCCCTTCCCTCTCTTCATACTCCTCACATGCTAACCATGCTTTCGACTCCAGTGTCTGCTTACAAATGCTTGCCCGACGATGTCGAGCGACTAGAGTGTTGTAGCAGAGAAGTAAGTAAACGAGTAGTACGCCTTCTTCACACATGGCAACCAGCAGACGCCACAGGTCTGCTACACATACACCACTCAGTCACTGCTTCTACCCTGCTTGTCGATGCCTTATTCTGTCAACACCTCACCACAGCAGACACTTCTGCCCCACGTGAAAGATAACTCACACAACACCTAACTAACCCCGTGTTGGCAAACGAAAGCTCACCGTAGAACATGTTCGAGGCGAGACCTGGAATGGCGGCGAATTCGGTGACATTGTTGGCGTTAAAAAATTCACATGCATCAAGCGAATTGTTGCGACCACAGTAGAGGTGGTAAAGTGGACCAGTGATGTTCTTGTGACACTGCAACGTCCCATTCTCCAGTATCCGTGATTTGGCAATCAGGCGACCTCCAAGAGCACACACACTGTGGTGAGTGAAAGAGAGTAGAGATGGCAGTGAGAACCACTGGAAATAGCCTTCCATATAGTAACACTGCACACCTTCTATTCGAGGCAAAAAGCAGCCAAATGAGGGACTTAGATAGGTGATCATGGTAAGTCACATCAGCCTCATCTAAGCAATGGCCATTTTGATACATTGTCGTGAGGCGGACCATGTGTCAGTGTAACATCACCTCTGCTACCCTGGCAGCACGAGTAGCGCCATCGAAGTTGAGCAATGTCGTAAATTACTCAACTGTCACAAGTCTCCCTACATTATAAATGTACTTGATTTCATTATTACTGAATGCCTTTCGCATGTGCATTTGTAGTGATGGCCACGTTTTGGAGGGACTTGAGTGCTACAGCAAGGACAACTGCTTTATAGGGAGTGACTGGCAATGCTTGAAGCCGTCTCTCACACACCCACCACCCACCACCCACCCACCCAACACCACCGTCATTGCCATCACCATCACTATCATCTACATCACCCATAATGAGTTGACTTAACTATATTGTATCAGCGAAATGGATGCTGATGTGGCACTGTGAAACTTCCTCCAACACACAGTACTCGGGCAGGATGTGATGGGCTGACATAGAGATGAGCTCGTGCACTTCCAACATGGTTGACAGGTCGGGCCGTTTTGCAAATGTGCAACGCTGCAACAGTGCAACGGTGGAGCTCACACTAAGCCCTTACCAAAACCAGGAGTTAAACAACCTATCGAATTGCTGCGTCAAATCTCAGTGCACCGAAATAGAGGGCAAATATACATTTATGCACTAAGCATGGGGGTTGCCTCATAGCAGGAAGTGGATAGTCTGCATCACAAATAGAATAGCAAGGAAAAAGCTATGGGTAGCAAATATCTACTCCCTCCCCACGCAAACTTTGGCCATGCCATTTGCACTTCAACGAAGAGAGGAAACAACCCCACCTATGAACTTACACACTTGCATTGGTGGAAGCAGGTGACTACCTAATGCTACAAAGAAGACAACACGCCACACAGATACTGCGTGAAACACTTTACTTGATGCTCATCAAGTCCTTCGGCAAATGGGCGTGTAGATTAGGTAGAATGCTCGGGACGACAGCGCTTAGTAAGCATATGGAGAGCACATTTGTGAGGAAACAAACGTTAGGATAAAAGTGGAAGTTATAAAGGGACTGCATGTGTAAGACTAGAGTGGCAATGGCGGTACGCTATTCGGATCGCTTTATGCTACAGACACCCACCCTGTCATTCCATCTAGCCACCAATCATGACGTCGTGGCAATCAACTCAGTAAGTTAGTTGTGGTATTTGCTCAAACGATTGTTGGTGGGAAAAGAAGTTGGCATAGCGCGTCGTTGGCGTCACCACCACTGCAGTTGTGGACAAATGAACGTGAACACTAAATACGTCAACAGTTCCACCAACACAGGGAACTGGTGCTCGGCTCACACCGACTACTCTACCGCAGATAAAATCACCATTTTTTCTAGAGGCTGGGACTGGGGCTGTTAGTCTGGATGAAACCAGTTGCACGAGGAAATGTTTCGCATTAAATCATCGCAGCACGTCAAGCACCTACTGCACGACTCCTGCACTAAATTATGCTACTTGTTAGCACATGCACAGATCTCGGGTCTGCTTTTGTGAAAGCAAGCTAACCAGACACAATAGCTTTAGGCGACTTCTTTGCTTTGATGCTCTGCTTAACTTTGCGGTCGGTTACGCAAACCGCACTTCCGCTCGTCGGTCTGGCTTCCAGACCACCATGCCCATGCCATCAGTGCCTCAGCCACGGTGTTGTGGCTTCACACACACTTTCAGTAAGAATCTGCCACGCTACACTCACCATGGTCGTGCTGCCAAATGATCAGCCATAAGGCAAGAGATGGAGGAGCTTCCGTCGCTGACCACATAATCTGTGAGGACGCCTAACAATTGCAGGCCAAAACAGCATCCACCTTCGTCAGTGTTCTAAGCCCCACAGACTCCTCCCAAAGCAGAGCAGTCAGGGCTAACTTCCAAGTTCCATTCATCAACGCCACAAACCAATGTGGGCTGACTATCCAGGTGGCACAATGTTGGCAGCCCTGAGGACGCTCTTCCTTGCACAATGCTGCCAATAGGCCTTCTGCTTTTGTAATGGCTTTTCATACGCTCTGGCTCATGCGTGTCCTGACTAACATCAGCAGTTACTCTGTGGGCAGTTAGCTTAAGAACCACAACGCAAATGGCTTTGAGTAGGAACAAATGAGGAAAGCATGTACACGCTTGCCCAAGAAAGGCGGAGGTAGTGTTAACAGCGAAGCACCGCCTTCACGAAACACTGCAAATCGCAAAGTGTTGAGGAAGCGAATGCACAACGCTGAAGCGAGTAGCAACAAAAGGCGGTGCTCAACAAGATTCATGTGACATAGAAATCACATGGGCACATATTAGGCCACATTATCTGGCTCTGCATCGACCTGCAAATGAAAGTGCTTCGTTCACCACCGTCTAACAGAACACCGCAACTCTCCTTCGCCACCATGGCCACAGATTAATTGCTTGATCGATTGATCAAGTGATTGATTGGTTGACCGATTGATTAAGTGATTGATTGATTGATTGATTGATTGGATTGGATTGATTGATGGGTAGGTAGGTAGGGAGGTAGGTGAGCAACAAATGAACCACCGAAATCGAACAAATAATGATACCTGAGGCTTGCAAAATAGAATGCGGAGGGGAGATGGGGCAATGAGGGAGGATAAGAGAGGTAGACATGCAGAGTATATGTGTGGACGTACTAGGGACTTCTGGCTGGACTGGCAGTGAAGATTCCAATGTAGATGCAGAAAATGGATAGGAGTACAGCTGCCAGACTGAGCACGGAGAACTTGCTCACAAAGCGTATGCCGATAAAGACGCAGACCATAACGAGGAATGTGAGGATTGTGCCGTACACCCGCGTGTTGTTAAACAGCGAGGCGCTGTCACTTATGTCGCCAAACAGAGAGGCCTGCGGACACACGTACTTCTGTCCAGGCAAGAAAACACCAGCACGGTCAAATGGTGGCAGCGGTGGCGATTACTGCTGCAAGCAATTCCATCCACTTGCACTACTACTTCATTAAAGTGACAATGAAGCATAGAAGTGACTCACTCGTGGTTGAGGCTAAGAGTACATTTGTGAGACGATGTGGGACAACTTGGGGAATGTGGTGCACTCTGCGTGTACACTTCCGCCCAAATGGTGCTAATCCCCTCACCAGTAAGCTTTCAGCGCGTCCTGTCCTCACGCCTCACGTTAACAACTTCACGTCTATCTTCCTCCTTCCTTATCAAGCCTTTATAATGCAGACAGAGTTCGCTTTGCCCTCATTCTAAATTGCATGACACGCACTACGTGCGTGCACGGAAGTTTCCATTTCGACACCTGATGATACAACTACATGTACATGACCCATTTCATCCTGCGCCACCACCGTTCAAGCTTGTCTTGCTAACTGACGGTGAATAAATTTACACTGTGTACACATTGCTTTTTCTCTCCCTGTAGCAATGAGACATTACTTGAGGGTAGGTCATAACGCATCCTGTGCCTTTCATCCGTGGTACGCATGATAAAAAGACCATTTTACAGTCACCACATAGATCTACGAAACACACACACACACACACACACAGTAATGGCAGCAACAATGCTGTGAAAGAAACCTACCAGAAAGACTTCAACAGATCCCACTAGGTACATAGCGGCCGCCATTGAAGTGCCAAGGTAGAAGAGAATGCCCACGGCGCCACCGAATTCTGGACCGATTGACCGCGATATCATGAAGTATGAGCCGCCAGCCGGCACCTTCCCGTTTGTAGCAATCGCAGACATACTCAGAGTGGTTATTGTTGTCTGGTAAAGAAATCCAACTCGTCACATACACCTCTGCGCACTACTACTACTACCACCACCACCACCATCACCACTACCACTACCCACTTGCGCAAATTCACCCGCGCATGGCGCTGCACTGAGTTCTCCACCTACTGCCCTCCCCATCCGAGGCACTCATCTCTGCTTCCAACATCGTCTTCTTACCTGCTCTCCCACGCGCCATGCACACTGATAATAACACTGCTTTGCTCACATCCCTGTGTCTCGCAGTCTATTCAGAAGCTGCCTACGTGGTGCACATTTGGCTTGCGCAGCTTACTGCGATCAAAGCATTGTCCACACGAATCCTACGCACTCACTTTCACTCAAATGTGCCACTTTTCAAGCCAATGTGCAAGGATGACACACCCATCCATCGTGGCGGCAAGTAATCACCCCGTCCGGTGGAAGCGGATGTGAAGTGTAAATTGTGCTGTCCGATTAAACAGTCCACACCACACATCAGACACTTCAACTATGCTAGGCAACACAACTGGTCACATGAGGGTCGCCGAACTCAGCACTTGATGAACCATAAAGTCATCATGACAAAGGCGTCTGCCCGCACAGCTAAACAAACCAAGAAATTGTAGTCAGCACCCACACCACCTTGTGGGGCATGCTGAAACGTGTTGACTAAGACGACATTCGCAATGACAGGCTCCACTTCAGATCGCACTTGACGAGGGTCTCAACTTATGGTGGGGATGACAAAAATGTGAAGTGAACATTGGAGGAAGAGATGGGACTCACACAGAGACAACAGAATCCCACCATGAGGAAAAACTGTAGGCCACCCGCCACGCCTGCAATCCACGGCATTCGCACGAAGAGGAGCACACCAAATATGTTTTGAATGCACGGCAAGAAGACGCCCAAGAATGTTCCCAGCTTCTGTTTCTACAGGGGATGGAAGACAAGAAGACACTGGGATTCAATTCGAGCGTGCGAAAACGCGGAAACAAAGATGTATTGAGTTAATTATGGCAAGCAGTGCACAACACACAATTCCGCCCCACCAAGAGACCCTTTCCACAAACCCTCCTCTCATGCACCGCATTCTTCCTAGCTTCCGTGCGAAAAGAGGAATTGGGTTGGGGAGTAGGCATGGTGAGGATGAAGGTGGGCTAGTGCTTCTCCATCTCCCCTCCTTACCTGCTCCCACTAGTCGACTTCTTCTCACTGTTTCGGAAGGAGGGGTTGTGCTTTAACACCCTTGTGTCCACTTGTGTCCTGCCAAGCGGATGGTGATAGCATTTCCAATTACTCTTTGCCCTCCACCAACTGAATGCTCCTTCTGAGAGCAAACATTTCTGTCTGCAGTTCACTCACCTCACAATGCATGCATGCATGCATGCATGCCTTTTGGGAGCAAAGGCAGCCTCAGTGGTGTGTATTTGTGTGTGTGTGTGTGTGTGTGTGTGTGAGTATGTGTTGGTTTGTGTTGGTGTTAGTGCGTGTTTGTGTGGTTGGTGAAGAGATGTGCAAATTGTTTTGGGGATAACTAACAATGCAATCGTTTGCACAACAAGCGTTGCATCACAAGAACCGTTCCCCACCATAGACCAGTCGACGAGCACTCTTCTCTTCATCCAACGCCCTTGAGGAGTGAATGGGAGAGGGTGAGATGTTAAGACATGTGAGGCAAAGAAGTGGAGAAACAGTGGTTTCCAACCTCCTCATCACCTCCTTACACATGTGGGTGAGACGCATTTCCTCAGTCGCCTCCATCACCACCTCCACTTCCCTCTCCATGTGGGTGCAACCCATAAGCCAACTGCTCCCTCGGTACTCACGCAAGTCATTGCCGTGGCCTCCTCCACCACATGCATCGCTAGCCACCTAAAACAATTGCAGCGCCTAATTTGCTGCGCATTCCAAGAAAGGTAGCAGCTTCACCTTGACACACTCGCAATTGGATTCTCCTTGACAAGTTGGAATCACATGCATCAGGTTGAAGCGAAGTGTGATGAGATGGCGGTGGGTTCGAAAGAAGGAGGAAAGACAATGGTAAAGAGGAGAGGAACCGGCACCGTAAACTTCGACCGATGCATATCCACCCATGCCCCAACTTGCAGGCACATAAACAGTGGTGCCATATCTCCTGGTTCCTGTAATGCTAACCCTAACAACTCCACCGAGCTCATCTTATTGCCACGTACTTCACACCGCTACGTAGGCGTCTGAAATGCACGTCCTCCACTCTACTGTGCTTACACTATCTAGCCGAAGGTGAGGAGTGGAATTCGTCTGGCAAGTAAGTCTGTCTAGGCTGTGCCTGCCTCGCATCCACATCTTCATTTTCCTTCTGCCCCACCTCTCCCATTGGACGTCAGCATTGAAAGTCACAAATGCTGATTGGCTGTGCATTCAACATTCCCACTCCACATTGGATAACGGTGTAGTGGGAGGATGGCTCTACACTTTCCTTCAAATTCTCTCAGGTCTCTTCCACCATTGCGAATGCCCTTTACAGACGGCAGTATGTAATTTACAATTCACCCTTAGCAACTCACCAAAGAATAAATCCTTAATGCCAACAAGAGTTATCACTGAGCAGGAATGCCTACATTTCCTTGGAAAAGTTTAACATCATATGTTAGAGTCAAGATCAGAAAAGTCAAGACCTCATTGGCAGGTTTGCCGACACCGCTTCCGGTTGGCGACCACAGCAACTCCCATTTCATGGTGACAATGTGGGTTTCAGAGATTGGCCAGATTAGTCTCTCCTACCGAATGGACTGCAATAACAAACTACCCATCTCCAAATAGGGCTCTGGAGAAAGCTTTGTGTCCGATTGTGGGAGAAGGATGTAAGTAATGGGAAAGCAGTCATAAGAAGGGTAAGGAGGGAGAGGGAGGGAGGAAGGTGGGTAGAAGTACGCGCGCTTCCAACGTTTATGCCTGCTGGTCGCGCGACGGCGAATCAATGATTGCGTGATCCAGTCGCGCGTGAAACGCCTCTCTCGTGGATAGCTGGTAGTGTCACTTCATCAACATCATCTTCAGCACGCCCTTCCACCCACCATGTTCTAACCGCTGCCTGTACACGTCGCACATTTACGCTCCCCTCATTCCACGCACATCTATCTGTCTGTCTATCTATCTATCTATCTATCTGTCTGTCTAGCTGGCTGGCTAGCCGGCTGGCTAGCTGTCCGCGGCAATTGACAGGTTTACAGCACACCTGTATCCACACAATGTGATTGCATCAGAAACGCGTCAGCTACAAGCAAGCACTCATATTCCGCGTCCTTTCACATGCACATCGTGCGATAGTTGTAGGCGATAGATGCTCGTCCTATTATTCGCATCGTGCACATTGCAAAAAAGACTGAGCGCCATGTGAGTCAGTGCTTGTCTCCTCGAATTTCAGTTTTCCTCACTCTGAATCACGATTGGATGAGAGTGGCTGCCACTGGGTGATGTGAATGGGATAACTATCCGATTGGCGCATGGATAAGCAGTCCTGTCTTGCAACCATTCCAGATCGCACCGTATCACATTACACTTACGTGACTCCACTTCTTCCCCTTCTTCTCCTCCACTGACACTAGCAACTGGCCTATTCCTTCTCTTTAAATAACTTTGCCCCTTGTAGGCTGCTTCACGGTCGGTAAAAACACATTGCTGGCTGCACAGATAACGTCGTTCTCTGCTTCCGGAGGAGTACGGATTTGTCAAAGCATAAAGGTGGGGCTTGCCGTCACATTCTTGCCACAAATCAAAACTCTCTGCTGCCTCCTTCTTCAGTGTCCCTTTTGAGTCCGCAGCCAGAGCTCACTGCAACAGGCCATTAACCCCAATGGGAAGGCTTCTATATACGCACATATTTGACCTTTTGCCAGTAATGATGTCATTCTCCACAGCACCCATCATTTTCAAGCCAAAACACTTGGGAAATTCATGTGCCTGTGAAATCCACCACTGTGAGCACCCACAATTAATAAGCTCGACAGACAGCCAGTGAAAGTTGAAAGGTGGTGTGGAAATCCACTTCCTTCCCGCTGTTCATTTACGGCTGCACAGTCATCTGAGGTCAAGCTATGACCTCATCGACTTAAGCATTGGATGAGTGAAGAATGAAGGGGTTGGAGACATTGTGGTCAGCATCCTGTGTCGCCTACTTTCAACTAGCTGATCTACTCACTTTGTCATCGGCGTTACCGCCATCAAGGCTCTTCTTTCTGTTGAAGTGGCTTCGAAGTCTTCGGCCTCGAGTCAATTTGCCATCGGATTCAGCTTGTGGTAAAATGAACTGAGTCCAAACAAACCACCACCCAAATTGGTGCTTACTGTTCAAACGACCAAAATTTGCGGATGTGTTTTACAAGTCTACCTACTTTACTTGAATGTGGGCATTTCCTCACTGAAAGTATCCACATTTACCTCAATGTGTGGCTGCATCAAGCTTGTCATCGCTTTCAATGACCACGCTCCTAGGATGACATTTGTAATGCATGGCTCACACCTTGTCCTCTCTACACGACCACGACAATGCTGCCGTGAGAAAGTGATCGCGGAACTGACACTGATGCGAGTCAAGTTGAATAATAGATGCACGAACAACTGAATCTCCTCAATCCACACAAGTGGGAATGAAACCAGTTTGAAACTTCACTGTACCAATCTGCCTGCCCACGTAATGCAAGTCAAGGTAGGTGAATTAAGGCACGAAGGGCTTTGCAGCTCTTCTCACGAGTCAATAGTTTCGCTACAACCATGGTCCAAAGGGGAGGGTAAATTAATCGTCTTGCGGGAGTGGAAAACGTGTAGTGCCTGATTCACCTCACCACCACTGCCACAACACTCCACCCCTCTTCTCCTCCGAAATGGATAGACGCATTTGCCTATGTTGTGCACCTATGAGTAGGAGTGGGGAAGGAATGGACGACTATTCGTGGTGTCTTTCCACCTCTCAAAGCTTGAGTTATGAAGCTGGCAGACAGAATAGACTATCGATCGATTATGAATTCCCCAAAAGAATAGTAATGCAATGTAATGCAATGCAATGCAATGCAATGTGCATGTCCACCGAGACCTGGTTTGTAACACTTACTATGCTTATCGACGCTGACTTGATTAAAACTCATTTATAGCTAAGAGGTTGCGACAAATCGAGTCGAGCCACCAAATGCAAAGCACCAGCTAATCAAAAGTACGCACGTGTATCGCATAGCTCCCCAGGGTGGTATCTCGCAATACACAGAGTCCTGTGCATGCACTATAAAGCGTGGGCAGATATACATCAGTGCAGCTATTTGCACAACATGTGGGTTGAATCGGATAGATGCGGTCCAAGCTTCTTCACTTTACTAAGCAATGCAAACCCCACTCCGAGTGCGTAAAAGCGAACCTGGACACTTTCGCAGTAGAAGCATTTGCGGTGGCGGGACACTCCAGTTGCACCTGTCAGTGTTTAAATCGTTTCTAGTGATTTCGACAATGCATCACTGTAATTCACTAACACACTCGGAATGCAGTGCATTGAAAGTGGGACACTCTCTAGTCTGTGTGGTGGGGTTTGTGTGTTGCAAGTGCTTCACGTGATTGGAGGTGAACGTGTTGGGGGTAGCTACTATCAGCTGTGGTTTACGTGATGTTGGTAAAGTGGGCTTGTGCTCTACACCTACATCAAGTGAGAGGTGGGTGTCGTGGTGAAAAGGACTGCACAAACGTGTTCCAACCACATGCATTTGTAGGTGACATTGAGTTTAATAAAATAAGCATAGTTATTTTTACTACTCCACCTCACGTCTTCGCAAGCCAAGAAAGACTGTCTGTGCCTGACTAACTAGTCCGTTGTGAGGATCGGCTCTTTAATGCAGCTTTTGTTAAGCAAACCAATACATCGTTGGTTACTCCCAAAGGATTCACTCGTCACCCAACCATCCATCCACCCGCCCACTCACCCACCCACCTACACAAACACCAGCGCACATTCACACACACAGGCACACACGCCCACACACTACTTAGGATCTTCTATACCCACAAAAGGTCATGACATGAATTGACTACAGTTAGAATTGTTACCCAGAGGTAGAATAATTCACTTTATTAAGAGCAGAGCGTCATGGAATCTGCAATCGTCGTCTGCTTCGTGCGGCACAACTAAGACAACGCAATTCGGGGCTTTACACCACCGCTAGAACACAACATTCGAGGCGGACACTGGCCCATCCTCATTCTCATCCTCCTCTTCGGCGGCCCCACTCACGCTCTTCCACTAACCCATTTCTCATTTTCAATCATTGACAAACGCATGATCACATGCGAGGCGGATAGTTGAGGAGTAGAAATGAGGCAGCAATGGAGGTGACTAAAGCTGGTTTGTAGAGACATGGAAGTGCGTGCAAGAAAGACACGCAGTAGAACGGATCGTTGTTGCAAAGGAGATGTTTGTTGGCAGTGCAATTTTGACCATTACAATGAGCTGGGTATTTCAGGAAGAATTCTGCATAGTTGACCTCCTAAATGCACAGATCGAGCGGCGATTCCACGTCGTCTTACGTGTCAGAATAGCGATTTTAGCACAACTTATTTACAAAGGATTTAATTAGTAAACGAATAAAGAGGTAGTGATTGTATGCTTAGTGCCTCACTGAAAATCTTTTTAAATGGTTAGTCATGTTATGTCACAAAAGTCCAGTTTTAGTTCCTTTTTTCTCCTAGACACTGCGAAAACGTTTTAAACCCTACCCCAACCTGGTTCATTCAGTCCAAACGGGTAAATGTTGAC
The DNA here is from genome assembly GCA_001923025.3 of Taenia multiceps. NCBI lineage: Eukaryota > Metazoa > Platyhelminthes > Cestoda > Cyclophyllidea > Taeniidae > Taenia > Taenia multiceps. Next base: position 3,547,638 of record CM010311.1, read on the forward strand.
AACATTGACAGTTTAACCCCTTAGCACTTCAAAATGCTGCAAGAGACTGCGTGGAGGAGTGGGTCAGAAGATCGTAAACATATCAAAGCAGCCGTACAGTGTTTAATAAAATTTGACCTCCACCTTCTGCGAACCTACACCCATTACGAACTGGGAGCAATTAAAACGCCTCTGTCTTCGTTTCGTCAAAATCTGTGCACACCATTAGGATTGGCAATTTTTCGATTCATCTTAAATACCTGTCATCTGTTCTTCAAATAAGTTTCAAAAGTGAATAATTACATACGACTTACATCAGGCTAAATTGACATGCTCGGTTTTGCTTGGTCTTAAGTAGGTACAAATACCCTGTAGGTAACAGTGGGGTTGCTTTGTCTATACATGGTTAAATGAGAAAATATATGGATGGACTTTTACGGTCTGCATGGGTGCGGAATGTTTGACTACAGTCAAGAGACCTAGACACTTGTGCAGGTGGAAAGGGGATACATTCTGCACGAATGTAGAAATCGCTTTTAGTCCCATTCATTTGCCTCACAAATGAGCTCATAATTATAAGGTCAGTACATGCAACTACGCTGTACATTTAAAAGCATGTCACAAGGTTCCCCAACCTGTCGGTGCTTTGCGCCGGTTTTAGGGACTTGAAGATGAGGTAAAGTAACAGCAGGTCGTTATCTGCTACGCGTATTGTTGAAGTCGTTGAGAAGACAGCCAAAACTGACGTGAATGCTAACAATGGTGGCTATTAATCCATACACCATACTGATTATCACCTTTCATTTATCCCTTTGTAATTCATATTATCGATGGAAGCAAACGACTTAGAATGGGATATATTCGTTAAAATATAGTAGTTCAATTTGTGTATTTTATGTATAACGGCTTTTACAGAAGAGAATACTGGCGTTAAGGCATTTTCACGACAGCTTAACAGGTTAAAAGAGTTATGACCGGTCGGCTGAACAAGATAGAGGAGTAATCCTATTTAAAAAACAACCGTGCAGTTAAAACGCTTCACTTAAAGAGGAAAAAATTACAATGCTTAAAAAGTAATTTTGACCTTTGGTCTAACTTGAGAATGAAAAAGCGATTTGACTAGGAAGTAATCATAGAAGAACACAATTTCGCCTACCAATCCTCCAATTTACTACACAAGTAGAGCCTTAACAAAGGACACCACTTGTTGCACTGTTTTTTTCGATTACTTCTGTTAATTCCATTCACTTCCTAATTTTCTTTGGCCTTGGCAACTTTTCCATTGAAAAGTAAAAACACATTTACTGAAATTGGAAGCCTTTTAATACATGCATTTGGAAAATCAAAAGGATTTTCGGAATAAGGGTAGTAACATGGACAAACACCAAACAAATTGAACAAGAAGTGAGGAGTAGGAGAGTTCTCAGTCAGGCTCTTACTGCTATTCTTCAACCATTCAGTGCAGCAGGACACACTAACGCTTCACTGAGGCAGTCACGCACACAATTTGGCGCAATATCCTCCCACGACAATAAACTTTACTAGTTTCTTCTCCACTTTTTGTCGGTGTGAACTCAGGCATTTAGTCATTTCAGTGACTTTGGCAGAGAGTTAAGGTTGCATGCTCTGTTGGTGTGATCAACACGCATTACAGGTTGATCAAGTTGACTGGGCAGCATCAACCTCAGAGCAACTATAACTAGAACTACTGGAACATGATTTCTCGAGAAAACTCGCACCTCTAGATAAAACGTGACATTTCAGCAATGACCACCACATCTTCAGCGGTAGATCAGAAGCACGCTGATAGCTTCAGCGCACAATTCTTCAGCAGGGCGCAAAGCTTAAGCACTCCATTTAGACTTAAACCAGAAGTGCACTGAAGATTTTGCCATTTGTTAAGGAGGAGTCGAATGAGAGGATGAACTGATCCAGAGTACATTCAACAGACCATAAACTGCACGGTGCAGACAATCGTCGGTGTGAGCTGAATATTTGATGCATTAGGGACGGGCATGATTTATGCAAGTCCATTCCCTCCATTGGAGGTGAAGGTTACTTGCTCTCAACCACAGGTCTTCTTCTCATGTCTACTTTCGCCAGCCCATCACACACCCACGGACAACTAGAGGCGTTTGCCTTTCACACAACAAAGAAATAACAACACTCAGCTGTCAAAAATCTCCCCATTACAGGCAGAAGTGAATAGAACATACCGCCTTTCTTGTTGCTTGTTTGTGCCTCAGCAATTTCGTCTCGTTGGCTGTGGGCTCAATGCCTCCAGTGTAGGCGGAAAGCTTGTGAATTACTGAAGGTAGGGGTGGACGTGTACCATATTCGCGCTATAATTAACAAAAGATACTATTACATCCCCACTCAGTGGAGCAGGCAATCCATCTTAATTTACCTTACAAAACACACCTAACAGATCTATTCATCACCCAGAGAGAGGGCAGTGATTTTGCAAACCCTTTGCCAACCAAGGAGCACGCAATCCTTCCTACCCGCAGCAGACACTGCACGATGGAGGTGACAGTAAAGAGTAACCCCTCAATCGAACAATTGAGTGCTTGCACAACTACGCATTTGTGTATCAGCTACGGGTGTGGCAACGCTCCTCCAGACAACAATATTCACTATTTACTTGTTGGAGAATAAGGAGGCACTTCATTTTGGCTCACGTAGGCTCACGTAGGATGACTACACACCCCACTACCCTCATCGGACCAATTAACAACTACTACGGAATGACAGGAAAGCTCAATGTTCCGTCATTAACAACTGCAACAAGCACTTGTACGTGATTAGGAAACTTGACTACACCACGAATAGGACACGACACGGGCGTAAGCCCAAGCCACCGCACGTACTGGTGAAAAGGGAATGCACATGGAGGTTTGCCCAGTAAGAGGATTAGGCGGTGAAAACGGGACCACATTGCCATCTCATTCTCATTGTCATATGTCATGAGTCATTACGCACCCCGCCAGATGAGTCATCACAGTTGAAGGAGTTGGTGCGGTGGATGGACGCACGAACAGAGCGTTGGACCGTTCAATGGAGGGCAATTCCATGCACTATGTGGGGCTTTTGAACCCTAAACAGGCCATTACCACTTTCCCACGTCAATGTTTCGCTGTGTCATTAAATCTCACCTCGACACGCTCCCAACCTATAAGCATGTTCAACACGTCCGTTTACCTCAATGCTTCAAGACTTAATGCACATTGAGATAAAAGAAATAAAAAGGGAACCAAATGATAGAAGAAAAATGTACATTTTAAATGTCATTAAAATAAGACATGGTCGATAGTACAGACGATGACCTTGTGAAGATAAATGTGGAGCATCACACATGAAAGTGGAGTTTAATTCGGTCATTTGCTTTGTCACTCTTCAGGTCATGGGGTACCTGCAGGCTCAAGCATAAACATATTGGAGACTTTGGACTGGAGACTGTTTTTCTACGCAGTCAGATTTGAGTGGTTTGTTAAATCAATTTTGAATGAGTCCTTTGCCTGATGCCAAATTGTTTTTTTTTCCTGACTGAGCCAAGAATTTAGGAGACCATCTGTCTTTACAACTAACCGCTTCGTATTTTTTTCCCAGGCCCTGGCCAAACTGATTTCATTCGTCTATCATTGCAGAGGGGCTATTGCATCGCACTGGTTTTTTCTCAAAAAAAAGAGCAACCAACAAAACTTTGTCGTTAAAACTTTGGCCTCAAAAGCCACACAATTGCCCGAGGGTGTCACCCTCACTTCACTGTCAATGATGTAAGCTAATTGATGACAATAGAAAGAGTTCCTCTCACGTCCTAGAAATAAGTAATGAAACGGCCCCATTTTTTATCAAATCATGTAACAATGTCCAGATCGTAGAGGTAAATCTTGCCATTAGGTTAACTATTTCGTTTGATTTTGTTAATATTGCAAGCCTCCGACCATCATGACGGCTAATCAAGACAATTTATTGCATTTTAAATGCGATCAAATGTGTTTGGGAGAAAAAAGAAGTTTTCTAGACCGAAAGTTTGTTAATGTGATAATTGACTCTGCTAATGTATAATTACGGAAAACGAGGAGAATGAAGCACAAAGCACATTCAAGTCGCCTTGCTAACTATTCCATGTTTTAAGTAAACCGAGCTAATGTTTACAAAGGTTGGGAGAAAAAAGGTGGAGCTTGAACGTTCAGCTTTAACCCAAACGAAGAGTGAAGGCTTTTTGAGGAAGAATAATAATATTACCACCCCATTTGCACTCAAAACGCCTGTTCATTATTTCAAGGTTTGAATGGAGCCGACTCTACGTACAACAGTCACTGGGACAGTCAGTAACTCTATAATGCTTGGCTTTCAGTGCTACGTAATATTTCTTAATTAAACGCGATAATAAAGATTCATGAAAAAATACTGCCTGACCATTTATTACTCTTGCTTAAAAGGCTAGCATCTTGTCCGACTTTAAATTCACCTATCTTGAAACCTATCCATGGTCGCTTCTGTATCCGACAGCCCTACCTGGAAGTGTTTCATACTTCAAGCGAAAACTACTAAGAAAGATTTAGTTATCGAATCTAAAACACAATCGCTGATGAAGTTTTGCGTCAGGTACGCTCACGTCTCAACTTGGATTGCAAACAATACAGTTGGAAACTGTTTGTTTCATCGTTCAAGCTCTGCCCAAACATAGCTGCAGCATCTCCTTTGTTTAACCCCGATTAAGCAGGAAAAATAAATCTTGGTATGCATTAGCCTGAATTAGGTGCAGTAAAGTGAATTCAAGCAGCAAGTATTGTGTACTTGCTAATAAAAGTCTGCTTGCCATTAAGCTGTAACTGGAAGAATTAGCGCTCCATGTTAGCAGTCTACACGACCTTTGTCAATTCCAAATGTCATGCGAAATAAGTTCGCAATTACGAGACCATATGCAACTTGAATTATTTATACTTTTTTTCCAAGGAGAAAAAAGGTCGTAATGCTTGTAAAAGGGATTCTACCCGAGTTCTATAGTGGTGTCAGTGGATATTTCGTGATGATGAAGTAAAATTTAGATACTTCAAAAGTGGTGAGTACTGAAACATAAAAAAACAGCGACGTTATTGTTAGACCATGAAGGATAGTGAGGCACGATAAAACAGCCACCATCAGAGGTAATGAAGCTGACTTCATTTAAATTAAGAAGCGCTTAAAAGTTGAAACAAATAAAGAAATGAAGTTATAGCTCTCTATGGTTTAGATAACTTCTAGCAATTTTAAAGACCTCTTAAAGTCTAGAATAAGCTTGCACTAAAAGCATAACAATCATGTGCAGTCGAATTTATAAACAATGCAACTATTTGACCTCTTGGAATTTGTGGAGCAAACGCGAACAACCCAACGACAAAACAATAAAACAGAACAAAAAGCCACTTTGAAATATGCAACAGAGTGACTTTGGTTGAAAAAGAAGCAAAGGTCTTGACAGCAATGCCTTTTCAAAAAAACGGTTGTTCAGATGATCGTATATTTGCAAAGTTGTTTTATGACGTTCAAGTTTGCTTATGAAGTGCCCTGATATGTAGCTTCACTCTATGTTTTACTACACACATTCTTCTCTCTTTGGAGTTCATACCTCCCTGGCAACATGACCCTTCTGGCCCTTCCTTACGCTAACATGGTAGCACATTCGCCCAATCCAAAGAGCCCACTGCCTCGGTTTCTGCGCCCGGTTACCAGACTTCAATTTCTCAGAGGAAAGGCACCTGCGGATGCCTGACTTTGCACAGATGCAATAAGTTTGCGAATCACTCCTAGTTCGTGTTCTGCAAAAAAGCAGTCGGAAACTGAAACCAAATCCAATTCAACCTTCATAAATTTTATGAACGAATGATATCATCTTCCCGACTCCGGTGACTGAATGGATCTTAGGCAAGCGGCTTGATATCAAAGGGAAGTTGATGCAGATTACTTGCACTGGGAAGATACTTTAGATCTTATTTGATATAAAATGGATGGGTTTTGGGGAAATGTTCCTAAAATACCTGCGCAGAACATTGTCCTACTCTGAGGAGTACGAAACTCGTCAAACTCATACCGTGCGATTCACACCGAGAACAAATTCATTCTAGATGTAACGGAATTGGAAGAATGCACCTTCGACTTTGGAATTCAATCATTTCAGCTTCATAGAGACGATTTAAGAAGCAACATTCCTTATGGTTTTTAAATCATCAACAACTTTTGATGGTCGAGAGTGTGAGGAAGGCGGGCGCCTAGGCCAAAGCTTATACAAAGGAAACAATGGGGGATGTTCGAGTTTTGTTTAGCTTTGTGCTTATCTATGAGACAATTCTGTCTGGCGCCACGGCTCTCCGCCCCTATCCATGGACTATCAGTGAAATAAGGTTTGGCTGACTACCTCGATCAAGCGCGGGTGGATCACGTTGGATTACTTTAAATTGCTTTTCAACTTCTTATTGTCACCACAGGGGTCAAAATATTGTCCAAAAAAGAGAATTGTTGGAAAATTATGTTCCTAGATATGGATGGCGACACCAGTGATTAAAACACATCTGAAGTGGATGATTTAGGATCGTCACGCATAACGTAATGCTGTTAGCAGTAGGAAACCATGCGTGTAGATGTGTTAACCAGTGATAATTCCCAATGCACAATGCCCGAAAATCGCACAATAGTCTCCCCCAATGTAAGAAGCAAAAGTACTTTTGTAGAAAAAACTGGGAAAAGAGTCGATGCAGTTGAGGTCTATCAAACGTCAGTAAAATTCCTCGAAAAGACTTCTTTACAAAGCGCTAGAAACGTCAGCTTACAAACCTGCAGTTATAGAAGTAAAAAAATATACATCCGTGATACTTTATGTCATTTTTGTGTAAACTGCTTTCAAGTATGGTGTAAAGCTCTTCAAATAATCCTCGAAGTGGAAGTGGAGGAGAAGTACCCGCAAGAGGTGGGAAGTGGGTTGTATTAAACCTTTTCTACTGCCTTTTGACCACTGAAAAGTGGCGTTACCTCGGCCGGGTTGGAAATTAATCAAATGCAGGAGTTGTGTAGAAATTCACATCAATTTTTCCCAACAGGATCAAGATAAAAAGCGTAGGTGTGCCACCAGTGGAACATGCAACATCATTTTCGAGATGAATTCATCGAAGCAATGCCGAGGGATGCAAAGTGTTTTTGAATTAAAATGCGTAAGAAGACAACGAAGCCAAGCCTAATAAGATAATACTAGGATGAAAATCCGAAAAGGAAGAAGTACAAGTTTTTACAAACTTTTTTTAAAAATGTTTCTCGCGCTACTATCTTTGCTCAAAACAATTCAGAATGGAATGCGAATGTCATTCCATTTTGAGTGGGTACATTTTAGTTAGAATTGAACAGGTCGCTTGGTGTTTTATAACCCAGTCAAGGATGACGGTCATGGAAGGTCGGTTTCCAGTTACTTATTAAAAAAATTTTGAAGAAAGTTAAGGGCATTAATAGGAGAGGATTTGAAATAGAGTTCATTTAAGGTCCAAGCGACTCTGAGAAAGTGCGTATGCCTCATTGATTAGTCAAGCTGTCATGCATAAATCGGGATGTATTACTGCGTCAGAAAGTGGCCTGTTGAGTTTCTAATACCATACGATTCCAAGTTAGATGCAGTACACTAAGCTGCTATCGAAATAATATGCATTCACGATCAATTCATTGTTTGGGTGGTAAGATCTCGTTAAAACTAAACTGTACCTTCTCACAGAAAAACGGATGATTTTTTTGGTAAAAAATACCGTAAAAGACAAATTCAGACTGCAAAAATCAAAATAGGATACTTTCTCGACCAAAAGACCACTTATTAAGTCGATTTAAGTAAAGAAAGGGAACAGTGAAGAACACTTACGACTACTTTTGGCAAGACAGTGCTAAAATTTGCTTGTCACAATTCCGCTTCCTAGGGCTTACAGTCTACCGTCAACAAAAGACGTAGACCGTTTCTTCGAAACATATCTACTGATCGATACAACACTTTTGCGCTTCCCACCTACTTAGAAATTCATTCTTTTGCCTACAAAACTGCTGAAATGCCTTACTGTAGAATTAATTCAGATTTTGGAAATTAAAGTAACAAGGCATCACGACTAATAATATGACCTGTCAAGTTACTGTAAACAATGTGTGAACGGGCAGATTCCAAAAAAGGGTAATACACTATCACGGTCTAAAATGTGACTTGGTAAACCATCTTAAGTAATAAATTGGGAAAAAAGGGCAAAATATACCTACAACTACTATTCATAAGACAGAGTGGAATTTCGTTGGTCACAATTCTGCTTCTTCTCAGGGCTTACAGTCTACTATCAACAAAAGACGTGGACCTTTTCTTCCAAAAATATGCACTGCCACGACTGATTGACACGAACCTATTGTGCTTTTTATCAAACCTAAAATTCACCATTTTAAATGCATAGCTGCGTTCAGCAATCGAAAAAAAAATAGCATCATGGCTAAAAGTATGGCTTACCAAGTTATTTTAAGCGATGTACGGGGCGAAAACAGGAAAAAAAACACTCACGAATACTTTCGGTAAGACAGGCAAAATGTCCTAGATGCCATTTAGGAGAGTCGTGAACCGCCTTTTCCGAACACATTCATTCCTACTGCTACTGACTGACGCAAAACTTTCGTGCTCGTCGTCTAATTTAATTATCCAAGTCAATAAATTGATTGACCAATTAATAGACCACATAATTAGATCACAACTCATTCCATTGCCCTTGCTTTGGAGGGGAATAGCAGCGACTCGTTTGTGAGTTTGCATACTTCACCTAGCAATAAATCATCCATGTTCGAACCGTCAAGAGTGCATACGAAAACCTTTTTCCCAAAGAAGGGGAAAAACGACAGGCTTTTAAGGATACGCCTAACGTTACTCGTCCCGACTTCGTTTAAGTCCCCTCGATAATACTCTTGATGGAAAGTCATACTGACGAAGACAAATCCCAATAACCTCAGAAATGTTTAAAAGTGGGCTGTTTATCTAAACAGATGCTGTCAGGTGGGAATTGTTGGCAAAATTTGGCAGAGATAAAACAAGCTTCAATAAGGTAGTTTAAGTAAAAGAAGTCGTCTTTAAGCTAAACCCCTCAACAAATTAGTAGTCAGGCTATATTCATACAAGTTACCCAATAAAGTAAAGTATATCACCCTTTTTGTAACTCACAAACAAATATCAAGATTTGAAATGCGATTTTAAAACTTACTTCATAAAGTCCAAGACCTCCGTCTTCGTCCATTCCCTCTATATCGTCATCAATGGGAACCACGACATCATCGATTGGGCTACTTTCAGGAACTAAAGTTAAATTATTTTTAAATAAGTGAAAGTTAATGACAAATCTGCAGCCCATGCAAAAAGGCACAACCTAAAAGGCAGAATGGGAAAGGCTTGCAATAAAGGACGAAAAAGATGCAAATATGTCAATATTAAGTTAATTAGGCTAAAAAATGCATGCTTTTGTAAAAACTACGCATTTCAGAAGCAAAAGCCACACCTAAAGCCTTTTAAGTTAATGAGAACTTGCACACGTTTTTCATTTAGAGTAAGCTGCCGTTGTATGACAGACAAAAAAAAACTTTGGCTAGAGGTTAAACAACAGAACGAAAAGACGTTATTCTCTACCAGCAAACGTTTGGAAGAAATTAATATCATTGCAAAACAGCGAAACCATTAAAGGCTGAGCGGTGAAACACGCCAAACAGCAAACGTTAACAAAAAGAAAATATAGATATAAAAGCAGGCAAAACTGCCAAAAAAATAGCAATCATATCTTACTTCGAGCTGAATTTAAGGTGATAAACACTTTTAGAAAATAGGCTTAAAAGTTGAAAAGAGCAAAAGGTAAAGCAAGTAACGGACCTTTCTTACTAATAAGTTTACACTCTCAAGTAGGTTTTGAGGCTACATGTGTACAAGAAAATAAACCAGCTCAAAAACAGGAACAAATAACGTGAGTAGACGAAAAGGTAAAACAAATCATTTAAATTGTGTCACCTAACTTAACTGCATTATCCTAAATGCGCAAGCAATTATCGTAAAAAATTGGCCCAAACTTTTAGCAAAGCAAGTAAAGAAAATAAAACGCAGTAGCTAAAGAATCCATCCGACTTTGATTAAATTGTGCTGAACCAAGAAGGCTAAGCAACCATGAATGGAAGAGTATGAGCACGATTGGATCGTAAATCATAAGTCAATAGATAAGGTAAAGGATATCGACTTACATTCCTCTATTTTCGTCTCTTCGGTTACATGATCTCGACTTGGTGTACTCTTTCCCACGAAAGAAATTACACTGAATTTCTTTGATCGAACTTCACTGCTCATTTTCCGCCTAACGCCTCACGTCCTGACAGAAAACGGGGACGCCCTCAAAACAAGCACAATTTTGTGAGATGATGCTCAAGGTTATAATCGGAGCATACTAAACAAAAGTACAAAACATTTAACAAATATCACTAGACCATAAAATGCGTTACCTTTTTACATTTACTTTAGCCAATCAGTTGAAATATATATTAATCAAGTGTTTGTGAGAACTTAATTTAGTTATCAAATGCCAATAATCCTATGCACAAAGCGAAGTCAGCCGATGGGATTCAATGTAAAATCAAGGCCATTGATTATTATACATTGCTCTAATTTAACGCTTAAGGGCCTCTCTAAAGATAAAGGTATGCATGGCCCGGCATCAGGCCCAATTGGTGAAGACAAAATGTCCAGCCAAACCCGTGACCAAAGCTGAGAATCAAATAAACATCAAAACGCATTACGTAGCTCTTCTCTATTTTGCTCATTATCCTTGACACTTTTCTGGTCAGCCTCACGCGCCAACCATCACAACGTAATTAGCGGTGCAAGAAAACGCCTATTACCAAACCGTGTCAGTCATCAAACTTTTTTAATTGAGGACGTATTTGACGCCAACGCCACAGATTTCTCTAACTGGTATTACCTAATCCAAAGTTTTATCTGGTTTAATCACCGTTCGCAGACCAAATTTCAATCATTAATTTAGTCCGTGTGCATAATATTGCTTCAGGGTAAATAATTTAGGAAAATTAGCATGGCGCGCTGTAGCGTCCCAAGACTCCATTTAAGGTAAAAGAAGGCATAGTACTGGAGGTAGAATACATGTATTTGGGAAACAGAGGGCTTGAGGGCTGTTGGCATGGCCAAAAGGCCGACCAACCGGCCCAATACAATATGGCCACTCAAGTGACCGAAACCGGCAGTTCGAACAAATAAAGTATTACACGCGCTCATGTAGAGGTTCAAGACTTACATGATTACAAAGGAAGGCATGCTTCTCCGGCGAATGTATGAACTGCGCGCACTGTAGGCCTTAAAAACAATGACATGTTCCAAATGCCAACTTGCAAAGCGAAGGTACAATGGCCCTCTAATTGACCCTTAACTGGAATCACAAGTCAAACATCTAAACACTTATCGTATATTATTTCTCAATATTTTGATGTTATGAAATATCTCAACTTCTACTTTTGGTGAGGTGGGTACATATGTGCTCGCTGATCAAACTTCAGCTAGTCACCTTAGAGCTCGAAGGCTGCAAAGGGCTTAGCAACGCATTTGACCCATTGATAATATCTTTGATTTGACTAATCGTTTCAAATCTGCAATCTGTAACAAAATTTTGGATTTTGCTGTAGCGTCCCGAGGCTCCCTTTACGGCAATGAAGGCGCAGTACTAGGGCAGAATACATATATTCCGGAAACAGAGGACTCGGGGGCTGTTGGCACGGCCCGGAGGCATGGCCACCCAAATGACCGAAACCGGTAGTTCGAAGAAACAAAGTATTACACAGCCCCTCTCTTCTTTCGAGCGTCGTCCCCGACGCTCCCCTCCGTCAGCCTCCCGTCTCAGCCGTATCAGCCATCACAACGTAATCAGTGCTGCGAGAAGCACCCACGAGCTAACCGTCCCAGTCGTCGAGATTCGAACGCATGTGTTCCTGTAGTGCCATCAATTCCGCGTAGCACTCAGTGCAGCAAATGCGCGCCTCTTGGCCCTCCTCTGGGCTTGGAGTCCACGGCTAGTGTCGCTTCAGTTGTTAATAGCTTTCCTGTCGAACACGAGGGCGAGGGAGTTGTCGAAGATGAACGTCGATCTCAACCCTTCTGTTACGAGATAACAAAGGTTCTCCCCTCCGTAGCACATGTACTTCTTTCACAACGCCGACGTTTGCCAGAAGCGGCATGGAGCAGGATAAAATCCATCAAAGTCGGGTCCGCTTTCCGCTGCCACCAATGTGGCGTCCCGAGGCTCCCCTTAAGGTAAAAGAAGGCGTAGTACAGGGCAGAATATATGTATTCCGGGAAGAGAGGACTTGGGGGCTGTTGGCACGGCCCGGAGGCCGACCAACCGGCTAGAACAAGATGGCCAGCCAAGTGACCTAAACCGGTAATTCGAAAAACAAAGTATTACATTTACCGTAAAGGGAGCCTCGGGACGCCACATTGGTGGCAGCGGAAAGCGGACGCGACTTTGATGGATTTTACCCTGCTCCATGCCGCTTCTGGCAAACGTCGGCGTTGTGAAAGAAGTACATGTGCTACGGAGGGGAGAACCTTTGTTATCTCGTAACAGAAGGGTTGAGATCGACGTTCATCTTCGACAACTCCCTCGCCCTCGTGTTCGACAGGAAAGCTATTAACAACTGAAGCGACACTAGCCGTGGACTCCAAGCCCAGAGGAGGGCCAAGAGGCGCGCATTTGCTGCACTGAGTGCTACGCGGAATTGATGGCACTACAGGAACACATGCGTTCGAATCTCGACGACTGGGACGGTTAGCTCGTGGGTGCTTCTCGCAGCACTGATTACGTTGTGATGGCTGATACGGCTGAGACGGGAGGCTGACGGAGGGGAGCGTCGGGGACGACGCTCGAAAGAAGAGAGGGGCTGTGTAATACTTTGTTTCTTCGAACTACCGGTTTCGGTTACTTGGATGGCCACGTTTTACTAGCCGGTTGGCTGGCAGTCCCCAATCCCTCTTTTTCCAGAATATATATTCTGTCCTGGTATTATGCCTTCCTCTACCTTAAAGGAAGTCCCGGGACACCACACGTGACTTTTTAGCTTACTTTAATAGGTTCAACTTTAAACCGAAGATGGTGCACTTATGCGCCCGGTACCTTGCTTGCTGGCTAAGATAAGTACACCGACTCTAGATTATGGTCACGATTTCTTTCTGCTTTTTTTGTGGTGCTTTGACCATGTTTTTAGACTCATTTAGTATATCGCTAAAAATTACACAAGGATTTTTTTATTCAACATGCTGTAAGTGGGCCGATAATGGGTTTTCCTATATATCTGAAATTAAAACTGTCCTTTGACAATGTAAAATGTAACTGCGTAAAAACAAAGGGTGTTACTACAAAATCCACATTTAAAGTCTATTTTTTTACATTTACTGCTTGTTTAGCCTTCTAACGGTGGCGTGTCGAATGAAAATTTAGGGGCAGGTGTGTTCTTTCGTACCGGCAGTTCTGGGGCTGTTTTTCCGCAAATCATAAATAAACCGTTAATGTGCAAGATTTTGTTTTCCAAGTAAGTTTAGCTCCTGGAATGGTTCTTTATTTAACCCTGTCACAGGTATCAAGCGGCGTGTAGGGCGTTAATAACCTTAAATATCTATTTAGTCATTTTCGCCTCTGCGTGTGGGGTGTTTCCTATTAAGTCGCGTTAGCTATGTCGCTGTCTTATTGCTGTTTGAGTTGTGGTTGCTTTGAGGAAACTTTAAATTTCCTTATGAGCATATTCGCTTTTTAGAAAATTGCTAACACAAAGTGCTTGATCCTTTCTTGAGTGAGATGCGTAAGTTTTATCACTTTTCAGAGCGTCGTTCTCGTATTTTCCATGCAACTTTGTCCATTTTTGTTAAGTATTTCATGGCAAAACTTTTTACTCAAGAGGGTATTTCCAAAAGAAGATCGATCGCAAACATTGGTGGGTTGGACAGCGTCCCTCCAAAGTCGAACGAAGGACTTCGCGGGCTTACCAAAAGTATTCTCCTTAAGGGCTTGTCTGCGAAAGCCAGATATGTGCATTTCAAAAAGTCCCTTCCTGTGACGCCGAAGAGTGTCACTTTATCAACTCGGCTTGGTCTAAAAAATGCCCTTCTTACATTTTCCACCCAAGAAGATTGCTCTAGGGCTTTCGATGTCCTGGAATCCTTCACATATGATGGACGGAAGGTGAGTTTGCAATGTTTAAGCCGAATTGCCATCAGTGTGTAAATGTTTGCATTCGTGCTTTCGTTTTACCTTTCTTATAGCCTTTGGTGATGTTTGTTCGACCTCGCGCTACGGTTTCCAGGATGATTACTACCAGACCCGCTTCCACTAAATTTTGTCTCGATGTCACAAATATTCCTTTCTTCATTACCTTAGATCGGTTGAAATCAGTCTTTCCTAAAGCTGAAGCCATACTTATGCGGTGTCGAAAGGATGGAAAATTCAAGGGGTGAGTCAATTTCTACTTATAACTGTTTCAGTAGAAAGTGCTTCTGCTTTACGCACTTGAGGAAATAATTTGCAACTTTTCCCATTCGGAATAATCCTATTTATATTATCCTCCATCATACTTATTACATTAGTGGTTGAGGTCTTAATTGCATCGAAGAAGTCGAATTCTTTGGTTATAGGAAATGGATGTTCCGGCATATTCACTTTCACTTTCTTTTACCGATTTCAAATTTCTATTGTGATTTCCATTTCTGACTGTTCGCCGTTAGGCACGCGAGCGAGCGGTTTTTAGTCTTCTCCATGGAAAGATTAATGAGTTCTAAACCGTGATAAGATTTAATGCAACGATTGCGTCTTCCTATTTTTAATTCACTCGTAAAATACGCATGAGAAGCGGTGGGAAGTGCATTGTGAACTCACCATTGATTTCTACACGCGTTTCTAATGTTCAAGTAAATTAGCCTTACTGAAGATAGCATTAATTTATTAAAATGGGTTTGGCCTTTATTGCTTGCTAAATCTCTTGGCTTTTTGCACATTCTGAAGTTCTGACTTGAGATCGGTTTCTGCTTTATCCTTGTTTGAAAACTAAACACTTGCACGTGTGTCTGTGGAGGAGTCGACCTGGTGTGTTGTGGTGGTTAATTTCCGATCCACTTTTTCACAGAACAGTAGTTTTTATCCCCTTCGGTGAACATTTGTTGGTAGCCGACTGAGAAACAACCAAAGTTTCCTGAGGACTACTTTATTTCCCTATTTCGCTCGGCACTATTTCTATGAGTATCACTAATTCTGCTCTTGTACATAAGTGATGATATTTCTTCTTTATTTTGCCTATCTTTTCTAAAATTAGATACCTTCACTAGAGACGGGGAAACGGAGAAACCCGTTGAAGCTACTTTTTTATTGCTTTATCTTCATAACGGCAATCTTGCGTCATCATAACTCAATTTCCCACAGCAAAGCTTTTCTAAGCCGTGTCACTAATCAACCTGGGCGAACTTTCTAATGCCTGAATTCCACTCGTTTTTCTTCCATTTGGCTTTTCGACTGGACACGTCTCTTGAGCATGACTGTAGCTGTATTGATTCCTTAAAGTCATCTCCAACTCAGACATTTCAAGACTACTACTCGGGCCCATATTGCTTCTTTGACAATTAGCTTTGTAATTTTGCTATGAACGAGTTGCCCAAATGTTCCATCTAATTTGATGCTTTTTAAATTTTTTTGTGTGAAGCAGTTTTTTTGGGGTTTTTGGTAGTGCAAATAGCATCAAAGTGGCGGCGGTTAAGCGAAGCTGCCCGTATTGAAAAGGTGAAAGAAAGTCGCTAAACTCTAAACTAAGTCATTTAAACGAGCAAACTCAGGACGTATCCATTGTCTGGGAATTCACTCAGGAAACTACAATTAAATCATTTGAAATCCCAAATAAATATCAAATATCAGGTTCCAAATACTCCGTTTCCAGAGGAACCAAGGATAAATAGCGATTTTTTGAATCATTCTCTACCCCTGAACTCTATTATTCCATGTGATGTTTTTGAAGCCGTTGGAAAATGTCTCTCTTGTTGATTCATTTTGGAAACTAGTGCGGTGGGTGTTTCTTGACGAAATCTACTGGTAGATGTTAGTGATGTTTGTAAGTTACCATCAGAATCAGTAATGCAAGCTTGTTGTTTACAGTTTTACGCTTGGTGGTGGATTGTGCGGTCGTTTAATCCCTCCGATTTTCCCCTTCATTTTATTACGGATCTGGTAATAAAGGACGCGATCTTCCTCTCTAGTTATGAAGAAGAATAGTAGGATTACTTTGTGCATCCAAAGAGCATTTCTAAATCTTGCCTATAGTCTTCTAATCACAACTGTATAATCGCATGCATAGAACTCCTAAAATACATAAGTAAAATACGGGATTCTATTCAGGCGGTAAGTTCGGAAAACCACGCTTCCTCGGACTTCGAAAGGTCAACTTTTGGTGAGGTCATATAGCACATGGCAAGCTATGACTCCTATCTAAGGACGAAGTGCGGGGACGATCAAAATAAATTAAACTTGGTAGTCCTTGACAAGTGAAGCTTGCTGTTTAGCAAAATTCACTACGCGTAGAACCGAGACAACGTACTTCCTACTCTTGCCTCTGAGTTGTACGTGAAAAAGAAGGGGAGGAAATAGTTGTGTGGTTATGTACTTTGGATTACGAAAAATTGGGTACACAAATCTTTCTCGGGACTTTCTGAGTGGATGTCATCTTTTTATCATGCTACATACCGGAAACGGGTGAATTTTTTTGCTTAACTAAAGACGTTTGCGTTTTAATCCTGCACACAATTGAGGCAGCGTCGTCTAACAACTCGATTCATGCCTTAAAATATGTTCACCTGGGTTAGGGTATTGATTACGTATGTATAGTGGTGATCTGCGAACGCATACTTTTAGTTGAGTTTATTCTCCATTCTGGGCAAGTGATTATTGTATTTGTACTAGCCCAGAGAATCACTTTCTAGCTCTCCTATGGTCACGCGAGCTAGACCTCTCCCCTTTTATGACATTCAGGTTAGAGAGCATGTGTGTAGCAGGTAGTTGGCTCGTTTCTCTTTCAAATTTGTCTAGTTTGGCACAAATGTGAATGGTACATGGCGTGTTTGGGGTCTTCAAGCTCTCGATCCAAGTCATTTCGAGAAATTTGGCTGTAAATAAGAGTATTGCCTTTTTATGGGCCTGTTGAATAAAGTATTGTCATGCATTCTTTCTCTTCATCAAGTTAACGTGTGTCCGCCGGAGGATCGGAAATATTGCGCACTATTCATTGTTTTTTCTTCTCCAAGTTGGTCCACATCGCTCGTGCCTTTGAGTTAAAGCTTGGTAGCTTGCTACAAAATAAATTCATCATTTGCTGCTATGCATGAATGCGTCTTACTAAACTTTCTCCGAGACCATTGGAATTCATTGTGTGGCTGCGCTAGTGGCCCCCAGAGGAAGTGCAATGGCGGAGCCCCAGATGCCAACGCAACCAAGACGTAGAGTTGAACAAACGGTTGAAGTATCACAATCATATTTCCAGTCAAGATTTACAAACTAATCCTCTGGCAATCTGAATTCTTTGTCAAGTTCTCTGGAATTTCCCACTTATGCGTTATTTTTTTTAGGAGCACCGAGACGATAATGGGTCTTTCTTGGCTAAACCGATCCATTTCGTGGATGTTCGTCCCTTAGGGACACTCACTTTATCAGAGCGTTGTTTGCTATTAGTGCATCCCTTTGTCAGCTTACCATGTCATATAATTGTTCACGGGTACGCTTGTATTCATCAGGTTTTAACCCTATTTCCATGCTCACGAATGGTTTAGCGATCACAGCCAGTGTACTTACGGAGGTACTTATTTGTTAGTCTTTCCTGGAATCCTTCCGTGATTTTGTGGTCATTCTGTGCCAGTAGGGCAATGATTTGTATTGCACTACTCCACTCTTTTAGAGGGTAGATGCTCTCTTATCCTCATTTTTTCTATAAATGTGGAAGTCGTAAACGCGTTGTCTTATTGACCTTTCCATCCACCAGGTCTTGTATTGCGGTCTTCAAAAGCCAAAGCGATTACGATGAAGCCGAGGCTGCTTGCAAGGAGGAGATTGTGGAAGGAAGAAGACTCCTTTGCAGCCAAGCGACGTCTGAAGATTGCAACAAACTACTGGAAGAGTATCTTTCAGGTCCATCAAAAGAAGACAGAGAAGGTTTGCAGATAAAACTCTTCAATCTACCCTATGGCGTTAAAGAAGAGGAGATTAAAAAGGCTTTTCCAAGAGCGCGGAACATCTTTTTGCCTCAAGACAAGAAGGGGAATCCTACTGGGTGGGAGTTATTTACCACTATGTGCTTGCCAGAATTAGGAATTTAACTACAGCTTGATTTCTTCAGATTAGATTGGAAGGTTGCATTGTTAAAACGGCCTACTTTTAAGCTTAGGCGGCATTTTCTGTGTCGTGCCGTTTTTGAGGATGCGGCGAGGCGCCTATTTGCTGCACCTTTTTTGTGCTTCTATACCACATCTCGGAAACGCGGATGATTGGTGTGCTTTTTGCCAGAATTCGGCTAACCAAAAGAGCTCTTTTATCGTCTGCTTGCTTAACAAAGAACCGATGGGGAAAAGATTTCCTTTTATAGGGTTTGTGTGATGGAGCAGACAGGACGGCTTAATTATCGTGCTTGGCTGATTTGCTAGGACTTCAAAGATACACATTTTTAAACTTTAAACTGTTTGGCTCCATTCAGCATTTCCACAATTGATGCTGTATCGCTGACCACACTGTGAGCATAGATCGTCGGAATTTGAAATGGGGGAATTCGCCAGCTTTATCCCTCATGGGTTGTTGCTGCCTTGCGGCATAAGTTGTTACATGTTCAGTGTTTGCTCCGTTTTTGCTGTGAGGCTCCTGAATTGGCCGTCCTCAAGTAAAGATGACTTATTCTTGACCCTTTTCTTGGCTCGCATCCTCCCTGTAATTGATCAAGCAAAACGCTGTTACCTCAGGCGACTAGTCTGTTTAATTCTCCAGGACACCGACTCATTCATTTAACTGACAGGCTTGGTGGAATTTTCTCCACCACTGTGGACGAGTATGTGTCTGTTTATTTTCAGCTAACGCTGTTGCTATAATTACGCTTTGCTTGAGGGATGTACTGTTCTGCGTCCCATATCCGTCACTGTCCCGCCTGTGTGCATTGTCTTGGACACTTCACGACATGGATATTATTAGAACCCTATTTTGTTATTGTAGATAACCCTTAGACTGCATTAGGAGGCGATTCTCTTTATTATTATTCCTTAAAATGGTATCCTCTTTTACTCTTCTCTTTATTACTTTTCATTCAGTACACTTAACGCATTATTTAGCCTTGCCACAGCATAAACGGAAATTGTAGCATCTTTGGCGCGGAGATGCACTTTTCCGTCAGTCTAGGCTCTTCCTGCATATATGCTGTCGCATTTATTTTGTCCAACCTAATTAGCAGTGAGATTTTGTTGAGCAGTATCCAAAATTCCTTCCTTTTGTGCATAAGACCCTTAAGTGGACGCAGAGAGCTAATTTGTTTCCTTTGGGTTGCCTAGACCTTGTTCCTCGTAACCTTTTAACTTTATTTTGAAGTTTCTGATTACGTAATGTTGACATTATTTTCTCTAGATGACAATAAGGACACCTATGGGTTGCTCTTGTGCCAGACTTTTTTTCTGGCACTGCCCTTAGAAAGTTTTTTTTTGCGCGCTTTTGGAAATAAGTTGAGCAGTGTTTGTGCTTTGGCCTAATTTACTTGGTTGTGCACGTCTTTCTCTTTGTTATCTAGTATCGCCATTTTAACCTTCAAGACGAAGGCCATCTGTCAAGCCGCTCTTGCACGTGCACAAAATACCAAATTTCAGGGTCGACGGCTGCGTGCAGAAATTAATGGTGAAAAGATTTTCCTCTACGTGCTCCATCTCAGCACTGTTTGTGTAGCTAATTTCGTTTCCGGTTAACTCCAGTGTCAGTACCCAAGAGGGATGGGAAAGGCAACTTAACAAGGAAAAAGCCCAAGTCAAGCAAGAGCCAGTCTACGAAGCGTCATCGCGGAGATGCACAAGACTCACAGCCAGTTAAGAAGCCGAAACTCAATCTGTCCGAAGGTAATGCAACTTCGTATAGGTTTGCAAAGGTATTTCGAGTGCCAAATTCCATTGACCGAATCTTCGCTTTTGTAGATGATGGCAGAGGAGATGGTTGGTGATTGTGATGACATTCAATTTGGAACTATGCTGATGGGCTAAGTGGTGCCGTGTTTATCACTTGAATAAAGTTTTGATGACTGCAGTCTCCCACGCATCATTACGTTCATTTCCCCAAATTTGCGGAAGCTAATGAACCGAGCGCAAACCCATACTTTCTTCCAGAAGCTAGGGGAACGAGCCATCTATGTTTTACTCCACTTGAACGTCGCAGGAAATCGCACGACCCTACACTGGTTAAATCAAGATTCCCCACAAGCTTTGTCTTTTTTGTGATTAAAACCCCACGATCCATGTGGTTTAGCTAGTTCCTCCGGCTTGTGTAAGTTCGTGCTATTTGAGTGATTGTTTTTTATAAGTAGCCTCTCAAACTCCCAGTCTTAGTGAAGCGGGATCTCAGAACCTGTTTCGGAAAGATCTTGTGTTGATTCCAAAGGATCTGACCTGGATTATCCGAATTTAGGAGCTTCATAATTGGGTGATAATCACTTCGAATGGACACTAGTGTGGGACGTAGTTCTCTTCCCTTAGTTCCCACGTTTTTGTTGATGAGATTTTGGTAGTTTCAATTCAGTATTTAATTGCAAATTCTCGATGCGGAAATCGTTTGTTTGCTGACGGTTGCAGACAAGGAAGTGAAGTTGTTGGTCAGAATTTGTAAAAAATAGCGCTCCTAGTTAAGCTCAAGTAGGGTGGCCGCCAGCAAAATTTGCTACGTCTTGGGCGAAAGCAACTTAGGGGTAAATGTGAAGGAATCGCTATGCTTTCCAAATCCTTTTACCTCGTTACACTATTTTAGTCTAATTGAGGATCGCTTGTTCAAAAGGTGGAAGGCATTGATTGAGGAGGGTTTAAGTCGCAATTCATTTATTCAAAGCAAAGTAAGCTTTGTAAGTCGAGTCGGACTAACGGCCGGGGTCATTTATCTACACCTTTTATGTACCATCCCAGATCTGCAGATATACTTCACCTTCTGGTGGTGGTGAGGTCGGTGAGAAGGGAGCAGCTTGAGTGTTTAACTGCTGCGATGTGAATGCGCAACTGCACTAAACAAATGTTTTTTTGTCAAGACTCTCACTCTCTACAAGCCCTGCTGAGGTATTGAATCCTCTCAAACGCCTTGACCCTTTAGGGAAGTTATCTCGAGAAACAAATTTCTCATGCTCAAATCGGTCTATGCCGTACTTTGCACTGTCTAGACGGCGCAAGTCGCCTTGATGCATGCATTATTAACGCCAGGCTTTATATGAGCCCGTGATTCATCATTTTGGGTACCGTATGCTGAAATTCAATAGGTCAGCTTTACTTTTAATTGTTTGCTTATTTACTCAGTTTAGTTTTTAAATAGTATTTCATTTTTGACCTCTCAAAGAGTATTACTCCACTGGGAGAGGTGGGGGAGGGAAGGGACGGTGTCTGTGCAAGTGCGCGATCTTCCATTTTTGTTTGCTTTCGTTTGCCTGCAAAACGTCTCTCAATTTGTTGCTACTTTTTTTGCCAACTCGTTAAATGTTCCTTTTAAAGAAAGAAAAATCTTTCACTTCGAAATCGAGCATATTTTCTATCAGTGTTTTCAAAATAAAATGTGCTTCTTTAGTTCCCTTAATAATTTAATTCTGGCGAGCCATTGAGGAGGAACGGGTTAGGCGAGTTGAAAAACTGATTGTGGTGTGCTATCTTGAGGGATTTACTAGGAATTTTTTGTGCGGTGTGGGAACTCTTCGATTTCTTGTCTACCTAAACAAGACAAAATGGGATCTCACATTTAATCGTTCTCCTGAATTCGGTATTCTATGCATTTTCATAGAACTAGAGCTGACGAAATGCTTATGCTAATCGCTATCACACCATTTAGCAAGGTTTGTTGATAAAGAGAGAGGATTGAGGCCGCTGGCATGGGTCGGAGCACTGGTTACTCATCGGAAGCACAATGGTGACGACTCTGAGTGACCCCATCACTGAAACCGAAGGTAGAATGGACGGTTACAGTATTACTTCCTCCTTTTGAGCATCTCCTCTATTAGCCATCACAACGCGATCGGTGCTGCAGAAGAAGCATCCGCTAGTCAAATGTGCAGTTGAGACGATGCATGGATTTGGGGTTCCGTCCTACGTGAGCACTTTTTTTTTTTGAGAGGAGAGAGGGGGACAGGAGAACGTGCTGCCAATCACCACTATTCATTATTTGTCGTGGAAATGCTGACCTTAAAGCAAAGTCATGTAACGAAATGCAAGGTTTAAAATTGTTTCGTGGGGATAGGGTTTTGCAACCATTCCTCTGCACTTCTCACTTTAGCGCTGCCCAACCACCCAGCTAGTGGAAAAGGGAAGAGGAAGATTAGCTTGTTTACATAATTACTCTTCATACAAGCACAGCAGACAGTTCCGGTGCGAACTTTTTCAGTGTCGTTAGTGTCGCTTCAGTTGTTAACAACTTTTCTGCAGACCTCGGGACTTAGGTAGTTGTTTTCCGATCTGCTGGAGACTGTCACGTGCTCTTCCGTTCGCAGCATATGCACCTCTTCCATCCTTTGAGAATGGGTTCACTCCCCACTTGTACCGACGCAGTACCCTAACGCTTCCCAGAAGATGGAGGACACTGATACTCAGACAGAATATGTATTATCGGCCCACTGAATGGATTGGTACTACTGGCACGGGTTCAAAGGTTTGATCGCCAAGCGAAGGGGCGAATGCGGCGTCTCCAAGTGGTCCGTCTTCCAGAACCGAGAGCTAAGCAAGCTGTTTCTAGTGAAGATATTTAAGCGTGAGTCTGCAATAATGGACCTACCTCTCTGGTCTCTGTTTTGAAATCATTTGTTTACCTGTCTGTCAAAGAAAAATAGATGTGTCAGAGATGGGTATGTATTTCTTTTCCCTGGTATGCAGAAAGGTGGCAAATCCACCTACAAAATAATTCTCATCCTCAGTGAAGTGTAAATAACGCATTCACGATTGACCCAAAGCACTACTACAGCTTACGATGGGGAGATCAATTTAAAAGCTGCCTACTTTATGGAGAAAACTTTTTTTTTTTGAGAGACTGACTTTCTTCAAAACAGAAGCTCTTTAAGAAGATAGGCAGTAGAATATTTTTACCACCACTGACCAATCACGTTGCCTTGTTCACCTCCGTCTTCCACAAATTCATGTTTTTTTCTTCAAGTCAAGCTGAAATAAATCTTATGACTTCTGATGCGAAGTTTCGTGAGAGAACCGTTGATGGGGCAATGGTAAGTAAGTAAGTTAGGTTTAATTTATTTTTTTTCCTTGGAGAAAAATGAAAGGATTACAGTGGGGATTGATGTTTTGCGGTGGGTAGTGCTGGTCGCATTTTAAAGGGCACTCGTCATTCACCACTTCCATCCTTCCAGTCGTGTCAAGCTGTCGCATGCTTCAAATGGATGTCCTATGCCAAGTGAGCTCAGTCATTCGAAAAAAACAACGCCCTTTTATAAAATGTCAAGTATTTCTCTTCTCCTGATTTAAAAAAAAATTGGGAGTAGGCAATTAGCTGATGGAACACCACCTCATCGTCATACAGGCAACAAAAAGCGCTATAAACGTTGACTGCCGCGTAAATCAAGAATTATGGACCTTCGAATGGCTCTTTTCGATGCGTCCCTTACAGTCAAGTTTATTTGCTAGTCAATTTTTTTCTTTTGTCGGTTCTGTGATTTAAAATAAGCGCTATCTAGTGCTTCTGGCTTAATCGGTTGCCCCACTTGCAGGCACCACATTTCCCTTACCACTGCTCTTCGACTCAGGAATAGCTTCGAAGGAATAATATGATTACCTGCTGCGAGATTTATCCACCCAACTTAGGGTCAGGTCTATCGCCTCACTGTGAGGCAAGTGATTAATCTAAAATCATTTTGCAACGGTGGATGCGCATCGAGTTTAAAGGTGATCGCAAGTCGTAGAAGGCCTGGGTAGCCACTCCCCAGCACAAAGGTAATGTTGATTGCTTTTTTACGATCTCCATGGTCATAAATATCACATGAAACAGAATCAGTGCGACAAAAGAGCCCGTATTGCAAAATTCATACCTACTTGCACTGCGATCAACTTCTGCAAAATACGTCAGGTTACCTTAACTATCAGGGCAAACTACTTCCTCTCCGTTATCATGCAAATAAGATCATTGACTTCTTAGGTTTCGTTGTAGGCGGAATTTGTAGCGCTTCCACTCTCAATTATTAGCATTACAGTCGCCAAAAATAGTTCATTCCCGAGATCTTGCAATTTTAAGCCTCGCCTGTTTAGTCCACATCACCTGTTGGAAGATCCATCATATTTTGACAGAGCCTCAACCTTAATCTGACTCAAGGCAACCTGGCAAAATCACTTTTATTAAACTTGTCCACCAACTCACAAGTTTCCTTGCATTAGCAATTTTTAAAATAGAGTCTTCTGATAGGCCATTGGACTCGTTTCTGATTGGTTGACTGTGAGCTTATTTCAACTGCCAGTTTCGGTTACAGTAGTGCCACAGAGAGCAACGGTTTGATTAAATTATACTTCGGTTTCCGCATTTTGAGGCTCCAACATTCTTGCTATGCTAGTGTGTTGAGGGAATAAAGATCCGAAGGTACGTTGTTCTCCAAGGCCATTTAAACTTTATTGTTGGCTTTTTCAGTTGCCATTCGATCACATTGATTCATTTAAACACATTACGAAATAAGTGAATGTTAGTAGGTTTCCTTTATGAAGCAGATGCGAATCCATTACACTTGACGCTTAGTAGAACGGAGACTAGTCTGATAAGTGAAAGGGTCCTTTACAATGTCAGAAATTTTGATGCA
Organism: Taenia multiceps; assembly: GCA_001923025.3. Lineage (NCBI taxonomy): Eukaryota > Metazoa > Platyhelminthes > Cestoda > Cyclophyllidea > Taeniidae > Taenia > Taenia multiceps. The sequence continues at coordinate 3,572,694 of CM010311.1, forward strand.
AAGACGGTTGCAATTAACACTGTGACATTTATCCCCACTGACCTCAAATTAAACGCGAAAGGTCAATAATTCCATGTAGGTTGTTATCGCAACTAGCTTGTGGGTGAACGATTGAATGGCGCTGATGAAGCATTGTAACAAGTCAATTCACTACATCGCGTGATAAAATTTAACTCATTTTGCAGCCGGATAAATGTCTACAACGCCCTAATATGTGCACACAAAAGTTGCTTTTTAATTATAAATGGAGGTTACAATTTCCGATGCTTGATTTCCACTTACAGGGATGATTGCGTGCATTGATCCACTAGTAAATGAGTGGGAATAAGAGCTTGAGTAGTGGATACTATTTGCCTTTAGACGTACACACTTAGTGCCAAAAACGTTTACTACGCATGGCTAAAAACTTCTAACCTAATTGTAACATGAAATATTTATTTTACTTCGTTAAGAACTTTGAAAGAAAAATGCGCCTACAACCTCCCCGTTTAGCCAGTATTTCTTCAAACCATTGGCCATCTGCTGACATTACGGTCTGAAATTCCCACAGCCCAGGGGCATAAAATCATTTTCCCATAGAATGCGAACATTTTCCCTCCCAGTGGTTTTGCTTTGTGCTTTTTTTTAATAGAAAATGCCGGAACAGCCCAATGACTATCGGGTAGCTGTTTTTGGCGCAAGTGGAGTAGGCAAAAGCTCCCTCGTGCTTCGTTTCGTGAAGGGCACTTTTAGAGAGGCCTACATACCCACAATTGAGGATACCTTTCGACAGGTACGCTCCTAATGTGATTTATACTCTTTGTTCACCTCGCTTGCATGCAATTCTCCTCATGTTCACGGACATAGCGTCCGCATTACACGTACATATAATGAAATAGTTAATTGCGATTTCTAAGAGGTCTTGAATACTGCTATAAATGGCTGAATCTTGTGCTATTTGTGGCCTACTGTGGATCCTTAAAATCCCACTTTGTGAGAAATAAGGAATAGTTGACGGTGTGCGATTTTGGCCTTCTCGACGTGAGTTTTGCACGTCTAACTCCTGAATCTTTCGGCCAGTTTACAAAGATGATTTCTCTCTCAAATTATCCGATTGTTTAAATGCTTCTGCCTTTGCAAACTGATGAGTGCCAACATGATGTGTGAATTCATACCTTTTTAATTACTACAATAAGTTACATCCCCAACGCCGCAGCATTTGAATTGGTCCTACTTTTGGCCTAACTTAGTTCCTACAGATAATTTTGTTGAGTAGCAATTTTTAATCCATTTTCCATCAAGAGTGTCCTGCATAGATGCAATTTCCTCAGACAAAGAGGCCAGAATTAAAGTATGTCGGCTTAATACCCTAGTAAATTTTTTTGCTATTTATAAATGGCCAACGTTTGGGACAGCATCCATTTAATGCTCAGTCCAATATGTTTGGCAATTATTTTATAATGTTCAAATAATGCACTGTTTTTTTTTGAGTTGCTTAAATTAAAACTGACCCATATCTCCAATTTCTTTAATTGAAGGCATTGTTTCTCTTTGCTCACGTGCTTCTTTCAAAATTACAATGCTATTTTGTTGTTAACTGGTCATTTAAAAATAGCAAAAACGTGACGTTCTTAATGCGCAGTCCTTTTTTACTTTTGAATAATTACAAGCCCGAATAAAGTTATTTCAAAGATAAGGCAGCACATGATACCCTTCAGTTTTTTGCATGTCGCTTTTACTTTTCGGAAGACAAGCATTTCTTCACTCTAAGCACTTTCCCCACAGGCATTAAAAGCGAATAGCCCCAAACTGCATGGTTGTCTTAAACCAATGGATAAAGTTTTGTCCCAAGGTCCTATTGGCCTTAATTTTTGGCGCTGAAAGGCATGATTGCTGACTTGCGTATGGAGGGAGTTCTTGCGTCTTCACACCTCCCCCGATGCCAGCGAGGTGCCTCTAGTCACCGCCTAAACAGGATCCATAAACGCTCATACACATGAAATATCTAAACTTTGCATTAACTTTTCGGTCGCGAATTAAACAACTGCAAGTGTTTAATTCGATTGTTACATTCTTATTTTGCCGTGCACTTCAAAGCATCCTACAGGAAGCCATTAAAGGGATTATAAGTAAACATTTACTTCGAATCAATAATAAACTTATAATAAAGCGACAATTTCCTCACAAACCTGGTGTATTTTTTTGCTTAAAATAGAACAAAGTGCGTTTGGTGCAATTTTTTCATGGGAAAAACGTTTCGATTAGCAGAAGAGTAAGGAAGTAACGCTGCTTTTTTGTTCTCTCTGGAAAAAAGACACCTTTTTGAGACTAAACTTTGATTGGCTTAACTTTTCAATTCCAATTTACATTTTACTGTCTGTTTTTGACTTTCTCCCTGCTTTTCACCTCCATTTACTTAAAATTAGCGCTAAACCTGAACCACCCTACCTTAAGTGCGAAAATGCGTTTCAAATGAAAAATCACGATTGCTTTATGGAATGTAATCTTTTAAAAACGTGAGCGAAATCGCGTTAGATTTACATGTAGTATGCTTGCATAGAGTGCTGAACACGTCATTTGGTTTCTCCAAACATAATACCATTTTAAGCTTACAGTTCAGCTTTCACATTTCCGGCAGTTATGTGTGTACTACTTGAATAGTTTGTGTAGCTTTGCGTTTTGGTTGCGTGGATACTTAACTCTTCGCCGTTGTACTTCTGCTCGCCGATATGGCCTGCGGGTTATTACATTAGTCTCTCAGTCCGCCTACACGTGGGTAGTGCATTTTCTGCCATGCTACTGTGACTTCTTACAAAATCAGGAGGAGCACTGATCTGTACGTACCCTGGTTTGATACCATCTAACAGCAATGCCAACTTGGCACAAACTACGGCATTTAAACTTGATAAATATATTTATGAGGTGCCATGCGAGGGATTAATTGCACTGGGTTCAAAAGTGCTCGACTTTTGGCATGGGCAAATGGGCAGGCAAAAAAAAGGTTTCAGGCGAAGCGAAACATCAACTTGATTTATGTTTCTTATTTCCTAAAGTCTGAAGTCACCTTTTTCCTTTATTGGAAGGCCTGTTTAGCAATAGAAGTGTCGGGAATTTTCGTGTAGTGTACACATCACAAATTTCCTAATTTAGTTACTCAAGTAAACAAACTTTTGTTGCCAGTGCACTGAAAATGGTGTTATCAAAGGATCTATTAATAAACTCTTCTGCTTGTTAAAAAAACTAGGTGTAATTAATTTTAATTTGTAACGGCATGGATTGGTCTGTTATTCCATGGCACGGCTCCTATCATCTTAGGACCAAATGGAGCCTGTGGAAATGAGGCTTCATTGGAGGTAATTCTTGACATGATAGAGTAACATTTGCAGCAGTAAGCATGATAGGCCTTATCTCAAGGTTAAATTCTCTAGCTTTATTCAAACAACCGAAATATTCGGTTTACTGGATAGAATTAAAATAAATGTTATCTTCGACTGGCTGATAGCGCCACAGATGCGGGTAGATAATTGGCGCGGCGACTACAGTCAGGTTGACTGCGTAGTTGCGGCAGTTAATAACGTGTAGTAATTGCTGGTTTTTTGTTAAACAGCACAGTTTTTCTTTCCATTTAACTTTAGGTTATAAGTTGCAACAAGCAAGTCTGCACCCTGCAGATAACTGACACAACAGGAAGTCACCAATTTCCCGCCATGCAACGTCTAAGCATCTCCCGAGGTCATGCCTTCATGCTAATCTACTCAATTACTAGTCGCGTCTCCCTTGACGAGTTGACCCCGATCTACGAAGAGTTAGTTCGAATCAAGGGCCCTGCAGCAATGCCATCCATTCCCATAATGCTAGTTGGTAATAAGTCCGATGAAAGTGACACCGGTCGTGAAGTGTCCACAGTCCAAGGAGAGGCCATGGCCCAAAAATGGAATTGTGGATTCATGGAGACGTCGGCAAAGAACAATATCAATGTAAAGGAGGTATTTCAGGAGTTGTTGCGCATGGAGACAAGGCAAAATATGACTCTAGTTGGCGACAACTCGGATTCCAAGGGCATCCTCTCCTGTTTTCGTTTTCTGAGGCATGGAAGTACTCAGCGAGGTAGTCGGGGTGAGAAGAGTGATGACAAGCCCGTCTCCCCAGGTCCAACAAGTTGAGGTGCATGGATTTGTGGGGATAAATATTTATACCGTCTCTTAATTATGACCGAGAGCATGCATTTACTCCTGTACTTCAAATACTTTTGTAAATTCTAATAATAATTGCAAGTGCATGTAAACGATCTTACACCTCAATATGACGGTTGTGTCTTTTCCAACATTTTGCCAACGTTAGTGACTTGAAGTGACCGATCTAGGGTCGCCCAAGCAAGGTTATGTACAAAGATCTTTGCAACCTTGTTTTGCCCCTAGTCTTGCCCGATTTTGAGGGAAGACACAATTATAGGGCAGTAAAAGGGGGCTACTTGCACGACCCGGAGGCCATGCCGCCTAGTGAAAGTACAGTCGCGGAGCTTTAAGTGACCGCGTGACCAGAGGGAGGAGTTAAACAAAAGCAGCATTACAAGTGTAGACTGTGAATAATTAGATCTCGAGAAAAGAATGAATTGTCCATGCAGTTCATTTGGCCGCCTTTTAATAGCCTCGTAATTATACACATGGGAAATCTAAGGGGTCATAAAAATTTGTGTCCAGGTTGGAAATGAATGGGGCTAGTTGATGGCAAGTGAAAGTGAAGTTTTTTCATCATCTGTGTTCTCGATTAACTGTTGGTGATCTGGATTTAAACACATGCTTAAGACAGATTTAGCTTTTGGAGGACTTAGGAACGGGGATGTGTGTTTACCCATCCGGAGGAAGGTAAAAATAGGCACAAATCATGTCACCTAGCTTTTAGTTACCATATTTAGAGAATACCTTGGTTAGACAGGAAGATTGCATCAAGACGCAGCCATGCGCGCCAGTTGTTTACCCCCCATTGCGTTTATCTCCACCGCCTTCTCACAAATTGGAGGTGCTTTTGGAAATTTTAGGCTAAAAAAAGCAACCTTGAAATGCACTGATGGGGATCAAAAGCCATCGCTTTTCCAAGCCGACCGACAGGCGTAAACGCGGCGGAGGCATTCACGGAAACGGTGGTGTGTTGACTCGGTGCTGATTGCCATCCCGGACCTTTGGAGGGGTCGGCATTACAGACTACTACTTGGTGCTGCTCATGTTTTCTTTTTTTTTTTTCAGTGTACACAACGTCAGAATTTATTGAGGAGAAGTAATAAATGTGTCTGGGTTTTAAAATTCAATTCAACTGAAGGTAGTCAAAAGTTATAGCATTTTGACTGTCAGTAAGATAGTAGACCGTAGACGGCTGCCTCATATCAGAAAATTATTCTACAGGCATGGTTGTGATTGCAAATCAGTAATGCCTGCTTCTAAGTATTCATTCTGGGAGCGAAATCTACCAAGCATATTGTGCTCAAGGGGATGGGGGATCCCTCCACAAACACGGCTAAAGCGACGCCAGAGACGCCTTTCATTAATCACTTCAAACGGAAGTCCAGCGCTAAAAATAATTTGTCCCATGGATGCTAATTTACGGATTTAAAAAGTTTTAATTCTAGTACTATCATGCTAGTGGTATCCGCTGTGAAGTTGTCTTCTTTAAATCCATCTAGAAGGAAGCGATTGGGGAAAATTAATCAGGCTGCTGTTTCTGCCTTAGTTTCATCTTCACTTTCAAATTAAGCGAAAAAGGAGGAGATTTTTTTTAATTTACCAGGCAGGAAGATTGGAAGTTACCGTAATTAATGGAGTAGCAATCTGCTTATTTGGTGAGGAGGTTAGAGCTACAGGAAAAGCTTTGTGATCGCCAAATAGATTTCAAACATCAAATGCTGAAATCAACAAGTTGATGGTTTTACTTGTTGCAATACTACTCAGAAGCAGCATATTATCCAAGATTTAAAGATTCTCTCTCTTTCACTACAGCTTTCAAATCCTTGGATCAAGCAGAGAAGCCAGTATCATGAGGCACAGATACCAAGATTAGGTGCCTTTTGGGGTCCATTTCCTCCTCGAGGACCGATGGCGTGACCACCGTCACGAGGTTTGCATTTGCGAATATATTCTCACTTAGAAAGTACATTCAAGCAACCATATATCATAATTCAGGTGTATAGAAACCGTGGCATGGAGGAAAAGATCACATTTTAGGGGATTTTATTTCACCCGATGAGCCTCTCATAACGCCATGGCATTACGATTTGCCCTTCTCTGGGATGTGGTCTCTTATTCTCGGTGTTTTACAAGCATGTAATAACTCTTCCCGTGGGATAGCTTGTCCCTTTTAATTAGAGCTAAGTTAAGCAATTTTTACAGAACATCGCTACTGTTTTGCAATTTTAAGGTTACTTTTTAGAATTAATCCTTGTCGATGTTCTTTTCCCAACAATTTATCTCTTAATTCACCAGTGAAGTGAGATGTATAAATGCATAATTCTTACTTCTTCCAGTTCAATTACTCGTTGTCAGTTTGGAAAGGTGACTAAAAACTGTCCACTTTCCATCACAGCAGGGATACATTTCAATTGATTCCCACTTTTTGACACGAAAAGTGGGCGCGTTCTCAGCATACCAGTTTTATTGTATGTAACTGTAAGAATTGGAACTGTGAGCTTATGTGTGTGTGTGTGTGTGTGTGTGTGTGTTTGCGTGTGAGTTTCCAAACGGAGTTGATGCGTCCAAGGGAAAGCTGTAGTTATTAAAAATTCCAGCACACACACACACACACACACACACAGATCTTATTGCCATAGCAACTTAAAGCCATTTTCTATTTTTACGCCAAAAAATTTAATTTATCGCTTCGTGAGCGGCATGAGACGAGTCTTTTTTTACAAAAATAAAATACCGGATTAATAGTTAAAGCAATCAAGGGAAGTGAATTTTACGTTTTATTTATTGGGAGATGTTTACGATTACCATCCCAAAGCCTTTTACACTCTTAGGTAGTTAAGTTTGATCAGTAGTTTGATGCTACACATGCGGTTTACGTCTTTTTTACTTGACTTTGGATATTTGTCTTCGTGCATAGCATAAATGACCTAATTACCCACCATTTTTAAACCCAGAGAAGAAAATGAACAGCATCAAGCTAAGGAGGCTTTGCCGTGCAAAATTTCATGGATTCTAGGCTGATGCCTACACCCAAGTTTCATTGTCTTTGTTGTGATACGTTTTAGTTGTTTGTTTGTGTAATACTCTGTTTGTTTGAATTGCTGGTTTCGGTCACTTGGGTGGCCATATTGTACCGAGCTCGTTGATCGGCCTTTGGGCCGTGCCAACAGCCCCCAAGTCCTCTGTTTCCAGAATACATGTATTCTACTCCCGGTACTATGCCTTCTTTTACTTTAAAGAGAGTCTCGGGACGCTACAGTTTGAATCTCGAATTTGGTTACAAATTTGCCTGGCCATACTGCCGTCGTCGGGTGGGCTGGCCTCTTAGCCATGCCAGCAGCCTTAATTCTTTCTCTTGTCGACTGCATATTCTACCAGAGTATCACTTTTTTTCTTTTGTCCTCGGGGGGGGTCTAGTGGGGCTACATATGTACGATTAATTATGCCCAAAGAATTCCATACATTTTAGGATTAAAGTAGGCTGGCAGTGATAACACCAAGCGGACAGAACAAGTAATTTTGCAGCAATGGAACATTTAGTTGGATTACATGGCTATCAATCCAAAATTTTTATCACATCTGTCTTGGCATTTCTACAGCTAGCTAATGTAAACACAAATGCGTTCATAACCAAACTGCTCACTCTGCTTTAAGCAGTCTTAACGCAAACAAAATTATTTAATTAGCAAAATGGTACTTAGGTAGCTTTTTAATGGTGAAGAAAACCAAAATTTATTTTGACATCGAACTGATATCAAAAAATTATAGCTATTGCACCTAAAAAACGCAATTATATATGAAAAAGAAGCAATGGTTTTAAGTTACAGTTACAGTAAAAGCAATAGTGCATGCGGTATGTGTAAAACGCCTTATGCTAAGATTTAAAAGAAATAAGCTGAATATTATGGCTTAAACATATTAAGATACACGAAGCTTTGCCGCAAAGCAACTTAAGCGTAAAGCTTAAAGCGCAATTTTCTGGTGTTTTTAGCACAGAACGACATTCTTGTACCAAATTTAATAATTTTATCGAAAAATTCTGTAAGTGGTAGATTTGCAGAGCCTACTTTCGTAACTAATATGGAACGATTTTTTTCATAATATGAACATATTCTAGTGATGAAGTTTGGAAACACATTCGCCTAATATTATCAGTACTTGTTTTACCATCCTTCAAGGTCATGGGGGACGCTTTTCTCTGTCCTCTTCTTTTGCTTCGTGTTATCGTGCGTATGGTTGTGCAATGTATATCAATATCGGTGGAGAAACATCCGAAAATATTGGAGATGAAGACAACGTCGATGATCAGAACCGATTATCGGCAGAGGAGGTTGTGTCTCTTGGTGACTCCGAACGCGGAGATGTTGAATTCGTTATCTCATCAAGTGATTCCGAAACGAATTGGAGTTTCGAACGGTTATCGTTACCAAATAAGTTACACGTGGACTCCAAGCAACAGTTTCATTCCTCCCACCATTCCGTTCTTTTGTCCTCAAGTAACCTGAAGGTTCTTAATCGAGGTATTAGGAATGCACATTCTTCACACACGGTTCGGAAATACCACAGTCAATCTGACGATGAAATCGTTAAAAGAGACGCTAATTTGGATCAAGTGCCTCCTCCAGCCCACCATCTTTCAGACGATATCGATGTGTCCTGCCTTCATTGTCAAAGATTCCGTTTGATTCGAACTCCCAACGAACTTTTGTCAAACCCTCTGAAAATATCTGAAGTATCAAGCAAACCAAAATCGTGCTTTAAGAATCACTTTGTTGAGTTTCTTTTCATCCTTGTTTCTTATATTTGTTTTATGTGCATTGGTGCCGTGTGCTTTCAACTGATCGAAAAACCTGTCGAGGTTCAGTTGGAGAATCTCGACGAAGAAATCATGCATATTTTGAAAAACTGCAATCATATTTCGTGTAAGCATGGTATACACACGTCTTTATTTTGGTTTAAAAGTCGAATTTTTATTATAAAGGTAGCCTGAACATGGTATTCTGCATACCAAATTAGTTCAAATATTAGGCCTAACTTAGTATTTATCTGTTATGTTGCCTTCGCCAAATCATTGATGTCGTTATCTTTTATCACTCGACCATCACGTATGCTCCAAACTGTTAGCATCATTTAAGATCATTGTGTTTGTAATAGTTGATAGCAGTTTACAATCAATGCTGGTACTCTCAAAATTTTGATTGTTAATGGTCGTCCGAATATCCTTGATTACGATTTTACCATATGATTTCTGGTTACAATTTATGTTACTACTTTGGTAAGCATTTTTAATCACCATATTTTAAGAGCAAGCACTGGTGGGCTTGTGGTTTTGCGCACATTGGTGAAAGTAAAGCTTACATTTCCTCGTCTGGTATGGCATGGCACTATCTAGTGATTCACTTATTGCATTTCAGATTATTCTGGATCTGATAAGCCTTTCTCTTATTTAAAGCACAACATCTGCAATCTTTGTTGGCCAAATTATCAATCATGCCCCTAAGTAGACCGAGAAATTATCTGACTCGTACAGTTGGTCAGCGCACATCGGGCCAAGCTACAGCTCTCTCTGATTCTCTCCCGTCTTTCAGTGATATCCGACCAAAAGTTGGTGAGAGCTGGAGCTTTGGGAATGCGCTTATGTTCTGCATGACGGTTGTTACGACTATTGGTGAGTCCTCTGACTTGTTTCCGATTTACTGGATTGCGAAATAATTTAACAGAAGCGGATATTATCATTAGATAAAGTTTTATTTAGTCCAAGGCTCATCTCTCAATTAAAGTAGTTTATTTGTGCACTTTGCTGCTTTATTAACTTAAATCAACACAGTATATCTCTTTCTTTAGCTTTCTAAGCGGAAAATTGCCGCTCGGCTAGCAGCATTAGGTAGCGATTGGACATTCTGACAGTATTTTATACCAAAGCAGTGATTTTGCATGGCACAAGTCCCTCAAGGCATGCATACAAAAGAAATGGTACAGTTGAGTCGAAACAACAAAGTCGTTCGAAATTCCGGACTGAGCCGCGTGATCCCATGTAACAGGACAGATAGTTGCACATTTATGTCATGCCTATTTGATTGTCTCCAACTCGGATCATATTGAGGAAGTGTATACACCTTTTACCACCTTGGGATTAAAAGCTATTCTCGGTCGGTCTGCTGACTGAATACGACCCAATCGAGTCAATAACGTTATCAGAAAACCAACCAGAGGCTTGGATGCGCTGGGAAAAAGGCAGTACTACCGGACATAATTTTAGTGCTTCGAAATGCACAATGCTTCTATACTATCACACCCTATGGTATGCATGTGCATGTGTATGCCCTCAATTAATGTGAGCATCATGGCTGGGCCGAAGAGGGGCTCCATTGTTTGGCCTCCAAACCAGCCACCGTCATGTTTGTGTGTGACTCACTCTGCTGTGCGCACTTGCGTGCATTGTGTCAGCCCTACAATCACTGTGTCCATTTCTCAATGTGCATTCACATTCCGCGATTTTGTAGATGGCTGATTTTGAAGGTGTCTCATTGCCTACTTTTCTATACATCTAAAGCCACCCAGCTGGTCAGCCAAAGTACCCTGCGTTCGCTGGCTGCTATTAGTTACTAAAAAGCCTATTTAGTATTTCCACCACCGAGGCTGCTCTTCCAATGGGCTATCAACGTTTGCCTTACCAAATCGACAGATTGAGGTGCTTCTCAAAGAGTTATTTAGGACCTGGCCTATCATGTGCCTTCAGTTATTTTAATTCCAGTAGATTTAACCTGAATTTTAGTTGGCTGTGGTGGTATTTTTCTTTTGGCATTGGCAAAACTTGAATCTAGAAGGTAGAATGTGTGCCTTTGCAGCTCACAAGAAGTGGTTCAATGCTTCTGAAAGGTTATGTTTCAAAAGTCGCAATTTGTGGTAAACATGGGGTGGTTTTTGTAGAAAATCACGCAAAGATGAGGGCAAAAACTGCTTAACTGCAAACATTTTAAGCTTAATGAGCAAACCACACTCGGAGTTAGTTGATTATTCGGGTTTTAAACACCACACAGATGCGCTTGAGCAGCGTTATTGTACTGACAAATGGTTTGGACGTATCCTCATAATGAAGTAAACCAAGAGAAAATGGACAAATGAACATGCTTGCCAAAGTCCCTAATATTTTTCTGCACTGGTATGATTGCCTGGGCTGATTGACTTTGAATCCATGCATGCATAAGAATTAGTGAAGCAATCTTCGATAGTCATTCTCTAAATTTATAAAACATAGCCTTCAACGTTTGGTTGATCTTTTATTTAAAACAAGTGAATTTGTGCTTTGCTTGCCTGAATTTTATTTGTTCCTCTGTTCCAGGAAGCGGACTATGAGTTTGAGCTACATGGAGACTTAAATTTGATCCCGAATTTTGAAATGAAAACTCACATCTTCTCCTTTGTTACTACACATTTATTCTACTTTGGAAAATTTGAATATCATATTGCTAACCAGCCAAATCTAAGCTCCAGTAGAATTAGAATTGCATTTGATCAAACAAAACATTGCCAACAAATTTCCTTGCTTGTGTTGAAAGAAAAGGTGTGGGGACTTGGGGAAGACCAATCGTCATGAAATCGACAAAATTGCTTTCGCACAGTACCCAAAAAAATGCTTCCGTATTATTAGTAAATGTAGGAAAACTGTTTGACAGAATTTTGATGAAATGCATCGTTTCGAACCATCATTTCCAAATTTCACGGTAGCTGCTGCAGCAAACACTTGAGATTTGTGCAACTTTTTTGTCCTTGGCTGTAAGGAAAGTTGGAAAGCAGATCGTTAAATTCAAACTGTGCTACTGTGGAGCTGCTATATACAACAGCCAATTTTTATGTGTGATCTCTTAAACACACTGATAGTCAACCCACTTGTCATGGGCCATTCTACTTCAGTCCATGCACCGCCCGTCTGGATGATAGATGACTGTGATAATGCGTGCGTACATGAAATATAGTAAGGTAATAAGTCAAGTTTCTTGTTAAAATTGACGCAAAATCTGAACCCGCAGGTATTTACTCACATTTGTAGTAAACTAAATAAATTAATGGTTCGGCACGCTGCTAGAAAGCTCGGCTATGAGAGATTAGAGGGATTTGAATGCAGGCGTTGCAAAGACGGCCATACTTGTTACATTTCAGCTATGACCCTGATCATGGTGGTTCTTGTACTAGCCCGCACAGGTCACTTTCATCGATGGCCATTGCATAGCAGCCTAATTTTGGATGCGGCACAATTGCAGAACCGCATGTCATGAAGTTGTCCTAACAAAAAAACGATTTATGGAACCTCACAATCCCAAAAAGTTAGCACACATTGGGTACCAAGTTGGCCAGAGGCAGTTCTAGTGAATGCTCTCCAAGTTTTTTTCGGCACTAGCTAAGTCCACACCATAAGCTTCTTAAAATTTCCGTTGATGAACAAAAATGTCCCAGCCAGGCTTTAATAATCCCTATAGAGGGCTGATTGGAGCACTTTGATCAGGGCCTAAAAATCACGTTGTTTTTTGTCCACAGTTCTCGTTGCCCTAGTAGATTTTATGGTTAGTATTGCTCGTACCTTGATGAGGATGTTGATCTTTGCTAGCCATGCTTGAGTTGAGGTTAAAATGTTTCCTTCATTATTTTCTCTTAAGGTTACGGACACATAGTACCTCAGACACCTGCTGGAAAGGTGTTTTGCATTGCCTTTGGATGCATAGGTATCCCCTTTACCCTCCATCTTTCATCGTTCACCATTTCTCTCGTAATGCCGCTCATCCTTCGTTGGCGAGCCGCCACGGTGCGTTTCTTCGTCACGCACTATTCATCTCCTCGAGGCATTAGCTCCAGCCTCCGTATTCCTCACATTCTAACGGTTGGACATTGCAGCACTAGTGATGCGCAAACGTGAGAATTTTGTACAAAGCCTATTGTTTATAATCTCAGACTTAAGGGTTGGTTATGGATCCAGTTATTTATTTTTTAAGTAAGTTTTAGTAAATCCCATTGACGGAATCATTTCAGCAATTAAATTTTGAGTGTAGCCTCGCAATGCCCTTATTCATAGGAACTTTTATTAAAGATGCCATCCTAAAATATTTGCCTTTTCATGCTACAGAAATTCTAGAACTGTTGACAGTCAACCTGCAAACGGTGATATCCATTCACAGCCAAAGGAGGCTGAGGAGGGGTCACGTCCATTCAAAATGCGATTTCCATTCTTCAGCGGAAAAGTAAATCATTCCTTCTCTGCATCCGATCCGACAAATTCACTGAGTTGTCTTAAACTATATCGCAAATCCAAAAGTCTCACTTCAATTCACTCCGATCTTCAAAGAACGCTGCACTGCTCTAAGATAGCTGACAACATTAGAAAGCACACGACTATTGTGCTGCCGGAGAAGACAGTGGCAAATCACGAGGCTTTGGTTGATTATGAAGTCCGTAGTGCTGCTACTCGACTGAAATTGTTGAGAAAGCACTGTTCTACGGTCTCGAAGACTTCTGCCCTCCTCAATATGCGTTCACGTCGTGTAAGTACGTTGCGGTCAGGTTATAGCAAATGCTTATGTTAAATGAAATCTAACTTACTACAAGCAACGAAAATCCTCTGAAGTGTTTAAAATTATTATCATGTGGTATCTACTTTATTCCTGAAGTCTTCATGTGCTTTACAAGGCTCTAATTTACTTTTATAACCATGAAGTGATTGAGTGCTATACTTATATAGGGCACAGGGTGCGCACTAAGAAGGTGTTTTAAATAGATCGGCAATCGCAAGATTCTTTTGAATATCCTTCTCACTCCCCTCCGCGATCATGCTTCAAAGTTGTTCATCACAGTGGCAGTCAGGTGAAGGCAAATCAAGTCATGCAGTAGCTTTTAACCGTAATGGAAAAGTTCGGAATCGTCCCGATTCTATTCCTCCTGTGTTCTCTTAGTTGTTGCTTTTAAGAACTATCACGACATCTCTTAAGATAATTGTTCAGTTCTTTTAACACTGAGACATTTTGGGTGGCAACACTCTTTGTTTATGGTTCATGCATTGGCATATCATGAGTGCTTGTGGATTGTTTGAACTCCATTAATGTGGATTTTATTACTTCACGGTTTAGTCTGCCCATTTATCCATTTTGAGCCTGGTAATTATCATTACGGCTGGACGTGGCCCCTCTTTGAGATAGCATGCTAACAATACTACGACTTCCAACCTCACTGAGGGGCTGCAGATGTACCATGCGTATAAAATCAACTAACAAGTGCGATTTCATCCACAGGTCTCTGTCGTACAGCCTCCGCTAACTTTGGGGGAGAAGTTGCATGCCCTACGCAAAAATAGGTCAACACGAGCTCGTGCTTTTCACCTCATCATGGTAGTTGTCCTTGTCTTCACACTGATCCTATTCGTACCAGCCTACATCTTCATGCGACTTGAACCAGGATGGAGCTACCTTGACTCCGTCTACTTCTGCTTTATCTCCCTCACAACCATCGGATTTGGTGACTTTGTTCCCGGAAGAGGGGCTATTCACGGATACGCCTCAAATAGTGCACAGGCATACAAGCTAGCACAGGAACTCTATAACATTGCAGTTGTCGGTACGTGATGTCTTCCTCACTTCCTGCTTTTATGAACTTTTCCGGCCAATTGTGGCACTTTTATTGAGCTATTCTCCCTTAAAAGTCAACGAATCGCATAAAAACTTGGTTGCTTTTCATTTTCTTTTTTCACAGTATATCTGATTGGTGGAACTACAATGATCATGTTGTTGGTTCGGGTGTATCGTGAAATGATGGAGGCGGAAAGGCGACTCAAACGTGATCGCGTGATTTTGAAGCTGCAGCATTCCTCAACCGATCCGAGCATGCATCGTTCCAACGCGCATCTGTGCATTCCACCTTAGAGTTGAGAAAGCGGCTAATTTACCATGTAATCCCTGTTTATTTAATTGTTTTGTACAGTTTTTAATTGTTTGCTCAGCATAACACAATTTTTATTTACAAAGAGGTATAATCACAAGATTGTTTAATACAATGCTTTCTCAAATACTCTGTTAAATTGTACGCTACTGAATAGGAAATAAGTACATTCGATGCGATATTCTTAGAAAAGTGCATGAGGTTGGAGGTGCCGCTGAAAGTGCCGTGCCAACTTAGGTTCCTGAACTTGTCGCTAATTAGGTGGGATCGGGAATGTTTGATATTGGTCACTATAAATGCTTGGTTTGACATCTTAGGCCCTAGGTATGACTTTAGTCCTCCGTCCAAAGGCAATTTGATCTTATTTAAAGTTGGATTTTTCTAAAGTAGTATCGTCAAGTGATCATTTGGCATACTGGGACATTTACAGCTTCGTACTCTAATTACTTGATGTTGTCTTTTTATTACGCTAAATCAAGTAAAGTCAGGTAGTGAATGAGACTCTCAACTTGGTGACTGCCGATTCTTTGTTATTGCCAGAAAGTCAAACAAGGTCAGGTTCGCATGTTACAGAAGTCACGTAAAGAAGGTGCACCTCAGTTAAATAGAGTGTGCTGTACTGTAAAGAATGCTAGTCAATTTCCACTGGGAATTTTGTGATTCTCGAAGCGCGAGTGCATGGAGCATCATACTATCCGCTGTTGACAGCAATGAATCAGGTTCTCAATTGGCGAATGAGTGAAAAGCAAACTCGTGCTTTTTGGTGGTGTCGTGGTCGCCTCAATGGGTATCTCACTTCTGGTCAACGTTGGAGACTCAGGCTAAGGCAGTTCCCAATCCACAGCGCCAGTGGCCATTCCAGGGCAAATTCAGGCGGTCAAATGGGTGGTTGAGGATGATTGATAGGTGCACAACCTAGCATAAAATGGAAACAAAGCACAGCCATTCACAAAATTACTTATCGCGGACATTTTTCAGTTAGCAGAGGGGCTTAGATAAGTAGAGGTTTGAAGCAAAACTTAATGTGTCGTCTATCTCCACTGCTTTAACCTATGCAACCATGTGATTAAAATGTTAATTTGAAGGTTTTGCCTAATGGCTTAATATGCATGGGGACTCTATTTTGAAATGACCAGCTTGCTTCAGGAGGAGAAAGTAGGTGGTATTCGCATTGCATTAACTTGTGGGTACCATTTAACACCCAAAGTTTATTTAATGTTATCCATTTAGTTTATTCAATTTAAAGGAGACGGAAATTTTATTTGAAGTCCATGTTCTAGTAGGCTCTGCGTGTTCCACCTCCACTTCGTTTGGACCAGGACATGGTGTATAGGTTAACATCAAATAAATATGGGGCTGAGCGTGTTTAGGATGCGTGTCCAACTCTCGGGGGCCGCTAGCGTGCCCGCCGTCACAAGGCTAATATTTACTGATCGTCTCTCGTCTAAACAGTACATTCAAACAAAACTCGATAAGAGAGACCATTTGTCAGTGTCAACAATGTTGCTCAGGCTATTGTTGCGAGAATCGACAAATTTATAAGCTATTTTGTGTTATGTCTCGGCCGTAGAGCAAGGCTACGATAGAAAGAGAAGTTAACATTGAGTAAATTTAGAAGGTTAAAAATGAGTTTGCTTGCCTTGACTCTGCTTCCTACCTCATTATTTACTTACCTTAAACATTAAAGCAGCATTTGTCATTTCTTTGTTAGTCAAAATATTAATTTTAGTTGCACGAACAGGGCGACTTTAAGAGCTCCAAAAATTAGACCGTCATTTGTAACACTCTTTGACAAAATTCCTTAATCATTTGTTAAACTCTTTGTTTTAGCTTTAGGACACTTAAGCCTCGGCCATTATAACTCTGGTGAGCGGTATGGCATTTGGACCAAGTCAGTAGGCCTTCCTCACTCCATTTCTTCTGTGCACAAGCAATTAACATTCTTTGGACATCAGCTAGGGTCTGCGTTTATTTTGTCCCTTGAACTTGGACAGTGAAGCACTTTGTCACAATCCACAAGTTCGGGGTAATTTAAAACAATTACTTATATTAATATTAGGTCCTCCAATCTGTACCGATGAAGTGACAACAGATAAAAACATTTTTGACTAAAAATTTGGCATCAATGTTATCCTTGACTCGAATGCACTAGACAATATGGAGAAATGCTAATCGTCCTTGCCAGCCCATGACATTAATTGAACACTTAAGCTAGGGGTAATGGATTTCGTGTGCAGTACTGAGGAATGGTATTTTATACCTAAAAACCAAAATCAATCTCTCTGAGACACCAGAGAGACTGCTAAAAATGTAGCTTCTGTGTCTTACCTGAAGGTCAAAAAGGCACGCAACTAGGGAGGGTTTAGTATCACCGACCTGTGGAAGGGCTGATAAAGGCGGAGGGAGCCACCGTCATGGACTGAAAGCCGCGCATCCCTGCGGATGTAGAGTGATCCAGCCTTAGGTGTGCGTGAAACCAAAGTGAAAAGCTAGGCAAACAATAGCCTTTATCCCCACCTAAGCTTTGTCGCTGATACAGCGCTTGGTCGATTTTTGAGTCGTTGATGTAAGAAGATTACCTACGAATTAATTATACTAGTCATCAAATTTGTACGCAAGCTATTTGGCTGCAATAACACCGATCCCTCATGGTAAATCCATTAAATTTAGAATCTTGACTTGTTTGCAAATTATATTGGGGACGAGTGGATATGCTAGCCATCATGCATGACAACTGGCCCAAAAGCAGAGTCATTAAATAAGAGATGCGGTTTGCAATAAGTTTGTAAATAAGTAATGTCCGTTCCTTCTTGCCTCTCTAACCTCACTTTAATACTCTCTTGCCATATTTGGGTTAGGCCCAGCTCCACACAAGTACGCTGGGCAGCTCCGTAGTGAACTTCTTTAAAATGGTTCATGGACAGTGCCGCTTTAACTGTTAGCACGGAACTGGGGGTAGTTTTCGAAGGTGGACGTCGTTTTCGACCCTTTTGTCTTCACAGTTCTTCAATCAGCATCATACCTCCTTCTTTCACATTAAAATTTAGTAATCAGAAATATGAATCAGGCTTTCCGCAGCCACCAATGTAGCGCCTTGAGGCTTCCTTGAAGACCGAAGAAATCACAACATAAGACAGACACCTTGTCTGGGCACGACTGACATGGCTCAGAGGCCATCCACCTCGACGGAAGTAAAATGGCCATATCTTAAGCAGAGCTAAACAAACAAGCCAAATATAGCAAAAACATTTCTTGTGAATTGAAGTATTCTGTTATCATCATAAATAAAGTTGCAAAGCCGCTGTTTCCATCCACGTGCGCCAAGTTAAACGAGTCAAGATCAATAGAACACACCTCCACGACGTGGTCAGTGACAGAGTGTCAGTTTTGACGACTTTACCAAGATGCGTTTAGATTTGCTACCAGTCATCGTCATAACACTTATCCCTGGATTATTATTTCCTGTTCCATTCATTGTGGCAGCACTTTCAATCCTACTTTTTTTCTACTTCCGTGGCCGATATGTCGACCTGCCTTTCCAATCAACATGACTGACGGCAGCGCCTTCACTCATGTGAAATTGCAAACTAAGTTGTCCCATTCATATGGGTTCTAACTGTTCAGTTATGAAATACCTTCAAATAAAGGATTTTTTGTGATGGGCTAAATGTTTCTTCCCCTTTCACATCTACCTTCATACTCTTAAATCGAATGGACGAATTGGACAGGATTAAATAAAGGGAAGCAGGCAAAGGAGGCTAAGGGTGTTCCGGGTATGTTCACTCCTGAGAGGTCGATAGTGTACGACCCGCTGTGAGGTTCCTATTTGCCGCCTTCTACCAAAATGATGCATCCAAGGAAAACATGCACTTAAATGAGAGTTACTCAGTATGAATAAGGCTCTTCACTTGCAGAGACTGAATTTCATAAGAAAAGTCGAAAATTAAACGAAGAAATGTTAATCTGTAGATCCTACAGGTTAAATGAAGAGTTCACTTACCTTGTGATGCCTTGAGTCTTTCTTGAAGTCGAAAGGATTTATGCTGCTGAGGCGGAATGAGTGGCTCTGCCATACAAAAAAGCGGAGCAGCTACTGGCATGGTTCGTAGGTCACGCCTCCTAGCGAAAGTACAAAGTTCCCGCTTAAATAAAACCGGAAGTTAAATAAACGGTCAGAGTATTGCACAATTAGTTTAAAAAGAGTGGTCTATTTTAAGTGAATGCATTAAATTGCCTTCAAATTCACTGATTTACGTTTAAACCTAAGCGTATTTTTTGCACCCAAGTAATTATTTTTATGCATTTTGTCAAAAAATCTTGGTGGATTGAGTTAGCATGAAAGAGTTGCCAAAAAAACTACAAACGCAGCTCAGAGCACTTTTGATTCAAACCACTAGTGGTAGCACATGCTTCACAAACTTCCTGATGTTCACATAAAGATCTAAAATTTTGCGGAGGTACTTACCTTCAATGCCGGTACTTTTGTAATACCCTGATTATTTGTTTAATCCATTGTCTTAATTTCGTAAGAACTTAATGGCATCTTCGCCACGCCAGTTGCCTCTCAACGCGCCGATAATGCATATTCTGCCCAAGTATTAAATCTTCTTTTGCTATCAGGGAATCAGCTCTCTTCCTTTTCACTGTTTAGACGGCAGATGGGAAGTATGTGACGATTCGTAGCAGAAGGCCTGAAAACGACGTTAACCTTCGGCAATTACCTTAGCCCCATGGTCTGGAGAGAAGAATTTGCAACTGAAGCAATACTATCCACACTGAAAGCTCATAATGGAGCTGCCAATCATGTCTGAGTTAGGATCAGGCATGTAAACAAGCGTGTCTCTCCCTTCCCACTTGATGGTTGGCTGAGCAGCACTGAACTGAGAAACGAGTAACAAGAATGAATAGACGCATAAGCCTATCTTCACATAACCATATTAAACCCTGTGTTTTGTTATATGATCCTACCTTTATGATGATAGACACGGGTGATGGTCAGCTAATCCCCTTGTATCCCCACCCCAAAACAGTTCTCGTGTAGGACAAAACTCCAGAGTGATCTGTGGCATACGAAGTTTTTTACATGCTCATTAGTATTATTTTGGTGAACGTGTCACTTTTTGTGTCAAAATAAAGAGCAGCATTTCTCGATATTTGCATGCGACAGCTGCTTTTTGGTGATGGGTGCTAAGACCACCGGAATTATACGCGTTTGCTGGAATTATCGGGACAGTTCCAAGTTAAATTACCACCGTTTAACCGTTTAAGAATGCCTATCTTTGCCACATGGAAAAAAATCCGGAGTTTTCGGTCCGCTCTCGTTGTGGTGATTCCGATGAGCATCTGAAAAGATGTAGTGTCACAGTAAGAGAATGTGATTTGTTTATCACCATAGTAAAACACGTTGTAGCATTAGTTGCGACAACGTGAAATCAGTTACGCAAAACATATGCTCTTATTAAACACATATATTAGGGCATTTGAATACCATCAGACATCATCATGTGACGGCATTGCAATGCTATGATTACGCGGACATTTAAGGCTTGGCCAGTAAACATCCACAGGACGAAATGGTCTCGAGGCAATGTCAATGCCCTCTCAGCCCTTCTGTACACCGAATATACATATTTTGCCTCAATAATATGACCTCACTCATCTTCAGGAAAGACTCATAACGCTTTGGTGGTGGTGGTGGTTGAAAGTAAAATTTGGCATTCAAGAATAATTTCCACGATTTATGTCGCTATAACGCCCAATTTGACTTGATGGGAGAATGTGAGACGGTTCTTGACAGAAAGGTTGATAGCGATATTAATTTCATCAACTATTTCAGTCCTGCTACCCACAGGATTGCTACTGAAAAGTGAGGCGACGCTTATTGTAAATTGTCTACATACATATGACTCGGAGCTGCGTAAGGTACTTGTGTGTGAACACTTAATACCTCCTCCACCTCTCTTCTGGCTAAAGAGAGCCCATAAAAGTGTAGCTGAGTAGCACTGAAAATAGGAACAAAGTTACAAGGAGAAGTGGGTGCAAAGCATTATCCTCGCAAAACTCTTTTGAGTTACGTCCTCCATTAAGTGACTGCTTTTAAAGCAGTGTCTTTGCGACTAGCGGTGGACATACGTGGGTTACTGCACACCATCCCTTCCCAATGCTGTTTTTAAACAGGACGCAACTCCACATCTAGTGGAATTACCAGGATACATTGGTGAGGTTGCCTTTTAAAAATTATTTAACTGCACCTTAATCCAGTGTCTTGTGTAACTGATTTGCTGGTAGTTTCCTCGCAGTATCGACTGCATTGTGGCAACCAACGAGGGAGATTAACCAAGAAGATCATTAAAATTGACGCTTAAAAGAGGAGTGGAGCCTTATAATACGTTGAATGTTTGTTTAATTCTTCGGTTTGGTTGTGCAGTAAATCAAGACTCGGATATTGTAATTCTTCTAGGTTGCATGACCTCTGGAGCATACCAGCAGCCCCTCAGATCTGCACATCATTTCCTGGAATGATATTGGGATCTCTTTTGCCATCAAGTGAGACTCGTAGTGGTGCAATGTAATAAAACTTACTCAAATATCTGCCTACCTTTTCGAGAGTCTCTTTGATTCAAATAATGAACGGAAACTTGATTTAATAACAAAAAATTAGAGTTTTATTATTTAGTTCCAGTTGTTTAGGGAGCAAAGTGCTTTATCATAGTAAAGATGAGAATTTATAAAATTGGAGCACAGAACACTTCTTAAAGACCCATCGATTGATGAAAGTGATTCATGTAGAGAAAATGCTAAGATATTTTGTAAGTTTGTGGCATCCTGTGAATCGTAATTTGGCTCATACTGACCACCCAAGTTGATTGGCTATGAGAATTTGATTCTTAGAACTAAAATTAAGGGTGATAGTTGTAGTTCCAGAGAAACATACTCATTTCTTGCGTTGTATTCACCTTTTCCCTTTTTAGCACATAATTCCTGAGTATTTCGTGAGTGTAGAACTAACCAAGCTTTTAGGCAGTTCCATGGACTCCTGTTAACCAGAGCGGATGGATGGGTAATAAAAGTCTTATAGAAGCGGAGGTAATTGGTTTAATTCTCTGCTTGCATTACTTTACGTTTTGAGTACGAGAGCACTCAAGGCTTTGCCACCGCCTAATAATTCTCCTACACGGCTCTTAGGCCATGCCATTGGTCTTAGCTCCACTGTACATCAATAACATGCCTTCACTCTTACTAATTTGACTCCTTTGACTAAAAAAAAGCTCGATATGTCATGTACTGAATTCTTGCTATTGTTCTAAGTGGAAAAACTACTTATGAGAGCATAATTTGCAGCTACTTTGTGTCGCTCTAGGGAACGCTGCAAGAGTAGGATGGAGTGCTAAATAGCTCTGCAAGTAAACCCCTTTGAATGGATTTCGGTAACTATTAATTTTAGTCTAAAAATCTTAATCTCTAATTAAATTTTTGATAATGACATAGTAGCACAACACTTATACCAGAAAACGGAGTCAAAATCTACTTCTTGTCTTGTAAAGGTATTTGTTCGAGTGGGTTAAGTTTATACTGCCGAAAAGCAAGCAAATGGTTTGAATGTCAAATAGCACAATTTTTATTACAATAGTTTCTTTTGTACTACTAGATAGCTCTGAAGGGACACAGAGCGTCTGTAAAATAACCAAACTGAGCCGTGGGTGCAGTGGCACATTCAACCATTTGGGGCTAACGGAGTAACGACAGCAGCTCACCAAAATGCCTTTTATTTCAGTAAATCTCGTCACCAATTACACTTTTAAATAGTTTTTCAAAAATAAGTTAAAATATACATCAAAACAGATGCTCCAAGCACCAATGCCACCAATCGAACCTTCCAGCCGTCAGCAAAGGCAGAGTGCCCTCATGGGATTGTTTCATCTATCCTCGTGTTACGCCTGACCCAATTTACGGCAAGCGGCTGGACCCTTCTTCCACCTTCACATTAAATACCTTCGACTAAATTTCCGAGGGAAAATTTTATGCAAAAATAGCTATTAGTATTTAAAACCTTGTCATTTTAGACGATGGATGCATACTAAAACGAGGATATTGCGATTTTCTTCGTTAGGAATTATCAGTATGTCTTTTAGCCACTGTAGCTGGATCCAAAGGTTTATTTTCAGCTCTCTTACTCCAAATAAATCTTTACGCAATATATATATCCTTCCATATCTAATTATCAATTTTGTTTAAAAATGCATTCTCTCATTTAATAGATATCTCGTGATTAATCCATATTTTATATGCATTTAAAATTATTCCTCGCATCCCAGTGACATTGACACTCCCATCTGTCAGTGCAGCGAAGCCGCTGAAAGATGTCATGTGTTGCGTTGCTTGGAGACAGGTAAACTGTAACGCAAACCTATTTTGGCTGATTAAATAAATAGCCAAATGCAGACTCAAACGATAAAAGCACGTGAGTTAATAGTGAGATACCATTAAAATTAGACCTAAAACAAATGGAGTCAAGCCATATCGCGGCATCATTTGCGTACGAAGAGGAATTATGCATTATAATTTGCCAGAAACCGAGCAAAGTGGACGTGTGAAGAGTGTATTTAATCTGATGAGTTCAAACTGGCCACTACTCGCATGGTATTCACATTCGACTTCAAATTAATGGCAGGTCTGAGTGGCCCTGCCACAAAGGCGTCCACACTGCTGAGGGTGTGGAGCAAATGAAACCGCAGAGACTGGCGCGCGAAATGTGTCAGATAATCCCGTGAAGCTTAGCTATTGAAGCTATTTTTTGTGTTTAGATGCAAAAATTGTTCATGCGATTTACTATGATGCAGCTTATCACATGACAACATTTGATACATCACCAAATCCATTTATTGTGATCCTCAGTTAAGGTTATTAAGTGCTTTGGAATTTGGGTGAGTAAATGGGACTACGACTTCTTTAGGAGTACCTCCCACATAGAGCGTAATTTTGTTGCAGGAAGCAGATGTTCGAAACGCCCTCTGTACTCGTAGACAGGCCTGTGTGTGTGCGGGGCTATTAATTTGCAGAGTGGTTTCCCACCTAAAAAACACTTATAAACAACTCCTGCAGCGCCACCGCCCCGCAACGAGCCGTACATATAAACAAAGGATAGACGACCATGACAGCGGTCTTTGATTTATTTTATCTGGTCAGGCACCGCAAGATTAAAGAGCCACCCATTATAAATCCACCTCTAACACATTCCCAATTATTTTTCCACTCGCTTTTGCACTAAGTTCTCCTAATTGGTTAATATGATGTGAAAATGCATTCTGCTTGCAAAAAACCATTCTAAATTTTGTAAATACACGCGATGGGTTAATATTCTGAAGCTTTGGCGGCCCATCTACATTGATTACAACATTTAGTGGGAAAGATTGGGGTGGAATCAACAAATTGGTCCAAATTGTAATTAAATAATGAAAAGTTCCTCAATCAAAGTAAACAAACAATAGTTAATTTTGCATTTTGGAACATATTGTTATAAGTCGTACAATAAATTCAGACATCGGAAAGATCTAAACCGTCCTCGCGCTCTTAGTCTCTTCGTTTCCGAAGAAAATAAAAGATTCTTGCAAAGCAGGTAAAAAACTAGTGAACCCTACTGTGAAAGTAAACATAGACAAATGTATTTAAAGGAAATAGTTTCCGTGGGTTTTATAGCACCCCAATTCTTCTCTAAAGTTCAAAGAAGTTATAATGCAGGGGCAGGTAATGTGTTACCTATGTGCAGAGGGGTTGGGGGATACAGGTATAGCCTGGAGGCCATGATGCCCAACGAAAGGACAGTCGTAGAGTGCTAAGTGCCAGCACAATCAAAAGACTGGACTTTCAAAAAATTACTCAAATTACACAATTACATAACCCTTACCCATTTTCTGTCTGTCCTTGACGCCCCTTTTAGTCGAAATCCTGCACCGACCATCATGACAAGATCGGTGCTTTAGGAAAAACGAAAGTTAATCAATCGAGTCATACATTGAATTCGAGGGCAACTGAGAAGACATCTGACTAAAATGTCGCCGCCCCTGTCTGAAGCAGGATCTGCGCTACGTTTGGAAAATGGATTGGGTGAAGAGGAAATTTCCAGATTTTTCGATATTTCCGTGGTTAGTTATAAGAATACTGGGCTAAAAGCAGAGTAAATAATAAAGGACAGAGTTTAAAATGCTTGTGTAGGAATATGGTATCTCAATTTCTCCCGTTTGCCACTTTCTCTTCACTTCACTTCTACCCAAACATACCCATTTGGGTTGCATTTAGCTAGTAAAGAGGTGGGGAAGGCATCTCTCGTTCAACTAGTTGATAGTGCCGTAGCTAGCCCTGTAAAGAATCTCTCCGGATGATTAGCAGTTAGCGTCTCTTCAAGTGCTAGTAGCATTCCTACAGAGCACGAGACTATTGTAGTTGCCGAGGGGAGGCGTCATTTTTAACCCTTCTGCTAGGCGTCGCCTCATTTTCGTCCATCTTTTTCGCGTTGGGACTCAAAATTTAGTGAGATATATGAGAGCAGTTGTCCTTTGCGATTAGCTGACTTTTCGCTGCCGCCAATACAGCTTCTTACATCAAGAGGGAATCGTATAGTCGGCGTGCAGAAGGACTGGATGGGAAGTGCCCAAATGAACACCACATTACTTCAAGCCCAAAATCATAACGGATGTGCAGGATAGCATCCTTAAGAAATTCTATTCGTCCATTTCCCCTTCAGTGGCTCACTATGGGTGGGAAAAATTCGGAATCACCGTAAACAATTCAGTCTGTGGATGGCAATAGTAAAGCTTAGGCGCTAACAAAGTGTAACACAACGGTCTCTTTTACCTCATTTGGCGATGCCAGTTACACTTTATGATTCCTTGATTGGAACGCCGATTTAGGATGGACAAATGGGCAAATCAACAACTACTCGCATAAATCTGCCTATCAATTTAATTTGTCAAAGTTATAAGTACTAGATACATAAAAAAACGAGCATTAAGCAACTCTTTATTGACTTTTTAGCTAAGTTTAACTATCCTAGAAGTGATGGATGAGTTTTGCCAAAGTGAAATCCACACATTGCTCACCATACTGAGAGTGTCATCATGGACACATTTCTACTTGAATCCATTAACGGTAAGCATACCTTCAGCGTTCACTGATGGGAACATTTGCCTCACACTTGTAGGATAGAGCAAATTACAACCGATACTTCAAAAGGACCATTCGTATAAAACCCAAATTTAGCAAGGAGATTATTTTAATGCAAAATTGGTGCAGATTTGCAGACTGAAACAAAAACTGGTGAGATACGCTCAAATGTATTTACTCTGCCATTTAAACCGTGATGAAATGAGGAAATTTCTCTCCCTACCTTTGCCACATCTTCGAAGAAGGTAATGGTTCCCCATAAACGTTTATGACCTTCATGCATAGTGATTACAATGCTACTGAAGTGTGAGCAGTAGAGTGAGAGTTAAAACAATTATAGAATGAATAATAAAGTCCAGGGTAGAGTAAACTGTTATTTTAATGCCTATACAAGTGATTTTTAAACACGTGGCTCATAAGACAAATCCCAAATTTGCAAGTTTGGAAGACGCGAAATCAAACTTGTTCTCTTTCCTGAATGACGAAATCAGTGCACTTTTCCATCAGTACATTCTTTGAAGCAAGACAAGGGTTATGACATTTATGAGAGTGACCAACCGTTGATACCTTTGTAATTGTTTGGATCTAAGTAAAGTTATACTCAATGTTGTTCGAAAGATAAGTGTAGCTGTTTAATGTGGTGAGAAAATGTAATTTTGCAGGCAAAATTAAGCACCTGCAATTGGTCTCAGCTATTTGCTTCATTTCAAAGAATCCACACAGACAAGTAACCCTTCTTTTTTGCTTTCATTTATATGCATAACTCATTTAGGCTATTTATCATCTCGCTCGCAGTGGCACCGAAGCCCACGGTATTGGGAGAATTCGTTCAGTAGAAGTTAATGTGTCATTCCTTTTTTAGGCAATTCAAGATTCTTCCTGAACACTATATGCATAATAGAAGTCTCGATAAATGTCCAATTCGATCAGCTATGGGCATATGTTTTACGAGCACAAGAACATCATTAGACTAGTTAGCAGGACTGAAGGTTTAATGGAGTTACTAGCGGAACTATATTTGGCCTTTAAAGACCTTTACTCCTATAAAATCCATTCGTTCTGCCATTTTTATCACGGACCAGCTTCTGAGTAAATAATGTCTTCACTCAAGACATAATGGACCTTCATGAAGCATATTCTAACAATATACTTATTCTTCCCAAAGCAACACACTGAGCGTCAAAACTTTGGAAATAAAAGCAACTTTTACAGATGTCTTTTGGAAATATCCTGCATTTCAGATTCCACATGAATTACTTCAGTCTTATAGTTAACCGAACCGCGCTAAATTTATTTGAAATGAGAATTTGTAAACGTCCATAAAATGAGCTCAAAATTTCCATTCCTATTGGAGGCTAAGCTACAAATTTGACCTCTAAACTATGCCTGATCGCACGGACTTCCATCATCGATGGAGGCCAAGGTCGATTGCTTGCAGCCTTCGTAATTCTCGCATCCTAAAATTCCATTATTAGACTCCTTAGGCTAATTGTACACTTACTAGGTCCACAATTTACTGACAAGGTCATGATGGGTTGTTAAGGGGTATCTTATCCACAAATTACTCATCTCAACTCACAACACTTAAACAGAATTGTCCATTTTCATTAATTGCATAAAAACCTAACAATTACAATTTTAAAATAATGGCCAATTCGCTTTTGGGCAGCGGTCCCCCATCAAACCACTATCCTCGGAGCAGCATGTCGCAGTGCAAGCGAACCGCCTTTAGTTGGCTCAACCCTGCATTCAAACAAGGTGGCTTATGTTGACAACATCTGCTCATGACTCCTTTTTCTCCCATCACTTATGCAACTAGGATAATAACATGTTGTAGGTAAATAGATCCAACATTGAGGTTTCTTTCTTTTATTGAAAAGTGACGTCCATGATACGTGTCCATATTATCCCTTTCTTTCCTTCAGTAGACGTAGGGACTGGGGGTCCCGTTGATTCTTTTGAATAGTAGGTGTTCTCCACATTGTTTTAATGAGAATAAACGTACTTCTGTTGTTCTAGTACCATGTTTTTGTTTGATAGCCTGCCTATAAGCAAACGGAAGGTCGTTGAGACGAGCATAGATGAAAATGGGAGGGGATAGCAGTAATTTATGGGCTTGGGGCTCTCTAAATTTTCATCTGCTGCAATGGAAGAAACTTGTGTATCCAAAGAGTGATGAGCTGAGAAGACGATTTTAACTTGGACATTTTTATGCCCGTACGGTGCATATGTTACCTACATTCGGTCTTGGCAGCATCAAAATCTGCATTTTGTCTGCCCAATATTTGCAGTCCTAGTCGATGGTGTTTTCTGGCATTCACATACTTTCCTGAATTAGCATACAATTGTACAGAAATTTTAAGGTGTTATGTTATAAACAATCCGTACACTAAATTGTAGGACAGGCTTGCTTAATAAAGGTCCTTTAGACTTCCTTGAAGACAAAAGAAGGTATATAACTGGGATGGAAATCGCATTGGCTACGCACAGAAGGGCTGAGAGACTATGGGTACAGCCTGGAGGTCACGCCTCCCGGTGGAAGTGCAAAGAGAGGCCTTAAGTGTGTCTAAAACCAAAGCAAGGAGTTAAACAAGCAACTAAATAACCACATGGCCTCGCCCCCTCTCCTTTGAAATGTAGTCCTCTGCGTCTGCTGACAAAGCAACAGCTCCGTACAGACAGTACAAGCCGCCGAATTTGGTTAAAGTTGGGAAGACATAAATTAAAAGTTTAATCCTCTTGAAAACTGTACTAAGTAAGGGAAATGTTAATGCTTTCACCTGTGCATATCCCTATTTGAAAAACTGGCTTGAAAGCAGTAATTTATACTTAAGAGAGAACGGGACTTATAGTTGTTTTGTGGAGCTAAGGTTTCGCGTCTGCTCCTCATCGCCATTTTATCCTAAATTAGGTGCTTACCAGTCGTAGAAGAGGTATCATGGTTTAGCTTTACTGGCATCTTTACACTGGTAAAAATGGTTCACGGCTATTGTCGCTTCAGTTGTTAGTGGCATTCCTGCAGGACATGAGACTGGGCTGTTTTTCGAGCACAGAGTTCATCTCTAATCCTCCCACTAGGAGTTTTCACAGATTCTCCACCTGCAGCATGCATTTTTCCATTCCATAGCATTTAGTGATAAAAACCAAAGTCGATGTCCAATAAACTGGCGTCTTCAGACTTTTTAAAGTCAAAACGTTGAAAAATAATAGACGATAAAAGGCTGAGAGGCTATCATCACGGTTCAGGGGCTTGTCACCAAGTGGAAGTACCAAGAGGTAAACAAGCAATCAAGGTACTACCATGTATTCAGTGGTCGCACTAAATATCTCTATTGCACGCAAATGGAAGATGGTTGAGATGTTCAAATTGTGCCTTTGCTTATCCACGCAGCCACATTCAAAGGTGCCCGCCGTTCATGACCGTGCAGTCTAGTACTGCTTATAAAAATGCGACTTGCGAAGTAGTAATTTAAATAATTACACTTGAATAACTATTATCTCCTCACGCGTCTCATTCTTTAGGACAAGAGCTTTTAAATTCAAATGCTGAAATTAGAAGACCATTTGGAATGATGTGATGACACAAGACGCAATTACTTGTTGAACCGACTGTCTTCGAGAGCCACTAGGGAAAGCGGTAGAGCCTACATCTACCCTTTGGTGCAATTATTGACATATCCAGGGTTATTCATGTTGCCTATTGCCCCCTAGCTAGATCACATGTGGGACAACTATGCTCATTGTCGTCCTACATAATGTTAGTTCTTTAAAATCTTTCTAAATAGACAGTCTTTAGGACTCATTTGGGAGCCAATTGCTTCCCTCTATGGCCTTAAATAAGCACTGTGGCAGCTTTTAGACAATAGGGCTTACATTTAAGAGGGTTGGTTTGCCTTGTTTGCTGTTTGCTGCTATTTTAAGTTTTCCAAGAGAAAAAAGTCCTCAAAAACTGCGCTTTAACCCCCAAAACATTAACGAAAGCATCCATTTTGCTATAGTCTAGTCGCAGCCCTCCGCCATACCGGTTCACCAAAAGGCATATTAATACATAAGTCGATTCATTTTACAACTTGTGGGTTTGACTTTAGTTTTTGCATATGGTCCTAAACACAATCAAATTTACATGGGACGATGTTTTACACGGAACCAGAAGTACAATGAAACAAATACTTGTTTTTACGTAATATATGGCTAGGTGACTAGAAAACCTATATTGGTGAGTAACAAGGACGAGCCCATCAATAGGAGGTGAGGAAAAAGAGGTTGTTGCATTTGAATGGTATATGTTCGTTAAGCTGTTTACGTGGGAATGGGCAAATTGTGGAAGAACCCGTCGCTACATTAGTGTTAACATTATCTAAAATGAGTATGTTTTGTGATAATTGGATCTAATTTAAGAGTATATTAAGTAATTAGGTGTTCAGAGTTTATCAAAGTGAGGATTGATGGAAGTGGGCAGTGCTTTGGCTGTTGTGATTAGCAGTGATTGAGTTGTTGGCACAATTTTGATAGCAAAGAATGTACTGTCCCACCAGTAAATTACGAAGCCATCGGTTCTGTAGTCATTTTAAGTGGTCCAATAATAAACTTTTTACGCTTGTCAAATGCGTAAGCTATGAATAAGCGGAGGCTTCGAGATGGCATGGCTTTCTGCACAAATACGAATTTCACTTAAACCGTGACGCTTTGAATTGAAATACCGATTTGTTGCTCTCATCTCAAAAAATGTGATGATTGCAGAACTCTGAATAAAACTATCAAAACTTGCTTGTTCGCTAGATGAAATGCCTGCCGAGTAATTCTACTTCTACTTCGTCAGACTCCATTCAATTGAAGCACCTTACCTACTACTGCCCACATTTCAGTAGAGCCGTCTGGGACCAGATGAGATATGTAAGTAGCGTTTGTTTGGCCCAAAACAATTTTAGAATTTTAATGTATTTTAAGAACACAACTTCGTATGGGCTTACTTTTACTAGGGAAAGTATGATCAGAATAGTTATTAAAAGGGCAGCTACAGAGAATATCAAGCATTTACTTCCATACCATCTGACTGAGCTATCCTGATCGAATAATTAATGGTTCCCTGTGAACTTCACACCATTAGTAACTTAAATGCTTTCCGCAGCACTTCAGGTTACATCGCATTTCACTGCTATATGGTACAAGATTGACCAAAGCTCATAAATGATAGGAAAATTTAAATTATCGTTCTTTGGCCGTAGAAACGTAAGCGGAAGCAAAACATGTTGCTTAATAAACGAAGTATATCAAAGAAGCCTTTTAGTTGGCCTCATAGATGCGTAAAATATTTGTAATTATGCGTTTTTAAGGGCACTATACCATCTTATAATCATTAAAGCTTTTGCATACTCAGATGTCATTTAGTGCTAGAGAAAGCACCTTTGTGGCAGTGACATATTTGATAATGGTTGGGAAATATGTGAAGGCAGCACTTTTGAACTAGTATGATTTATGCTATATGAACACCCAAATTTCCCTCGTGGATAAAGTATAAGTCACTAGATTTAACGAAAGAGGAGAGACCTCACGAATCTAACGTAATCTACACGAAGCCTCCAAGCATTATGTCCATATCAAAGACAACAGCCACGGTATCAAAGCCCACAAAGGGACCGCGGCTGCACAAGTAAGATCAAACTAATAACATTCTCAGCCTTCCATTCCAGCAAGTGGGGATAAGGGCCCAATCCTTAGTTGTATAAAAGGATTTAGCAGACATATAAACATAAATCTCTACTAAAAACACCTACTGTTACCGAACATGGGCAGTGGGAACAAAGTTACGCTTTTTTAAATGTCATTAGATACATTCAGTATTTTAGAGAATGGCAAAACCTTTCTCTCCATTAGGATATAATCAAGCATCCAGGATGCGTTTGGCGGGGCACCCTGAGGATTTCTTGAAGACAAAGACGGCACAACACTCAGACTGAATAAATATTGTCGCCGAAGAGAGGGAATTACTGGCTGGTGGGTTGGTCTGAAGGCTGGACCTCAGTGGCCAGCTGCCATAATTGCGAGCAACAAAAATGCTTCAATTTGTACACTACTCCTCTCTTCTTATAAGCGTTGTCTTTGATACCCTCAATGGACATTCTTCTGCGTCAGTCATCCCAACACAGTCAGCAGTGCCAGTTATCGAACTTGCGTGCAAGTGAGAAGACATTCAACCATAAAGTAACTGATTTGCTTCACAAATCTGCTGGATCTTGTCTTTTTGGTCTGTTCGAAAAATTTGTTGGGGATGGAGAACGGGCTGTCCATCACGTCTGTTCCTCGGTAGACCTTGAAACACTAATCCTAATGTGAAGTCTTATAGCGCAGGATGGATTTCACATACTTTCGTGCGAATTAGGTTTTGTGACGATTTTCCCTCACCACCTTGTTCGCACTTCAGTGCAGCCAGGCCGTATCCCTTTAGGTTCTTCCTAGAGGTCCAATAGACTATTTACGACAACGGTTGGTGTGGATTTAGTTGTTAATAGCATTTCTGTATAACACAGAACTACGACATTTGCCTGGGATGGACATCATTTTTAGCCTGCCTGTTAAGTGTCATGGCAGAGTTCCTCATTTGCAGTAATATGGGCCTCTTTGGCTAAATCCAGGTTACCTGTCCAGAAGTAGAAGTCAGAATAGTTGTCCTTTTGACTCGCATTTTCTTTCTCCTGTCAATAATGTGGTAACTCAAGACTTCCTTAAAGACAGAAGAAGACACAACACTTGAGCATTCGAGGTATAGAAGGGCAAGGGTGGCTATCGTCGTGTCTTGGAGGCCATACCGTCCAGCCATCGAAGCATTATAGTGGTATTTATCTTCATTTTCTCCAGGTTTACTTTGTTTTCAGGGAAGTATGGAAACGCTGCACGTCCCTCTTCAGACAAAGTGCACTTGAGACCGTAACAACCCAGTGATCAGCCTTATTTATCACAAAAATCCTTGGGCAATCAAGATAAAAGAAGTTTCTGCATGTTAAAAAAGTAAGTGAGGGACAGTTTTTTTTCGCAAAAAAATAAATTGATTGTTTAATCTGAAGAGGATAAGCACAGCGACAATGTTTTTATCCATCGAGACAACTCCCATATCCTTCCCTTCCAAACCATACTTTATGGGATGATAACAATAACGCCTATATAGGAGACGGTGATTGAGTAAATTAAATACCAAATGAGTTTTTACTGACCGAAGCTTGTATCTACCTGTCAAGACAGGGTACAGCACTTGCAAGAGGGTGTGATTGTGCCGCACCCACATTAACTGGAGGTTAGCCAATTCATCTATGAAGTCATGCACTACGGACTCGAAGCTGTAAATAACGTTACTTTTTCTATGTGCATTTATAAAGTATGAACAGTGCCCATAAAAGCTTCTAACATGCTTCTATGACACTGCGCAGCAAAACGGCTTGCTTGCTCTCGTGCCTACGGGCATCACAAATCTTTTTGACCTCATCGAAATTGTCATTTAGACGATCCAAGATCTTGAGCTAGTTGCCTCACATCGGGTGTTTACTACTCATTTATTTTGCTGGGCCTCAGATTCTAGCCAAAATGTGGAGCCCAATTCGAGTAAATCACAAAACATCAGCACACTAATCCCTTGGACATACTGTGAAACTGTCTCAGTTTATGGAGTAGGGAAATTGAAACCACCCCATAGTGTTTCAATGAGGAATGGAGGTGTTCAAACGTCACATGGTTAATTTGAATACGTGACGCAGAACTGTCGCCTAATCAGCTACAATGTGTTGGAACCGAGGTGTAGCATCATATTTTACCACATCATGGAATGAAAAGGAATAAAAGACACGATCTTGTATCCTCAGTATCTTTACGACAAGTGACGGACATGTGCGATGTTTCGTACACTTCAATCCCCCATTATGTTTTTTTGTCACTAGTGAAGTGGCAGCCGGATAGCATCTCATTTGCGTGTAATTTAAGGTGCATTGTTACTATGGTGGCCAAAGCGAGAGTTTGATGACTTTAAAGGGAAAGCGAGTGATGTTATGCTTGGGTTATTTATCATATCCCCAGTTTCAATTTCGCGGACTCTTGACTCTCCACAATGCGGCACGACCCTTAAGCCATAACAGTGGCGCTCTAGCGTCGATGCTACACATTCAACTTTTAGATAAGGTCTAAATACCCTGAAACGCAATTTTGAACCGAAAAATTAATAAGTTATTTCAGTAAATGTCCTAATTATTCACGTATTTTGTACATAGAATTGATAGAGAATAGTGTCCAGAGCCCAAAGACATGCGAGGCCTTATTCCTGCCTACATTAGGGAAACTTGAAGCAAACTATATTAGAGCAAATAGACATTTCCCATAAGCCCTAGATCCTTCAAAATACAGTCATAGGCCTTGCGGATTTAAATGAAACTCGTAATTAACTGTGGATACCCGTTATACGTTTGAGATTAAAGACCGTAAAGCATAGAAACTATTTCCTGTGGTCAATCGAAAAGTTAAATTTGAAGCATACATTTTGCTTCTTTAAGACAACCAAGCTTCCATTGTAGATTTTCGGGATGAAACACAAGCATTTCATAATCTTGATTTTTCTACTAAAAATATGGGCTGTTTTGGAAAATAGTTACCCTTTGATCAGTAATGCTACGGTGAATGTAAGCGGCATTCCTATGGCATCCTATGAACATTTGCTTGATATGGAACAATTAAACGTGATGGGGTAGTTGCATAGGTTTCCAAAATCCAACGTACCAGTCCCATTTTGTAAGCATTTCCTTTTGGCTTTTTAAGGCGTCCGATTGTCTGACTGGAACCTTGATAATCCGTGCTCCTGTCCACTAGTTAGTCTATCCTGACACTTTGACTAGGTCAAAGGAAGGTAATAGTTTACACTTAAATGAGTTTTTTTGTTAGTGTTCCATTTATTTGGCAATAGTATTGTCAGAATTGTGACGTTATAACCCGCTTGAAGTGATGTTATTAAATTAATCTTCTCCAACTTTAAATGGACACATAAACACCTATATCACGCACGTAAATACGTAGATTTTTAATTTATTTAATCAGCGCTTGATTGACGAAATTTGATTTAAGTAACATATGGATGACAAGGCAAATCCTAGGGCCGGTATATTAATTGCCACATTTTGAATGCCTTAAATCTATGTATACAGAGTCCTTCAAGCACAAATAATCATCCACTTCGAGAATGTATGATCTATCCTCGACCATTGGTCTCTTTGTTGTCCAGAGGGCAATAAAGAACGCTTTATTACTGGTTTATTCTGTAATGTGCTAATGGTTTATCAAGCCCCTAATCTTATTATGCTGGAGCTCATGGCTTCGCAGATTACACATTCTCGCCGCAGCTTGGCCACGGGATCATGCCAGCAGTGACGCATTCCTTCTGTACTTCCATGCTGCACATTCTACCATAATGCCATGACAACCTTTGACTTCAAGAGAGGCTCAAAGGGCAGCAATGAGGGCAGTGGCAAGCAATTCCGACACTAAAGGACAACAGTCTTGATATGAATAATCTTAACGAGAGGGAAGAGAGGTATCCCTCTCTCTGAAGGGGGAATCTGTATAGACTTCTAAAAGAAGGGATGAAAAAGACGTCATTCATTGACAAGCACTCTATCTCGTTTCCCATAGGGATGCTACCAATAACTGAAGCGACACTAGTCGTAAACCATCCGGAAAAGCACTTTACGGAGCTGTCTACGGAACCTGAATAGGGATATCAATTAATTGAATTTGCGACAGATAGGATCCAAAGAGATGTGGCTAAACAGCACTGAGGTGAGGAGAAAACTATCGTAATTTGCTCTACCTTTAGCTTAGTGATCTTACGACCAGCGATAAATATGCTTGATGGTCTGCAAACTCCCCGATTCCCAATGCGATTTGCAGAAAAGATGAAACTTCAGATTCACAGCCACTTGGCGCCATAGCCTCTAGGATCGTTTTAGTAGCCTCGTAGGCAATGTGTGGAAATATTACCTAATCCCATTAAGGTCTGTGTGTTTTCCACATGATAAAGATTAAACGCTTCATTTTTAATACCATAAAAAGAAAATTTCAAAAAAGGTCTGATTTAACTTGATACTTGACTTATTGTCATGGTGGAAACGAAAAAACTTAAAGCTTCTTAAGTTTAACTGGAATTGGGTATCCACGAAAGTCCTCACCCAAATTAAGCAGCTCCTTGGTCAGGTTCCGAGAGCGTGATAGATCTGGTGTTTTTGTCTTCTACCTCCGCCTTCAAACTTTTGCAAAGAGCAGACAATTTGAACGTCGACATGCTTCTCGGGCAACCATATAAAAAGGACACGCGTTCAGGGTACGTCTCCTCTCCTGGGACCGATGGCGCCACATCCGTCATTTGGTTCGTACTTATTGTCTGTCTCTCGCCTAAAAGAGGTATTTTAAACAAATACACTTTAAAGAAGTATCTATAAGGAGCTATTACCCTTGGTTTTTCACTATTACTAACAGGTGGATCATCAGAGCGACAAATCCTGCGCATATTTGTGCAACACCCACACTACTTAACCCCTTACTTCATCTCAAGCTCGATTTACACCTCATAAGGGCACATTTTTTCCATAAATGACGTGGTATACCCCAATTTACCTTTGGAGACACGATCCATGAATAAATTCTTAATGAACTCCACTTTACTTTAGCACCCTTTAATTAAAGATAAAAGATTTGGTTTCAATGTGAACATTAATTGCGGCATATATCTTTTTCGGTTAAATGATAACACATCAAATAGTTTCTGGGACGCATTAATTTCACCCAAACTAATGAATAAAGTAAACACGACAAATAATTTTTACCATAGCTAGGTTTATGAATGCATGAATTAAAAACATTGACCCTTATGACAGTGAATTTGTTTGATATTGAAGAGTGAGGGATGTTTAACTGTTGGAGTTAATATGAAATCCAGGTGGAAAAGTATGCAGTCTACAACCTATTTCTGACCTGTACACAATGCGCAAAGTGTTAAACACTGTTTGTTAATGAGCGTCTTGCTATCTTGCGACCCCTGGAAAGTATTTGCTTTCCTCTGTAGTATGCCAGTAGTACACACTCGTTTGATTTGTAATTTGAAATAAAAAGCAGTTGCTTGAGCAGAAACCCTTGGATCCAGTAGTAGAAAGGATCTCCAAACCCACCCATAACCCCTGATCCCTGTATGCTGCCATAACCTTTATGCAATAAAAGATGTCCTCGCTAACTGAGTGGTATACTCTAAGAGTGGGAGAGAGGTTGGATCTATTTAATGGCGTGTCTTGTAATAGTTATGAAACGAGGAATCCCGTACATCAAAAAGTGTATTCAGATGGTCTCTGATTAACGATCCAAGAGTTATTTACTGCAGACAAAACTTGTTTCCTGTTTGATTACGATTTCTGCATAACATGTAAAATTCAAAGTAAGGTATATTTCTAATGAGAGGTGCTAGAATAATGTCATTTCATTTTACAGGACTGTTAAAGCCAAGAGGTGGTACAAAAGCTCCTTTTTAAAGCACAGCTGCTAAGTTCTCAACGTTGTTTTATTCGTCAATCGTTTCCCACCCTAATAATTGTAAGGTAATGCTGAGCTGCAGAAACACTATCTAGTGGGTCTAAACATTTCCTCATCAGCTCCAGACATTCCTGCTTCGCATTTTCCCATTATTTGGTGTGTTGCGCCTTTAGTCTACCCTCAAGTCTGAAGAAAACATTGCACACTTGGTCGGATAATGCACCGCTAAAGCATGGGAGGACTGAGCTACTATCATGGCCCGGAGATCAGGCATGCCATCGGAGTTGCAAAGGCGAATCCTTAACCACCCGCAAAGCTAAAAAGGGAGGTAGATTTCGTTGTTTCATTGATGCACTGTCTCATGTTAAGCATCGCATTTTCATCTCTTTGTTAACTCTTTCGAGGAACTGACTCGCATCCGCAAAGACGCGTGTTTATGTTACAAGAAAAAGGATTCAAAGTATAGCACTATTAATCTAAGTGCAATGCAACAGAGCCAGTGCAATTTAAAATGTCGTCTAGCGGCACCAAAATAAGTCATGTGTTATTTACCTGTTGAAAGAACGAAATCTAAAGAAATTTGGTATTAAGAGAAAGAAAATGAGAACTGCTCTACTGTTTTACCTCGGTCAGATTCACTGAGTGTCTAGTCATCACCAACTTTACCGTATATGCGATCCTGATAGCTATCTTAATGACCTCAATTTGCTCGCACCTTCCCCGCTGCCGAAACCCATTACTAATGCAGACCTCTGTGTTTACTTTCACCTTTTATGCTACCGTGATGCTATTTAAGCATTTTGAAAAGAAATCAAGCGTGTGTTGGACGTAGTTAGGAAAAGTGCTGATTCGCAAGGCTTAAATGCCAGCTAGAAGCTTACTACTTATTTACTGTAGGATTTGTAAGCAGGTAGAGAAATATCCTCACAAGCAACCTAAACGCTTCACCAGCCTTTAATGAAATTAAAACTATTTTCCGGATTAAAGAGGAAGAAGTCAAAGTGAGACCGCACAGTCATGACAACCTACTTTACATATTCATCCCGTCTTTTCGGCAAGACTCTGACGGATAGAACGGGACGAGGCACTCAGTTGTATTTATCCACCCAGTTTGAATCAACTTGATGACGACAGGCATGATCTGAATCGGAAGCATTAACGCCGCTTCCAAAAATTTGCGATTTCTAGTGCTTTCTAAAGATATTCAATGGCATAAACTGTCTTGAGGAGAAGTTGTCATCACATTTACTCTTAAATTGCGGGCAGCTTCTCAAAGAACTTCGGCAATAGTAGATGGAAAAAATATCACAATAAAACGAATAGGAGGTTAAAATAATTAAACTGAGGTCCCAAAGAAGATATTTAAATAACGAATGAAGAAACAGTTGTAGTCGCTTTGAATAGCATTTGTATCGCCCAGTCTAGTCCACTGTCTGCACTCCACTAAAGGTTCAAGCCCATTGCTATAACCCAGGGGTGATAATGGATTTGGCGTTGTTTAATAATTTTTCATAATATAAAGTTTCAGTCACATTTACTGCTTAGTCATGTTATTTTCGGGTTCATTATCACTGGCAATAAAGGCTTATTAGTAAGATGCTAAAGGAGAGTCGTCTTCGTTGGGGTTTTATGTATAAACACCTGTGGCGTCCTCATGATTGGCCAAGGCGGAGGAGTCCAATGGTATGAGAAGGTGGCTAATTTAAAC
This sequence comes from Taenia multiceps, assembly GCA_001923025.3. Lineage (NCBI taxonomy): Eukaryota > Metazoa > Platyhelminthes > Cestoda > Cyclophyllidea > Taeniidae > Taenia > Taenia multiceps. The sequence goes on from CM010311.1 coordinate 3,612,186, forward strand.
GAATATAGACACACACACACACACACACTCACGGGCGCAATATCCTGTCCTCCTAGAAATTCTACGTGGTCACTTTACCCCATAACTATCTCACTCTCCCTCCGTCTCTCTTACCCTCGCTCTCTCTCTCACCCACCCAGCAGTGTTTGTAACAATCGCGCTGTCCGACTCTCCCCTCCCCGCGCCTTATTGCAACCCGTCTGGATATGTTGCTCGTGAATGATACCTCCTGAAAGGATCTAAATAGGTAAGACAGCTTCAATTTTTCTCTACGCGGTTAAAGATCTTGAGTTGCAGACTGATACTTGGGGTATACCCAATTCAGGTGTTGGAAGGTTAACTTCAAAAGCCTTGCAAATCTTTCCAACCAAACCCCCGGGGAACTTTAGAGGCCAGTAATTACCCACACACTTGGAATGACCTTGTAATTTGAGGTTGCGTTTGACTACCATGAAATGTGAAGTAGACCCCGTTAGGATGGAAAAAGACGTCTTCTTGCCAGAATCATTTATTGAGGGGCGTTGCGCACCCATTATTCGCTCTACAGTTGTAATCACCTACGCGTCCTTTGTAATTTAGTATTCGGAGAGGAATTGTTGCTCTGTTTTGGAGCCACTTTGCAATGACAAGCACATTTATCAGGTGAAATGGAATGTACATGGCGTCGCAATCGAGTCGTCACCTGCTCAGTTTAGATAAAAGAATTGTTGACTAACTTTTGAATAGTGAACAGGAAGTACTTCTCATTGCTCGAGATTTACTTTGAGGTTATAAGCTGATAATTTAAGAATTAGCGTACTGATGAGAACATTTTTGTGTCCTAAGGTTGAAAAACACTTTAGTGGACGCTTTGATAACATTTGTTGAGGGAAGTTTAAAAGAAATCTTGGCTAAAATTCCGCTTTACCTTTGGAAAAATGACATGAAGCACATTCAACGGACAACCTAAATATTTTAATCCTTTTTACTTAAGTCAAAATGCTGTTTCCACAACAGCATTCACGTTTTCTCGTCCAAGCGATGCAAACATTCCTACTGGCTGTCAAAGTACGCCCCAAATTTTTTTCTCAAATCCTGTGGAATGTATACTGTTTTATTTCCGATTACGTGGGCACTTCTAGAAGTGGGGACAGATGACTTTCTTTCAGAATTTGCTCTTTTGGTGCCATTAAAAAACTGTGCAATTTTTTGCTCTCGTCCATGCGATGTCTTTGCTGGACCAGAAATACAGCAAGAATTAAGCTAGAACCATGGTACCTTAGAGTGTTTGGAGAATCTTTAAGTACGACATCCGACTTTTACCCTTCCTTGCAGCGGAAACCTTGGAACTTCATACTTCATTGAAACTTTAATTGACACCATGCTCTAGTCGTAACGAGGGGACAAATTCCGCCGTTTAAGCAAGCATCCATAAACAAAGCAGTGGAGATGGAGAAACATTTGTTTAGGTTGTAAACAAACCTTCTGTCGGAATAATTGAATTTAGCCACCCAAGCCATAGATAATATGAGTTCGAGAAACTTTAGTTTAGTAACCAAGGTTTTGCTTGATTTTCATTTATCTGAGTGTGCATCATTATAATAAAACACGTATACTACTCAAATTACCTATAAACTACAATTTCATCACATCTTATATGCAGTGACATTTTGCTTCTTACTTTGCTTGCCTGGAATTTATTTGTCAATTTTCCTGACATTTCTAAAGTTATTTAAAATATTTTAGGTTTTTAACTGCGTTTAATCTTAATTTTATTGTCAGCGAAGAACTAAAATTTGGAACTTAACTTGCTGCCCTTAATTCACAAGTTTCCTATCCACGTGGTCTATATGTTGATTTTACAAAATTTTCCATCAATTCCCCACCTCAATGTTTGTTGTCTCTGTGTGGTACTCAAGGCGTCAGTTGCTGTGATATCACCGCTTGCCCTTGTTCCAATGCTTAGAACAGCGCCACAAGTGTTGCAATTTTCAATCTGTATGCGCCGTCAAAGGCGCACTTGGCTTTGATTTCAACTGCGCAGAGACAGTCCGTAGCGCAGACTTCTGCCCTCCTCCCTCTCTCATCCCTCACAAACACCTTTCAGATATGGCGCAAAAACGAGGAGAGGGAGAAGGCGAGAGGACTCGGGGTGGGGATTGGGTGGTTAACCCCTCCGCGGTTTCAATGGGTTATTCGTTCAACTTTAGGGAGAGGACACGATCGAGGATCGCAAAGTTTTTGTCCATACACCGCCATGCAAGTGTTCATTGACCCTGAATGTGACGTTTGACTAAAACATAGAGACTAGGAAAGATTAAAATTGATTTAATCAGCGATTGCGTGAACCATGTAACAATGATGACATTGAACTTTTAAACCATGTTTTAATAACTATCTGTTAAAATGTAAGAGTTCCTATTTCAAAAACTGAAGTCTTGATTCGTTCTTTTTGACTGTCAGTTAGTTGGTTAGTTAAAATAACCTTTCACAAAACACTGGGAATACAGAAATTACGGATGGAATATAAATAAGCCAAATAACTCCTAATATCTGGACTTATTTATGGGGAAAAAATGGCTGATTAGCGATACGGATCTCCAAATCGTGGGGCACTGATTTCCGTTTGCATTCACAATTGAGGTTCGCAACCACCATCCTGCAATGGATGGGATCTTTGGGTAGTTACAGCATACATATTTAATTCGTCTGCGAGTAGTCTTGAACGTTTTTCAGTGAAGGCATCACTAAGTCAACCTGTAATCAACAAGATCACGAATGAGTGCAGTGCTTGTTAAAATAAAATAAGTCCGTTGCTATTTCGTTACTTTTCTGCGAAAAAACATCAATTTTAAATTATATGCCATCCCTAACTTTTGTCCCTATGGCTTAAATGCAAGCAATTCATTGTAGGCTCAGAATGCGAATAAAAAGCATTTAAAATGAGGCGTTAGGTTCTCGATACCGCAACTTCTTGAGACAAGTGCGAACTTGGTCATTGAAGCTCGTGGTGTTTAAGTCTCCTGACTTGGTATGACCACTACCCTTGACAGGTGCGCATTGAGTGTACACAAACAAACATTCAAAGTAGCCCACCTGTAGCGCTCCGAGACCTCCTTGATGACAAAAGACAGCATAATACTTGAGCAGAGCACAGGTATATATGTATGTATATGCATTCAGCAAACAGAAAGGGATCAGGGCTACTGGTATGGCCGGGAGACCAACCCACCCGGCTAGGGTAATATGGCCACCCAGGTCCATAACCGACACCGGCACTCAAAAAAGCAAAGCGCTACACCACCAATAGCTTAGAAACAAAATTCCCTGTTTCTGTAAAGTAAAAGGAGTAAAAGAAATTTATTTAAAAACAGAACCGTTCTGAAAAATGAGCATTTGTGATCAAGTCATGTGTCGTATCCCGCCTTGAGCTGTAAACAAAATGAGATTAGCAGTTGACTCCATGTGGTCATGATGACTACTTTATTGCTCATAATGCACAATTATGGCCTGGGAAGTTGAAGCAAAGTTATGCATGATGCTTATGCACCTATCTCAACAGTGAGGGTTGAACAGCACAAATGGAATTTCGTCACCTCCTTGGCAAAGGTCCTCAGCATACTCACATGCGCTTCAACGCAGGTCTGAGCAAGGGTGGACAAATTATTGTTGAACGTTGTGTGTTCACTCCAAATCCCCACGGGGGAGTCCAATAACCATGATAGCTCGGCGATTTTATGGCGCTCAGTGCTGTGTGTGTGTGTGTGTGTGTGTGCATATCCACGACAGATGGCCAGTGACTGTCCCTCTCTCGTTCCCTCTATTTGTTTGTGTAGGCCTATTGACTCCCCTGACAGTCATCTTACCAACTCTTCCTTGCCTCTCGGGATCAAATCATTAGTTAGCACCACAAGCAGGATAGAGCTTAGTTCATTTTACGATCTGATATTAAATACAAGTGTTGGCTTATAAACTGATACTTCTTCCCAACATAGGGGTAAGAAAACTTGGACGATTTTCATGAAAAGTTTCTTACTTTAATAAGCATACATCATTTGGAACAAGCTAGAGAAATTGTGTTCATTTATGCTTTAAAACATGCAATATGTGCCTCTTGACTCCAAGTCACTTCTTGAATTCGGTCTAAACTGAAATACTGGTAACATTTATCCTTTACAAAACAGGAAAACGATCACCATCCTTTCGGTCACCTTAAAGTCTCTGCAAAGCATATTGTAGAAGCATACTGCATCTTTCTTTTCTTGCCATAGTGAAGGACTTTGAATGCATTCTGTTCTCAGTAGCAGCACACATAGTCTTATCAAACCAACTTAAATAATTAATTTGCATGATAGACAACAGTTGACTCGGCACTCATGTGTATTTAACTTGAGTTGTTTAGACTAAAGCCGTATTGCTGCATGTTTATACAAGTGTTAAAGCTTGACCTGACACCAGTCCCCGGCCGATCAACTTAGGCATTTCGATACACATCTAGTGTTAAATGCCCTTTTTATCGGATGATAAGGGCAAAATAACCCTCGATCTTGGAGTACTTAACCTTCCCTTATGCGTTCTAGCTGTCTAGCTTGTGAGCAAAAGTTCATAGAAGGAATAAAAATTGCACCAACTATTTCCATTCCAAAGCTAGATTTTTCTAAAAATCAGAAAAGTTTTGACCAATTTTGGGCCGCAAAGGATTATAAGCTTAAAAATCAGTAATCTTTTTAAATGACAACCACATGGTTCTTCCAACTTTACACTTCCGTGGTGTTTGCATCATATCGCACTGTTTTTACATGTTTCTACAAAATGGTGTTTTTCAAAGTTTTTTTTTGCGAGATTCGTCATTCTTAATGGGATGACTAAATTAAAGAGCAATATCCTCCAAGCGCTTGACAAATGTTGCTTTAGCTCACACGTCTTAGAGAAATTGTCCACCTTTTGAGGCAGCAAAGACTAAAATGCATAACCTAACTCGTTTATAACAACAGCTCTTATAGTTGTGCTTTGCCTTTATTCTTATAATTTACTGATGACATCAAAAGGTTTATTGCTTTAAAACACCCATTCAAGCCTGATATCATGAAGTCCAGAGATACAGGTCACGCCCAAGAAGACAACCTTTCCTACGTATTTACGACGGCTGATCCTCTTTCATGATAAATTATTAGGCAGTTTGGCATGGAATATGGAGTAGTCTATAAGATCCCATCATGGTTTGAGCTTTGTATCATGAGATCAAAGGGTCTTATTTGGATGGGGGATCCGTAGAATTCATATCGAAGAGGGTGTCTCATTGTTAGTGTCGGTTACCATGTCTGAGACTTATTCTTTATTCGTTACTGCTGATAAGTTCTTGTTCCGAGGAGACTCACATTAGCAAGTTGTGAATCAGCTTATCGTTGATGGGACAATAAAGCCTCATGGCTGTAATGGTTGGCTTTTCTCAGAGTTCGCTTAAAAACACAATTAACTGAACAATGGCAGAGATTGGTGCGTGTTCTCGGTCCCATTTAACTACTTTTATGGCCTAAGATTTAGGGTCACAAAGTCGTTTTCATCCAACTTGGATTTTCTTCAGACCTCATTGACATGGATATGCAGTCAACGGAGGATTGCTCAAATCTACCGCCTCAAGGCCTCGTTCTTCCGCAATTCATTCCCCTCACACCCGAATCCGTAAGACTGTCATTGCAACGCTATCAGCGGCAGAAAAGACGTGAACAAAAGGCCAAGGAGCTTCAAAAAGGTATCTTAACTTTTTATTATTTTTAAGCCATAAAATCAAAAAGAGGGATATTTTGCTTACTTTATAGGAAAGACTAAACAGTTTGTCCACTCACCCAGTAGTTGTTCGAGAGACCAATAAGTAAATATAAGTAGTAGTGTTTTGATAATGAAACTTGGAGGTTCTGCAGCCTATATCCATTCAAGACGAGGATAAACTGTTTTAGGAGTGGGCGTTACCTTTCATTAACACTGTAGCCGAATTATTTCATGCCGGTTAACATTAAGGCTAATCGAAGGACTAGAGAAGAAGTAAACAACAGAATTCAGCAGCACAGAACGATCTTAAGCATCATTGGTTTACCTTTAAGACTGGCGTGGAGTTCGATGCGCTGTCGCGACAGACATCGGACCTGTCGGAGGGAAAATAATGTGCGCGTGAGAGCATCAGGAGTAGAAAGCTGCCTTTTTAATCAAGGTGGCGGGGGTCGTTGCAACACATTCAACCCTATAATAATAAACGGCTTTTTTGACAAATCGGAAGTTAATTAAAGTAAAACTTTCGGTAATTCCTGAGCACTTTAGGCTTTGATAATTCCACTACTTCCACTCTGTCCTGAAAATGATGTGCGTTCCCACCGATGCAGAGGTTGCACCACCCCTGAGAATACACTACAAAATTGGTAGTATTTCAAATTTTGACCACATGATGCCAGTTTGTGATTTTTTTTAGAAGAATGTGATGCTTTACCGAAATCGCTATGCCATGCGTAGTGTCCAAAGGGAATGTTAGCCCTTGGTTTCTGTGGTGCTACCAAGGAGCACGAACTTGCAACCTTTCCTAGAAATTAATAGCATTGTTTCATATGGATCGTAATAAAACTGGTCGAGAGATAGCCAAAGTACCCATAGTTGAAATGGTGTCAAACATCAAGTTTTGCCGAAAACTTTTCCTCTAGAACAAAGACGACGGAGGGAAGAGTGGAAGAAAAACAAAGCTGACTATCAAAGTGACAAATCTGAAACAGAAAACGCCACTTTTGGCCATCCGGCGTTGAATCCTTTGGAGGATGGCTTAATGAACTCCGTTTCCGAGGAAGAGGATGAGGAGGATGCGTCGGAGATACCCTCACGAGCCAATCCGCTGCTTGCGACTGGAAAGAAGCTTATTCCACCGTTGTCGAGCAAATTCTGTGCAAGACGATATACTGGTAAACCGCTGCAGGAAATGGACGACTTCTATCGGTATAAAAGGGTAAGCTCGCCTGAATCAACCCAAACGCTTCTGCTATGAGGTTCAGGTCATCGAATTTTCTTGTTTCTTTTTCTGCAAAGAATAATAATATAGTTGGTTACTCTTTCTGACAGTTACTCATTAGTTATCTTTCACCATGATAATGTCTCCTCATTACTTCCCGTCCATTTAATTATATTTTAGAGTTTTGTGGTGATAAGCAGTGACCAGACAATTCACAGGCTCAGTCTATCCCCAGCTCTTTCCATATTTGGACCTTTCAATTTGATTCGTCGGGTCGCAATATACATCATGGTTCATCCATATCCTTTTCAACTATTAATTTACTCATTCTTTCATTTTACTGAGCCACAGTAGATTTATTTGACTAGTACAAATCATTGGCTTTGCGTGTAATTGTCGAATTCTATTCAACTATGTTTTTATGAGCTTACCTAATTTCGCTGAACTTGTAGTTTAGGTGAAGTCAGTACTATAGTTATTTTTCACTGAAAAGCCTAATTATAACACTTTTCCAGGTCTCTGCGTTAATAATCATGCAAGTGAATTTTCCTTAACCGTGGATACCCTAAAACACATTGTTTAGCATGATGATTTTGTCAGCAATTCTAACCAACTGTGTGTTCATGGCGCTAAATGATTCTTCCAAAACCGTCGAGTAAGTTAGCAATGTTCACTTTATCCCAGAACTCATTTTTTTGTTATACCCGCAAAAATCAAGAAATCTTTTTGATCCCCCGGTGCTTCTCCAGTAACAAAATGAGGTGCCATTCACATGATGTACTAGCTAATTCCCAAATTGTTGGAAAAGTGTATTTTGTTGGACTAATGCTGATTCTTCAACAGATTGATGTTCCAAATAAATAGCGCCATAGATTATGACTGCAGTGACGGATTAAGTGTTTGTCAATTTTAGGGTTACCTTTACGGTCTTTTACACATGCGAGGCAATTATCCGAGTAGTCGGCTGCGGCCTCATTCGGAACGAATTCGCCTACCTACGCGACGCATGGAATTGGTTGGATTTTATTGTCATCACCCTGGCGTATGTATCCAACCCTCAAGTATCAAAGTATTAACTGACAATAAATATGTAATTAGGCTACCTCACTAGAATAGGGTATTCTGTGAGGCTATCCTGCTGTTGCCTGACCTTTAGAAAAACTTAATTGACTTCAATGCATCGTGGCATTTAAAGGTCTTATTGCACAACTTCGAATAAACAATGTTTAATTTCATGGATAAAGCGGCTGAAACCACATCCCGAGTTGGGAGACGTCTCGTTCTGATGGTGGCTTATTTGACGTCTTAGGTACATCATGTTTGTGGTTCCAAGTCTTGGCAACCTCTCGGCATTACGTTCATTGCGAGTCCTGCGTGCCCTTAAGACTGTAACCGCGGTGCCTGGTATGCTCCTCCATTTTACCACCCCCTTATGTGCACATTTCAAAGACCATTAAACTAGTAGCATTAAATCTCCAGCACCTGATTTGCGGTGATTTCGCTGTACATACCACTCATTAAATAGGATAAATTGAAGGGAGCGAATCAATTGCTATATTTCCCACAAAAATTTCAAATTTTCTTATTCAGATAGTTGGGTCTTTCTTAGTTGTAATTTGCCTTGTAGATGAAGCGTAGTAAACGGTCGAATAAATTGAACACTTACTCGCAGTTGTGCCACTTAAGTCTTGTTTTTTAGTTCCTAAAACATCTTGGGCACATACTATTTAATGTCCAAGCATAAGTAGTTTTGTCGAGTTAAGTTGGCGGGATTGGTTAACATTAAGTAGATGATGTGTGGGACTAAAGGACTTTCAGCATTTACTTTTGACGTTTGATTGCAAGTATTTTGGTCTTCCTAAACTAAACAAGCATATAATCTCACTCAGTACCACTCATCCACCATCTGAGGTAAAAAGTAGATTTTACGAAAATTTAGGTCTAAAGACGATTATCGGCGCCCTGATGGACGCAGTAATGCATCTTCGAGACGTTGCCGTACTCACTCTCTTCATGCTCTCCATATTTGCCCTCATTGGAGTTCAGCTGTACCGGGGCACCTTACTTCGAAAGTGTGTGGTCCCATGGCCAGGCTTCAACAGCACAGTGGGTGGAGCCCTCCTCGGTCAAATTGCCACTGATGTTTATAGCAATAAAAGCTTCGATCCTTACCTCACAACCGAAATTAAGAATATCTTCAACGGGACGTTTTCGAGTAAGCAGCAGAGCCATTTTCTACGTTTCTGTACAAAAAATGTGTATAATTACTCTCTAACTAACGTATTTATTATTCATCGAAATATTCTTCTTTTTATGCATGGAAGATTTTGTGAGCAAGATGAACGACTCAACAGTGGGGAATATTGTGCTGGATGATGACATGGTGTCCCGAGTTTGGTTTGCCCTTTCCAACTACTCCAGGTGGCAAGTGACTGAATATTTCTATGAACAGAAAGGTTTGCAAATTTTAATTAAGAGTTTGTAACACCTATCGAGATTTTCGTTCAGGCAAAAAATTTAAAACTAAATTACTAAGACTTCTCTTTGGTCTAATGGCCGCGAACTTTTTACTTTGACTAATTTTGAGATTTTTTGGCTTAATAAGTCCAAATGGAAGGACAAATGTTCCTTAGTATAATGTTCCAGGATTTTTTGAGAAGCAAAATGTAATTTTTATTAAGTAGGCTTTTAATTTTAGACTTCATGATATAGCTAGGCCAATAAATAAGCAATGTAGCTCCTCGAGACTTCCTTAATAACGAAAAATAGATAGTAATCGGGCAGAATATACATATTTAGGAAACAAAAGGGTTTGGGGCTACTGACGTACATCTAAGTGTCAGTAACCAAAATTAAGGCTAGAAAAAAGCAAATATATTGCATGGTTCTTCTCTTCTTCTGTGTGGCTTCTTTGGCGCTTCCCTTGATATCCTCCCGCGTAAGCCATTACAATGTGATTAGTGCTGAAAGAAAACGCTAACGAGCCACTCATGCCATTCACCAAACTTCCATGCAGCTGAGGAGATACTTGAATGCAAAGTCACTGACCTGAGATTTCATCCAGTTTGGGAAATGGATTAAAGGACGGAAACTTGTGCTATCACGCATATCCACAGCTAGATGTTGAAATATCTGTATAAAAGCAGATTCATGAAAGGGAGCGTGGGATTTAACACAGTTTTGTGGAAATAGAGCTTCACGTCTCTTTACATTGTTTACACCTATACGCCGGTATAGTGGTGAAATCCTGTAATAAAAATTTATTCAGATGGTTCACAGATAGTGTCTCTTCGGTTGTCACTAGCCTTCTTGCAAAACACGGAAATGGAGTGGTTACTGATAGTAGACGTCCTTCGTCAGTGTATGCACTGCTTTCACTCCAGCAGTAGAAAACCAGGATGAAAGGCCTATAAGATCGGGTTGCTACCAATGCAATGCGCGGAGACTTTCCCGAAGTCGAAGGAAGACACTATATCTATTTGGCGAATGGAGGAGAGTGGGCCTCCTGGCACGGGCCTAGAGGTCATGCTACCCTGTGAATGTAAAATGTCCAACCAGGTGACCGTAACTGATACCGAGAGTCAAATAAACAACAAAAGTATTGCAGTAGATCACCGGCCATTCAGAGCTAGCATCAGTCTAGCAGCTAATGTAGAACATTAAAACGTGTTTTTTTTAAATTTAGCCTATTGGATGACGCCGCACATGGTCTGTCGAAATCTTACTGAGTAAGGATTTTGGGTATTTAGCAATGATATCAAGTTCCCCTTGTCTTAATTTGATAAGAATTTGCTACAATTTTTTTGAAGTTCATCGCAGTTGCTTCACTCCATCTTAGAGCTATCCGACTTTTATGGGACTGTAAAATTGTTGTATTTTGTTACTGTTTCCTTGTTCGCGTTACGGCACAGCGCTCCGAGTCTTCCATGAAATCGGAAGCAAGCATAATACTCGGTCGGTATATGTACTGACGACGTATAGAAGGACTTGAAAGGCTACACCACCCCGCATAAGCAGAAGGGCGGAGATTTGAGTGCCTTTGAAACCAAAATGAAGAGCCAGAGAGTAAAACGGTAGCATAGGAGGCAAAATCGAGCATTTTGGCTCCACTTAGGAGTCATCCGGGTCTGCATGACCACCTCATCTCACAAGTATCAAGTCTAAATGGTTGTGATTTGGGCGAAAAAGCCGCCTCATCTCCAACTCCCCTAAATTAAGACACGTCTCAGATCCAGACCCTCCTCGGTTGACCTCACACATTCCAAATGCAATTAAGTAAATTGTCTGTTCATTTCAATTGCTTCACCACATCTCTTAAATGAAATTAACTGTGCCATTTTACCTATTGTATTGTGAAAAGTAAACGCAGACGCATTGCCTTTTAAGGGATGGCAACAGCACCTGTCCGGTGGATTTTATCTGCAAACAGACCCGTACTGGCAACCCCAATTTCGGGTATACCAACTTTGACAACTTCGCAAGTGCTCTTCTCTGCTCCTTTCGACTCATTACACAGGATTACTGGGAAAGTCTCTATCAACTGGTAATTCAGTGGTCATTTTTGAATATCCTCTAGGTTAATCTGGATGTTTACAACGTTTTATTTAGAATCTATTATTATATTATTACTTGTTTAACTGTTTCAAGTCAATGAAGTGTTTATACATCGGGTGGAACAATGACCCAAGTTAAGGGTGGAAGAAGACACCACATCCCCTTATCTACCTGCAACTTAAATCCCCAAATTAATTTGACCTTGAAAATATTTATTTCACCTTCTACTTCTTTGTTTACACCTTGAGGTGCTAAGAGCTAATGGGCCGACCCATGTCTTCTTCTTTGGGATGGTAATCTTCCTCGGCTCATTCTACCTCCTAAATATCATCTTGGCCATTGTCTCCATGTCCTACGAACAGGTCTGCAAACAGGACATGGAGTCCGATGCTCAATTGGCAGCTGCAATTGAAGTAAGGATTTTAAATGTCATTGTCATTGTCGCTAAGGCTTAAGTTGCATAAAATTGTCTTCTCGGATCTCATACCTTCCTCTTTTCTGCCAGTCCCGATCAGAGTATATAGTTTCAGAAATAAGCTTAAGTTCCGGAGTAGTCTTTGCAGTTACACTTCAAAACAAATTTATTAGTGTCATCAAAAGGTCGTTTTTTTACCTGGGACTAGAAATTATGGGAAGGAGAAGCGACTGTCTGCAAGACGTTTTTAAAATGGTCAAAACTAACGATACTTTTTATTTGATTTTGGACAATTGGCTCATAAACGTTCATGTTTGTCAAATGTCTAGCTCTGTGCAGAAGACGAAGCCGAACAGAACAAAGAGAGCGTTGATTCGAAGAAAGACTTGCCAATGATGAATTGTATTGGATTCCACTTTACCAGTACCTCACGAAGACATTCCATCGCCACGACTGATGTGAGTACACGCTTGAAATCATTTCGAGGGAAGATTTTAGCAGGTTTTTTACATACAAGTCCATTTCCCACTCGCTTTGGCTTTTAGTGCTTTTTGAACAACTTTATGCAGTAATATGTTTTCAAGATTTATTTAAACTATCTCTAAAATGATGAAGGAAGCCTCAGCGCTCCTAGACTTTTCTGAAGAGGAAGGAAGTCATAATGTATCACTGGCATGTAGAAAGGCTAAAAAACTACTGATCTGATCCGGAGGCCATACTATCTAGCTGATGGGCGAAATACTTAGCCTCTCTGCTCTGTTTATTGTTGTCGTCGGTCCTTGCATTGGCCGACCTCCCCGCGTCGACCATCACAAAGTGGTTGACACTGTGAGGACAAACATGCACCACTCTGTCGACCTCATCAGCCCTAGAATTTGCGTGCAACTAAGGTGCTTGATCGCTGAATCTGAAGTTTTGTCCTGTGTGGTAACTCTATAGGGGGGAAGAGGGAATGGGTTGGATATTTTGTAGACCCATCGCTAGTTGCAGAAACTCTGACATAAAAGCGGAGTCATTTAATGCAGAATGGGGTTCAAAACAGTTCCATAGGGATGCGACTACACGTTTCTGCCTCCTTGTCACCTTGTTCTCATTTCCTTGCTGTCCGTCCAGCTGATGGAGAGGGAAGGAGGGGCGTCGCTTGTCCACCTAATTGGAATCCCTATGAAGGCACCAACGACATTGCTGCAATGGTCTTTTTTGGCTGTCTCGGGACTATTGTCGCTTTAGCCGAAGACTGAAGTCATCTTTGACCATTCTATTAGAGGTCGTGACGGACTCTCCCATCCATAAGTTTAGCATTTAGTGGGAAGCATCAGGGTATACGCCAGGTAGGATCGGGTTCGTTTACCTTTCTCATCACTGCAACAAACCAGACTTCCCTGAGGTCAAAAGAAGACGAAATACTGGGACAGGAGTTGCTGAGAGATTACCGACAGAGTCCGGAAGCTACAGCGCTCCACGGATGGTTTGAACAAACAATCAGAGCATTGTTGAAGAATTTACATCGCTTGAAAATTAACATTGAAATATTGAAGGCTTTATATTTTGACACAATTTTGCAACAAATTGATGCGCAAATGTAGACAGGGAGCACGGAATAGAATCATCCTCCAGCCAGGTACCATAGGGCAATGTTTACAAGTCTAAATTCAACTCTTCAACGATTTCTTCGTATATAGATCTGCACCCAGCTAACGTTACCCCGAAGGTGGAAAAGCGATGACGTTTTGTTTAACCACAGGAGGGTTGATTCAACAAGGATTTGGGATAATGCTGTTCTCTTTGCGGATGAATTCTCGATGGGAAGTGCTTCACGCTTCAAGGACTTGAGCTCGCTGACGTCAACTTCGAGGAAGGATTGCGTTTCTCTCGTTTCTGCTGAATTGTAAGCATCCCATTTACGCTTTCCACCTGAAGGTTATTTTAATGTCCTTGCACAAAAATTCAAGCGGAAAATGGCATATCATGGGGCTGGATGAATTATATTCACGCGTGTATACTTTATGGTTTCTAAACGAAGTGCCGTCCACTAAGACAGCTTTTTTGCATAAAATGTAGTCAGTTCCTAGGTTTCCTCGTTTTGTTCTGCTAAAATGCCGTTGCGACATTACGTTCTCACTGTGTGGTCGCTTTGCAGCGAGCTTAATCGGTATGATGAAAGCAGCTAGTTTGGTCCGATAAAGTTATCCCATTTTGTAGGTTTTTATTAAACCAAATCATCTCACCATTTGAACAAATCAGTTCATGGTGTTGGTCAACATTTTGATGACATTTTTGGCAGTTTTAGGATAATACTAAGCATTCATGGACTTCTGCATACTTTCCTTATCACCTTTTATTTTCCTTTGGAAACTATTTAAATGCAATCAGTTTTGCCGCGTTATTGAACGAGATTGCGGTTATGACCTTTTGTCAGCACATAGTGGTTTCGTTGTATGGATGATAAGCCTTGGGATGAATTTACATAATGGAAACAACAAATTTCATCCTTTTTTCCAAGGTGCTCCAAATCTTATCCTTCCATTATTTAAATGAACTAAGTCATGGGACTTACCAAAAAACCTATCCGATTCATGCGTAGCTCTGGTTTTTTGGAACTTAGAACACTGCATGGCATTCACGGACTTTTGTAAACTACTCATATCTTTGGGTTATTCTCCTATGAAGCAGATCAAGGTGCCATCCGCCTTGACAAATTATGTGCATACAATAGCACTTAGGCCCGTGGTTGCCTCTCTGTTCATACTACTGAAGTGCGTTCTTATCTTGTGGTTGCTTAACAGCGAGACAAAATTTACACAACTAAAATAATTAATTGTGTCTTGTATTTCCAAGCACTTTAAGCCACATTCTTGCATTATTAAAACAAATTAATCTGTGGAACATACCAACAAATCTCTACTTCATGAGTGGCTATTGCTGCTTTAGCAATTTGGAATAAGCCCTGGCATTCGTGGACTTTTACCAACTATCCTTATTATTGCTTGATTTGCTTTTGATATAGACCAAAATTTCACCCATTTCGGCAAATTTTTACTAGAATTGTTGCTAGATCCGTGGCTACTACTGAATTGACGCAAGAATATCGCATTTTCGTTGCCGGGGTGCTAATTTACATGGTAAAAGTGAAATCTTCCATCTTGCTTTGCAAGGCACATCCAGCCGCATCTTTGCATCATTTGACAGATCCAATTCACGATTCTTTTTAACAAATCTACCTGTTTTATAAGTAGTTGTGCTTTTTTGGTAATTTGGAATAATTCTTGGCATTCATAAACTTTTGCGGCTTGTTTATCTCGGTATTACGTTTTTTCCCGAGGTAACTTTAAACACTACCTAATTTGGCACGTTTCCGCATACAGTTGCATTTAGAATCATAGTTTCTCCCTTTTATATTACTTAATTGTTGTCAGCACAATCCCCCCTCGTTGCGTGGGTGCCAAGAAGTGGGACAAATATACACGATGAAAGCAGTTAACTTCATCTCGTTTCGCAAGTTACATTAAGCCCTATCTTTGCGTCATTGGAGTAAACTAATTTATGGAAGTTATTAACAGACTTACCACCTTCATGACTAGCTCTGAAATAGTCTAATAAATTGAAATAATACTTAGCACATTATGAAGCACAGCAAAACCATCGATACTATTTATCCATAATTCTTCTATACTAGGTCAACTGTGAGTGGTGCCTCCGGTCTGTCAGACCAATTTAGTCCCAATGGTCTTAGTAACGGCAACCCCAGCGCACTCGCAATGGGTGAGTTCACAGGTCATGAAGTGCCTTAATTATTCAATCAAATACCTCTTAACTGTGCTTGTCAAGCCTAAAAAATCCTGATTCATGAAAGGCAAACATAACTACGAGATCTGCTTGGTCACGTTTTATTATCGAGTCATAAAATGGCAACTATGAGGATAGACTCCCATGAAACCAACTGCTTCGGCCATTTTGGTGACTAGACCCTTTCCTCCCCATCCTTTATTCAACATTACATTAATTCTTCCTAATTATTTCCTATTAATCGCGGTATGCTGAAAAGCATAAAAATACATGTTTTCAATTAATGATATAGTTTTATTCATTTGTCCATATGTTTTACCCGTCCCGCCTCCCCACATCTGGTGGCTGGTTTGTGTCTCACGTTTTTTAAACCCCAAAAGATTAGCAAAGATTGGGATCAAGATGTTACTTTGTGTATGCTAATTAACACACAATTTTAGAACTTTGCAGAGACAAAATACTTGACTTGAAAAATTAATGTTGTCTCCCATTCAGAATGATGGAAAATGATAGTTGTCATTAAAGCTGGATTTCTTACCAAATTTGGTACAATAATTTCATAACTGAAGTAAAATCTCTGCACTAAAAGATGTCGATGGCACTACTTTTTCCAGAAGACTTAGATGATGGTAGACTGCCCCTTAATGCATCGCAATTTGCGCTGCCCTTGGAGGAGAAATGTGTGCATCGAAATCACACCAACTACACAGCTTCCAGGCTCAAATGTTGTACAAAACACAAATCGGACTTATCTTCACACATCAATCCAAGAAAATCGGGAAAGAATCTGAAAAAACGCCTCTGTTCATGCTTATTTGATCAGCGTCATGAACTGCCTGAACATCCGGCGTGTTGTAAAGAGGTAGGTAAGCAAGAAACCAAACTTTAAATTTTAAACTCCTTTTCTCTTTAATATATCTTGTTCTATTTTGATTTTCTAGCTCAGTCTTTCGGCTCGAATATGTCAAAAAATTAGCAAACAAATTGAATTAGTATTATGCGGATGGACGTGTTGTCCATGCTACTACGTTTTTCAGCGCTACGTTGGCTACATCATTCTCGACCCGTTTGTGGAACTCTTTATCACCATTTGCATCGTACTCAACACACTTTTTATGGCTATTGACCAACCAGAGAAGGGAGAGACTCTGGCTGCTGTCCTCCGGATAGCTAATTATGCAAGTCTTTGGGATAGTGCATTATAAATATTTCACTCGAATGTGTACTTTTTACAAATGTCCCATGCACAGATACGTCGGAGTAAAGTACCTTTACAATTTTACCATTAACTAACCCGGGGATGTTTGCCGCTTCCCCCTCGTAATTGCCTTTCGTTTCCTATTCTACTTGCGATGCCTAGAAGGACGCTGTATTGGTTTAGGAGGCCATGCCACCGAACGAAATTACTCTTAGCGGAGACTTAAGTAATTGCATTATCAAGCGCAGAACTAAACAAACCATCGAAACATTACACTACATCTAATCAGGTTAGGTTAGATGTGAAGCTTTGTAATCACATATTCGTTTTGATCGTTTCAGTTTTTTACAACAACATTCACCGTAGAAGCATTCCTCAAATTGATTGCTCTTGGAAGCAAGGAGTACTTTGCAGACTCCTGGAATATCTTTGACTTTGCAATCGTAGTCTTCAGTCTGGTCGAAATTCCGCTGACAACCATTCGTGGTCTCTCAATTCTACGTGCATTTCGACTGGTAAGGCATGAAAGCCATGGGAGCCAGTCAACCAATTTGTCCACCCTTAACTGATTTTTCTTTGTATTTAGCTGAGAGTTTTTAAGTTGGCCAAATCATGGCAAACAATGAAATTACTCTTTTCAATTGTTGCGATGACCCTGAATGCGCTGGGCAACCTAACAGCCGTTCTAATGATCTCTATTTTTGTCTTTGCTGTCCTGGGAATGTCACTGTTTGGCGAGAGCTATCATCAATTCAAAAATGTTACGCGTTTTCCTGAACGATGTGGCAAAATTCCTCGATGGAATTTCTGTGATTTTACGCATTCCTTTATGATTGTCTTCCGTGTTCTGTGTGGCGAATGGATTGAGTCTATGTGGGACTGCATTGAGGTAAACGGATGGAGCTGCACTATCTTCTTTCTCATGACTATGGTCCTTGGTAATCTAGTGGTACGTATAAATCCTTTCATCGTACCTCATTTATAATATTTGAACTGGTAATTTGGAGCACACAGCATTCATTACTTGGTGTACTTTTTCGGGTTCTTTGCCCGGAATTATGATACCATTATGTCAGATGACACCTCCATGTGAGGCAACTGGTATTGTTTCCTTGACGTCAACCAAGCGTGTCAAGTGACACCGTGAAAAAAATATTTGCCCTTATTCTGGAGATGGAATCAAGGGGCTTAGGGCCTGCATATCTTTAAAATGCTCAGATTTACTCATTTTATTCTACTTTAAATGAAACTACTTCACCCCACCTTAGACTTTCACGATTTTCACGAACGGCGTGCACATTTGCATCAAGGCATCTTTAATTTTTTGAGTTATTGGTCTATCAAAAGGCTAACTACTGTACCACCTAATAATAGTCGAGAGGACATATTTTATGTGCATTCTGTATCCACTTGCATAATCTCAGATCTTATTTTGGAAAATATGTTCTGGCGGTGAAGCCCTACCAATTGCCGAAGTACTTGGAAAAGCTTTACTGACACATCAACATAAAACACTGAAGATATCCGTATTTAGATATAAAAAGGTGAAGTTGATCACATAGGTTGCCCCTTAGCGTTATGATTCGTTAAAACGAGAATGGTGGACTTTTATTGCGGTTCCTTTACAGCATATAACTTTTAAAATGACTCATGGACAATCTTTTGTTCTTTATGGAAAAATTACACCTGAAACGAACTTCGTAAAACTAGCTTATGTGGATGACACAGGTAATGTTTGGAATGGGTGAAGATATCGCCTGAGGCCTCATTTCTAAAGAGGCTGTAATGCATTCCTACTTTCAGAAAGATTTTTTTACTAAAAAGTTATTGTGGGCAATCGGTGAGATTTTGGGTGTTAACTTAAGAATGTGTTTATTTGCTCTCATTTGCTTAAAATCTTTTAGTTAAGAAATTGCTTGTTGCGGAACACTCTTGGTAAGAAACAAGGATCTTCGCATTTAATCCTAATCATTAGTCCATTCGTCAGATAAATTGATATTGAAGCAATATCAAAGAAACGAAAACCATTTCTAACTAAGATTAAGGCAGGATACTTTTGTGGTTGGGACCTCAACTTATTGAGGAGCAAACTATCATAAGCTTTTTAATCAATTTTATTCACTGGTGGCGGACAAAAAGGGCCTGGAATTGGTAATTTTGTGAATATTCTGGGCCTATATTTGATCCAAAACCGGCTACTTTGTGGCATCGAGGTGGTTCAGTGGAGCAGCACGATTGAAACATGCTTATGTCCTTCAGACCAACCGTTTTATAGCCTTTTTCCCTTCTTCAAGGTAAATCCAACGCCTTGCAGAGTTTTTTTTAAAAGAATCACATTAGACTAGATTTTACTCAATCAGTCATAATCATGGCAGCCTGAATCTTCTCTAAAGCAGCCACTAACATGCAGATAGTGTGCAAAATGCACAGAAAGCTACTACTGCAGCCTGATGGCCATGCCGCAGAGTAATGGTTCAACCCTCATCAAAAAGTTAGGTTAATTTTTAAAGGACTTGATTGAGTACTCAAATCAGTGTCGAAGGTTATGCACTTGCCAATTCATCGTTGAACGGACTTTACTTCAAACTAGTAAATAAAATCTGAGTTCTAGCTGATTGAATTAGAATGCATGTGGACGCGTGGAAGTTTTCTATAAATGCTACAGGGCCTGCCAGGAAGTAACTATTTAACTTTTGACTTCCCTACAGGTTCTAAGCTTATTCCTGGCTCTCCTGTTAAGCTCCTTCAGTGCTGAGAGCTTTCAGAAAGAGGAGGAGCCAGGGGACCACAATAAGCTACAAGAAGCGCTTGATCGTATCTACCGTTTCGCAGTTTGGATGAGGCTAAACATTCAGAAAGTCTTTACCTCTCGAGGACGGCGAAGTTGCTGTAGAAGTGGGTCAGTATTGTTAACGGCCAACAGAGTGTGCAAACTTTAGCAGCATTTTATAAGGACTACTTTTTAACATTGAAGTATGGGTGCTTAACTTTTGAAATTTAGACTCGAAATTTGTTTGATTCTATTTGATATTGACCTTATTGCTTTCAACACAGTATTTCTTGGCAAAAATTCTTGTTTTTAACAATATACAAAGTGTGTTAAGTCGCTGAGCCGGATTAGATACTTTTGTTAAAAGGTATTTTGAAGGCCTTCAGAGCACCAGTACCGCATTTAACCGTTCATTTAAACGACATCGTGATACTGGAAGATAGTTAGTGGTGGATTAAAATATTATCACGCTGCAAAACGTTTTGGAGGTATCTATAGTCTCACAGGAATTAAGTTAAAAGAATGTACTTTTAGTTGTTCCGGCTGGAACCCAGCTCCGCTCAAAACTGTCAAAGTGTCGTCGCCCTAATCGCATAAAAATTTGCATTTGGCACTTTATAGCCTAATATTAGCAGGGTGTGGCGAAATTTTTTCGCATCTTGTAAATCTGATGGGATGCCTTATCACCACAAAAATGTAGCATTACCCTCCAATTTCTTGCAGATCCAAAAATTTGAACCACATCAAGCATGGAACTCAACTAATCCACTTGCAGCCAGCCGCATCAAAGGATATGGCAGGAGTAGATGTGGTACTTCAAAATCCCATCACTCTTGAGGATTCCCTTACAGGTACTTGAATTAATCTTTCTCACTTTTTATCTATCCTATTTAATTCGAATATTTCTCATCAGGCAAATGAAAATGCATGTGGCGCCTCGAGACTTCCTCAAAGACGAAAGAAGGCATAAAATAAGGCAGAGCATAGTATTGCCAACGTACGTAAGAGATGGAGGCTACTGGCATGGCCTGGATGTCATGTCGTCCAATAAGTAACAGAGGAGCAGCTTTAAATGCTTTTAAAACCAAAACCTAGAGCTAAATAGATAAAAAGAAGCCCTATATAACCCTTTGACACCATCCCCATTTAAATCTTATCTCTAGTGCCATCATGACGTGGAATCAGCCATCAAATTGCTTGCAACCGAGACGATATTTGATTGGCACGTCACTGACCTATCTTGGCAATGTCACTGAATCTGGAGTTTCTTCCTGCTTAGAAACTGTAGTGGAGGAATGGGGAATGTGCCGCCAGTCATTAATCACTGGCCCTAAAGCTGAGTCATGTAATAAGGGCGATTAAACTAGTTCTGTGGGAATAAGACTTCGCATCTACTCCTCCTTGCCACATTGTTTGTGCCTCAGATATCTCTATCCATACAATATCCATACAGTTGGTAGGGAGATAAAATGAGGCATCTTCACTTCATTTACATCCACATACAGATACGGTAGACAACTTCGTTAAGAAGTACCCCTGATGGTTTACACCTAGCGTCGCTTAAGTTGCTAGTAGCATTTTTGCAGACCACGGGATGGGGGGAGGGTTGGCAAAGCTGGACTTCACTTTAGCCCTTCTCTTTGGAGTCGTCACATTGCATCATATATCAGTTTATAATTGCGTTAAGGTGTAGCGTTTAGTAGTGGAAACCAGGTTAGCTATCCTCTAAGATAGGGTTTGCTTTCTGTTCTCTTCGATGTGGCTCCTTGGGACTTTTTAGAAGAGGAAAGGCGATGTAACACTAAAGCAGAATTTGAACTGCCGATGGACAGAAGGGCTAGGTGGCTAAGACTAAGCATTGAGCAATTTTCGTTGATCCATTTTAGCACCGGAACTTAAATTCAAATCTCGAAGTTGTGGACATGCACCAGGAGACGTCCTACTACAGATTGAGTGAGTTGCTTATTTTGACCCTTAAGTTGGAACCCTGTAATCCCTCCTACGCCCCGGTCTCCTATTCCTGTAAAGATTTTACCTTCTCCACCCGTATGGTAACTTAGTAGAGAGACAGAATAGAAATTGTCGTTAATGATGTCGATGGGGGTTAGTTCCCTTCCACCTGGTTATTTTCTTGGCAAATTTTTGTGGCGAAAAAGCATTCTTTGCAGTGACTCAAGGTAGTTTATGTGAGAATTGTACCTTTTACGCCAAAGTTGAATTGAACTATTACATTCTACAGCTCTCCCGATTCACCTGGTGGAAAAATTTCAAGCATTCCAATGGACATTCAGGAGACTGATGCTACCGACGGCAATGCTGAAGAGACTGACGACCTCGAAGAGATCCTAGAGGCCGAATCTGTTGATATGGCTGTTTGGGAGCATCCGGAAGATTGTTTTGCTCCGTGTATTTGGAATCAGATCAGTCCCCTCTTTAATGGCTTTCTGGACTCAAAAATGGGATCCGTATGGCGACGCCTGCGACAAGTGTGCTACTGCATCGTGGAAAATCGCTACTTTGAAAGCTTTATCTTCATAATGATAATTATTAGCAGTGGAACTCTAGTAAGTTACTTAATTTTATTTTGTTTTATGAGTTATAAACACTTGATCCGTTGTTAGACAAGTTGGTGTGCCACCTGGTAAGGTAATTACAACGCAGATCCAGTGTTTTGCCATCCAATTGACTCTTTGAAGTAGAACCTAAGGCATCTCATCATTTCAAATGGATGAACTAGGGTAGCTGACTGGCACAGCTTCAACAGCGCTTTGCCCGAAGCACAGTGATCGCAAGTGCCCAATCTTTTCCAACCATTTTGACACAAAAAGTCTTGACTACTTTTTCAAGGAAACTATAGCCGGGGAAAGATCCCTAACACATATTAATTTGCAAAGGAAATGTCAACTGAACGCGTCCTTTCATCAAAAGTCCGACAGTATGTTCTCACTCCATCTATAGAAGCCTTCCGTCGTTCCCCAGCTTTACAAAGGGCTTAATATAAACTCATTTTTAAGACACTGAAAATAGGAAGGAAGTATGTCTGCGCCCTCAGAGGAGGTAGTTATTTCTTCTCCTCAAATGCTTCAATTTAGGCACTCGAAGACAAGCATCTACCCTCCAGACCGCGACTGAAAATGGCACTGGACTATATGGACAAGTTGTTCACCTTCATCTTTCTGATGGAGATTATCCTCAAGTGGTTCGCCTATGGTCTTCGCAAATTCTTCAGCGATGCCTGGTGCTGGCTCGACTTCACCATTGTCACGGCAAGTAGCAAATTGCCCTTCCGTTGTCGGGGAAATTACCACTCTTCCACTTTCAGGGTAAAGAGGAAGAAGAAGAGTGGGGATGGAGGAATTAACTTGATTTCCCAAACTATGAAGCATATTTTAGGGTGACATAACATGCCATTGAGAATTTTAACGCCGTTTGAGGCTATTTTAAGAGGGTTTTTATGAATTTGAGTGTATCCATGTCTTTGCAGTTTATGGGATTTTACTTGCCAAACTGCCGTAGAGCTTCGAAATGAGTCTTCTTACATTGTGACCCTAAAGTACAATTTTGTTTTTACCGAATATTTGTTTTTAATTTGCACTCCATTTGATGTGTTTTGCGCCTTCCGAGATTTCCTTTTTACCCCATGAGAAAGGAACATTTTCAAATTCTCTACCCTTAACCCATAAAAATCGTTGCTGGGTAGTCTTGTTTTTAAGTTAGTTGTTCAGTCTCCAATGGTGATGCGAAGGAGTCCAAGGGTTTATGCCAAGCCTAGTCTGCTTTATAGATAATTCATAAGGAGTTTTGTCCCTTTAAATGCTCATATCACAGATTGCCGTTACAAGTATGATACTGAGCTATGGAAAGGAGGATGGGAAGTCGAGCATGAATTCCTTCAAGGCAATGCGAACTCTGCGAGCTCTGAGGCCGTTAAGGGCGCTCTCACGGTGGGAGGGAATGCGAGTAAGTCTTTGCAATCACGGGCAAACATCCTCTATTTTTAAGTATATCTTGTCTTCCTTTAAAATACATTGATTTTGCTTGTCATTTTAGCTTGTGGTGAATGCATTGCTACAAGCAATTCCCTCCATTTGCAATGTTGTCTTGGTCTGCTTTGTATTTTGGCTCATATGCTCCATCATGGGAATGCAGTTATTCGGTAAGGGTCCCATATTAAGTTAAATTAAAGTTGATTCAAATTTATTTTCTTCCCGTAATATGTATTTTTTGTTTTTGATTTTATAAACCCCGGTTAATAGAATCGTCCCTGAAGTCGTAGAAAGCCCGTAGTAAAGCAGAAAAAATAATTCCGATGCAGAGACCAGCTGAGTGTCTACTGGCATAGATTTTATTTCCCCCTGATATTAGATGCAGAGTATAACAATATCCCTCTCTTCCCTTGAGTGTCGTCTTCCAGTCCTCTGCATGACTATCATCCCGCGTAAGCCATCGCAGTTTTCGGTGCTTTAAAAATACCCAAGAACCAGCCAAAGCAATCAGCAAATTTGCGTACATCTGAGAAGGTACTTAACCACAGCTTTACTGATGCATCGCGACGATTCCATTAGATCTAGAGTTTCGTCCCGTTTGAATGCGGCATTAGGAAAGGGGAATATGCTCTTGCCGGTTGTAAGGACACTGGCCCAAAAGCAGAACCGCTGAACAAAAGACGGGATTTAAAGTAGTTGCATAAAGATAAAGTTTTGCTTCCTTTGTTCCTTGCCACCTAGCTGGTTCCATTTGTCTAAGAGAGGGATAGAGGATGCATCACGTATTTATTTAAGTAAAATCTTTCAACAGGTAGCGTGGACAGCTCTGTGACTAACTTTTTCAGGTGTATCACAGCTAGTGTGGCTTCATTTGTTGATTACTTTCCTGTTGACCACAGGAATGAGGTGGTTGACGAAGGTAGATACCATTTTTGAATTTTTTGTTGGGTGTCATTACAGATTCTCCAATCCACAGCACATGTACTTCTTCTGTAGCGTTAGGATTTATCACCTAGTAGTGGAAATCCGGGTGGTTCTCCTCTAGGATTGGATTTGCACGCCGCTGCCGAAAATGTAGCACTCCATGTCTTCCCTGAAGTTAAAACATGTAATACCGACGTATGGGAAGACTAAGAAGATACAAACATGATCTAAGGGCCGTGTGGCCGGACGGAAGCCCGATCTGCGGAGAATTAAGCGCCCGTGGAGTCAGATGTAGAGTGAAACAAACCCTTAGAACGTTTCCCATAAAACTAAGGTGACCTTTTTAACCAACAGGAATCCAGCCAGCAAAAGGTGACTTGTCTCCAGACAATGTGAAATTCTCATGATTATTTTTAAGCCACAATATGATCACATTTCGAGTAAAGCGAATGCTTGTGGTGCTCATTTTCCCCGAAAATCAAACCTTTCTTTGTGTAGGTGGAAAATTTAGGAAGTGTGTCAGTGAAGCAACCGGAGAACGACTACCGGCAGATCAGTATCCCAATCGTACAGTGTGTGAACTTCACAAGAAGCTGTACAAAAATGTCAGTTGGGATAACTCCAAAATCAACTTTGACAATGTGCCCAATGGCTTCCTTGCTCTGTTACAAGTGGTAAGTTCCATACCCAAAGGCTCAACCCACTCTATCATGCCAAATTCTTTTGGCACAATTTAAACATTCCCTCAATAATCCCCCAAGGAAAGCTTTACCTGCTAATTTAAACTTCTCACTTCCCCAAATGAGTGAGGATTTGTTGTCCCCTGTTGTAGGCCACATTCAAGGGGTGGATCGAGATCATGTCCGACGCGGTTGACATAACCGACGTGAGTAGTTCACCACACTATCCATCAATTTTTCGTTTTTTTAAAAGTACATGCAAATGAATCGCTTTTATCACTTTTAGTATGATCAGCAACCGGTGTACAATAACGCCACCTCCTACTACCTTTTCTTTGTCCTCTTTATCATTGTGGGATCGTTTTTTACCCTCAACCTCTTCATTGGTGTCATTATCCAGAATTTTAATATGCAAAAAAAGAAGGTAAGGCTGATGGTAACTGGAGTAGCTTCTCCAAATTCACCACTCTGTTAATGATTCCGCCTTACATTCTCATGCAGTCATTTTTTCTAAAATTATAAGTAGTAACAAATGTCTCTTCCGAATTTTGCTTCTTATTGGCAATGAATTGACTATCAGCAGTTTGTAGTCACTTAAAATATCACTTCCTTTTTTAGGTGGGAGGATCCCTAGAATTGTTCATGACGGAGGACCAGAAAAAGTACTACCACGCTATGAAGAAAATGGTCAGACGAACGCCTCAGAAACCAATTCCAAAGCCAAAGGTGAAAACGAAGTTTGTACTACTTATTACTGGATATAGCCATTGCACAAACGTCATGATAGCTCGGCGACGCGATCCGGGCCTTTCTTAAAGGGCACTCAGCATTAAGTATTGTTGCTAAAATTATTGCTTCAGAGTTCTTTAAGAAGATACAGAAAGCTTTGTAGGTCTATGTATCATGAACGAGGCATCGTGACACTAAGGTGGTAATCGGAATCCCGGCGATTGAAGAGTCTGCAGAGGGAAGGGACTTCTTTTTTTTTTAAATTCCTGCTTTGCCCGCTGTAAGGCGTGAGGGATACAAAATACTTTGTGGTCCTTGGGTTGCCTTCCAAAGCCATAATAAAACAGCTTTACAAAGAAGGGGGTGGAAAAGCCAACATACTTCCAATTTTTTTGCTTAGTCCTCTTTTAAGAAATTGAACTCACGAAACCTTTGTAGCAGGATGTAGTCATTGTGATTTTATCTTGCCAGTGGAACATATTTGACGCAATTTTTTTGTGTCAAATATACTTCAGCTATGGCCTGATAGTTGGAAATTACAATCGGTGGTTAGCACTGGTTGCACGCATCCCAGTTATCAAAAATTGCTGTTTTAAGTGCTTCGGTTATGTGATTTTGAAAATCTGTGGCATTTCTAGCTCTACGAGATCTACAACAGCATTGCTGTTGTTGCGCCGACGGGAGACGATAGCAGGAGCATTTCCATTTTTTTGATGTCAAATTACTCTAGAATGAAATTCTAGTGTGCTTCTCATTGCTTTGAACGAAACGTTCTCACTTTTTTTCATCATTACACACAGTTCACTTCAAATTGCACAGGGCTTCGAAGATCTGAGAGTGTGTGTTCTACTGATGTGTAATTCAGTAGCGAGGAGAGTTTGTTACGGCTAGTGATCGAACAAGTTGTCCGATGTAGGACACTTCGGCGAGAATGTGGAATGATATATGCTTGCTGTGTTATAGTTCTGGATTTCAAGATGGATCTTCAGGGTGATCTCCAACCGCAATTTCGACCTCTTCATTCTGGGAATGATTGGACTGAACACCCTCATCATGTGCTTCGAGCATCATCACCAGCCAGAGACGATGAAACAGACAATGGAGATTGTCAACAAGGTGTTCATAATCATTTTTACATGCGAATTCGTTCTCAAACTTATCGGTCAACGTTGGTACTACTTTAAAGATCCGTGGAATATTTTTGACTGCTGTATTGTTATATTCTCACTCGTCTGTAAGTTTCTTTGCCCTTTTAAATAATTCATTCTCCTGATATGCATGGATCTCATCCAAGAATGCTTTGCCCAAATCTCTAGGTTGGGGACTGGAAGACCTAATGACCACATTGCCTGTTCCGCCAACAACAATTCGAATTGTGCGCCTCTTTCGGGTGGGTCGAGTGCTTCGATTGGTTAAATCAGCTCGTGGAATTCGGACACTCCTCTTTGCTCTAATCGTGTCTCTACCGGCGCTTTTTAATGTGGCTCTTCTCCTCTTCCTCACTGCTTTTGTCTACTCCATCGTTGGCATGTCTTTCTTCGGAAAGGTGGCTTACTATGCGGGGATTGATGCGGAGTTCAATTTTGAGACCTTTCCACAAGCTTTCATCATACTGTTGCAGATATCAACCTCTGCGGGTAATTGCTCTTAAGCTGGGAATTGCCTTTTGTTAAACATTAAATGTCAGTAGAATTCTTAGAGACCCATTTTCTAATTCAATTACCATTTCTTGATAGGCTGGAGCAGTGTATTTGAGGGCCTGAGCAACACGGACCCCGCCTATTGCAGTCAGGAGGAGGGAACGTGCGGTAACTTCCTCTGGGCTACACTGTTTCTCGTCTCGTACCTCATAATCTCCTTTATGGTCATCATCAACATGTACATTGCTGTCATTTTGGAAAACTTCAGTCAGGCCACTGAAGACGTTCAACAGGGCCTAACACAGGTGAGTTGCAGGTATATTAAAGCTCTAGTAGGAAGACAATCGGGCGACGCTTGAATAGTTACCTAGACATCTCATATCGCAACTTTTCTACGCATTCACATTAGGACGAGTTCGACGCATTCTATGAAATCTGGGAGCTCTACGACATCCACGCACTCGGCTTCATCGAGCTTCAATACCTGGAGGAATTCGTTGAACGAATTGGTCCCCCATTGGGTATCCCGCGACCAAACCGAATCCGCTTGGCCTGCCTCTCTATTCAAATTTGTTCTCAAGATCGCATTTTCTGTATGGACCTTCTGGACGCTCTCACTCGCAATTTCCTTGGCCGTCTCACCACTGAACACCCCGAGACCTTGGTTGAACAAATTGAGACGGGCAGCTCACAGAACCAGGACGGGACTATTGATAGGACCAACTTTGTAGCTAAGGCGGCAAAGGAACCAGTCGTGCCTATAAGCAACACATATGAACGACAGCGCGAACGTATGGCTGCCTACAAGATTCTCTACTTCTGGCGCAGTAGACGGAAGTCGTTCCAGAATTGCGTCAAAGTTGAGGCAACAGACTCTTGAAGCGAGTCAGTTGTCCATTCCTATTTATTTTGCTCCTATCTACATCCCCTCGTTGTTCACGCTATATGAGAATGAATATCCCATTGACACCGCGAACGGTAAATACAGGTGTGATTTACAGATGAGTTGGTTGTTTTGAACCCCTAAGATCGTGGGTATGGGGTCTGGAAAAACGGCAATTTCATTGAGCTTCTAGTAATAAGAAAATGGAAACAATGGAAATGCCGTAATCTTATTCACTATACAACATTAAGCATCTGCCAGCAATGCAAGGTGAAAAGCAAAATACTACTTGATCGTTTCTGAAAGCTGTTTCCAAACAGTGTAGTTAACAGCTACTGAAGGGGTCATAGCTTGTGTAGCAGCTTGAGCAATTTCCATGGCCTTCATGGATCCACCAAGGGGCTAAAAAAAAATAAAGCCAGCACAACGAGAGGATGTCAAGATAATACAGGAAGAACAACATACATGTAAGTTATCGACGCCAAAGGCTGCTTCACAGTCACGAGGCTGTTTGAGAAGACACCTAATCCTGCCGCCACTTTCTGGCGATTGTGTTGGATTGTCCTTTAGAATGGAAGATGTAGAAGTGTCCAGAACGACATGAGCATTGTCAAGAAGCGACAGACCACCTAATCGACTGTTAGTCCACCTTTCAATCAGTCTGTATTAAAGTAAGGGCGAAGAGGAGGTTACAATCGACCGCTTGAAGGACAAAGAAGAGCCAACTTTAATGCTTACGTGTTAACTTTCTCCTCAGGACTAGATGTTTGCTGTATATTGGTTATGGTGTCCACTTCCCGATGTAAAACATCGAGTTTTTTTTTCTCAACATCTCTTCGAAGTTTCGTCTCCTCCAAGAACTCGCGCTTACTCACCATTAAGCTTGTCAGATGATTTACTTTAAAATCCAAACGGTTTTTTAGCTGAAACCAAAACATTGATACCAAGAATTAAGAAACGTTAGTATTTAATACGACACTAACAAATGCGATTAAAAGAGAACGAGTAATGAAAAGTTGAAAAAGTCACTTGCTTCCTCGTAAAATAAGGGAACGTCATCATCGTTAAAACCAACATCTTTTAACTTTCTGAGCACACGTTGACGCATAGTCTGAAGAATGGGAGATTGACATGAAACAAAATAAGCAGGATACTTTTATCTTCCCCTGAAGGTCGGCAATTCTACATGTATATTCAGTGACCTGCTTCTGTTCTACAACAAAGTTCAGAATGGAGAAATAACATGCGTCGAACTTTGTGATAAGTCTTCGAATATCTTTGCATTGCCAGGCGGATAAGTTGCAAAAGTGTCTTCAACTGCAAAGTCTGCTAAATAAGGTGACTGAAATTGGGGATATACCATTTTCATCGACTGATTGAATGAGCATACAGAGAGCGTCAGATGAAGCAGCTGACACCAAAGCATCATTCAATCTGTGGATTCGCGAGGTAGCAGGAGCAGACATCTGGAAAAATAACCACGTACTGGTGCAATATCAGTAAAATTCAATCTATATGCAAAATGTTGGGAGGTGGGGACAATTTCCTTGCTAACCAAGAGCAGTTGACCGGTATAAAACGCAGAAATAATGCAATATTATTTAAAATTCCACCTTCGAAATGAAGAGACATAAAAATTAACTGACCTGAGGGGTCAAATTTAGACTTAGCTTCATGAATTAGTCAAGAACAGATAAAAATCCCGGTGCTTAACAGACGCAACAAAATCGCGTCAGACGAGAGTTAACAAATGACGAGCTCGATGAGTTTAAAGACCATAAGCTCCACTCAGTAATCATTAGACATTTAGCTCATATTCAGCGAAAGGAAGAAACGACAAAGAAACTACAGCCAAACGATGATGATGAAACACACACCAAACGATACAAGCCGCTTTGAATCGAAAAGAGCACTTGAAATTATCAAATGAAGCTGGTAAAACTAATAATTGAACATAAAGTAAGGAAACCACCAACTTTGTTTGCGAAAAATGCCTCAAATTGCATTAAACTCTATGGTTTCGCATTCTTTTACATTCGCAAATGGTAAGGATGGGAAGTAAATGCAAGCAGTGTTGCTGCTCACCTTAATAGGGTTAGAAAAAACTGGTGAAAGCAAACGTAGCACCAAGACTTTCCATAAAATAAAATGTTACGAAGATCAAGCGGTTTGTGTACTGTCGTGCAGAAAGTGTTGGACTCAATGACATGCCCAAGAGTATAGCACAAGCTTGAAAACAGAAAAGGAAGCACTTTATGAAACTAAACCTCAATCACTAAAGTGCTACACAATGCGCTGTGCCTTCCAGGGCTACTTCAAAATCAGCTTTTCACGCCCTTTAAAAATTTTATTAAATATGGAGTGTGAACATGTGTTAGAGAGAATTATGAGGAGAATGTAATGCGCTGACCATCGCTCGTGGCTACAGCTTATCGCTAGAGCGGCAGTTTAGGCGCAAGATCATAGAAGATGTGGAATTTCGCATAGTCTTGGCGAGATAGTCCTTTTGTAGCGTCCCGAGACTTTTCTTAAGGTAAAAGAAGGCATAATACTTGGGCAGAATACATATTCTGGATCCAAAGGACTTGGAGACTGTTGAGACGGCTCGAAGGCCAGCCAACCGGTTAGTACAACATGGCCACCCAAGTGAGCGAAATCGGCGGTTCCAGCAGGCACATATTGCACCTTTGCATCCATTCGTTGCCTTACCGTTTTTCTAATTTCAAAGCTGTATTAACAAAGGGTGCATCACGTGCTTACGTATTTAATGTTTTTAAGCAAATATGGTAGATGATCTCGTGACACGTCTTTTAGCGACCACTGCTTCAGTCGTATTGCTGAAGTTCTTTGGTATTTAGTAGTCGCTAAAGTTCGATGTCATTTATAGCCCTTTAAAAAAATCGCCAATGGCTGTCCCAGAAGCATAAAATCCACTCCGTTTTTCTGCCAAGTTTTATTACCAAAATTCAGAAATCGAAAAAATGGACGTCCTATGCTATGCTGCTATCATTATGGTAGCTCCTCGACACATTCTTGAAGACGAAAAATAATGAACGGTAAGGGCAGATTTTCCGCGATTTACACATAGAAGGCTTACTTCTACTGGCATGGCCCGGAACCCAGCTCAATGAACGAAGATAGGGTAACAAAGATGCTACATTTTAATATGCTTCCTGGCGATTTAACTCCTGTGTTTTTTTAAAAAGGGGAAAGTTGGATAGCTTCAAGGATATGCCAGTAGTTGGTGTGTCTACTCACGTCGAATAAATATATGTAGAGTGCCCTAGTGCTATGTCTACTTTAGTCGTCAGGTTTGTTGCAAAGGCCACAATGTTGCCTGCGAATAGCTTTTGGGTAAGTCAAACAGCGAACGTCAAGTTCAAAAATGGAAAAATAACACTAAGAATCAATTTTTAAAGAACTCTGCGCTTCTGCATTATGTTCTATAGAGACGGATTACACAATGATCACTCGTCCTCTTCACTTTGGTGGTAGTAATGTGTTTTGCATAGCCACTTACCCAACTAATCAATATTTTAGTTTAGTTCTGCTTTTGCAGAACTTCTTGGCATGCTTTTTAATATTTTTGTTCTTTTTTGATACTCTGCATTTGCTTTATGTGTATTGCATTATTTCCTATTATTGTTATTCATTCTCTTTTGGAATGTTCCTGTGTAATGAATGCTAGTGACAATAATTTTTAGTAGTGCTAATTGTTTGTTATATTTTGTTACCTTGGTTCGCAGCACATTCCAGCCATTACATTTTACCTCCGGTGATTCGTTTCACCGAATTCAAAGATTTGTTGAAGATGGCGTCCACTGCTTCGTGTAGCGAAATAGAGCTTACCGAGTACATGGGCATGAAAGTAGATTCATATGTTCTTATTTCATTTATTAGGCTGTATATGAGCTTCTAAATAAGAAGTACAGGGTAAACCATCGGGAGCTGGAGAAAAACGGTGCCAATTTAAACCGCATTATTGATAAATTTAACGACGTCAACACATCTGAGGAAGCTGCAGAATTTATTGGGCGCGTCATAACTGCCGTTCGAGGCTCAAAGCGAAAGGTATTTCCTTCATTTGGTAACTGATATCAGGCTGATGAAATATTTACCGAAGAAATGGAGCTTGTTGCCTCCTGTAAGAGGAGGATTGATAATCTCAAAGAAATATCCGATTTCGAGGGAAAAGCTTCTTCCAAGTCTCATGGTCTAGGTACTTCTTCTAGATGCCTTTTTTGTAACATCGTAGTTTGTTAAGTATTGTCCGTAGTGTTACTTTGATGTGAAGTCCAATTTTCATCCCTTCTTAGAGAACTCATTACTTGCTACCGACCAGGTGGAGAGTGTTATCACCGAAAACGGAAATAAGCCATCAAATCAACCAAAGATCAACCCTTCGCCACTTGCCCAATCTGAACAAAGAATCTTTGCATCGCGATGCAATCGTCTTTTGGCCGAGCATCTCTTCGCCGTGGGTCATTATCGTTCGGCCCTAGCTCTGGCTCGTCAGTGTCCTGATGCGGACAAAATTTTCATCGATATTTTCCAAGAGGCTCTTTCCATTCAAGAGGCCCTGTCTAAAGGCGATTCAGAGCCTGCGCATAAGTGGTTCCAAGAGGCCAAGTTCAGATTGAAACACGCCGAGGTGCGCTTTTTGTTATTTTTAGACTCATTTTTGTGCTTTTTTGGTAGTAAGCCTCAAACTTGTCTCGAATGCGGTTTGCTCGCTTAGTGGCAGTGCAACGGTCTGTGGATGCGATATTTTTCCCTTTCGCAGGCTTTACTGAAACTATATTCAATTTATTGCATCATCCACTCTTCTAAGCGTTTTCATTAGCAGCTTCGCCACTTTTGGACATTTTAAGTTCAAAAATCAACCTCTGTAAATCCTCGTTGGTTATCCTCGTCAGTTTTGTTTCTCAATACCATAACAATTATTATGTTAGTATACAGACATAAATAGCTTCCTTAACCCTTTAGCAAGGTCGTATCCTTCATAAGGATATGTTCGCAGCTTTAGTCGACCTTTTGATTATTTTACGATCCGCTCCAGGCTTGCGTGCGCACGCATATATATTCCTCTAACCGTTTCTTACAGTGTACCTTCGATTTTGACTTGCGTGTTTTCGAGTTTTACCTCCTTGTCAAGGCAAATAAAAGGATGGAGGCTGTACAGTAAGTTTGACCTTGTGTTTCAATCTTGTCCCATGCATACAAGTGTAGTAGGCCTTCACTAGTGCGGTGCCACATCTTGTACATTGCCGAATGCTTTCTCTTGTTCATATTAGTACAATGCAACTGAACTAGAGGAAATTAATGCTCCTCGATTGTTTACTTGAACATTAACGTAGATACAGCTGTTGATTCGCTCTCCTGTTTATTCGTTGGTACGAAGATCACGCAAACAGTGCAATAATTTCGCTAAATCTGATTGACAGTCATCGTTTCAGGCGTTAATAATATCTAAACCAAGAAACACTGAGAATACACTATTTTGTTCTTCCGCAGTTATTGGACGAATGGAATACTTCAACCTGTTTTTGGCTGATGTTGCTGGTATACTGATACATAATTTAAAATTTCTGCTGCGTTGTAGCCTTCATTTGAAGTGGTGGTGATTGCCCCTACAATGTTTAAATATTGTCGAGCCAATTTAAAATACTGCCGGGGTTCGGCTATTCATTAAAATGACTTAATAATCCAGAAGATGATGCCCAAATGAGTGTAGTGTTGACCACATTTTAATGCCTTACTCTGCCACGATTTTCTAAACTAGAATTGAATAGCTTAATGAAGCGTTTTGCCTCACTTTTGTAAAGCAAACCCCATTCTAAGTGCTTGGAGTTTGTGGGTGTTACTGGTTGGGTAATACACACGTCACACACGATGTCTGTGGACTTTCGCTCGAAATTTGAAAATTGGACATTCCTTTTTGACATTCTTACTTCGTCAAAAGCTTGGTGTCATCATTCTTTGAAGTTGGGTACCTGTCACCATGTAAAGTCTTAGCATTCTAAATGATAATACTTTAACTTCTTTGTTCTGCTTTCTGTTCAGGCACTCACGCAAGTATTTGAGCAATTTTCAGCAAGACGATGACTACAGAACTCGACGTTTGGGTCAAGCAATGCTGCTTCTCATAATGCGCACGCCCGAAGAAGTCGATGCGAAAGCTGTGAGTTATTTCTTCGACTTTAAGCCTGACCAAACTAGCGTTTTTTTGTTGAAATTGGAGATCGTTTTCTCGCAAGCATGTGGTATGTCTTTACTAGTGGTGATGCAAGCTCGCCCTCCCAAACTTGAGGTGCATTTATTTCCCTCTGTTTTTTACATTTTTTTTCAGGCACAGAATGAGCTCAACGAGGCATGGATCATCAAGCGTTTCCACCTGGCTCTGATGAACTTCTACTCTTTCACTTTACCAACGCCTTTCTCGTTGGCAGTTCGCGCAGGAATTACTGCCATCAAGACTCAGTAAGTTCTTTTGTGTGTAAACCCGTATGCCATAAACTGATGTCGGTTAGCGCTTAGCTTAGGGTGTCGAATCGTTGATTCCAGTTTGTCCTATCCGTTTTATATTGTTTAATGATGCCTTCTGAAACCTTTCATTTCGCTGTCTCAGCTTTTGCTATAACTCAAAGTCGCGTCATCCGGATTGTGTGGTCTGTCATCCGCTCATTAATCGCTTCGCTCAAAATCTTCTCTTCGGACGCCACGATCACTCTGTTCTCACATGCTATCAAACAGGCCTTGCCATGAATGATGACAATCCACCCATGGCGCTGCCGAACGGCTACGTTTACAGCCAACAGGTAATCACATGGAATCTGCAGTGGAGGGCAGTAAATATCTTGCTTGTTGCATTGTAAGGCCACTCTTTAAGGACGCAATAAGTCAATCATTCTTGTGCTACTTTCGCAGTGAAGCCAACAGGGTATTCGACGCTCTAAAACGTCCACGGAGGAGGTATAATGGTGGATAATGAGACGATTTGCTGTAGCTATCGCATTCGCCTTGATTGGGCTAATTTGGTCAAAACAATACTCGGATGGGTGCCCCCTCTAATCAACAACGCCGTTTAATTCGAACATTTCCTCTTATCTAATGTATTCGACTGGCTGCTAGCTCAAGGCACGTCTCCACAGCGTTTCATTGTCCCACAATGACCGTAATATTTGAATACTCACCTCGCTATTCGTTAAGGCCAACTTCCAGTGTGACCCAAATTGGCAGTGCTATCTAGGCGACCCTTTTTCATCTAGTTCAGTTGCAAACCTGCCTTAGGAACTGATTATTTCTGTGATTTCCGTGTATGCAGAAGCAAAGCTATTTGGAAAGAACATTTTAGTTGCAACAAAGTCGTTTACTGCACTGACCATTTCTTGTTCATAATCTGCTGGAGTAAATGTTTGATCGAGGGCGCGCAGTTTCATGCTTGGTAACGTCGCCAAAATTATTTGCACCAGTGGCAGGCGTTGCCTGCGCAGATATTTTGGGGCTAATTCTCTTCCAAGAATTAATGAACGCAGGGGGGTGGAGGCACGCGCACCCCAAAGGCGCCACTTAAGCTGAAAATACATCTTTTACACTGTCAGACCAACTTGCTGAAGGAAGCACGATTTAGAGTCAGACTTTTAAATGCTGACGTTTGTGCGCTTTAACACTAAAGATCGGTATGTTTTGAATTTTAGGGAATAGCAGACTTGACGGGACCCGACGGCAAGCTGACCTGTCCCAGGTCGGGCGAGACATTTGATGCGAGCGAAGCAAAACGTGTTTACATACTTTAATGAAGGCCTTTTACCTTACCCTTCCATCGCTCATTCGGACTAGAAAGCTTCATTAGTGCTTTTTCCTTCCTGTACATACTTTTCCTCTGTTTTGACTTAAATTGAACTTTGCTTGGTTACATCCAATACATCTGTCTCCCATTGCATCCTGTAATCATCGCCGACTTTGGGATAGTACCGAACTCGAGGTGGGAAGTAGATGCAAATGTAATGTAGACTTAAACTGAATACATGGTTAGTGTGCCGCATTGCATTGCGGCCTTTAAGCGTTCTCGAGCTTTAGCTCTTAGGGGTTCGTGATGCCCAGAGCTTGCCAACTCAGCCAGCCTGGACAGGTAGGACTCGATGTTGTTGGGGTTTATTCTCTCAGCACTCTTGTTGGGCGAGCGACTCGAGGCGTCCGCGATGGGTATTGGAAGCTGTAGCGGAGGTGATAATATTAGCTCATGAGTGGTTTCTGAAACTTCAATGAAGCGGACTTACGTCTGAAAACGTGGCCACCAGCTCTTTATTGAGTCTAGCCAAGACACTCTCCTCGGAAGCCAGAGTGGCTTCAGCTGACTTAATCTGCTGCTCCAATGTCGTTTCGGCACCAGCAAGGTTATCAACATGCTTACTTAGCAAGGCAGTTTCCTCATCCAGTTTAGTGACCTAAAATAAAAAGACCATCGTGAAAGTAAACACTAAATCCATTCTAGCTCACTAATAGCACGAATGTTCCGGTAAAACATACCTGCTTACGGATATGTCGAAGTGACGTCTCTCTCTCCCTGTTGTATTCAAGAAACTCATGAGTAAATATAGGGATTCGACGAAATTTTGAAGAATACTCATCCTCAAAACTGTCGACATCGTCGTGCGTTTCTTTTGATGATGACTTGCCATTCTTTTTTCGTTGCAAGGATTTATTATACTCCTGCTTGGCAAGCCAGTTTTTATACTCGTCCGTCTTCTTATACTCGGCAAACTCTTCCTCATACCTTGTTCTCTCTACAATGGCTTGCTTGTAGTACATATCCTTCTGTTCTTGAGGTAGAGATGACCATTCACTGCTAATCATACGACGCCGTTCATTAAAAGGGAGCGAACTAAGTTCATTTGACTGACTGGAACGGTACCGCATGTATAAATTGAAGGCCGAGGACGGCTTCGGAGGTGCATTAGGACCATAGGATCGCATGCTGCCGAATGAACGTGAAAACTAACCTTTCTATCATGCACAAAGCAACCTTGACATCGACCTTAACCTCTTACCATTTTACGTGACAAATAAAAAATACAGATTAAAATGCATAATTTCACCTACTTGTACTTTTATTGTTGAAAAATACAGATTTAAAAAAAATGGCTCCTTTTATGGTTGCTAAACACTTAGGTGATTTTGTTTAAAGTCCGAATTATGTTGCCAATTGAAATGAAAGGCACTAATCCATTCTCGCCTTTCAAGATACATTTATCTACTTTTATTTTCAACGGCTTAAAGCGAAAAACAGTTTTTCGTACCATGTTTGTCTTAAAATGCCTTTATTTTTATGTATTAATTAGTTATTATAGCATCCCGAAACTTCCTCTAAGGCAAAACAGGTATAGTACTAGGGCAAAATATGTATTCTAAAACCAGAGAGTATAGCAGCTGTTGGTACGGCCCGGAAGCCGGCCAATTGGCTAGTACAATACTGTAATACTTTGTTTGTTCGAACTACCGGTTTAGGTCACTTGGGTGGCCATCTTGTTCTAGCCGGTTGGTCGGCCTCCGGGCCATGCCAACAGCCCCCAAGCCCTCTGTTCCCGGAATATATATATATTCTGCCCTAGTACTGCGCCTTCTTTTACCTTAAGGGGAGCCACAGGACGTTACAATACAGTCACCCAAATGACCGAAATCAGCAGTTCGAACAAACATGGTATTACAATTAATAATAAATAATGCTCACTTCTGTGCTTTGAGATTAAAGGCATAGAGGAAAATTTTGCAATGCTTTAGTAGTTTGGTTGGACGGCCGGTTTGGGCCAATTGGGTGACCATGTTGTGCTAGACGAGTAGGCTGGCTCTCGGGCCATGTCAGCGGCCCCAATGCCTCCGTTTCCAGAATACATGCATATTCTGCCCTAGTATTACACTTTCTTCTACCTTAAGAGAAGTCCCGAAGACGCTACAAATTAGGCCATATTTTATGCTTACATGCTCTTAGTGGGTCGAATTCTATATTTTTTATTATTTATCCCAACTTACGTTAAAATTTAGGGCTATTACTTCTTTCGTTGCGTCCCGAGACTTTCTTGAAGGCAAAGAAAGACATGGTAGCGAGACAGAATACATATATTTGGTAAATAGAGGTGTTGGAGCTACTATTACGGCCTGAGGGCCAGCCAGTCCGGCTAGTATAATATGGCCACCTAAGTCAACGAAACCGGCAGTCCAAAAAAACAAAGTAAAAGGCAAATTATGTAGACAAGCCCTAATGATCTTTTTATTTACCTTCACTTAAGCATTTAGGTTGAACTTCAGAAAGCTCAAAGCATGTCAAATGCTTGCCAATCACAACTGACAAGACAGTTTTGTTGTTGCTATTCCCCACTTGCATTCAATGTAAACACAACTGCATGAGTTGACACCGGACACAAATTTTGAGACGTATGAAATCGCCTGTCACAAAAGGCCGACAAAACATCGCCTAGTGAAGTATAAATACCACCCTATAATAAGTCGGTGATCTGCGTTTGATAGGCATCAGTGATGTATTGGCGCACTGTTGCCATTTTTCTAGTCACTCTACTCACGGTGGGTGCATCTCTCAGTGCATCAGAGGCAGAGAGGTTTAAGCGCTTCCAAGACTGCATCAAGCGCTGCTCCCTCTACAATGCAAAGTGCAATGAACAGATCAGACATTTGTGGGTGGATTACTATGCTAATAAGAGGCAGATCACGCGCCACTTGAAAAGATGTTGCCTGCGAAATGAGTATAAGAAGGACGCACACCCTAGTGATAGTTTTGGAGCCTGCGCGAGGATTGAATGCGGAGCTATGCTGTGGGGGTAAGTAAAGACTAACTTAAACGAATTGCTTAAAAGGCCTATTCGATCCGTACGAGTAAATCAGTCTGACATCAGTATGTGCTTACGACAACGATCTCTGCGATTATTTACAGTCCTTTGTTAGCACTGACGAAAGCCTATGTAACATATGCTGTGTTTGGAAGCGAGCGTTCTGGCATCTTGAACTATGTAAAAAAAGGTTGTCGTTTTAGTATCGCTTCTTTGTAACTTGATTAGCTGACGCAGATATATATCAGAGAAAATTCTGCTATGCATCAAGAAAGTCATGGGGGAAATTTACGATCATAAATAAATTTGGTCAGTGAGTTTACAGATATTGCCAAATATATTATTTGTAGAGCTGCGTTGAGGTTTTTTTGAAAAATTCTATTTTTAATGTAAATTGCTGCCAAACACTTCATTTTTTAAATAAATTTGTGACACTTTGGTTGTTTAAGTGTGCTGCGCACAAAATAATAAACGCTGAGTGTCTTTGATTTCATGCTCAGATCTATGATTGGCGCACGTTGCGAGCGCATTTCAATGTTAGATTTGCCAATGATTAAATGACACTATTGTCTAGCTAGTGTTCACTAAGAAGAATTACGTTCTGCGCTACTAATCTAAGCATCTTATCAAATGCCTAAAGAAATTATCCTGTTTCTGAGCAAAGTCTCGCACGTTAGAATCGCGTAGTCAAGTTGGAATAAGCACGGGTTTAGATGGTTGCCTGTTGTCAAAATCAAGTCGGTTTTATCTGCATAACTTCCGTTGTACCTTACCCTCTCTTCCGGGTTGGTACTCTCAAGTCGTGAAGGCTGATCAGAGGGGAACGTGTTGTATTTCCAGTGAATTTACGGGTTGCGGCATTGAAGATCACCTTGTTACTTCCACTCAGCCACAAGGTTGATGCAAGCTGATCTCCCATCATCTTAAAGGCGCATCAAAACATTCACGTAAGGCACATTTAATCGTGTCGAGATACCTCCCTCCTTTATTTTGCTGGAATAATTCCAAGAGCAAAAGAATGAGAAAGGTATGAAGGGGGGATTGTAGGCGATGCGAACCACACTTCTTCCATTCAAAGAGGGTCAATGTAAGTTAGGTCACTGTTATTTTTAAGTTGCCCTAAACGTTGCTCGAAAAGATTAAGCACTTTCACGGTTGTTGTTGCTCTAAAATGAGGTGCAGATAATACACTTTTCGAATGAACGATTTTTTATTGGTGCTTGATGTTTGTTTCTCTCCTAAGGTAGCATGGAATTTGGTTTGTCTGAACATGCTTTTTTGACGCCATCAATGTCGCTTTAACTCCGGTCCTGTCAAAATTTGTGCTTTCCAATCACGATGTTCCACGCTTGTCCGGATGTCATAGAAATCGTTCAAGTTAACGCAAGTCAGCTGCTCCATGTAAATGTGATGCACGTAGTGCACATGATATCTGCTAATGGGTAAACATTACTGTAGTTCTATAAACAAAACGGACTCTACAAAATCCTTGTGCATTTAAAAGGAGCCTGCGAAACAGTTGGGGACCCTAGCTATGCGTGTCTATCATCAGAGTTATGTTCGCCTTGCGGCGTTGCTCCTCATCCTTCTAGCATCTCCATATATTCAACCGGCTAACGCTGTTGAAAGATTTGAAAAGTTCAAGGCTTGCGTTCAAAGTTGCTCAGACTTGAATGCCAAATGCAATGAAAGGGTGAAAGATTTGTGGATGGACTTTTTCAAGAATAAGAAGGCTATTTTGCGCCACTTAAGAAAATGCTGCCTTCGTGGTGAGACAAGGGAGGACTCAAATCCCGAAGACAGTTTTGCCGCTTGTACTAGAATCAGGTGTGGAGCTAAACTCTGGGGGTAGGTTTCATTTTTGGAATCTTTCAACCGCTCCTACCTCAGCATTTTGAATGCCGTTGGGGTGGAATTTGGTCGTGTTGCCCTTAATTCCATCTACTAAAACACTTTCTTTCTGTCTTAGTTTATTTATTTTCAGCTCAATAGACTTATCGCTGCAAATAAGTCGGGAAAATGACTTTTAAAACAGAGCATGCTATTGCTTATCTAAGTACTGCGAGATGCCATTTTATTTTTTATTTCAACTCATTATTTCTTTAACTTTTCCATCCTCCAACGTAGCATTCGTTCGCACTTTTCGGTAAAAATAATAAAGTTTTCTTCTACTGATACCTCTTGATCTTGACTTTGTAATTTTCATTCCTATCAGTTAAAAACGCGATATAATGGAGCAATATTCCTATTCCTTAGGCTTCTTAGTTTTTGTTAAGGCATGGCAGGCATAACCATGTTCCGCAATTTTTTAACAAGTCAGCAACCTGCCTGTTTTGATTGTCCGCAGCCACATGTCTTGCACAAAGAATCATGCAAAATACTTTTACTTATTTCAGCGACAAATGTATCATGCTTGAAGGTGTTGCCCTTCAAGAGACAGAATGAGTGCAAGCAGAATTTTTGTCAAGTCGTTCAACTCTGTTGTACTACCTGATCCAGTCGTACATTAGAATGACTATGAATTCTCGGTTTCCACACAGCACCCGAAGTCATCTCTGAACACGTACTAACCTGTGGCGGTTTTGGAGAACATGTTTTCCCAAAAGTACAGAAGCGTTGGAAGTCTACTAGCCTAGTCCCAATATCGAGCTACGTTGTGGAAGGATTAAATGGAAGTAAAACTGGTAGCGAATCAGCGCACTAGCTTACCATTAAAACTTATCAAGCAGCAAACATGTCCACGGGATCGCTTTAAATATTTTGTCCATTGCAAAAGTTTTAAAGTATTTCTAAATTAATAACAAAGCCTATCTCAAGAAGTCATAATTCAGAATTTTCTAAAAACCGTTATTTGGATCTTATGTTTTCATTTTAGGTGTCAAATTCAAAAGAAGCATTCTGGATTCCTCTCGGAAGACGAGAAGGAACATTTGAAGCAAGGGCCTCATGACTAAGACTTTGATTTTACATTTATTTTTCCGTTGCCTGCGTTGGCTTCAAATTTTTCCAGTCTTATTCATCTCTTACAGCCTTCTACTTGCTTATTCACACCGATCCTTTGGATGAGATTGAGCAAGAATCAATTTTATCATCAATTTAATATAAATTTTACTAGTATTTTCGAATGCTCTTTTTCTCGTCGTCTGACATGTGGCCTTCGTGCTTCTTCACGATTTGGCACCTAAAAGGGAGTGAAAAGTGGTCAGAAGGACGATGGAATAGCTCAGAGACGCGAAGGATTCAATGACCAGAATCAGATTCCCTTGGACTATACGAATACTTGTTCCCAATTAATGCCAGCTAAGCTAACGTCTAAACTCTGCACATTGTTTTAGATGCAAGCTTATAACATTTTACCCTGCAATTAACTAATGAATCGAGGGCAAGATTCTAGTATGCATTTTAGCAATGGTTATTTTACAACATCGGATCTACACAGAAAATGAGCCAGTGTTTACAAGAGGCCTGCATTGTTTATGTGGTGCGTTGCAGGAACCGGAACAGGATATGAATTTCGTCTAGTGTTTAGATGTGTTTACACAAGAGTGGTGTCACTGGTGCTGTCATGTTCCATCCAATTAACCTTCTTAAACCTGTCCAAAGAAGCTGAATCATAAGAATAGTGAAATAGCTGTAAAGTAGCCTCTAATGGTATAAAAAAATTTTCAAGACACTTGTTCTGGCAGTTAGCCTGACTGGTGGCCATTGCCCTTCTTAAAATGGTTTATTTTATTAGGGTCTTCTCAGTGGCTTACACTTTCACTGTTAAATAACAGCAATTCAAATGTTTTGCATAGAATCACATAAAAATTTTAACTTCTCTGAGGATAAACAGATATCATAAAAATTTATCCCATTTCATTCTATAAATAAAGCAGCATATCTGCACGTATATCTCCAGAAAATTTCTCCTTCATGTACAACGAGTTAATAGTAATGTGCTAACTTGTTGGAATTAGGGCTTCTGAGAAAAAATTTAAAGCTAAGTAGTAAAAATTGATGGCATAGTCTCATGTCCGCTGCGATTTGTAGTAAAGGCACTGACTACCATGTACAATACGGTAGTGACCGACTACAATGATTTCCTTCAAAATTAAGCCTTTCCAAACACTCTTCGTAATAAACCCTCCACTTGACCAGATTTTGACTCAGCTTTGCATTATTTATAAGTACTCGGGTTGTGCCAACTGGGCAGATTTGTAAGAAGCCCCTTTGTTACTTGTTACATTTTATCGCTATCTGGTAGTGAGTTCCAAGGGGGATTCCCGTCCACTGAATTGTAATTCATTTTCCGGAACTAAACATAATTCGTCAAATCCTTAACTGCCAACATCTTGGTAGCTAGCACCTCAACCTAGGCATAATCACACGCCTTAAAGGCAAAAAAGAGATCATACAGGCTCGGTGTGCATTAATAGAAGCAAATTGCCATCAATTTGTTCTAAGTTAGCAAACCAAACCTGAAATTTTGAAGCATCCTTTGTATAGTTCAACTTACCCAAAGAGAACAGCACCACATCTTATTCTTGTGCAAGCTGCAAAGCTATCCTCAGGTGAGGCGGCATCCTTACCCGCATTCTTCATGCAGCAAGCATTTATAATGGGGAGGATTTTGTGCTTATTTTTCACAAAATTCTTCCATAAGCCATCCACTTGTCGCAGACAATTTCCATACTGAGCTGAGCAGGCCTCGACGCAGCTCTGAAACTCTTCCTTTTCTCTTTTACTTGGGTAAGAGGCATCCCCGAGTGAAGTGAAGAGTAGAAGTAGGGTCAGAAAATAGGCACTCATTATTGTCTGTTGTGAACTGACTTTATCAAAAGGATGTCATATTTATAGGCCGCATTGAGACGCACTTCATGTGCATTGTATTTCAAGATCAAATGAATGAATGGCACCGTTGAATAGATGTCGGGCTCCTATGCATGTGCATTGTCTCCACCCATTGTTATTAGAGTGTTTGTCATTTCAACCAGTACCTCATTGCAACTCCTCAAGGCACGTTAAGAACACGCATCTGTACTCTATTTGAAAAGACTAATAGCAAAATAAAGTGAATTTGCAATCTTAACGGATCTGAGAGAAGTGATGACAAACCCTTTCAAGGAGTTATGTGAGTAGTAAAAATGAAAATTTAATTTGAAGGAATTTTACTTAAGAATTCGTAACTAAAATTTGACATTGCAGAAAATCAACTGTTAAGAATGGGAAGTGGTAAAATTTGGCGTCAATTTATTTACTTTTATGAAAATGAATTTTAATAGGAATGGCCACCGCGGTTCCGCTCCTCGGCAAGACGCTCCTTCTCCGATTGGGAGATT
The DNA here is from genome assembly GCA_001923025.3 of Taenia multiceps. Taxonomy (NCBI): domain Eukaryota; kingdom Metazoa; phylum Platyhelminthes; class Cestoda; order Cyclophyllidea; family Taeniidae; genus Taenia; species Taenia multiceps. The sequence goes on from CM010311.1 coordinate 3,656,880, forward strand.
TCGCCTTGGTGTCGCCTTCTTATTTCACAGCTAAAATTGGGAAGAGGGCTTAACTTTAGTTCTTTACATAATCATCTTACTTCCTACGGTTAGGACTTGGCTTTAGTATGAAGGAAAGGGTTTAATGAAATTCTAGACACTAGCTCTCATGATACTCACAGCTTGTCCTTATTCCAGAAGAGTAGCCCTTGAAAAAGCCTATCTACTCCTGGGCGTCACTACCTTAAAAGTTAATGGTTCCATTTATCCCTCCTGTCCCTGTCACTCTATTGAACTACACAAAACTGAATTAAAAGGAACGCCTTCCTTAGAATGTGGCCGTAGAGCTTCAAAAACGTAAAGCTTTAAGCGTTGTCATGTTTTGAAGTCCATCCTACATCAAAAGAGAGTAATACACGCACCTTCAAATTCTTTTGCATGAGTATAATGTAATAGTCAGGAGTAAGCCATAGATCGAAGGAGGTAAAGACGACAAATTTAGCCACTCAACTTGAAATTTATTCATTTTGACGTCAGCCTTTTTTATCACAGAATACTTGTTTCCGCTTGACACTACTCAACGTTCAAACGATAGACAAAAGGAAGCAAATCTCATTAAATCCAGTGTGATTGAATCAAAGAAAGTGCTTATCACCAAAGCGTATGGAGGCCTTCAGGAACCTACCCCCAAAGTGCGGCTTTACAGCGAATCCTGGCGCAGGCACCTAAGCTATCCGTCTCCTTGGCTCGTCTGGAGTTTGAACGATAGAGACAGCATCTGTTTGCAATCCTCGTTATATTGTTCGTGTTCATGTGGAAGTCTCCCCACATACCCTCCGTCTTCTTGAGACATTGCTTATAGCGTTGATTGCAGACCTCTAAACACGCCCTAAACGCTTCCATGTCCGCAGCTAAGACGGCGAGAGCCAGTGTTGGGAGGATCAACAAAGCCCATGTCCTTGGCGCCATTTGTGTAGTGTAATGGTGGAATGAATGGGGCTAGGAGCTAGGAAAAAGTATCCACGAGAGCGAATCAATGCCTAAATGACCTCTCGGGGTATACATGGAATTCAAAGTGCCACTGTGATTGACATGTGTTTACAGAAAACTGCTGCAACGACTCACTAGGCATCGTGAGCCAAATGTCAACGAATGAACGCGGGCACACAGGTAAACAGCCATCGGTGGAGTTGTAATGCCACCCATTTTGGACAGAAGTAGGCGTTCTAATTAAACAAGATGATCATTGCTTAACGCATAAGTAGGTACTTCAACTACTGGTTGATTGTGCCAAAGAGAACGATGTGGTGGTCCAACAATAAAAGGGGATCCGCATATGACATCCAATGAGGGTGAGCCACTACTCATTTCAATGGTCAAACCCTATGCACAGTCGAGTCCTATTAATTTTTCTTCTTCCATGTTTGCTTGGCTGGTGGCTTCATGTACATTTGGCAGACAAATTTACTACTGATTTTTTTAAAAAAAGCAATTTCATTTACAGCGTCGCTTAAGTTGTTGGCGGCGTTCCTGCAGAACACGGGACCGCTTGTGTCTGCCACCAATATGGCAAGGAGAATTGTAGGAAGTTATACTAGTGTAACGGAAAACACCCTACTGACGTAGAGAAGAGCTGGGAACACTGATATGAGCAAAATGTCAAAATGCACAAACCTAAGTGCCCACATAATCGGACACAGCGTCTAACAAACTCTCAGAGCATTGCCATGCTACCAAGCATTTTGACTCGGCTGTTAGCGATTGCATACACACCAGTACTTTTGCCTCAGATAATCATGTTCTGATATAAGTGCATTTTCCTAATTAATAACACTACAATGTAGTGAATATTCATCAAGCCGAAATAAAATCTAGGGCATTAGAAGAATTTGTAAAATAAAGCTCAAAACCATTGCGCATCGAAACTGTTTTGAGGCCTTTCCGAGCAATTCATAGAAGTCTGCTTCTTCAGTCAAAATGCGGAAAGGTGGTACCAATATATGGGGAACAAGGTGCCTCAGATTGAAAATCTTAGGCTCAAGTAGTTTAAACATAAATAGCCTACTTATAATTGCAAGTAAGAAGCACTCACATAACTGATTGTCTACAACTATTGTAGCGCTAAAATAAATAAAGGCTTTACGCGATGCTTGCTTAAATCAACTAAAACACAGGAGTACCTATATTCTGTTACAGCGGCTAAAAGACCAAAAACAATGCATAATATCTGTTAACCTTGTATGCAAGGCGAAACAAAGTCGAAGTGGATGGACATGTGCAAGCGTTGCCACTTTGGGGGGGTGAGTCTAGTCAGTTGAGCAGACCGCGACTCCACTTTCCGCCGATTAGTAAAGCACACGGATGCGGGATATCAAACCACGTGGTTCGGTTTGATTAGAACAGTAGGTGGTTAGAGAAATGCACTACCAGTCTTCCGCTCATCAATTGAGCACTGACATCTACACGTGCACTGCACAATGAATGCCATAGCATTTAGATTTACATTCCATACAACACTGAAATAGTCAGGTCTTCTTGCCATTCCAACATTCCACACACACGTTCAAACTGCCACAATGCATTCTCTATAATCCCTAAGTGCTTTAATGCGGACAACGGCAAAATAAGCAATGAGTGAATGCTTCATGTAGGTCAAGGGCGTCCCACCTGCCAGGCATAAATGACTTTGTGCAGAATGGTTCGCCTGTTGGCAGGGTCTCCATAAGCGCAACCGTATTGATCGAATCGCTATCAGGCATTACCATGTAGCTGATCTGTAGGAATATCGACGCTTGCCGGGTAGTGATTCATTAGAAATCGTACCGACTTTATTTTACCCACTCAACATTAGTCCTTCTCACACAACAACGAAAGACTTCGTTTTGCTATTGCCATGCTGCCCGTACAAGGAATGATCATTATATGCTATTGCATTCCTCCATTGAAGTGACGCGCTATCTCTGGTCATGATTTCACCCATGAGGCCAGGTAGGAGGCAGCGCAATCTAGACTTCAGTGTGCTTTCTTTGGCTTCTCATTCTGCGTCCCCGACCACGTAGCTAACGTTTAGCCAATTAATAATCTGACTTACTGACTGTCGTGCATGCGACTCGACGTGGTTGGGCTTCACTCGTTCAACTCTCGCTGGATATCACAAATGGTATTCCGCCAAAGTCAATGAGCCTAAATGGAAAAAAAGAAGGTGCATGCATGTTTTATGGCTTCCCCACATTCACCCTCAATGCTCCGATTATGCTTCGAAATAGGAGGTAGGATCTCAGGCCAACAACTCATAGGAGGCTAATCACTCAAGCGTTCAACCACACCAGCTGACCTGAAGGCCATTCGCAATTCACCCATCCAGCTGCCACACCTCGATTGAGTAGGGGAGAACGAGGTGAGAGTAAGCAGTGCGTAAGGATGATCAACACGTCAAACTCTCCACGTTTCACAGCTGTGTTGCGGTGCCCTCATGACTGTCTCCACTTCGACAAGTCTTCCGTAGTAGTTGTTGTGCAAGCATCTGCTGAGCTGGTAGCGCAAACTCTTGCCACAAAGCAGAATCCGGTCGTGCATTTCTAAAGCAGTGCTTGGAAGTTTGCACTGAAAATCGCAGTAGTCTGTGACTACTGCAGTGCACTTCGAGGCGAAATGAATGCGAAGGAGGTAAATCTGAACGATTATAGTGGTACATCATGCTGCGAAACAGTGCGGTCTGCATTCGAATTATATCTGCAATCTAAGCAGCCTTTCTCCATCCTATCAATGTCCATGCTCTTCTTTAAGAAAACCGTTGCCTACATTTCAACTTAAACAAACACTTCTCGAGACTGAGTTCGCCTACATGTCCCGAGAGTAGGATGACTCTTCCTTACAGCACCACCTCTACCCCTACTACTCGCACTTCCACGTGTCTCAAACCACTCCCTATATTGCGACAAATAAGTAATAGAATCCAAACCGTGAGGATTGCTGTCTCTCACAATTTTATCGCCCAACAAACAGCACTACTCACTACCACTTCCTCCTTCCTCCTTGCCTAATAATGCTACTCATCTGGATCAGACTGCCATTTGAACTGCCACTCTTCACTAGGTACACTGACCAACTCACATCTTCGTGGAGTTAGTCGCACAGCACAGATGATTTCGTGTCAACGCCAATGCATGCACAGATGCCTTCGACAGAGAGACTTTGCTGTGCCACCGGTGCACCAACGCCTGCTAACACAATGTTCGTGGCTTAGATGATCACCATCATTAAATAATGACCAGAAGTAGAATCGAACACCTCTTGCCAAACCGATGCCAACCCAATTCGACAGCAGTAATTCCATCTAAGCACACAAGACATCCACTGCATCTACTCCAACTCCGAACCACTATTCGACCGCCCCATCAAATGCCGAGTGAGAATTGTGGTCACACAACATGCATTTATTGATAACATCTAAGAATAAACGACTAACAGAAGAAACACATAAGGGTGGACAGTCCCTCTTATAAGGGTACCTGACTGCTAATTGCTTCAGTTGTGCTAACAGTAGTGATATCTTTATAGATATCAACGACAACATATATAAGGGCCATATCGACCAATTCATCGATTGGAACGATGGTTTCGTTGAGGCGTGAATTAACGAAATTTACCCTGTTGGGGTGTATATTGAGGAGGAACTGCCCAACCACTGACACTTTATTACGTGCTTCGGCCTGTTCTTTTGCAGTCAAGATCGGTCGAATCACATCAAAGGGGGATATTCTCAAGTGCATCAATTTTAGCACCAAATTACGTGCATTAGTGCGTTGCTCTTCTGTCGAAATATCCAGAACATTATAAATGAGGGGTATTCTGGCGCGCACCAATTCCATCTCCTCGTCCAGGAGCAGAGGCATCTCAATTGCGACCGTTGTCTGCACCTCTTCCTTAACCCCAACTTTCTCTTCCGTCACCTTCTTTTCAGGCTCCTCCACCCTAGGCTCCTCCCTCTCTTGCTCCTCAGGCTTCCCCTCCTTCTCCAACTCCTCCTTATTCACAGGCTCCTTATTCTTCTCCACATCGGGTTCCTCCTCCTGTTGCTTCGAAGAACCCCCTCCTTCTCCTCCTTATCTTTTCCTTCAAAATCCACCACATTTCCCCCACCAAGCTCCTCCGTCGCATCACCAGGCTGTTTCTCATCCCCCTTCTCTTCATTCTTAGGCTCACTCTCCTTCACTCCGTCAAGCTCCTCCTCCACTTTTTCCTCATTTGCAGGCTCCTTTTCTTTCTCCAACTCAGGGCACTCCTCTTTCTGTTCCTTCAATGGCTCCTCCTTTGGACCCTCAGGCTTTCCCTCCTTCTCAGCCTCAAGTTCCTCCTTTATCTTCTCCTGATTCGCAGGTTCCTCATCCTTATCCAATTGAGACTCCACTTCTATCTCCTCCTCACCAGGTTGCTCCTCATTCATCTTATTCTTAGGCTCGTCCCTCTCCATCTCTTCCTCATTCATCGGCTCCTTTTCCTTCTCCAACTCAGGGTACTCCTCTTTCTGTTCCTTCAATGGCTCCTCCTTTGGAACCTCAGGCTCATCCTCATTCCCTAGAACCTCAGGCGCCCCCTCCTTCTCAGCCTCAAGTTCTCCCTTTATCTTCTCCTGGCTCGCAGGTTCATTATTCTTATTTAGCTCAGGCTCCACTTTTATCTCCCCCTCAAACTCCGCCTCACCAGGCTGCTCTTCATTCTCCTCCACATTCTTAGACTCATCATCCTCCTTCTTCCCATTAAAATCCGCATCCGTCACATGCTCAAATAATCCAAGATCCGCTTCAAGCGAATTAACCTTACCCTTCAAATCCTCCTCCGGTTTCTCCAAAGGCTCTTCCACATCTTCCTCCTCATTCTGCTCCTCTTCAGGCTCTTTCTCTTCCTCTTTCTCCTCCTCCTCATTCCCCACCTTAGGCTCAGCCTCCTTCACCTCCTTCTCACCCGCGCTTTCTTGCAACGCCGAAAGAGGTGCTGCAAGCAGTTCAGCCGTCACTTCCTCCATCATCCTGGCTATGTTAGATAGATGTGAGTTGATGGATGCCAGCTGCGATGGCTCCAAATTGACCAAGAACTTTAGATAATCGGACACCAAGTCACGCACAGCCACCAGTTTCTTCGTATCCGTCAACTTCATGAACTTGTCGATGAGGGGTATTTTCGAGCGCACCATTTCTAGCTCCTTGTCTGTCAATACAGACGCCTCCGTCGCAGCTGCTGCTGGCGTCACCTCTTCTACAACCTTCCCTTCCACCACCGACTGGAGTGTTGAACTCGCCGGCGATGCAGTCGTGGTCGGTTGTGGAGGTGCGTGTTTCGCAAGAGAAGGCACTTTCGCTACGAGGGCTTGCACTACCTCGAATTCCAAGGTGTTCAGGTATTTAGTGATGTTGGGCAGTTTGTGGAACACCATTTCCAGCGTGTCGGAACTCATTTTTGACACGATTTCGCCAAATGCAGGAACGTGCTCGGTGACGTATTGCAGTGTCTGTGTGTTCATGTTGGCCAAAAGAGCGTGGAGGTTTTGGTGGTTTTCGATTATGTATTGAACCAAGGCCGGGTCCGCGTTCAACAAGATGTTGGCGAATTGAGGCGGAATACTCGGCACAGTTGACAGAATTTCTTGGGCAACCTTGGGACTGACGCCACCTATCGGACCGGACGTCCCAGTGGAGGGCTTTGACGTCGTAGCACTAGGCCCAACCGCACTAGGCTCCTCGGCCCTCTTACCAGGCACTTGAGCTTCATTACTTGCTGAATAGATGCTTTGCAAGACGGCATCGAAGTTGGGTATATTGGAGATGATCCACTGAATAAGCCTCGGATCCATGCTTGCCACGAAATCCTTGATGTTTGGCCACCCTGCAACAATTGATTGCAACGTGAGTGGGTCCACGCTAGAAGCGAAACTGTAAAGTTCCGGTACGAACTTCAAAGCGGACTGCAGTAGTAGTGGATTCATGGAGAGCACAAGTTGACGCAAGTTGGGAGCATTCACAAGCGCTGACTTGATTGCATTTACATCGATGGTAGGCACCCGAGTGGGAGGACTTAGCAATCGGACGTGCGGATGCATGGGGTAGTCGTGGCCTGGCACACCATAGAGCACTATGGGGTCAGAGCTATAATCATACCCACCACCCATCATCACAGGATCATAGGTCGGCCCACCAGGCAACATCATGTTGCTCAAGGCATAGAACTGTGTACCACTGGGCAGTGTATACATGGCAACATTATTGCTCTGCATGTAGTTCATCAGTCTTAGAGCGGCGTCGCCCTCCACGCCGCCCACATCCACCCAACCAGGGCCCAACTCACTGCACACATCACTTTGAGCTGACTTTTTCCCGGGCTCGTGAGGACCTTGCACTTCGCCCTGCAATTTCGAAGTGACATACCAACTTGTTTCGGGCTTCAACTTGCTCAGCACTTTGCCTGCGTTCGGCAGCTTCTTGAAAATGCTTGCAATAGCTTCGCCATCAAGGCTGGCAATAGCTTCATCGATGTTTGGTGCTGACTCGACGAGCGTTTCCAAATCATCGGGATGCACATCGGCCAAAAATTCTGCCACCGCCTTCTTGCTCACGCTCGATTCGCTCGACTCGTAGCCATCAATCGCATGTCCGTAGCCTGGTTCCTGCTGTGTGGCTACTGGCGGTTGGTTGAATTTGCCATAATTGTCAACTGAGTGGCAAACATCACCGTTGCAGACAACGTTGCACTTGTCACCGGCGCTGCATCCATAGCCTTTGAATGCTCCACTGGTGCACTCGTCAGCTTGACACTGCCTGAAGTCATAGAAGTCCTTACACTTGCCTTCCTCGCATCCGCCCCAGTAGCCACAGTTGCCACCGTAGCAGCCTTCCTTACCGAGAGCTCCACTGCCCCACGCCTCCTGCATTCCGTTCTGCGGGAAGACGATGTTTCCGGCACCGTGGCACAGCGAATCCCAACAGACGTAGTCGCACATCCCGTTGTGGCACTTGTAGCCGGCATTTGCACCGGAATAGCACACTGCCGATTGGCAATGCGGAAACATAGGCTGTTTGGGATAGCCGAAAGCACCAAATGTGAGGCAGCCCAACACAGCAATCACAGCACTAACCAGACGCATCGCGATGATGTGATTCTCTCAATTTCGGTGTGTGCTTTTATAGGCGCATGTGGAGGGGGTGCCACGGTCACAGCAGATCAGTGGTTCTATTTTGTCGCGCCTCACTGACCCCGGATTTATCCGTCCGCAGGTCACACTGTCCTCATGTTCAACTCTGTCACCATCATGATACGCTGGTTATGAATGCGACCTTCTCCATGCACCACTGTATTCGTGATTTAGATTGTGCTTTATCTGCTAGTGCGCATTCGCCATGCTTGGTTTCCGTTTTGAGGTAAACGCCTTATAGCCAATGCGTTATGAGTTCCATCTCATACGCCATTCTGTAACGCCACTCTGTGGTTGGAGGAGCCATTCAGAGCCTTTGCGAGGGAGGCGAAGTTCCACGTGCTTTTCACTTGTCACGAGCACTCGTAAATAAGTGATGTTGGATGATGATGATGATGATGAGCTGCATGAGGGCTGCCTCCCAATGGGCGTTTTAGTGAGGGATTTGGCGGCGAAACTAGCAGTCCACCCAATGCCCCTTGGGAATACCGATGCAGTTGTCACTGCATCCATCGATCCTTTCCTCTTTCCAGTGTTCTGGCACCCAGTATGGTTGTTGTGAAAAGTGCTCTGCCAGTCTCTCCAACCGCCTCCACGTCAGCCTCCGCGGTGGTGACGTAGGTCTGAACTCTCTTTCCTGTGCCATTGAAAATGCTCTCTCAGCACTAACATCGATGTGGCATAGAGGCGTGTCCTGCAACGCCAATCTTCTACCAAGCACTGCTCAGTTCTCCCACCATGTCGCTGACACTTATCGTCGTCTGCGTACACAGCTACTGCATTGCTTGCATTTTTCTCCGTGGCATGGAATGAGTGAGATTGGCAGCACAGACATGAGACAGCTGCTTACCATCGATGAGTCCAAAGTTGTAGAACAGAGTAAGACGCAGTTTGCACCCCCTCATAACATGCTGCATGCTACTACATCGTGTGTGCAGTATCGCTTAACCAGAGGAGCACTTCGTAAACAGCCCCATCGAGTTAGCAGTCTTCCCACTTGCCTTTCTCTTTGTATCTAATGGACACAGAACCTGAAAAGGCAAATTGTGAGGTGTACAGTGGGTTGCTAGTATGCCGTGAATCATCCAAGTGTTCTACTTCGCTGGCTGGCTGCCGTGATTCGCCTCCCGTTCGTCTGGGTGCTAACATATCTATAACCGGTCGAGAGCGGGATGATAGCTTTGCACAACAGCCTAGTTCGACTCGCTGTGCTGAGGGCTGGCGTGTTTTTGCCAGCCCTTTACGCATGCAAACAAGAAACTTCAATAGATTCTCACTTGCAATGCAAACGTGTCTCTCACTGATGTCTTTGTCGTGAGTTTGTTGCCAAGTAGCATCTGCTTCGTCAGAAGAAGCAGCAACCACTTGAGCACTGAGGTGAGGCATTGTGAGTGATGACTTGACCTGGGGCAGTGAATCGCAATCACTAACAGTCTTAACAACTGTTACCGGTTGGCAGGTTGCATGTCATGTCGCATCTTTTGCGAAATGATAGCCTTGCACAAGCGTCCCCTCCAACAAGAGGGGAGTTGTCAACAGCTATTGGTGCAAGACTGCTCCAGCTTACTTGATCACACTCTTACGAGGATCTGTCGTTAAGGCACTGATTCAAGCGTTGCGGGTGCTAGCTCTCGTAAGTAACTAGTACGATCTCCGTCGAGCGATACATATCATCATTCCCCTCTGTACTTCATCGATGTCAGCGTCTTCCTCTATTTCACACTATCGTCCAACGGCCCCATCTTGACAAACGGGTTGCCACCCTCGCCTGAATGTGTGCACACGATTGGGGAGGTTGGCTGTGTGGTTGGGCTCCAAGCACTCACACATATTCTCGTGCATTTAGATTAACACAGTGATAATAGTCATACACCACATCCATTAGACAGCCTGTTACAATTCATCGCGTGTGATATTGTCACACCTAAAGCTTCTCAGAATGCAAGTGAAGCCGTAATGCTGATGCAGAGTAGCTCATCCCGGCACATAGGAAGGCGTGGACGCTACTGCCATGGGAAGCTAAGTGAAGTGCAGTTTGTGCGGCGATAGGCACCACTTCAAACCCTTCGACTTTCACCTATACATGGGCTTGCCTTCATTTCTGTCACCACGTCAGCAGAAATCTTGTCCTAGTTACTGTTTCTGCTGTTTACAACCACGCTTGTGGAGTGTCCCATCACACAAACGCAGTCTGTTCATATGGTTATGAAAGTGTCACGCCGACGTTTCTTTTCCACAGCGGAGGAGCTAGTGATTACTGCATAGTGCTTTGAGCGAATTGAATGGAAAGAGGGAAATTTCAAAATACTCCCATGTTGCATTCTACTGGAGAGCAGGTTTGCACTAAACCACGCGGCCGAAATCAACACCAAAACAGCACCCGTAGTGGTTTCCAGCAGACCTGTCCGTTCACATCCATTCGTCCAAAAGGTCACACAACCGAACTTCTGCTGGCTGCAACCTCACGCTCCGTGAGCTTTACATCGGTCACTCCTCTAATACCGTCGGTGTCGTGCTAGCTAATCATGTTTGCCAAAACGCCGCCTATTTTACTGTCGGTTCTACCTATGCTGCCAACTGAGAGTATTCAAGGCCAATATTTATGTGACTTCTATGAAAATAGGTGCTGTAGTGATAGCCTATTTCTCAGGTCTCCCAGCTTCATGCGTACCTGTGGTACTCAGAATAGGTAACAACATCCGTAAGCAAGATTTGCAGAATAATTATGCAAAATATAAAGGATCAAATTGAGAGAGTGTTCTCACTTTGAATGACCGGACCAACTCTCATTAGCACAGGTTGCCTCGAATTCTGCCCACAACTGGATGTGGGATAAGAGACGAGTAGCTAAGCTGCTGCTTGCCGAAATAAAGCGAACGAATTGGCAATGCACGAGTCCTACCACTGTATTAGCCAGAAATCACGAGAATATGCGTGGGTGCTTGGAGCCCAACGACACAGCCAACCTCCCCAATCGTGTGCACACATTCAGGCGAGGGTGGCAACCCGTTTGTCAAGATGGGGCCGTTGGACGATAGTGTGAAATAGAGGAAGACGCTGACATCGATGAAGTACAGAGGGGAATGATGATATGTATCGCTCGACGGAGATCGTACTAGTTACTTACGAGAGCTAGCACCCGCAACGCTTGAATCAGTGCCTTAACGACAGATCCTCGTAAGAGTGTGATCAAGTAAGCTGGAGCAGTCTTGCACCAATAGCTGTTGACAACTCCCCTCTTGTTGGAGGGGACGCTTGTGCAAGGCTATCATTTCGCAAAAGATGCGACATGACATGCAACCTGCCAACCGGTAACAGTTGTTAAGACTGTTAGTGATTGCGATTCACTGCCCCAGGTCAAGTCATCACTCACAATGCCTCACCTCAGTGCTCAAGTGGTTGCTGCTTCTTCTGACGAAGCAGATGCTACTTGGCAACAAACTCACGACAAAGACATCAGTGAGAGACACGTTTGCATTGCAAGTGAGAATCTATTGAAGTTTCTTGTTTGCATGCGTAAAGGGCTGGCAAAAACACGCCAGCCCTCAGCACAGCGAGTCGAACTAGGCTGTTGTGCAAAGCTATCATCCCGCTCTCGACCGGTTATAGATATGTTAGCACCCAGACGAACGGGAGGCGAATCACGGCAGCCAGCCAGCGAAGTAGAACACTTGGATGATTCACGGCATACTAGCAACCCACTGTACACCTCACAATTTGCCTTTTCAGGTTCTGTGTCCATTAGATACAAAGAGAAAGGCAAGTGGGAAGACTGCTAACTCGATGGGGCTGTTTACGAAGTGCTCCTCTGGTTAAGCGATACTGCACACACGATGTAGTAGCATGCAGCATGTTATGAGGGGGTGCAAACTGCGTCTTACTCTGTTCTACAACTTTGGACTCATCGATGGTAAGCAGCTGTCTCATGTCTGTGCTGCCAATCTCACTCATTCCATGCCACGGAGAAAAATGCAAGCAATGCAGTAGCTGTGTACGCAGACGACGATAAGTGTCAGCGACATGGTGGGAGAACTGAGCAGTGCTTGGTAGAAGATTGGCGTTGCAGGACACGCCTCTATGCCACATCGATGTTAGTGCTGAGAGAGCATTTTCAATGGCACAGGAAAGAGAGTTCAGACCTACGTCACCACCGCGGAGGCTGACGTGGAGGCGGTTGGAGAGACTGGCAGAGCACTTTTCACAACAACCATACTGGGTGCCAGAACACTGGAAAGAGGAAAGGATCGATGGATGCAGTGACAACTGCATCGGTATTCCCAAGGGGCATTGGGTGGACTGCTAGTTTCGCCGCCAAATCCCTCACTAAAACGCCCATTGGGAGGCAGCCCTCATGCAGCTCATCATCATCATCATCATCCAACATCACTTATTTACGAGTGCTCGTGACAAGTGAAAAGCACGTGGAACTTCGCCTCCCTCGCAAAGGCTCTGAATGGCTCCTCCAACCACAGAGTGGCGTTACAGAATGGCGTATGAGATGGAACTCATAACGCATTGGCTATAAGGCGTTTACCTCAAAACGGAAACCAAGCATGGCGAATGCGCACTAGCAGATAAAGCACAATCTAAATCACGAATACAGTGGTGCATGGAGAAGGTCGCATTCATAACCAGCGTATCATGATGGTGACAGAGTTGAACATGAGGACAGTGTGACCTGCGGACGGATAAATCCGGGGTCAGTGAGGCGCGACAAAATAGAACCACTGATCTGCTGTGACCGTGGCACCCCCTCCACATGCGCCTATAAAAGCACACACCGAAATTGAGAGAATCACATCATCGCGATGCGTCTGGTTAGTGCTGTGATTGCTGTGTTGGGCTGCCTCACATTTGGTGCTTTCGGCTATCCCAAACAGCCTATGTTTCCGCATTGCCAATCGGCAGTGTGCTATTCCGGTGCAAATGCCGGCTACAAGTGCCACAACGGGATGTGCGACTACGTCTGTTGGGATTCGCTGTGCCACGGTGCCGGAAACATCGTCTTCCCGCAGAACGGAATGCAGGAGGCGTGGGGCAGTGGAGCTCTCGGTAAGGAAGGCTGCTACGGTGGCAACTGTGGCTACTGGGGCGGATGCGAGGAAGGCAAGTGTAAGGACTTCTATGACTTCAGGCAGTGTCAAGCTGACGAGTGCACCAGTGGAGCATTCAAAGGCTATGGATGCACCGCGGGTGACAAGTGCAACGTTGTCTGCAACGGTGATGTTTGCCACTCAGTTGACAATTATGGCAAATTCAACCAACCGCCAGTAGCCACACAGCAGGAACCAGGCTACGGACATGCGATTGATGGCTACGAGTCAAGCGAATCGAGCGTGAGCAAGAAGGCGGTGGCAGAATTTTTGGCCGATGTGCATCCCGATGATTTGGAAACGCTCGTCGAGTCAGCACCAAACATCGATGAAGCTATTGCCAGCCTTGATGGCGAAGCTATTGCAAGCATTTTCAAGAAGCTGCCAAACGCAGGCAAAGTGCTGAGCAAGTTGAAGCCCGAAACAAGTTGGTATGTCACTTCGAAATTGCAGGGCGAAGTGCAAGGTCCTCACGAGCCCGGGAAAAAGTCAGCTCAAAGTGATGTGTGCAGTGAGTTGGGCCCTGGTTGGGTGGATGTGGGCGGCGTGGAGGGCGACGCCGCTCTAAGACTGATGAACTACATGCAGAGCAATAATGTTGCCATGTATACACTGCCCAGTGGTACACAGTTCTATGCCTTGAGCAACATGATGTTGCCTGGTGGGCCGACCTATGATCCTGTGATGATGGGTGGTGGGTATGATTATAGCTCTGACCCCATAGTGCTCTATGGTGTGCCAGGCCACGATTACCCCATGCATCCGCACGTCCGATTGCTAAGTCCTCCCACTCGGGTGCCTACCATCGATGTAAATGCAATCAAGTCAGCGCTTGTGAATGCTCCCAACTTGCGTCAACTTGTGCTCTCCATGAATCCACTACTACTGCAGTCCGCTTTGAAGTTCGTACCGGAACTTTACAGTTTCGCTTCTAGCGTGGACCCACTCACGTTGCAATCAATTGTTGCAGGGTGGCCAAACATCAAGGATTTCGTGGCAAGCATGGATCCGAGGCTTATTCAGTGGATCATCTCCAATATACCCAACTTCGATGCCGTCTTGCAAAGCATCTATTCAGCAAGTAATGAAGCTCAAGTGCCTGGTAAGAGGGCCGAGGAGCCTAGTGCGGTTGGGCCTAGTGCTACGACGTCAAAGCCCTCCACTGGGACGTCCGGTCCGATAGGTGGCGTCAGTCCCAAGGTTGCCCAAGAAATTCTGTCAACTGTGCCGAGTATTCCGCCTCAATTCGCCAACATCTTGTTGAACGCGGACCCGGCCTTGGTTCAATACATAATCGAAAACCACCAAAACCTCCACGCTCTTTTGGCCAACATGAACACACAGACACTGCAATACGTCACCGAGCACGTTCCTGCATTTGGCGAAATCGTGTCAAAAATGAGTTCCGACACGCTGGAAATGGTGTTCCACAAACTGCCCAACATCACTAAATACCTGAACACCTTGGAATTCGAGGTAGTGCAAGCCCTCGTAGCGAAAGTGCCTTCTCTTGCGAAACACGCACCTCCACAACCGACCACGACTGCATCGCCGGCGAGTTCAACACTCCAGTCGGTGGTGGAAGGGAAGGTTGTAGAAGAGGTGACGCCAGCAGCAGCTGCGACGGAGGCGTCTGTATTGACAGACAAGGAGCTAGAAATGGTGCGCTCGAAAATACCCCTCATCGACAAGTTCATGAAGTTGACGGATACGAAGAAACTGGTGGCTGTGCGTGACTTGGTGTCCGATTATCTAAAGTTCTTGGTCAATTTGGAGCCATCGCAGCTGGCATCCATCAACTCACATCTATCTAACATAGCCAGGATGATGGAGGAAGTGACGGCTGAACTGCTTGCAGCACCTCTTTCGGCGTTGCAAGAAAGCGCGGGTGAGAAGGAGGTGAAGGAGGCTGAGCCTAAGGTGGGGAATGAGGAGGAGGAGAAAGAGGAAGAGAAAGAGCCTGAAGAGGAGCAGAATGAGGAGGAAGATGTGGAAGAGCCTTTGGAGAAACCGGAGGAGGATTTGAAGGGTAAGGTTAATTCGCTTGAAGCGGATCTTGGATTATTTGAGCATGTGACGGATGCGGATTTTAATGGGAAGAAGGAGGATGATGAGTCTAAGAATGTGGAGGAGAATGAAGAGCAGCCTGGTGAGGCGGAGTTTGAGGGGGAGATAAAAGTGGAGCCTGAGCTAAATAAGAATAATGAACCTGCGAGCCAGGAGAAGATAAAGGGAGAACTTGAGGCTGAGAAGGAGGGGGCGCCTGAGGTTCTAGGGAATGAGGATGAGCCTGAGGTTCCAAAGGAGGAGCCATTGAAGGAACAGAAAGAGGAGTACCCTGAGTTGGAGAAGGAAAAGGAGCCGATGAATGAGGAAGAGATGGAGAGGGACGAGCCTAAGAATAAGATGAATGAGGAGCAACCTGGTGAGGAGGAGATAGAAGTGGAGTCTCAATTGGATAAGGATGAGGAACCTGCGAATCAGGAGAAGATAAAGGAGGAACTTGAGGCTGAGAAGGAGGGAAAGCCTGAGGGTCCAAAGGAGGAGCCATTGAAGGAACAGAAAGAGGAGTACCCTGAGTTGGAGAAGGAAAAGGAGCCGATGAATGAGGAAGAGATGGAGAGGGACGAGCCTAAGAATAAGATGAATGAGGAGCAACCTGGTGAGGAGGAGATAGAAGTGGAGTCTCAATTGGATAAGGATGAGGAACCTGCGAATCAGGAGAAGATAAAGGAGGAACTTGAGGCTGAGAAGGAGGGAAAGCCTGAGGGTCCAAAGGAGGAGCCATTGAAGGAACAGAAAGAGGAGTGCCCTGAGTTGGAGAAAGAAAAGGAGCCTGCAAATGAGGAAAAAGTGGAGGAGGAGCTTGACGGAGTGAAGGAGAGTGAGCCTAAGAATGAAGAGAAGGGGGATGAGAAACAGCCTGGTGATGCGACGGAGGAGCTTGGTGGGGGAAATGTGGTGGATTTTGAAGGAAAAGATAAGGAGGAGAAGGAGGGGGGTTCTTCGAAGCAACAGGAGGAGGAACCCGATGTGGAGAAGAATAAGGAGCCTGTGAATAAGGAGGAGTTGGAGAAGGAGGGGAAGCCTGAGGAGCAAGAGAGGGAGGAGCCTAGGGTGGAGGAGCCTGAAAAGAAGGTGACGGAAGAGAAAGTTGGGGTTAAGGAAGAGGTGCAGACAACGGTCGCAATTGAGATGCCTCTGCTCCTGGACGAGGAGATGGAATTGGTGCGCGCCAGAATACCCCTCATTTATAATGTTCTGGATATTTCGACAGAAGAGCAACGCACTAATGCACGTAATTTGGTGCTAAAATTGATGCACTTGAGAATATCCCCCTTTGATGTGATTCGACCGATCTTGACTGCAAAAGAACAGGCCGAAGCACGTAATAAAGTGTCAGTGGTTGGGCAGTTCCTCCTCAATATACACCCCAACAGGGTAAATTTCGTTAATTCACGCCTCAACGAAACCATCGTTCCAATCGATGAATTGGTCGATATGGCCCTTATATATGTTGTCGTTGATATCCATAAAGATATCACTACTGTTAGCACAACTGAAGCAATTAGCAGTCAGGTACCCTTATAAGAGGGACTGTCCACCCTTATGTGTTTCTTCTGTTAGTCGTTTATTCTTAGATGTTATCAATAAATGCATGTTGTGTGACCACAATTCTCACTCGGCATTTGATGGGGCGGTCGAATAGTGGTTCGGAGTTGGAGTAGATGCAGTGGATGTCTTGTGTGCTTAGATGGAATTACTGCTGTCGAATTGGGTTGGCATCGGTTTGGCAAGAGGTGTTCGATTCTACTTCTGGTCATTATTTAATGATGGTGATCATCTAAGCCACGAACATTGTGTTAGCAGGCGTTGGTGCACCGGTGGCACAGCAAAGTCTCTCTGTCGAAGGCATCTGTGCATGCATTGGCGTTGACACGAAATCATCTGTGCTGTGCGACTAACTCCACGAAGATGTGAGTTGGTCAGTGTACCTAGTGAAGAGTGGCAGTTCAAATGGCAGTCTGATCCAGATGAGTAGCATTATTAGGCAAGGAGGAAGGAGGAAGTGGTAGTGAGTAGTGCTGTTTGTTGGGCGATAAAATTGTGAGAGACAGCAATCCTCACGGTTTGGATTCTATTACTTATTTGTCGCAATATAGGGAGTGGTTTGAGACACGTGGAAGTGCGAGTAGTAGGGGATGTGGCTGTATCGAGAGGGAGACTTAAATTGGTGGAAGGATTGAGGGATTCCTTTAGTAATCACAGATTACTTTCATTTCTAAAATGAACTTTCCAACAATTCTTTAAATACAAAAAATGGGATTTTATATTATGTGAAGAGTTTTCATTTCTCTGCCCATCAAATGCCCTGACTAAAACTACTAAAAGATGATTGTCAAAGTTCGGACAATCATGGGAGCATCGCGATCTAGACATGATACTTGGCGTGATTTATGCTGATTGTCCTTACAAAATGCCTACCCTTACCTCCCTCTTCCCTACTCAATCGGGGATTTGTTGCGAATCACCTTTAGGTCAGCTGGTAAGATAGAACATTTGGGTGGTTTGTGGGGTCTTGCCATTCAATTCGAAAGCTTTTTGGACATTAAGAGTGAATATGAAGGAGCCACAAACCAAACAGGCTTCTTCTGATCCCAGTTAGACCCACTAACTTTGGCAGAACACCACTTGTGTTAATCAGCAAGTATTGATCGAGTGAAGCCTAGTCACGTAGAGTCGCATGCACGTCAGTCAGTCAGTCAGTCAGTCAGTCAATCAATCAATCAATCAATCAATCAATCGATCAATCAATCAGGTTGTCGGCCATTTAGACTCGAGTCACACTAGCGTGGTCGCAGAAGGTGAAACCAAAGAACGCCCACTAGGATGTAAATTGCGCTGCCTTCTGTCTGGCATCATGCCCTATATCATGACCAGCGGTTGCGCAGCACGTCGATGGAGGGATGCAATGGCACATGACAATTATCCCTCAAACGCACTGCATCACCATGTCACAGTGCAGATATGCATTGTCGTGTAATAGAGACCATTGATAAGCGGATAGAAGCATTCGGTGCGAGTTCAGATGCACAGATGCCTGCGAAGCGTCGATTATCCTGCGAGTTCGCGAGATGTCAATGCCTGTTGGGAAGCCGACAATTATTGATGTGCATTACAAGAGCTCTGCTAATAGGCAGGCAATGGTGAACAAAGCCAATGATGCATGCCACATGGTAGGCTCTTGACGTGCACAAAGCACTCTTTCGTTGCTTTATCTGTCTTATCTGGGCTAAAGTTCTAAGCATTTGAAAGAATGCATCGTGGCGGTTTGAGTGCGCGCGCATGATGTTTAAAGCACAAGAGGCCCCAACTGTCACAGTGTCACATGGAATGCAAATGTAGATGCTACGGCACTCGCTTTGCAGTGTGCATGCATAAGTCAGAACTGAATGGATAAGGGGAAGACTGGTAGTGAATTTCTCCAACCAACTTTTGCTCTAATCAGAACAAACCGCGTGGTTAGTATTCCGCATTGCAATTAAGAAGCAATTTGAGTTTACTGCTTATACGCGTAAGGGGTTTGATAAAAATCCTCCAATTTTTGGCAAGACGAACCAAACTGTGCCTTTTGGCAGCCCGATAGCCTGCATGCGACATGAGATATCTTCTCATGTTCTAAACAGCCGCCTTGATATGGACCACGAACTAACCTCTTAAGCACTGCAGCATTTCGGCTGAATGAATCATGGTCAGTCGGAAGATCAGAAATGGGTGCTGGTAGTCCTGCAATATCATCAGTCCTACGAATGTGGTGCGTAGCAAGAAGCGGAGGAATGCACCTCCTTATGGAACGTCGGTACTTGTAGTGAGAAGTACGTCAGAAGGCACACCACATCAGTGTCGAAGGCAAGGGTGAGGTGATGGTCAGGTGTAGAGCAGTCTTGGATGTGGATCGCACTGCTTCTGTGCACAGGAAGCACTCGATGCGGTTCAGCTCTTCTGCTTCAAATCGATTCCATGCAAGTGTGCAGTGCCATAACGAGGTGTGAACCAGGGCTAACGAAGTCACCGACCTGATTTTATGTGTAGCTGCACGTACGGCACGAATACATCTCCTTTTCGTAGGGAGCGTTAATAGTACCCTGTCCATTAACTGCATAAACAGTGACTACTGCAGGATTGCTATCCACTCACTGACAGGCAGGAGGGCATTGCTACTAACCTGTGAAAGCGTTTCGATTTTGGAGTGATGGTCTTCCTTGCGCAATGCGTCTGCCACCTATGTTCGTCCACTCTGGGAGTTGGGATCGCGGCCTCATAACTGGCTGCAAATAACGTGCACGTGCATTGATGTGGTGGAGTCTTGGCATGATTCGTAAGCGTCGAATTGCATCAATGTTTGTTAGCGAATGAGCAAGGTGAGACTTGTTCACAGCGCGGGTGCTGCTGGTGCTGCGCCTGAATATTTCCTGCCTATAACTATGTGCACAAATATGCAGTCATATTGTTACAGGTTAGACGGCTCATCCTCCCAATAACGCATATGCTCTGGTCGGTTACTATTGGGTTTCAGTGGTGAAACGATGTCTCATATCGAATGAGCACAGAGTCCTCAATCACTACAGCATATTGTGTAGCCTCAATGAGGTGGTATGTGGGAGTCAGGTTGTATCAAGTTGGCAATCGATGTATGCAACAGCGACAGAGGCCAAGATGATTCTATCTATCATCTTCTGGAATTCAAAATAATTGCCTTCACTACACTCCCCAGAAGGCGGATCTCTGTGTCGTTGATGTTATTGCACACAATCACGGGGTCTACCGTCATGTTTCCACATACGTCTACTGTTCTACCGGGTGAGGAAGCTAAAGGACAGAATTAGGTAGGTCGACGTGTCCTAGTATCACGCGATGTGGGGGAACGATGCACCTAGCCAGATTGTCTGCAATCTACGAAGGTGTCAAGATAGTGATGAGGGAGGCCCGAAGCTATCGCCCCTTGCCATCACACCACCCTCGTCTTCACTCCGCACGTGGAATCGCTGGGATGCGGCTAAGGGTTAAGCAGACCGTTGTGGTCGTGACTGCCTGCCGGAAGTGAGTGCCTTCTGACAAATGCGACACTCCTGAGCTGCCGTTGCTAAGCGAAACGCTCCAAGCTCTCAGTGATTAGTAGCATGTTAATTTGGATGTTGCTTGTTCTGACCCAACACAAGAGATAAAACAGTTTTGTCTACCTTGGCCTTAGATGGGTGGATGGATGGATGGATGGATGGCGAATTCCCTGCACCATCCCTCCCCCATTCAGAGTGACCAAATAACATGAATGACTCCTGTGCCCCCGCATTGGAAAACCGAAATCGCAGTCTGTAGCGAACAGGGAGCATGAGTTTGAGGAGTAGTCACTCGACCTCCTTGGGCTAGCTCCTGTTACACTCCACAAAATGTGGAAGTTGGGAGAAACTCTTGCAGTTTTCTCGTGCTCCATGGAGTGTTGTTTGAAATGCAATGCGGTTTCACCCCACTTTGTCATTTTCGCATGCATTTCGCATTGCATGTGGATGCTGCAGTGCCTGATGGTTGGGCGGATGGATGGATAAATGGATGGATGGATAAATGGATGGATGGATAGATAGATGGATGGATACATGGATGGATGGATGGCAAAAAGACCAGCAGTGCATTGCCATGGTCAACTAGCACCCTTTTTTGGCTGCTTCACCAGTCGGAGGAACGCGGATGCGCCGCCTGGCTGATTGACTATGCCTGCCATCACAAAACACGGGCAGTCATTTATTCGGCATAAAGTCCTCTCATCTAGACTACCGATGGAACTCTATGCACATTTGTTTTGTCTTTGAGCCACAGCAAATGCATGCCGTTATCCCTACGTCCTCAGGAAGCATTCTCATAACGCACACAGGCACCGTGTCGACTCGAGTAAGGACTGCGCATTCTGGAGATTAACAATGAATTGGGCAGTCGTTCGACGAAACGCTTGTCAATATTTTGTAGCACAATGGAATAGTCGAAGGATAGCCCCCTAGGAGAGACCGAGAGACACTTCCAGATGGCTCTACGCATCCTGGCAGCACGCAATATGGTGGACATCGTGCAGCCGGCTCAAAGATCCACGATCGGCCAAACTATTGGTTCAATGGTACGAAACCTCTCGGCATCGACAATGCACGCAGCTATCGCCTCCACCGATTGCACAGGTCGATCCTTAGTCTGGCAAGCCGACTCGTTTTGGGACAGAGCAAATCTTCTGATAATCTCTTACACAGACTATCCGCGGTCCTGAAGAATGAGGTACTTGACGGCTTGTAGACGCGAAAGTGATGGGGGTGAAGTAAATGCTGATAGGTGTTCTGTTCTGTTCTGTTCTGTTCTGTTCTGTTCTGTTCTAAGCATTAGTTGGTTCTATCGACCACTGAAATTGGCAGTGTCTGTTAATAGTCAAACGAATGACTGGAGGGCGTGAGTGAAACAGGCAGCATATTAGACTGTAACAGAAATATCAGTACTAAAGTATACACATTCGCCTAGCCTTCCCTCTAGGCATTCCATTAGCAAGTGTTGATTGCTGTTCAGATCGGAACCAATCCTTATTTGCAATTGCAGTCGAGACTCCCGTGCTCACACCATCGATACTGGTATTACCTTCCTCCCATGGAGCCGACTAGCTTCCTCATCTCGGCGAGCAAGAAGCTCTCCTCGCCCGAATTTATGCAGACCATTGCCAAGGCTGACTAAGCTGTTGAGTGCTGTTGCCCTTTAAAGCAACCAATTCATTTAAGAGCCTGGTACAAATAGCCTGATGCTTTGCAGAAAGCGAGGAAATTGCATAATGGACGATTGAGGAGGAGGGTTTGGGGTCGCAGTCACACACAGGTGGTCATTGTATTAAGCGAGATTACGGAGGTGGAGCCTTCGGTGCTGCCGTCAACACAGGGCAGTGTTAAGCAAACTACGTGCGCATTACAGAACAACGCATTAAATCATTTGTAAACATGAATTTGTCGTATCAATTGGTGGTTGGCCTAACACAATTGTAGGAATTCGCTTCAGGCGAATGGCTGTGGCAGGAACGAATGCGATAAGCTTGCATGACATTGACGATGTTAGGGGCTTGACAAAAACAAGGGTCACTGAGCGTGTGATTACCACAACCGATATCTTAGCTGCGTGAGCTTCTGAACGATTCCAATCCATCCCAACCTGACAGATGTGGAGACACACGATTGCATAGAATGACGTGAGGATGCCAAACTTGGCGGTGACTTCGTTTGTCTGCGTTGGTGCAAACCCACTCTCTCGCATTTAGCTTCATCGAAACCCTCGTCCTACTACTGATCTCTCAGGGAAGCTCAATACTTGACAGTGCACCCATTGGAGAGGCATGAATGAGTACATGGTGGCAGTGGAAGTGAGAGTGATGCCAGGCCTGACGCTCCTATGTGTGGAGGTGTTGGCGGTATCCTCACAATGCATGCTCTCACTGCGTTGTCCTCCAACTCAAACAGAAATTCCCATCAAGCCAGTGAGTTACGAGCTACGAAGAGGGCAGAGGATGAAATGGAACATCTGGATCACTCCGGACATTAGTCATTCACCAGGGTTCCGACCACCTCCTACCTCATCTCGAGGTCGTTTAAATGCACACCAATATTGACAGAAACGCTCTCAGTAGTAAGATGCCTAAGGACTAGTGCATTCCCTTCCCAGTTGATGCTGATAGATCACCACAGCTGCTGGCATAGTTGAGGCGCTACGAACTGAGGCTGCTTCTATGCTATCCAAGTGGGCTCACTGATATTCGCTGAGCACTTAGTGTATTGGCCAGCACTTTTCTATTGAGTTAATACAGGTAGCGTTGTACCACCTCAGTGTCAGTGAGAGTGAGTGAGTGTAGGTAAGGAAGCGTAGGTGAGACGTGTGTGAGGTGGCACTGCTGCCTGTTCTTTGCCAATTACCACATGCATAGTTCTGCAGGCACTGTGTGCACAGGATGCTCACGGTTCGCCCTCCATGGTGTCATTCCTATCAATTCAGTGTATGCTACACATCCTTCCATCTTCCTAGTTATAGCAATGAGTCTGCTTCGGCATGTGCATCTCAATGCCGATCTGTGCACAGATGGCATTAGTGAAATGGGGTGGTGCATTTACAGACACAATCGTCAGGTCACACAAGGTGAGCCTCTCGTGTCATCGCAAATACCTCACTAAGGCGTCTGTTTGGAGACTGCATTAGTGGAGTGGCGTGGAGGCAGATATACCTTCTTCACATACCTCGACAATCGGTGCAACAAACACGCTAGACGGCAGGAGGTGGGAGGAGAGCACATCCATGTCGACGAGAGCTGCAAAGGCACTTGTCTGTGCACAACGAATTGAAGTGCAGATCGTACTGCAGTCTGGCAGAACGAGGCTAAGCAGTAGTCGGTTCGCACCGCATGTAGGCTCTTTCCTTCTAAAAGTGAGTTGCGATGACCACCAAAGCCTCTGGTTTCGACAATGGAACTTCGTGCAACGCTTTCGACACCACATCATTTGATTGGACTCATTGCAAGTGTTTCACATCACTTTTTCTATTGACTGCTGGTCCTATAACTGGCACCAACTGCCTGTCCACGTAGTGACAGTGGTGAGGACATTGCTATCCAGCCGCGAAACCTTCCGACGTCAAGGTGGTGGTCGGCCTCACACAATCCGTCACCTCACTTCGTTCTCCCTACACGCAAACGAGATTTCGTAGCTGGACGGATGGGTTGCCAAGTGCGTCCACGTCAGCAGACCAGGTAGAGCATTGGGATGACTCATCGGTCCGATGTCTCAGGATTTACATCAAACAAAGACGTAACAAATCACGGAGCTCATACAACATGGGAAGTTTTGTGCTGTAAAGGGGAGGGAGTAGGACGTGAGGTCAGCCGGACCGACGGACGGATGAATTGGGGCGAGTGAGGCGCGACATGACAACGCAACCAATAATCTGCGTCAAACCGTAGAACCCCCCTTCATATAGGTCTATTAAACGGGCACCGCAATTAATCAGCATCATCATCAGTGCGGCTGCACGTTGAGCAAGATCTTGGCATACTGAGGTGGAATACTGGGCACAGTGGATAAAATGGACTGTGTCACACTGACATCCATGAGGTTGGGTGAATCAGGCGTCCCGGTGGAAGGCTCTGACGTTGTTGCAGTAGGCTCCAAGTGGTAGCAATAGCCTTAGCAGTGGTAGATGCAGTAGTAGATGCAATCGTGGTCATTGCAGTAGTAGGTGTTGTATCAGTGGTAATGGTGGTGGTGGTGGTGGCGGTGGTCGACGTTTGGCACACTGACGATGATGGACTGAGGCAGTGAAGGATCCATGCTCGCCACCACGTCGGCGAGTTCTGGCATCCGTGCGATCACCGCTTGTAGGTCGTAGGGGTCCATGTTGGCTGCGTAACCACCGAATGCCAGCACGTAGGCCAAAGCGTATTGCAGCAGTGTAGGATCTACCGACATGGGGGGTTGGCGCAGGTTGGGCATGCTGAGGAGCATAGACTGGAGGACAGCTGGATCCATGGCTTGCACTAGCGTGGGATAGAGTAGGAAGTAGGGTGGATTTACGATTCACTCAACAGAACCAGTGAGAGGATTATAGGTTTTGATCTCCGTGTAGAAATACACCAGCTCACCGTCCATCATCGCATGCATAAGAACGTTGTTGTCCTGCATGAACTTCATCAGCATCAGAGCATGATGGCCTCGCGCCCCGCCTCTCGCCCCCCGCCCCTCGCCACCCATTCTGGACCCAACTCACTGCACCTCCCTCTCGAAACACAACTCCTCTTCCCTCCCACTGGGTAGCGCTTCTGCACCTTGCTGCACAATTGAGCGGTGATGTGCTGCCTGGTTTGCGGCTTCGGGTGACTCATCAGAATATCCGGGTTGGGCACCCTCTTTACAATCATTGTGACAACTTCGCTTTGTCAAAGTTGGGCGTTGAGATGATGAGCCTTTGCAAATCCATGGGGTGCACATCGGCCAGGAATTGCATGATCGCCTTCCTGTTGGCTTTGCACTTGTCTGACATGTCGCCAAACAGGGCGTAGTTGCGTTGTGGTGCCCGATGTGGGGCCGTCGTGGGTGGGCAGAATTTGCGACCGTAGCAGCCTCGCTTGACGAAGGCGCCACTGCCCCACACCCTCTGCATTCCCTTCCGTGGACAGACGGTGTTTCAAACACCACGACACATCGAGTTGAGGCAGACGCGTTTGCACCTCCCACCCCGACACCAATGGGCGTTTCTCGAAATGGGTTAGCACACAGGCGATCGGCGAGATGCGAATTTGTGCTGTACGGGATAGCCTGAACCACAAATTGCGGGGAAGACCAACACCACGAAGACAACGCTAATCAGACGCATTGTGACGAGATGATGCTGATTAATTGCGGTGCCCGTTTAATAGACCTATATGAAGGGGGGTTCTACGGTTTGACGCAGATTATTGGTTGCGTTGTCATGCCAGACACCTTGATTAACCGACATATGCAAGTGGAATATTGGGAGCTGGATGAGTGTGCGAGTATGTGAGTGCTTTACATTTGCAACGTCAGAATGACTTGAGTGCGAGGTAATTGTGACAGCTGATCAAAGTCGTATCCTTTAGGCCCACGAGGCAACTGAGGCCTGCTCTTTGCAGCACGAATTAAAGCTTGCAGTGCTGTGCTAGGCTAGCATTACGCAAACCTCTTTATTCTGATTTTAAAGACATGGCTAGATGTATAGTGTGAAGCAGTTGGGATGAGTGTTCAGTCCCCGTTGACAGGAGAAATTCCGGACACAACTGGTTTGTAGCCAACACCTTCCACCATTGGGAGAACAGGTCGTCAGATTTGAACGACCTTACCAACCATCTCTTCTCACCTTAATTGCATGTGCTACTATGCGCCAACCTATGCAAGGTAATCGTTTGCACCTCCTCCACATCCTTTGCGATGGATGGAAGCTTGGGTGGATCAACACCCTCCACTTGGTGACGAGACATTGGGGTGCGTCGCAGAGGATTGAATTTCACGCTCAACTCTACAAAAATGTGAACATCACTTCGAGGTCTACACGCCTTGACAGGTCCAGTTGTAGGGGTTACCCAGCTCCACTTGGAAGAAGGCTGGCGAAGACGCCATGTTATTTGCTACTGACTTCCACTTTCCAACGAATTGAAATTATCTCTGCATTCTCGCGCACAATAAAAACTGAGGGTGTCCCATGCTTCTGCGCCTTGTATTTTGCGACTGAGCAACTGGAAGCGATGTTGCAGTTTCACGGTCCACTTAGTGTTGCCCTAGGTTGCCCAGCAGGTTGCATCCCTATACCTGCTGATAAATTTCCACCACTTTGAGGTCAGTGGAAAATGTGAATTAGCTGAGTACTTTGTATTCATGTGTTCACTTTTCGGAATGATAATTGGCGTTTTGGACGTTGACCGTACATTGTTGACACGTGGCACCCAAGCACTCCCCTGGAAAAGAGGGAGGGCATAATACTAGGGCAAACTGTGTCACCCATCGTTATTAGTGAGATGGAGCTCTTCCTGTTTCCGAAAGGAGGGGGTCTGCGTCCGCGTCTCACTGACACTTGTTCTCAGTTCAGTGCCACCTAGTTGTACGTGTGTGGACTCCGGTTGGCTGGTAGATAGGTGTTGCCAAATCGACATTTGCATATGAGCAACGTAGGCAGCTCCGCAACGAACCTTTCCGTTTGATCCACGGATAGTGTCGCTTCAGTTGCTAGCAGCATTTCTGGAGAACAGGGGACTGGGCAGTTGCCAATGGCAGACGCCATTGTCACGCCTCCTTTAGGCGTCATCACATATTCATCCATGCATAGAATAACGTTCGAATCCATCATGTTAAGGTTCGCTAGTGCATAAGAGAAATGACAGCACTTTTAGCTCCCTGATCAGTCACGCCTTTCGATGCCACTAACGTGGCACACAGAGACTGATCCGGAGAAACCATCGAGGTAGAGGAGGCCATGAAACCACAAAAAGTACACGCTCGATTTCTTAAAGGCTAAGTAGACAAAGCGAAAACTCAAACAAAATTAAGAGGAATAGGGAGCAACGTGGTAATTCGAGGTCGAAAGCACGAACAGGTGAAAAAGTGAACATTCTTCTGAGCTTCTGCATCCTTCAACCCGAAGTAAGCATCCTAGGCATTGAACGAATGCTTTGCATGCGTCAAGTGTATCTCATGCATCAACTGTCGTCCTCTTACGGAGGATCGTCTGCACATAGCTAGGATTGCATAAACACTTCTGTAAGCGCCAAATGCAATTGTTTCGACTATATTCAGGCAGTCGCCTACCTGAATTCCTACTCATCCCTTCAACCACCCACTTATAGTCTTTATTACCACACAACGGCAATGAGTGCACATCAAGCATCTTAGCATACTCCTAAATGTGGGAAAGACGCACAGTAGGCGTATCGTGGTCCTAAAGTAGGTGTGGTTGCTTAGGTGTCTTCATTCCTTGTCTCCGTTGAGATCCAACAAACAGTCGTAAGGCTTTCTATGGAAGTCATTCAAACCTAGAGTGGCATGAAGATGCACAAGTTGAGAGACACTTATGAGTGAAATACGGAAGATCGGATGGATGAGCGGTCTTGCCTATAACAATGCAACCGCATGAACAGCAGCAGCAGCAGTAGCAGCCGCCGCAGCAGCAGCACTGTGCACCAGTCTCACCGACGCTCATTCACTGACTGACATTGATGCGATTCGAAGCCACGAGTCATGCCAAGACTCCACTCCATCTGCCCACCTGCACATCATTCGCAACCACTTATAAAGCCGCGACCCCAACTTCCAGAGCGAGTGAACAAAGTGAGGAGCTGCACTGTGTGAGGACGACCATCCCCTCCAAATCGAAAGGTTTCACTGCTAGGTTGCAATGCCCTCCTGCTTACCAGTGGGCGGAGAGCCATTCTGCAGTCGTCACTGTTCATGCGGTTAATGGACAGGGCAATTTTGGCCTTCCCTACAAAATCGAGCTCCATTCGTGCAGTGCCAAGCCCGTTGCATGCACGTGCAGCCACATGGGAAGAGAGTCGTTGACTTTGTTGGTCTTGGCCCACATCTCATTGCAGCAATGCACTCTTCGACGCAGACAAACTGAGCCGCATTGAGTGCTTTCCTGTGCACAAAAGCACTGCGATCCACATCCGAGATTGCTCTGCACCCGAGCGTTACCTCACACTCCCCTTCGACACTGATGTGGTGTGCCGTCTCACGTACTCATCTGCACAAGTACCGACGTTCAATAAGCAGGTCCATTCCTCCGCTTCTTGTTACATACCACGTTCGCAGGACTGATGTCATTCCAGGTCTGCGAGTACTCATTTTCGGTCTTGCGACCGATTACAATTCATTCGGCCGCAATGTTGCAGTGCCTCAGGAATCATTTGCCTGTCCATGTCAAAGCTGCTGTTCCTGATTCGATAAGATATACGTGCCATGTGTAAGCCATCGGACTGGCAAAAGCCTAGTTCGACTCGCTTTGCTGAGGGTTGGCGTGTTTTCGCCAGCCCTCCACGCATGCAAACAGGAAACTTCAATAGATTCTCACTTGCGATGCAAACGTGTCTCTCACTGATGTCTTTGTCGTGGGTTCGTTGCCAAGTAGCATCCGCCTCGTCAGAAGAAGCAGCAACCACTTGAGCACTGAGGTGAGGCATTGTGAGTGATGGACTTGACCTTGGGCAGTGAATCGCGATCACCAGCAATCCTAACAATTGTTACCGGTTGGGACGTTGCATGTCATGTCGCACCCTTTTGCATTGGCAGAGCATAAACTTGTCCTCGCAATCAGCTGAACGGTTCTTTCGAGCGCTTCGTCCACAGAACACATTGCCTTCATGTCCCCCACATCCGTGCTACTCACACTGTCATGTGATGTTGGCGGCCTTGCGGCCAGTGGCAAATTCACATTGATTGCGAGTGATTTAGCTTATTAAAGTACCGCTTCGCTGGTGAATACATTCCGAGGTAGGCCTTTGTGAATCTTCTCGTCAAAAGCGCTTCGTGCGAGCAGTGTTGCAGAGACTTCACTGAACGTGCAGCGTCATGAGAAATGAGACCGTATTTCACTTCAGAGTAAACTGTATTCTCGTTCATCTTTTAGATGGTTTTGAGACAAAGTATTAGCGAGAGGGTCATTGCATGAGCACAGTCTATGGTGGGAATTCTTAATTTGCGCGCTGCTTGCCTAAATCAACGCATTGTCTCCGCGTCGAGGGAATGCTTGCTGCAACACACAGGAGTGCCGCTTTTCTGTTGCAGCGACTAGGAGACCAAAACTATTGTTCAAGTGGTAGTCTGATCCAGATGAGTGGCATTATTAGGTGAGGAGGAAGGAGGCTTATATGCAAGGCAAAACGGCGTCGAGGTGGGTGGAGGTCTGCACGCGCTACCGCGTTGCCGCTTTGCCGCGTTGTTGCGTTGAGAGTTCTAGTCAGTCAAGCGGACTGCAAGTGCACTCTCTGCCGATTGGTGCAGCAGACGAGTGCGGCATTATGCGCCCGTTAGCAGAGATTTCACAAACACAACCGTGAGGATCAACTTGCGAACAGGCACTACCGCAGTGCAGACTTGTAGGAATGTCGATGCTTCCCAGTCACCGATGCATCTGAAGCCGCACCAACTTCCTTCCACCCACTCAGCTTTGGTCCTTCTTATGCAACAACAAAGATCTGCGTCTTGGCACAGTGACGCAGTTCATTTGGGGGTGACTGTCAGCTGGTATTGCATTCCTCCATCCACGTGTCGCGCCATCGCTGGTCATAATTTAGGGCATGACGCCAGATAGAAGGTGGTGTAATCTAGAGCTGAGTGTTCATTCTTCGGTTTCGCCTTCTGCGTCTCCACAGACGCGCTTCTAGCTAACCAGCTGACTGACCGACTACGTGCATGCAACTCGACGTGAGCAGGCTTCACTCGCTCAACACTTGTTGGTTAATACCAACGGCGTGTCGTCCAAGTCAGTAAGCCCAATTGGACAACGAAGAAGCCCGTCTGGTTCATTGCTCCTTCGCATTCACCCTTAATGCTCAAAACTATTTGGACGTGAATGGCGAGACCACGGACCAGCAACTTATAGCCTACTAGTCACCCAAATATTCCATCTCACCAGCCGACATGAAGGCGCTTCGCAACCCGTCCGCACAGCCGTCACACCCCGATTGAGTAGGGGAGAAGGGAGTTGGGCGGGCGTTGTGTGAGGACGATCAGCACACCGAACTCACTCAAACTCTTCTCAAGAGTGAGTTTGTCTATAGGCCCCGAGTGTGGCTCGCTTCGATGACCAAGGAAGGAACCCCTCAGACTTCTCCCCATAGTGCCACGACGAAGTGGTGGCATGAAGCCATGAGGAGTGCTGCTTGTCACAACGTTGCCGCTTAATGCACACGGCTACCCACTACCACTTCCCCGCTCCTCCTAATCAAATAATGCCCTTCCTTTGGATTACACTGCCACTTCACCTGCCACTCTTGACTGCACACACCTCTCAACTCAGATCCTCGCGCAGTTGGTCCGACAGCACAGCTGATTTCGTACCAACGCCAATGCATGCATGGGTGCCTTCCGGAGATGGCCTTCACCAACGCCTCCTCAGCACTGTTTGCTAGCACAACGCCTACCGGTTAGCTGAGCACCAGCATTGACCAATGATGAAGTGAAAACCAACTCTCCTTGCCTAATCCATACCAGCATTTCCCTCCAGTAGCAGTATTTTCATTTGCGCGCACGGGAGATCCATCCAGTCTATTCCAACTCCGCATGAGTATTCGAACGTCCCATCAAATGTCGAGCAGGAAATGTGACCACACAGCAAACATTTATTGTAAACGTCTAGGAATGATCGATCAGCACAAAGAACACATAAGGGCAGACAGTGCATGTTGGAAGAGAAACCACTGCTAATGGGGAACAGTTGTGCCAACAGCACCGTCACCTTCACCAACTGTCGACCAATTCATCGATTGGGACGATTGTATTGGAGAGACTGAACCAATGTTTTCCAGCTTCGCCGAGTCTAGATTGGTCAAGGTCACGGCAGCGTCTGATGCTTTATGAGGCGCTACGGCAAGCTGTCCGGAAGACGACGAGACGCTGAGTACGTTGTCGATGAGGGGTAATGTGGAGCGCACCGGTTCCAGCTCCTCGTCCGTGAGTAAAGGTGCCTCAGTTGCAAACGTTGTCAGTGTCCCATCCGTAGTCATCACTTCCGCCTCCTCTTCCTCCTCCTCCGACTTAGGCCCCTCCCCTATTTCCTCTTTCGATTTAGGCTCCTCCTCTTCCTCCTCCTCCGACTTAGGCTCCTCCTCTTCCTCCTCCTCCTTCGACTTAGGTTCCTCCTCTTCCTTCTCCTCCGACTTAGGCTCCTCGTCTTTCTTCTCCCCTTTCTGCTCCGCATTCTGCTCCTCTTCAGGCTCTATCCCTTCCGCTCTCTCCTTCTCCCCACTCCCCACATTAGGCTTAGCCTCCTTCACCTCCTCCCCCACCACGCCTTCTTTCGACTCTGAAAGAGGCACTGCAATCGGTTCGGTCGTCACTTCTTCGAGCATCCTGGTTGTGTTGGATAGATGTGAGTTAATAGATGCCAGCTTCGATGGCCCCAAATTGACCAAGTCACGCACCGTTTCTAGCTCCTTGTCTGTGAATGCAGACGCCTCCGTCGCAGCTGCTGCTGGCGTCACCTCTTCCACAACCTTCCCTTCCACCACCGACTGGAGTGTTGAACTCGCCGGCGATGCAGTCGTGGTCGGTTGTGGAGGTGCGTGTTTCGCAAGAGAAGGCACTTTCGCTACGAGGGCTTGCACTATCTCGAATTCCAAGGTATTCAGGTATTTGGTGATGTTGGGCAGTTTGTGGAACACCATTTCCAGCGTGTCGGAACTCATTTTTGACACCATTTCGCCAAATGCAGGAACGTGCTCGGTGACGTATTGCAGTGTCTGTGTGTTCATGTTGGCCAGAAGAGCGTGGAGGTTTTGGTGGTTTTCGACTATGTATTGAACGAAGGCCGGGTCCGCGTTCAACAAGATGTTGGCGAATTGAGGCGGAATACTCGGCACAGTTGACAGAATTTCTTGGGCAACCTTGGGACTGACGCCACCTATCGGACCGGACGTCCCAGTGGAGGGCTTTGACGTCGTAGCACTAGGCCCAACCGCACTAGGCTCCTCGGCCCTCTTACCAGGCACTTGAGCTTCATTACTTGCTAAATAGATGCTTTGCAAGACGGCATCGAAGTTGGGTATATTGGAGATGATCCACTGAATAAGCCTCGGATTCATACTTGCCACGAATTCCTTGATGTTTGGCCACCCTGCAACAATTGATTGCAACGTGAGTGGGTCCACGCTAGAAGCGAAACTGTAAAGTTCCGGTACAAACTTCAAAGCGGACTGCAGTAGTAGTGGATTCATGGAGAGCACAAGTTGACGCAAGTTGGGAGCATTCACAAGCGCTGACTTGATTGCATTTACATCGATGGTAGGCACCCGAGTGGGAGGACTTAGCAATCGGACGTGCGGATGCATGGGGTAGTCGTGGCCTGGCACACCATAGAGCACTATGGGGTCAGAGCTATAATCATACCCACCACCCATCATCACAGGATCATAGGTCGGCCCACCAGGCAACATCATGTTGCTCAAGGCATAGAACTGTGTACCACTGGGCAGTGTATACATGGCAACATTATTGCTCTGCATGTAGTTCATCAGTCTTAGAGCGGCGTCGCCCTCCACGCCGCCCACATCCACCCAACCAGGGCCCAACTCACTGCACACATCACATGGAGCTGACTTCTTCCCGGGCTCGTGAGGACCTTGCACTTCGCCCTGCAACTTCGAAGCGACATACCGAATTGTTTCGGGCTTCAACTTGCTCAGCACTTTGCCTGCGTTCGGCAGCTTCTTGAAAATGCTTGCAATAGCTTCGCCATCAAGGCTGGCAATAACTTCATCGATGTTTGGTGCTGACTCGACGAGCGTTTCCAAATCATCGGGATGCACATCGGCCAAAAATTCTGCCACCGCCTTCTTGCTCACGCTCGATTCGCTCGACTCGTAGCCATCAATCGCATGTCCGTAGCCTGGTTCCTGCTGTGTGGCTATTGGCGGTTGGTTGAATTTGCCATAATTGTCAACTGAGTGGCAAACATCACCGTTGCAGACAACGTTGCACTTGTCACCGGCGCTGCATCCATAGCCTTTGAATGCTCCACTGGTGCACTCGTCAGCTTGACACTGCTTGAAGTCGTAGAAATCCTTGCACTTGCCTTCCTCGCATCCGCTCCAGTAGCCACAGTTGCCACCGTAGCAGCCTTCCTTACCGAGAGCTCCACTGCCCCACGCCTCCTGCATTCCGTTCTGCGGGAAGATGATGTTTCCGGCACCGTGGCACAGCGAATCCCAACAGACGTAGTCGCACATCCCGTTGTGGCACTCGTAGCCGGTATTTGCACCGAAATAGCACACCGGCAATTGACAATGCGGAAACATAGGCTGTTTGGGATAGCCGAAAGCACCAACTGTGAGGCAGCCCAACACAGCAATCACGACACTAGCCAGACGCATCGCAACGATGTGATGCTCTCAATTTCGGTGTGTGCTTTTATAGACGCATGTGGAGGGGGTGCCACGGTCACAGCAGATCAGTGGTTCCATTTTGTTGCGCCTCACTGACCCTGGATTTATCTCTCCGCAGGTCACACCGTCCTCATATTCAACTCTGTCACCATCATGATACGCTGGTTATGAATGCGACCTTCTCCATGCGCCACTGTATTCGTGATTCGGATTGTGCATTATCTGCTGCTGCGCATTTGCCATGCTTGGTTTCCATTTTAACGCAAACGCTTTAGAGCCAATGCGTTATGGCACATATCTCATACGCCATTCTGTAGCACCACTCTGTGGTTGGATGGGCCATTTAGAGTCTTCACTTGTCACGCGCACTTATAAATAAGTGATGCTGAATGATGATGTTGATGAGGATGAGGTGCAAATGGGCAGCATCCAAATGGGCGTTTTAGTGAGGGATTTGGCGGCGACACTAGCGGTCCACCCATTGCCCCTTGGGAATACCGATGCAGATGTCAGTGCATCCATCGGTCCTTTCCTCTTTCCGGTGTTCTGGCACTCAGTATGGTTGTAGCGAAAAGTGCTTTGCCAGTCTCTCCAACCGCCTCCACGTCAGCCTCTGCGGTGGTGACGTAGGTCTGAGCTCTCTTTCCTGTGCCATTGAAAATGCTCTCTCAGCACCAACATCGGTGTGGCATGGAGGCGTATCCCGCAACGCCAATTTTCTACCAAGCACCGCTCACTTCTCTCACCGTGTCGCAGACACCTGTCGTCGTCTGCGAACACAACTACTGCACTGCTTGCACTTTTTCTCCGTGGCATGGAACAAGTGAGATTGGCAGCACAGACATGGGACAGCTGCTGACCATCGACGAGTCCAAATTTGCAGAACAGAGTAAGACGCGCTTTGCACCTCCTCACAAAGTGCTGCATGCTACTGCATCGTGTGTGCAGTATCGCTTGACCAGAGGAGCACTTTGTAAAACAGCCCCACCGCGTTAGCAGTCTTCCCACTTGCTCTCGCTTTCTATCCAATCGACGCAGAACATGAAAAGGCAAATTGTGAGGCGTACATGCAAGTGTTCTACCGCGTAGGCTGGCTGCCGCGATTCGCCTTCCGTTCGTCTGGGTGCCAAAATATCTATCACCGGGCGAGAGCGGAATGATAGCCTTGCACAAGCGTCCCCTCCAACAAGAGGGGAGTTGTCAACACCTATTGGTGCGAGACTGCTCCAGCTTACTTGATCACACTCTTACGAGGATTTATCGATAGGGCACTGATTCAAGCGTTGCGGGTGCTAGTTCTCGTAGGTAACTAGCACGATCTCCGTTCAGCGCTACATATCATGACTTCCTGCTGCACTTCATCAATGTCAGCGTCTTCCTCTATTTTGCACTCTCGTCCAACGGCCCCATCTTGGTAACCAGGTTGCCACCCTCGCCTGAATGTGTGCACGCTGTTGCCGAGGTTGATTGTGTCGTTGGGCTCCAAGCACTTACACATATTCGCGTGCATTTATGATTAACACAATGGTGTGAGTCATGCATTACATTCATTTGACAGCCTGTTACAATTCATAGCGGATGATATTGTCACACCTAAAGCTTCTCAGAATGCGAGTGAAGCCGTAACGCTAATGCAGAGTAGCTCATGCCGGCATATAGGAAGGCGTGGACGCTACTGCCATGGGAAGATATGTGAAAGGCGGTTTGTGCAGTGATAGGCACCACTTCAAACACTTTGACTTTCACCTCTACATAGGCTTGTCTTCATTTCTGTCACCACGTCAGCAGCAATCTTGTCCTAGTTACTGTTTCTGCTGTTTACAACCACGCTTGTGGAACCTCCCATCACACAAACGCAGTCTGTTCATATGGTTATGAAAGTGTCACGCTGACGTTTCTTTTCCACAGCGGAGGAGCTAGTGATTACTGCATAGTGCTTTGAGCGAATTGAATGGAAAGAGGGAAATTTCAAAATACTCCCATGTTGCATTCTACTGGAGGGCAGGTTTGCACTAAACCACGCGGCCGAAATCAACACCAAAACAGCACCCGTAGTGGTTTCCAGCAGACCTGTCCGCTCACATCCATTCGTCCAAAAGGTCACACAACCGAATTTCAGCTGGCTGCAACCTCACGCTCCGTGAGCTTTACATCGGTCACTCCTCTAATACCGTCGGTGTCGTGCTAGCTCATCATGTTTGTCAAAACGCCACCTATTTTACTGTCGGTTCTACCTATGCTGCCAACTGAGAGCATTCAAGGCCAATATTTATGTGACTTCTGTGAAAATAGGTGCTGTAGTGATAGCGTATTTCTCAGGTCTCCCAGCTTCATGCGTACCTGTGGTACTCAGAATAGGTAACAACATCCGTGAGCAAGATTTGCAGAATAATTATGCAAAATATAGAGGATCAAATTGAGAGAGTGTTCTCACTTGGAACAACCGGACCAACTCTCATTAGCACAGGTTGCCTCGAATTCTGCCCACAACTGGATGTGGGATAAGAGACGAGTAGCTAAGCTGTTGCTTGCCGAAATAAAGCGAATGAATTGGCAATGCACGAGTCCTACCACTG
The DNA here is from genome assembly GCA_001923025.3 of Taenia multiceps. Classification (NCBI taxonomy): domain Eukaryota; kingdom Metazoa; phylum Platyhelminthes; class Cestoda; order Cyclophyllidea; family Taeniidae; genus Taenia; species Taenia multiceps. The sequence goes on from CM010311.1 coordinate 3,693,372, forward strand.
TGTTAACCAGAAATGCACGAGGATATGTGTGGGTGCTTAGAGCCCATTGACACAGTCAACCTCGGCAACAGCGTGCACACATTCAGCCGAGTGTGGCAACCTGGTTGCCAAGATGGGGCCGTCGGACGAGAGTGCAAAATAGACGAAGACGCTGACATTGATGAAGCGCAGCAGGAAGTCATGATATGTAGCGCTGAACGGAGATCGTGCTAGTTACCTACGAGAACTAGCACCCGCAACGCTTGAATCAGTGCCCTATCGACAAATCCTCGTAAGAGTGTGATCAAGTAAGCTGGAGCAGTCTTGCACAAATAGGTGTTGACAACTCCCCTCTTGTTGGAGGGGACGCTTGTGCAAGGCTATCATTCCGCTCTCGCTCGGTGATAGATATGTTGGCACCCAGACGAACGGAAGGCGAATCGCGGCAGCCAGCCGAAATTACGTCTCCTTCACAGCATGCCGAAAATATACCGTCACGCGCTACGTCGACCAATTCATCGATTGTGACGATGGCATTAGGAGACGAGAATTAATCTATTCCTGCCTCGAAGAGTCCAGATTGATCAAGGTTTATGCAACGTCAGGCACTTTACCACGCGTTATGTCAAGCTGTCTGGAAGACGAGATGCCGAGAACCCTATCGATGATGGGTGATTTGGAGTGCTCCAATTCCAGCTCCTTATCCGTCAAAAGAGGTGTCTCAGGTGCAACCGTTGTCAGTGCCTCTTCCGTATTCTTCACTTCCCCTCCTTCTCCTCCTTTTCCTTCAGAGGCACCGCAGTCGTCATCGCTTCCACAGATGCATGCTTCGCCAGCGACAGCACCTCGGCCACCAGAGCTCGAACCACCTCATCATCCACACCTCCCAAGTACTCGACAATGTCGCCATCCGACACCTTGTCGAGCACCGCCTCCAATGTGGTGGAGGACAGGTTGGACAGAAGTGCGCCAAATCGGGGCACATGCTCAGTCACGTAGTTAAGCGTCTGCGCACTCATGTTGGTTAGGGGAGCTGCGAGGTCTACATGCTCCTCGACTACGCACTCAACGAAGCGCGGCTGCACGTTGAGCAAGATCTTGGCATACTGAGGCGGAATACTGGGCACAGTGGATAAAATGGACTGTGTCACACTGACATCCATGAGGTTGGGTGAATCAGGCGTCCCGGTGGAAGGCTCTGACGTTGTCGCAGTAGGCTCCGAGGTAGTGGAAGTGGGTGCCCAAGTGGTAGCAATAGCCTTAGCAGTGGCAGATGCGGTAGTAGGTGCAGTCGTGGTCGGTGTACTAGTAGTAGTAGTAGTGGTAGTAATAGTAGTAGTAGTAGTAGTAGTAGTAGTAGGTGTGGTATCAGTGGTGGTGCTGGTGCTAATGGTGGCAGGCCTCGATGGCGTGGCCACAGGCTCTTGCTTTACAGCACTCGACTTCCGCCTAGCATGCTTGTGGCTGCGCGCATGAGAAACCTTGCTGCCACCCACGTGGAAATCAGCACCAAACACGATGCTGTCGACGTTTGGCACACTGGCGATAATGGACTGCAGCAGTGAAGGATCCATGCTCGCCACCACGTCGGCGAGTTCTGGCATCCATGCGATCACCGCTTGCCAGAACTCGCCGACGTAATGGCAGCATAGGTAGAACCGAGAGTAAAATAGGTGGCGTTTTGACAAACATGATGAGCTAGCACGACACCGACGGTATTAGAGGAGTGACCGATGTAAAGCTCACGGAGCGTGAGATTGCGGCCAGCTGAAATTCGGTTGTGTGACCTTTTGGACGAATGGATGTGAGCGGACAGGTCTGCTGGAAACCACTACGGGTGCTGTTTTGGTGTTGATTTCGGCCGCGTGGTTTAGTGCAAACCTGCCCTCCAGTAGAATGCAACATGGGAGTATTTTGAAATTTCCCTCTTTCCATTCAATTCGCTCAAAGCACTATGCAGTAATCACTAGCTCCTCCGCTGTGGAAAAGAAACGTCAGCGTGACACTTTCATAGCCATATGAACAGACTGCGTTTGTGTGATGGGAGGCTCCACAAGCGTGGTTGTAAACAGCAGAAACAGTAACTAGGACAAGATTGCTGCTGACGTGGTGACAGAAATGAAGGCAAGCCCATGTAGAGGTAGAAGTCTAAGAGTTTAACTTCTGTTTATCGCCGCGCATACAGCTTTTCACACAGCTTCCAATGGCAGTAGCTCCCAAGCCCTACCGTATGTCGGCATGAGCTACTCTGCATCAGCATTACGGCTTCACTTGCATTCTGAGATGCTTTAGGTGTGACAATGTCACACGCGATGAATTGCAACAGGCTGTCAAATGGATGTGGTGTATGATTCACACCACTGTGTTAACTAGAAATGCACTTGAATATGTAAAAGTGCTTGGAGCTCATCATTTTGACTATCCTTATGGCATCAATAAGCCCAAGTTAACTTATGCATTTTGATGTCAACTTACGTGTGAATGACTCCGGCGATGGATGCTGCGACGTTCGAAGACATTTGCAGGGTGCAATACATGCGGACCTAGGAGATCTCACCAAATTCCTGATAACAGTTTTCATGCATCCTGAGTAAAATTGCGACCAACAAAAGCGGGCCATGACGATACAGGGGAATTGGAAGCAAAGCACAATCGTCCTCAAAATGAAATTCGTCACACTAGTAATATGAGGCCACTGTTTGTGTCACGCTGACAACTAACGCAGGGATAGAGGCGAGTTGGTAATAATCCAAATAGGCGGTCGCCTGAACAGTGTTCTTGGAAAATGGGTTGAGCAACAGTCAACAGACACGAAGGGGATGAGGGGTAAGAAAGTGCTAGGAGAATCCCCTTCTCAACAGTTGGTTTGTTGCCTTGATCACTGGAATTGGGGGTGCCTGCTCATACACAAGCAAGAAACTAAACAGCGTAAGTCAAACAATGCTCACGCTGGTTCTAACGAGAGCATCAGCATTAAACTGAAGCATTGCTTCGATGTGAAATGATAATTTCCCACAAGCGCCTGTCACATTCATCCTCAGTGGTTCTATCACGGCCTAACCTTCCGGAATGCAAGTGAATTCACAGCACTAGGGCTGAGTAGGATTTGCCGACACGCAAAAGGTCTTCGGGTTATTGTCACGTCCAGCAGGCGTCTCAAGTGCTCTCATAATCACACCAAGGGTTGAAAGCAATTAGGGCATCACGGCACAACCTACTTCATCCTTTGTCAACATAAGTTCTGCATTTTATTCGAGGTACTGACAACTAATTTTAAGCTACTTAAACCAGTGACTGGCTTTTCTTTAAATGTCTCGAATGCAATAGGCAGCTGAATTGGAAGCATTTCCTTCAATGAAATTCACAGCATTTTGTTGTGCGTGTGCCAAATGCAAGAGAGCCTGTGAAAACACAGCCCTAAACATCTAATTTCCAAATGGGTGAAATGTCAATGGTTTCGATCGATCCTGGTAGGTAGCATAAACAGAAGGTGCATTAAAATAGGCGTGACAGTAACAAACACGATAGGCTTAGATGACAAAGACGGTGTCAGAGGCGTGACTGACACAAATTTCACGGAATGTCGGATCTGGACCCGCGAAATAACAGTTATGTGACCTTTCGGACAATTTTTGGTCCATGTCCAGCCAAGCAGATATGGATGAACAGGTTCGCTTAACGCTGGACACGGATGCTAACTTTAGCGATGATTTTGATTGTTCGCTTTGACACAGGCCAGGCCAACCTCCACCATTATTCCCACCAGAACCTTCAACTGGTCGGTGATAGTTACAAGGAAGCGTGTTAATGACCACACTCATAGAATTGGCCTAGATGAGTGACAAGGTAGCGTCGCCACGGAGGAGAGAGTTAATTTCAACCGTCGTATAGCTGCAATAGATGGGGAACTCTCCCTTTAGTATTTGGCGCATTTAAATTCAATAGGCTGTAGCGTTTCACGCAAGCGAATTTAAAGTTCTTGCATTTGGACCTGTGTTGGAGCGAGCTAAGCAATTCGTGCGCGAAAAAGCTAATGGTATACGGGAAAAAAGGGAAGACGTGGAAGAACAATGTTGAACGGGTAGTCACCAGTAGTAGCAGTTGCCTATGTTGTGCATTTTGAATAGATTTTCCTAAACACCGCTTTTTGGCAAAGCCATTGTACCCCTCTTAAAGTCACCTTGAGTGCATACTACTCTAGTCACAACTACTAATTTGTGGTCCATAAAAGGAGTGAAATCCCGAACAGCTTCCTCCGAATTGAAAAGGAACTATGAAGCGCAGTGAGTTGGTGGACTGTAGGTGGAGCATCGACCAGCGTCGAGCACTGATTATTCCAAAAGCCATTACCGCTCACCGTTTACTCCCATTCACGCAACAGAAGGAAGCCTCTTTTGTTGACGCCCACTGCTAATGGTAGCATGGAAATCGTCCTTCACCTTGTTAGCAGGTAACTGCGCAACCAATGAGAACACATGGGATTGGAAGGAAGTCATCTCCAAGACAATGGCATTTTGGCGTAGAGGGAGTTCGTTTGCGTCTGGATTATTGCATGCTCGTCCCTGATTCGTAACATCTGATTTGCACCAACACCACGAAGAGCGAATGATTGGTGACGAAAAATGGGATCTCTGATGTTAATTGAGCTGCGGCATGTGTTGAGCGTATGAACATTACAAAACCCGCCCCATTCTCTCAGACCCTTATTTATCGCTAACTCAACCCCTTCTCTCTCGCTCCCCGATAGGCGCACGGAATGGCAATGGGGGTGATGACTCAAGAGTACTTGGTTCTCCTTAAAGTAGCCGATTGGACGATTGCAATCTGCAAGGCGGACTTCTTTCTCTACTCTTTAGACTCCTCTGCTTGATCGTTGTTTGAATCAAGTTCCCTCAATTGGAGACGTCATGATGGATTTTAAGCATTTGCTGAAAACTAGGCTCATCCCTTCCTCCTTTCGCCATTACTATTGTGCTGCTCCCTGGACATCACTGTAATTTCTCCCTCTGTCTTCGGTGCTATGGATGCTCATGATGAGCCTGTGCTCGGCATGAATCATGGCAGATTGACCCGTTGCCCCTTTCCTTCCTTCTTCTCACTCTGAGGGACTTGTAGCTCGTGTCTCCTAAAAGGCAACTTTGGGGCCGCCATTCATCACTCAATAATGCTCAATCATTGCCAAGCTTATCGCTGCTGCCACCCGTGGTCGATTAAAACAGAAAGCTGTTCCACTTCGCCGAGTATACCATGGAATAGATTGCTTATGCTTTCCTTCCGTCGATTTGAAGCTGCGCTTACCGCGAAAGTAAACTTTGACTATATTCTGACCCTTTTAACTTTACAAATCAATGCACCAGATGGATGAGCTCATCTACGAAGATACCCGCTGTGTGCTCTAGGTCTTAAGGGAGAACGTCACGTGGACTAGGCACTGTCACACTGTCGATGCCATGGACGTAGTCTATGCCTTCAAACACCAGTGTTATTCCCTCTAAGCCCTCGGTAGCTGGAGAGTGTAGTAGGCAAAGATGATGCTGCGATGACCCACTTCAGAGCCACCTTCTAAACCACATTTCACATTGCCCTGCTTCAAAGCCTAGGGATGAGACCGAAGCCTTAGAATGGTTCACTGACGCGTAGAAGGCCTCGTATTTCCCTTCCTTGTATCCAACCCCGTAGTTGCAGCTTCCACCCTAGCGGCCCTGCCTACTGTGGACTCCACGGCGTTTCTAGTAGACACAGTCGCAAATCCCATCTCGACATCTGTAGCCTACAGATCTCTGACATGATGAGATTGCTCGTTTCCGGATAGCCAAAGCCATCAACCATGAAAGAACTGCCACATTTACAATGCCTGACCTCCAATAAGCCAATGACTGATTCGCCCTAATGAAGAAGGACTGAACTGAACTGCAACCGCACTCCTAGTTTCAGCCATTATTACGGATGCACTGCCAAGTAACGCAAGTCTCTTTGGAAGGTGCATTAATCAGGAGATTGAGTATATGAGGCTGAGTGCGAGGTGGAGTGGTGCTTAAGGGATAATCAAAATCGCGTGTAAAATTAGCGTCCATAGCCTGCCTTAAAAAAGATCTGTTCCAACACACGGCAGGAGACGTGTCTAAAATGTCGACTAACCAACGGTTATGCTGGTCATGTTTAGAATCCGCGGGCGAGATGTCGATGACTGGCCGACTACGTGCATGCAACTCGACGTGAGCAGGCTTCACTCGCTCAACACTTGTTGGTTAATACAAACGGCATGTCGTCCAAGTCAGTAAGCCCAATTGGACAACGAAGAAGCCCGTCTGGTTCATGGCTCCTTCGCATTCACCCTTAATGCCCAAAACTATTTGGACGTGAATGGCGAGACCACGGACCAGCAACTTATAGCCTACTAATCACCCAAATATTCCATCTCACCAGCCGACTTGAAGGCGCTTCGCAACCCGTCCGCACAGCCGTCACACCCCGATTGAGTAGGGGAGAAGGGAGTTGGGCGGGCGTTGTGTGAGGACGATCAGCACACCAAACACGTCACGTTTCACAGCTGAGTTGCGGTGCCTTCATGATTGTTTCCACATCAGCAATCATGCCGTGGCAGTCATGCGATGAGCAGTCAATGAACAGGTAATGCAAACTACTTCCACAAAGCAGAATGCGATCCTGCATTTCTAAAGCATTATTAGAAAGTATGCATTGAAAATCGCAGTAGTCTGTGACTACTGTATCGCACTTCTAGGCAGAATGAATGTAAAGGAGGTAAATCTAAGCGGTTGTGGTGGCGCATTCTTTTGCTAAAGTGAATAGTCCTACCTCAGCCTTCATTTTAACACATTCAAAATCCTCTCAAGAGTGAGTTTGTCTATAGGCCCCGAGTGTGGCTCGCTTCGATGACCAAGGAAGGAACCCCTCAGACTTCTCCCCATAGTGCCACGACGAAGTGGTGGCATGAAGCCATGAGGAGTGCTGCTTGTCACAACGTTGCCGCTTAATGCACACGGCTACCCACTACCACTTCCCCGCTCCTCCTAATCAAATAATGCCCTTCCTTTGGATTACACTGCCACTTCACCTGCCACTCTTGACTGCACACACCTCTCAACTCAGATCCTCGCGCAGTTGGTCCGACAGCACAGCTGATTTCGTACCAACGCCAATGCATGCATGGGTGCCTTCCGGAGATGGCCTTCACCAACGCCTCCTCAGCACTGTTTGCTAGCACAACGCCTACCGGTTAGCTGAGCACCAGCATTGACCAATGATGAAGTGAAAACCAACTCTCCTTGCCTAATCCATACCAGCATTTCCCTCCAGTAGCAGTATTTTCATTTGCGCGCACGGGAGATCCATCCAGTCTATTCCAACTCCGCATGAGTATTCGAACGTCCCATCAAATGTCGAGCAGGAAATGTGACCACACAGCAAACATTTATTGTAAACGTCTAGGAATGATCGATCAGCACAAAGAACACATAAGGGCAGACAGTGCATGTTGGAAGAGAAACCACTGCTAATGGGGAACAGTTGTGCCAACAGCACCGTCACCTTCACCAACTGTCGACCAATTCATCGATTGGGACGATTGTATTGGAGAGACTGAACCAATGTTTTCCAGCTTCGCCGAGTCTAGATTGGTCAAGGTCACGGCAGCGTCTGATGCTTTATGAGGCGCTACGGCAAGCTGTCCGGAAGACGACGAGACGCTGAGTACGTTGTCGATGAGGGGTAATGTGGAGCGCACCGGTTCCAGCTCCTCGTCCGTGAGTAAAGGTGCCTCAGTTGCAAACGTTGTCAGTGTCCCATCCGTAGTCATCACTTCCGCCTCCTCTTCCTCCTCCTCCGACTTAGGCCCCTCCCCTATTTCCTCTTTCGATTTAGGCTCCTCCTCTTCCTCCTCCTCCGACTTAGGCTCCTCCTCTTCCTCCTCCTCCTTCGACTTAGGTTCCTCCTCTTCCTTCTCCTCCGACTTAGGCTCCTCGTCTTTCTTCTCCCCTTTCTGCTCCGCATTCTGCTCCTCTTCAGGCTCTATCCCTTCCGCTCTCTCCTTCTCCCCACTCCCCACATTAGGCTTAGCCTCCTTCACCTCCTCCCCCACCACGCCTTCTTTCGACTCTGAAAGAGGCACTGCAATCGGTTCGGTCGTCACTTCTTCGAGCATCCTGGTTGTGTTGGATAGATGTGAGTTAATAGATGCCAGCTTCGATGGCCCCAAATTGACCAAGTCACGCACCATTTCTAGCTCCTTGTCTGTGAATGCAGACGCCTCCGTCGCAGCTGCTGCTGGCGTCACCTCTTCCACAACCTTCCCTTCCACCACCGACTGGAGTGTTGAACTCGCCGGCGATGCAGTCGTGGTCGGTTGTGGAGGTGCGTGTTTCGCAAGAGAAGGCACTTTCGCTACGAGGGCTTGCACTATCTCGAATTCCAAGGTATTCAGGTATTTAGTGATGTTGGGCAGTTTGTGGAACACCATTTCCAGCGTGTCGGAACTCATTTTTGACACCATTTCGCCAAATGCAGGAACGTGCTCGGTGACGTATTGCAGTGTCTGTGTGTTCATGTTGGCCAGAAGAGCGTGGAGGTTTTGGTGGTTTTCGACTATGTATTGAACGAAGGCCGGGTCCGCGTTCAACAAGATGTTGGCGAATTGAGGCGGAATACTCGGCACAGTTGACAGAATTTCTTGGGCAACCTTGAAACTGACGCCACCTATCGGACCGGACGTCCCAGTGGAGGGCTTTGACGTCGTAGCACTAGGCCCAACCGCACTAGGCTCCTCGGCCCTCTTACCAGGCACTTGAGCTTCATTACTTGCTAAATAGATGCTTTGCAAGACGGCATCGAAGTTGGGTATATTGGAGATGATCCACTGAATAAGCCTCGGATTCATACTTGCCACGAATTCCTTGATGTTTGGCCACCCTGCAACAATTGATTGCAACGTGAGTGGGTCCACGCTAGAAGCGAAACTGTAAAGTTCCGGTACAAACTTCAAAGCGGACTGCAGTAGTAGTGGATTCATGGAGAGCACAAGTTGACGCAAGTTGGGAGCATTCACAAGCGCTGACTTGATTGCATTTACATCGATGGTAGGCACCCGAGTGGGAGGACTTAGCAATCGGACGTGCGGATGCATGGGGTAGTCGTGGCCTGGCACACCATAGAGCACTATGGGGTCAGAGCTATAATCATACCCACCACCCATCATCACAGGATCATAGGTCGGCCCACCAGGCAACATCATGTTGCTCAAGGCATAGAACTGTGTACCACTGGGCAGTGTATACATGGCAACATTATTGCTCTGCATGTAGTTCATCAGTCTTAGAGCGGCGTCGCCCTCCACGCCGCCCACATCCACCCAACCAGGGCCCAACTCACTGCACACATCACATGGAGCTGACTTCTTCCCGGGCTCGTGAGGACCTTGCACTTCGCCCTGCAACTTCGAAGCGACATACCGAATTGTTTCGGGCTTCAACTTGCTCAGCACTTTGCCTGCGTTCGGCAGCTTCTTGAAAATGCTTGCAATAGCTTCGCCATCAAGGCTGGCAATAACTTCATCGATGTTTGGTGCTGACTCGACGAGCGTTTCCAAATCATCGGGATGCACATCGGCCAAAAATTCTGCCACCGCCTTCTTGCTCACGCTCGATTCGCTCGACTCGTAGCCATCAATCGCATGTCCGTAGCCTGGTTCCTGCTGTGTGGCTATTGGCGGTTGGTTGAATTTGCCATAATTGTCAACTGAGTGGCAAACATCACCGTTGCAGACAACGTTGCACTTGTCACCGGCGCTGCATCCATAGCCTTTGAATGCTCCACTGGTGCACTCGTCAGCTTGACACTGCTTGAAGTCGTAGAAATCCTTACACTTGCCTTCCTCGCATCCGCTCCAGTAGCCACAGTTGCCACCGTAGCAGCCTTCCTTACCGAGAGCTCCACTGCCCCACGCCTCCTGCATTCCGTTCTGCGGGAAGATGATGTTTCCGGCACCGTGGCACAGCGAATCCCAACAGACGTAGTCGCACATCCCGTTGTGGCACTCGTAGCCGGTATTTGCACCGAAATAGCACACCGGCAATTGACAATGCGGAAACATAGGCTGTTTGGGATAGCCGAAAGCACCAACTGTGAGGCAGCCCAACACAGCAATCACGACACTAGCCAGACGCATCGCAACGATGTGATGCTCCTCAATTTCGGTGTGTGCTTTTATAGACGCATGTGGAGGGGTGCCACGGTCACAGCAGATCAGTGGTTCCATTTTGTTGCGCCTCACTGACCCTGGATTTATCTCTCCGCAGGTCACACCGTCCTCATATTCAACTCTGTCACCATCATGATACGCTGGTTATGAATGCGACCTTCTCCATGCGCCACTGTATTCGTGATTCGGATTGTGCATTATCTGCTGCTGCGCATTTGCCATGCTTGGTTTCCATTTTAACGCAAACGCTTTAGAGCCAATGCGTTATGGCATATATCTCATACGCCATTCTGTAGCACCACTCTGTGGTTGGATGGGCCATTTAGAGTCTTCACTTGTCACGCGCACTTATAAATAAGTGATGCTGAATGATGATGTTGATGAGGATGAGGTGCAAATGGGCAGCATCCAAATGGGCGTTTTAGTGAGGGATTTGGCGGCGACACTAGCGGTCCACCCATTGCCCCTTTGGAATATCGATGCAGTTGTCAGTGCATCCATCGGTCCTTTCCTCTTTCCGGTGTTCTGGCACTCAGTATGGTTGTAGCGAAAAGTGCTTTGCCAGTCTCTCCAACCGCCTCCACGTCAGCCTCTGCGCTGGTGACGTAGGTCTGAACTCTCTTTCCTGTGCCATTGTAAATGCTCTCTCAGCACCAACATCGGTGAGGCATGGAGGCGTATCCGCAACGCCAATTTTTTACCAAGCACCGCTCACTTCTCTCACCGTGTCGCAGACACCTGTCGTCGTCTGCGAACACAACTACTGCACTGCTTGCACTTTTTCTCCGTGGCATGGAACAAGTGAGATTGGCAGCACAGACATGGGACAGCTGCTGACCATCGACGAGTCCAAATTTGCAGAACAGAGTAAGACGCGCTTTGCACCTCCTCACAAAGTGCTGCATGCTACTGCATCGTGTGTGCAGTATCGCTTGACCAGAGGAGCACTTTGTAAAACAGCCCCACCGCGTTAGCAGTCTTCCCACTTGCTCTCGCTTTCTATCCAATCGACGCAGAACATGAAAAGGCAAATTGTGAGGCGTACATGCAAGTGTTCTACCGCGTAGGCTGGCTGCCGCGATTCGCCTTCCGTTCGTCTGGGTGCCAAAATATCTATCACCGGGCGAGAGCGGAATGATAGCCTTGCACAAGCGTCCCCTCCAACAAGAGGGGAGTTGTCAACACCTATTGGTGCGAGACTGCTCCAGCTTACTTGATCACACTCTTACGAGGATTTGTCGATAGGGCACTGATTCAAGCGTTGCGGGTGCTAGCTCTCGTGCATTGCCAATTCGTTCGCTTTATTTCTTTAAGCAACAGCTTAGCTACTCGTCTCTTATCCCACATCCAGTTGTGGGCAGAATTCGAGGCAACCTGTGCTAATGAGAGTTGGTCCGGTCATTCAAAGTGAGAACACTCTCTCAATTTGATCCTCTATATTTTGCATAATTATTCTGCAAATCTTGCTCACGGATGTTGTTACCTATTCTGAGTACCACAGGTACGCATGAAGCTGGGAGACCTGAGAAATACGCTATCACTACAGCACCTATTTTCACAGAAGTCACATAAATATTGGCCTTGAATGCTCTCAGTTGGCAGCATAGGTAGAACCGACAGTAAAATAGGTGGCGTTTTGACAAACATGATGAGCTAGCACGACACCGACGGTATTAGAGGAGTGACCGATGTAAAGCTCACGGAGCGTGAGATTGCAGCCAGCAGAAGTTCGGTTGTGTGACCTTTTGGACGAATGGATGTGAACGGACAGGTCTGCTGGAAACCACTACGGGTGCTGTTTTGGTGTTGATTTCGGCCGCGTGGTTTAGTGCAAACCTGCCCTCCAGTAGAATGCAACATGGGAGTATTTTGAAATTTCCCTCTTTCCATTCAATTCGCTCAAAGCACTATGCAGTAATCACTAGCTCCTCCGCTGTGGAAAAGAAACGTCAGCGTGACACTTTCATAGCCATATGAACAGACTGCGTTTGTGTGATGGGAGGCTCCACAAGCGTGGTTGTAAACAGCAGAAACAGTAACTAGGACAAGATTGCTGCTGACGTGGTGACAGAAATGAAGGCAAGCCCATGTAGAGGTAGAAGTCTAAGAGTTTAACTTCTGTTTATCGCCGCGCATACAGCTTTTCACACAGCTTCCAATGGCAGTAGCTCCCAAGCCCTACCGTATGTCGGCATGAGCTACTCTGCATCAGCATTACGGCTTCACTTGCATTCTGAGATGCTTTAGGTGTGACAATGTCACACGCGATGAATTGCAACAGGCTGTCAAATGGATGTGGTGTATGATTCACACCACTGTGTTAACTAGAAATGCACTTGAATATATAAAAGTGCTTGGAGCTTATCCTTTTGCTATCCTTATGGCATCAATAAGCCCAAGTTAACTTATGCATTTTGATGTCAACTTACGTGTGAATGACTCCGGCGATGGATGCTGCGACATTCGAAGTCATTTGCAGGGTGCAATACATGCGGACCTAGGAGATCTCACCAAATTCCTGATAACAGTTTTCATGCATCCTGAGTAAAATTGCGACCAACAAAAGCGGGCCATGACGATACAGGGGAATTGGAAGCAAAGCACAATCGTCCTCAAAATGAAATTCGTCACACTAGTAATATGAGGCCACTGTTTGTGTCACGCTGACAACTAACGCAGGGATAGAGGCGAGTTGGTAATAATCCAAATAGGCGGTCGCCTGAACAGTGTTCTTGGAAAATGGGTTGAGCAACAGTCAACAGACACGAAGGGGATGAGGGGTAAGAAAGTGCTAGGAGAATCCCCTTCTCAACAGTTGGTTTGTTGCCTTGATCACTGGAATTGGGGGTGCCTGCTCATACACAAGCAAGAAACTAAACAGCGTAAGTCAAACAATGCTCACGCTGGTTCTAACGAGAGCATCAGCATTAAACTGAAGCATTGCTTCGATGTGAAATGATAATTTCCCACAAGCGCCTGTCACATTCATCCTCAGTGGTTCTATCACGGCCTAACCTTCCGGAATGCAAGTGAATTCACAGCACTAGGGCTGAGTAGGATTTGCCGACACGCAAAAGGTCTTCGGGTTATTGTCACGTCCAGCAGGCGTCTCAAGTGCTCTCATAATCACACCAAGGGTTGAAAGCAATTAGGGCATCACGGCACAACCTACTTCATCCTTTGTCAACATAAGTTCTGCATTTTATTCGAGGTACTGACAACTAATTTTAAGCTACTTAAACCAGTGACTGGCTTTTCTTTAAATGTCTCGAATGCAATAGGCAGCTGAATTGGAAGCATTTCCTTCAATGAAATTCACAGCATTTTGTTGTGCGTGTGCCAAATGCAAGAGAGCCTGTGAAAACACAGCCCTAAACATCTAATTTCCAAATGGGTGAAATGTCAATGGTTTCGATCGATCCTGGTAGGTAGCATAAACAGAAGGTGCATTAAAATAGGCGTGACAGTAACAAACACGATAGGCTTAGATGACAAAGACGGTGTCAGAGGCGTGACTGACACAAATTTCACGGAATGTCGGATCTGGACCCGCGAAATAACAGTTATGTGACCTTTCGGACAATTTTTGGTCCATGTCCAGCCAAGCAGATATGGATGAACAGGTTCGCTTAACGCTGGACACGGATGCTAACTTTAGCGATGATTTTGATTGTTCGCTTTGACACAGGCCAGGCCAACCTCCACCATTATTCCCACCAGAACCTTCAACTGGTCGGTGATAGTTACAAGGAAGCGTGTTAATGACCACACTCATAGAATTGGCCTAGATGAGTGACAAGGTAGCGTCGCCACGGAGGAGAGAGTTAATTTCAACCGTCGTATAGCTGCAATAGATGGGGAACTCTCCCTTTAGTATTTGGCGCATTTAAATTCAATAGGCTGTAGCGTTTCACGCAAGCGAATTTAAAGTTCTTGCATTTGGACCTGTGTTGGAGCGAGCTAAGCAATTCGTGCGCGAAAAAGCTGATGGTATACGGGAAAAAAGGGAAGACGTGGAAGAACAATGTTGAACAGGTAGTCACCAGTAGTAGCAGTTGCCTATGTGTGCATTTTGAATAGATTTTCCTAAACACCGCTTTTTGGCAAAGCCATTGTACCCCTCTTAAAGTCACCTTGAGTGCATACTACTCTAGTCACAACTACTAATTTGTGGTCCATAAAAGGAGTGAAATCCCGAACAGCTTCCTCCGAATTGAAAAGGAACTATGAAGCGCAGTGAGTTGGTGGACTGTAGGTGGAGCATCGACCAGCGTCGAGCACTGATTATTCCAAAAGCCATTACCGCTCACCGTTTACTCCCATTCACGCAACAGAAGGAAGCCTCTTTTGTTGACGCCCACTGCTAATGGTAGCATGGAAATCGTCCTTCACCTTGTTAGCAGGTAACTGCGCAACCAATGAGAACACATGGGATTGGAAGGAAGTCATCTCCAAGACAATGGCATTTTGGCGTAGAGGGAGTTCGTTTGCGTCTGGATTATTGCATGCTCGTCCCTGATTCGTAACATCTGATTTGCACCAACACCACGAAGAGCGAATGATTGGTGACGAAAAATGGGATCTCTGATGTTAATTGAGCTGCGGCATGTGTTGAGCGTATGAACATTACAAAACCCGCCCCATTCTCTCAGACCCTTATTTATCGCTAACTCAACCCCTTCTCTCTCGCTCCCCGATAGGCGCACGGAATGGCAATGGGGGTGATGACTCAAGAGTACTTGGTTCTCCTTAAAGTACCCGATTGGACGATTGCAATCTGCAAGGCGGACTTCTTTCTCTACTCTTTAGACTCCTCTGCTTGATCGTTGTTTGAATCAAGTTCCCTCAATTGGAGACGTCATGATGGATTTTAAGCATTTGCTGAAAACTAGGCTCATCCCTTCCTCCTTTCGCCATTACTATTGTGCTGCTCCCTGGACATCACTGTAATTTCTCCCTCTGTCTTCGGTGCTATGGATGCTCATGATGAGCCTGTGCTCGGCATGAATCATGGCAGATTGACCCGTTGCCCCTTTCCTTCCTCCTTCTCACTCTGAGGGACTTGTAGCTCGTGTCTCCTAAAAGGCAACTTTGGGGCCGCCATTCATCACTCAATAATGCTCAATCATTGCCAAGCTTATCGCTGCTGCCACCCGTGGTCGATTAAAACAGAAAGCTGTTCCACTTCGCCGAGTATACCATGGAATAGATTGCTTATGCTTTCCTTCCGTCGATTTGAAGCTGCGCTTACCGCGAAAGTAAACTTTACTATATTCTGACCCTTTTACTTTACAAATCAATGCACCAGATGGATGAGCTCATCTACGAAGATACCCGCTGTGTGCTCTAGGTCTTAAGGGAGAACGTCACGTGGACTAGGCACTGTCACACTGTCGATGCCATGGACGTAGTCTATGCCTTCAAACACCAGTGTTATTCCCCCTAAGCCCTCGGTAGCTGGAGAGTGTAGTAGGCAAAGATGATGCTGCGATGACCCACTTCAGAGCCACCTTCAAAACCACATTTCACATTGCCATGCGGGAAGTTACCAGTTTGTCTAATAAATTGACTTTTCCCTTTGGCAGGTGCCAATATTAACTCCAGTCAAACTGAGTGCTTGAAGCAGTTACCCACAAATACGGCTTCAAAGCGCGCATATCTGGGACCCATATTGAGAGAGTTGGCACGTAGACCAAAGCGTATTGCAGCAGTGCAGGATCCACTGATAGAGGGGTTGGTGCAGGTTGGGCATGCTGTGGAGCATAGACTGGAGGACAGCTGGATCCATGGCTTGCACTAGCGTGGGATAGAGTAGGAAGTAGGGCGGATTCACGATTCGCTCAACAGAACCAGTGAGTGGGTTATAGGTTTTGATCGTGTAGAAATACACCAGCTCACCGTCCATCATCACATGCGTAGGAACGTTGTTGTCTTGCATGAACTTCATCAGCATTAGAGCATGATGGCCTCGCGCCCCGCTTCTCGCCCCTCGCCCTTCGCCACCCATGCAGGACCCAACTCACTGCACCTCCCTCTCGAAACACAACTCCTCTTCCTTCCCCCTGGGTTGCGCTTCTGCACCTTGCCGCCCCATACCTTTGGACTTTGATCGCCTTCAGGAAAAATTGTATTTCGCCACCTTTCATCTCATCAATAATGTACTACTTGGAAATGGGAAAAGCTGATGTGCAACAGTTGGAAAAGAAAAGTGTTAGAACACACAGGTAAGGCTTTTGTTGCATACCCGCGCAACACGCCAAGCAGATGGAGAACGCAAGTGTCCTCAACATGATTTGTCCCTATGCCCCTAAAATGCCTACTATGCATGCATAAACGGCTTACGTTGAGGGAGTTGTGTTACTTAAGCCTCTACCACAATTCTCCTGTCACGACTATAATGTTGCTCTGTTAAAGTCAGAGTCCAGAGCTGTAAAGTTGACTAATGTTACAACGTACATCGTTCCATAGTAAAGTGGTTGCGAATTTGTGAATCTAAGTGCAGGCCTAAAATGTTGCAGACAAGAATGAAGCATTTGGCAGGATAACCTGCTGCTTAGAGCTCGTTGAAACTATAAAAAGGATGAACAGAGTCGGCCTGGTGCTAAACCCAGGATTGGCAAATCAAATGCGTTTATACTCTGGGGTGGAACAGGACAGTTGTTCAACTTACGTCTCTATAAGTGAGGAGGTGTACACGTAACATGCGAATTACATGCTCTGAGAAGACGTTTAACGTAAGCGAAAATGCTCACGCAGCCAGCATGGCCCCCTAAGACCTACAAGCAATGATCGCACGGATGCCAGAACTCGCCGACGTGGTGGCGAGCATGGATCCTTCACTGCTGCAGTCCATTATCGCCAGTGTGCCAAACGTCGACAGCATCGTGTTTGGTGCTGATTTCCACGTGGGTGGCAGCAAGGTTTCTCATGCGCGCAGCCACAAGCATGCTAGGCGGAAGTCGAGTGCTGTAAAGCAAGAGCCTGTGGCCACGCCATCGAGGTCTGCCACCATTAGCACCAGCACCACCACTGATACAACACCTACTACTACTACTACTACTACTACTACTACTACTACTACTACCACTACTACTACTACTAGTACACCGACCACGACTGCACCTACTACCGCATCTGCCACTGCTAAGGCTATTGCTACCACTTGGGCACCCACTTCCACTACCTCGGAGCCTACTGCGACAACGTCAGAGCCTTCCACCGGGACGCCTGATTCACCCAACCTCATGGATGTCAGTGTGACACAGTCCATTTTATTCAGTGTGCCCAGTATTCCGCCTCAGTATGCCAAGATCTTGCTCAACGTGCAGCCGCGCTTCGTTGAGTGCGTAGTCGAGGAGCATGAAGACCTCGCAGCTCCCCTAACCAACATGAGTGCGCAGACGCTTCACTACGTGACTGAGCATGTGCCCCGATTTGGCGCACTTCTGTCCAACCTGTCCTCCACCACATTGGAGGCGGTGCTCGACAAGGTGTCGGATGGCGACATTGTCGAGTACTTGGGAGGTGTGGATGATGAGGAGGTTCGAGCTCTGGTGGCCGAGGTGCTGTCGCTGGCGAAGCATGCATCTGTGGAAGCGATGACGACTGCGGTGCCTCTGAAGGAAAAGGAGGAGAAGGAGGGGAAGTGAAGAATACGGAAGAGGCACTGACAACGGTTGCACCTGAGACACCTCTTTTGACGGATAAGGAGCTGGAATTGGAGCACTCCAAATCACCCATCATCGATAGGGTTCTCGGCATCTCGTCTTCCAGACAGCTTGACATAACGCGTGGTAAAGTGCCTGACGTTGCATAAACCTTGATCAATCTGGACTCTTCGAGGCAGGAATAGATTAATTCTCGTCTCCTAATGCCATCGTCACAATCGATGAATTGGTCGACGTAGCGCGTGACGGTATATTTTCGGCATGCTGTGAAGGAGACGTAATTTCGGCTGGCTGCCGCGATTCGCCTTCCGTTCGTCTGGGTGCCAACATATCTATCACCGAGCGAGAGCGGAATGATAGCCTTGCACAAGCGTCCCCTCCAACAAGAGGGGAGTTGTCAACACCTATTGGTGCGAGACTGCTCCAGCTTACTTGATCACACTCTTACGAGGATTTGTCGATAGGGCACTGATTCAAGCGTTGCGGGTGCTAGTTCTCGTAGGCAACTAGGACGATCTCCGTTCAGCGCTACACATCATGACTTCCTGCTGCACTTCATCGATGTCAGCGTCTTCGTCTATTTTGCACTCTCGTCCAACGGCCCCATCTTGGCAACCAGGTTGCCACACTCGGCTGAATGTGTGCACGCTGTTGCCGAGGTTGATTGTGTCGTTGGGCTCCAAGCACTCACACATATTCGCTTGCATTTCTCATTAGCACAGTGGTGTGAATCATGCACCACATCCATTTGACGCCTGTTGCAATTCATCGCGTGTGACATTGTCACACCTAAAGCATCTCAGAATGCAAGTGAAGCCGTAATGCTGATGCAGAGTAGCTCATGCCGACATACGGTAGGGCTTGGGAGCTACTGCCATTGGAAGCTGTGTGAAAAGCTGTATGCGCGGCGATAAACAGAAGTTAAACTCTTAGACTTCTACCTCTACATGGGCTTGCCTTCATTTCTGTCACCACGTCAGCAGCAATCTTGTCCTAGTTACTGTTTCTGCTGTTTACAACCACGCTTGTGGAGCCTCCCATCACACAAACGCAGTCTGTTCATATGGCTATGAAAGTGTCACGCTGACGTTTCTTTTCCACAGCGGAGGAGCTAGTGATTACTGCATAGTGCTTTGAGCGAATTGAATGGAAAGAGGGAAATTTCAAAATACTCCCATGTTGCATTCTACTGGAGGGCAGGTTTGCACTAAACCACGCGGCCGAAATCAACACCAAAACAGCACCCGTAGTGGTTTCCAGCAGACCTGTCCGTTCACATCCATTCGTCCAAAAGGTCACACAACCGAATTTCAGCTGGCTGCAATCTCACGCTCCGTGAGCTTTACATCGGTCACTCCTCTAATACCGTCGGTGTCGTGCTAGCTCATCATGTTTGTCAAAACGCCACCTATTTTACTGTCGGTTCTACCTATGCTGCCAACTGAGAGCATTCAAGGCCAATATTTATGTGACTTCTGTGAAAATAGGTGCTGTAGTGATAGCGTATTTCTCAGGTCTCCCAGCTTCATGCGTACCTGTGGTACTCAGAATAGGTAACAACATCCGTGAGCAAGATTTGCAGAATAATTATGCAAAATATAGAGGATCAAATTGAGAGAGTGTTCTCACTTGGAACAACCGGACCAACTCTCATTAGCACAGGTTGCCTCGAATTCTGCCCACAACTGGATGTGGGATAAGAGACGAGTAGCTAAGCTGTTGCTTGCCGAAATAAAGCGAATGAATTGGCAATGCACGAGTCCTACCACTATGTTAACCAGAAATGCACGAGGATATGTGTGAGTGCTTGGAGCCCAACGACACAGTCAACCTCGGCAACAGCGTGCACACATTCAGGCGAGTGTGGCAACCTGGTTGCCAAGATGGGGCCGTTGGACGAGAGTGCAAAATAGACGAAGACGCTGACATCGATGAAGTGCAGCAGGAAGTCATGATGTGTAGCGCTGAACGGAGATCGTCCTAGTTGCCTACGAGAACTAGCACCCGCAACGCTTGAATCAGTGCCCTATCGACAAATCCTCGTAAGAGTGTGATCAAGTAAGCTGGAGCAGTCTCGCACCAATAGGTGTTGACAACTCCCCTCTTGTTGGAGGGGACGCTTGTGCAAGGCTATCATTCCGCTCTCGCCCGGTGATAGATATTTTGGCACCCAGACGAACGGAAGGCGAATCGCGGCAGCCAGCCTACGCGGTAGAACACTTGCATGTACGCCTCACAATTTGCCTTTTCATGTTCTGCGTCGATTGGATAGAAAGCGAGAGCAAGTGGGAAGACTGCTAACGCGGTGGGGCTGTTTTACAAAGTGCTCCTCTGGTCAAGCGATACTGCACACACGATGCAGTAGCATGCAGCACTTTGTGAGGAGGTGCAAAGCGCGTCTTACTCTGTTCTGCAAATTTGGACTCGTCGATGGTCAGCAGCTGTCCCATGTCTGTGCTGCCAATCTCACTTGTTCCATGCCACGGAGAAAAAGTGCAAGCAGTGCAGTAGTTGTGTTCGCAGACGACGACAGGTGTCTGCGACACGGTGAGAGAAGTGAGCGGTGCTTGGTAAAAAATTGGCGTTGCGGGATACGCCTCCATGCCTCACCGATGTTGGTGCTGAGAGAGCATTTACAATGGCACAGGAAAGAGAGTTCAGACCTACGTCACCAGCGCAGAGGCTGACGTGGAGGCGGTTGGAGAGACTGGCAAAGCACTTTTCGCTACAACCATACTGAGTGCCAGAACACCGGAAAGAGGAAAGGACCGATGGATGCACTGACAACTGCATCGGTATTCCCAAGGGGCAATGGGTGGACCGCTAGTGTCGTCGCCAAATCCCTCACTAAAACGCCCATTTGGATGCTGCCCATTTGCACCTCATCATCCTCATCATCATCACCCAGCATCACTTATTTACGGGTGCGCGTGACAAGTGAAATGCACGCGGAATTTCGCGTCCCTCGCGAAGACTCTGAATGGCCCATCCAACCACAGAGTGGTGCTACAGAATGGCGTATGAGATATATGCCATAACGCATTGGCTGTAAAGCGTTTGCGTTAAAATGAAAACCAAGCATGGCAAATGCGCAGCAGCAGATAATGCACAATCCGAATCACGAATACAGTGGTGCACTGGGAAGGTCGCAATCATAAACTGCATGCTATGATGGTGACAGAGTCGAACATGAGGGCAGTGCGACCTGTGAACGCACGAATCTGGGGTCAGTGAGGCGCAACAAAATGGAACCACTGATCTGCTGTGACCGTGGCACCCCTTCCACATGCGTCCATAAAAGCACACACCGAAATTGAGAGCATCACATCATCGCGATGAGTCTGGCTTGTGCTGTGATTGCTGTGTTGGGCTGCCTCACAGTTGGTGCTTTCGGCTATCCCAAACAGCCTATGTTTCCGCATTGTCAATTGCCGGTGTGCTATTTCGGTGCAAATACCGGCTACGAGTGCCACAACGGGATGTGCGACTACGTCTGTTGGGATTCGCTGTGCCACGGTGCCGGAAACATCATCTTCCCGCAGAACGGAATGCAGGAGGCGTGGGGCAGTGGAGCTTTCGGTAAGGAAGGCTGCTACGGTGGCAACTGTGGCTACTGGAGCGGATGCGAGGAAGGCAAGTGCAAGGATTTCTACGACTTCAAGCAGTGTCAAGCTGACGAGTGCACCAGTGGAGCATTCAAAGGCTATGGATGCAGCGCCGGTGACAAGTGCAACGTTGTCTGCAACGGTGATGTTTGCCACTCAGTTGACAATTATGGCAAATTCAACCAACCGCCAATAGCCACACAGCAGGAACCAGGCTACGGACATGCGATTGATGGCTACGAGTCGAGCGAATCGAGCGTGAGCAAGAAGGCGGTGGCAGAATTTTTGGCCGATGTGCATCCCGATGATTTGGAAACGCTCGTCGAGTCAGCACCAAACATCGATGAAGTTATTGCCAGCCTTGATGGCGAAGCTATTGCAAGCATTTTCAAGAAGCTGCCGAACGCAGGCAAAGTGCTGAGCAAGTTGAAGCCCGAAACAATTCGGTATGTCGCTTCGAAGTTGCAGGGCGAAGTGCAAGGTCCTCACGAGCCCGGGAAGAAGTCAGCTCCATGTGATGTGTGCAGTGAGTTGGGCCCTGGTTGGGTGGATGTGGGCGGCGTGGAGGGCGACGCCGCTCTAAGACTGATGAACTACATGCAGAGCAATAATGTTGCCATGTATACACTGCCCAGTGGTACACAGTTCTATGCCTTGAGCAACATGATGTTGCCTGGTGGGCCGACCTATGATCCTGTGATGATGGGTGGTGGGTATGATTATAGCTCTGACCCCATAGTGCTCTATGGTGTGCCAGGCCACGACTACCCCATGCATCCGCACGTCCGATTGCTAAGTCCTCCCACTCGGGTGCCTACCATCGATGTAAATGCAATCAAGTCAGCGCTTGTGAATGCTCCCAACTTGCGTCAACTTGTGCTCTCCATGAATCCACTACTACTGCAGTCCGCTTTGAAGTTTGTACCGGAACTTTACAGTTTCGCTTCTAGCGTGGACCCACTCACGTTGCAATCAATTGTTGCAGGGTGGCCAAACATCAAGGAATTCGTGGCAAGTATGAATCCGAGGCTTATTCAGTGGATCATCTCCAATATACCCAACTTCGATGCCGTCTTGCAAAGCATCTATTTAGCAAGTAATGAAGCTCAAGTGCCTGGTAAGAGGGCCGAGGAGCCTAGTGCGGTTGGGCCTAGTGCTACGACGTCAAAGCCCTCCACTGGGACGTCCGGTCCGATAGGTGGCGTCAGTCCCAAGGTTGCCCAAGAAATTCTGTCAACTGTGCCGAGTATTCCGCCTCAATTCGCCAACATCTTGTTGAACGCGGACCCGGCCTTCGTTCAATACATAGTCGAAAACCACCAAAACCTCCACGCTCTTCTGGCCAACATGAACACACAGACACTGCAATACGTCACCGAGCACGTTCCTGCATTTGGCGAAATGGTGTCAAAAATGAGTTCCGACACGCTGGAAATGGTGTTCCACAAACTGCCCAACATCACTAAATACCTGAACACCTTGGAATTCGAGGTAGTGCAAGCCCTCGTAGCGAAAGTGCCTTCTCTTGCGAAACACGCACCTCCACAACCGACCACGACTGCATCGCCGGCGAGTTCAACACTCCAGTCGGTGGTGGAAGGGAAGGTTGTGGAAGAGGTGACGCCAGCAGCAGCTGCGACGGAGGCGTCTGCATTCACAGACAAGGAGCTAGAAATGGTGCGTGACTTGGTCAATTTGGGGCCATCGAAGCTGGCATCTATTAACTCACATCTATCCAACACAACCAGGATGCTCGAAGAAGTGACGACCGAACCGATTGCAGTGCCTCTTTCAGAGTCGAAAGAAGGCGTGGTGGGGGAGGAGGTGAAGGAGGCTAAGCCTAATGTGGGGAGTGGGGAGAAGGAGAGAGCGGAAGGGATAGAGCCTGAAGAGGAGCAGAATGCGGAGCAGAAAGGGGAGAAGAAAGACGAGGAGCCTAAGTCGGAGGAGAAGGAAGAGGAGGAACCTAAGTCGAAGGAGGAGGAGGAAGAGGAGGAGCCTAAGTCGGAGGAGGAGGAAGAGGAGGAGCCTAAATCGAAAGAGGAAATAGGGGAGGGGCCTAAGTCGGAGGAGGAGGAAGAGGAGGCGGAAGTGATGACTACGGATGGGACACTGACAACGTTTGCAACTGAGGCACCTTTACTCACGGACGAGGAGCTGGAACCGGTGCGCTCCACATTACCCCTCATCGACAACGTACTCAGCGTCTCGTCGTCTTCCGGACAGCTTGCCGTAGCGCCTCATAAAGCATCAGACGCTGCCGTGACCTTGACCAATCTAGACTCGGCGAAGCTGGAAAACATTGGTTCAGTCTCTCCAATACAATCGTCCCAATCGATGAATTGGTCGACAGTTGGTGAAGGTGACGGTGCTGTTGGCACAACTGTTCCCCATTAGCAGTGGTTTCTCTTCCAACATGCACTGTCTGCCCTTATGTGTTCTTTGTGCTGATCGATCATTCCTAGACGTTTACAATAAATGTTTGCTGTGTGGTCACATTTCCTGCTCGACATTTGATGGGACGTTCGAATACTCATGCGGAGTTGGAATAGACTGGATGGATCTCCCGTGCGCGCAAATGAAAATACTGCTACTGGAGGGAAATGCTGGTATGGATTAGGCAAGGAGAGTTGGTTTTCACTTCATCATTGGTCAATGCTGGTGCTCAGCTAACCGGTAGGCGTTGTGCTAGCAAACAGTGCTGAGGAGGCGTTGGTGAAGGCCATCTCCGGAAGGCACCCATGCATGCATTGGCGTTGGTACGAAATCAGCTGTGCTGTCGGACCAACTGCGCGAGGATCTGAGTTGAGAGGTGTGTGCAGTCAAGAGTGGCAGGTGAAGTGGCAGTGTAATCCAAAGGAAGGGCATTATTTGATTAGGAGGAGCGGGGAAGTGGTAGTGGGTAGCCGTGTGCATTAAGCGGCAACGTTGTGACAAGCAGCACTCCTCATGGCTTCATGCCACCACTTCGTCGTGGCACTATGGGGAGAAGTCTGAGGGGTTCCTTCCTTGGTCATCGAAGCGAGCCACACTCGGGGCCTATAGACAAACTCAATCTTGAGAAGAGTTTGAGTGAGTTCGGTGTGCTGATCGTCCTCACACAACGCCCGCCCAACTCCCTTCTCCCCTACTCAATCGGGGTGTGACGGCTGTGCGGACGGGTTGCGAAGCGCCTTCAAGTCGGCTGGTGAGATGGAATATTTGGGTGATTAGTAGGCTATAAGTTGCTGGTCCGTGGTCTCGCCATTCACGTCCAAATAGTTTTGGGCATTAAGGGTGAATGCGAAGGAGCCATGAACCAGACGGGCTTCTTCGTTGTCCAATTGGGCTTACTGACTTGGACGACATGCCGTTTGTATTAACCAACACGTGTTGAGCGAGTGAAGCCTGCTCACGTCGAGTTGCATGCACGTAGTCGGCCAGTCATCGACATCTCGCCCGCGGATTCTAAACATGACCAGCATAACCGTTGGTTAGTCGACATTTTAGACACGTCTCCTGCCGTGTGTTGGAACAGATCTTTTTTAAGGCAGGCTATGGACGCTAATTTTACACGCGATTTTGATTATCCCTTAAGCACCACTCCACCTCGCACTCAGCCTCATATACTCAATCTCCTGATTAATGCACCTTCCAAAGAGACTTGCGTTACTTGGCAGTGCATCCGTAATAATGGCTGAAACTAGGAGTGCGGTTGCAGTTCAGTTCAGTCCTTCTTCATTAGGGCGAATCAGTCATTGGCTTATTGGAGGTCAGGCATTGTAAATGTGGCAGTTCTTTCATGGTTGATGGCTTTGGCTATCCGGAAACGAGCAATCTCATCATGTCAGAGATCTGTAGGCTACAGATGTCGAGATGGGATTTGCGACTGTGTCTACTAGAAACGCCGTGGAGTCCACAGTAGGCAGGGCCGCTAGGGTGGAAGCTGCAACTACGGGGTTGGACACAAGGAAGGGAAATACGAGGCCTTCTACGCGTCAGTGAACCATTCTAAGGCTTCGGTCTCATCCCTAGGCTTTGAAGCAGGGCAATGTGAAATGTGGTTTAGAAGGTGGCTCTGAAGTGGGTCATCGCAGCATCATCTTTGCCTACTACACTCTCCAGCTACCGAGGGCTTAGAGGGAATAACACTGGTGTTTGAAGGCATAGACTACGTCCATGGCATCGACAGTGTGACAGTGCCTAGTCCACGTGACGTTCTCCCTTAAGACCTAGAGCACACAGCGGGTATCTTCGTAGATGAGCTCATCCATCTGGTGCATTGATTTGTAAAGTTAAAAGGGTCAGAATATAGTTAAAGTTTACTTTCGCGGTAAGCGCAGCTTCAAATCGACGGAAGGAAAGCATGAGCAATCTATTCCATGGTATACTCGGCGAAGTGGAACAGCTTTCTGTTTTAATCGACCACGGGTGGCAGCAGCGATAAGCTTGGCAATGATTGAGCATTATTGAGTGATGAATGGCTGCCCCAAAGTTGCCTTTTAGGAGACACGAGCTACAAGTCCCTCAGAGTGAGAAGAAGGAAGGAAAGGGGCAACGGGTCAATCTGCCATGATTCATGCCGAGCACAGGCTCATCATGAGCATCCATAGCACCGAAGACAGAGGGAGAAATTACAGTGATGTCCAGGGAGCAGCACAATAGTAATGGCGAAAGGAGGAAGGGATGAGCCTAGTTTTCAGCAAATGCTTAAAATCCATCATGACGTCTCCAATTGAGGGAACTTGATTCAAACAACGATCAAGCAGAGGAGTCTAAAGAGTAGAGAAAGAAGTCCGCCTTGCAGATTGCAATCGTCCAATCGGCTACTTTAAGGAGAACCAAGTACTCTTGAGTCATCACCCCCATTGCCATTCCGTGCGCCTATCGGGGAGCGAGAGAGAAGGGGTTGAGTTAGCGATAAATAAGGGTCTGAGAGAATGGGGCGGGTTTTGTAATGTTCATACGCTCAACACATGCCGCAGCTCAATTAACATCAGAGATCCCATTTTTCGTCACCAATCATTCGCTCTTCGTGGTGTTGGTGCAAATCAGATGTTACGAATCAGGGACGAGCATGCAATAATCCAGACGCAAACGAACTCCCTCTACGCCAAAATGCCATTGTCTTGGAGATGACTTCCTTCCAATCCCATGTGTTCTCATTGGTTGCGCAGTTACCTGCTAACAAGGTGAAGGACGATTTCCATGCTACCATTAGCAGTGGGCGTCAACAAAAGAGGCTTCCTTCTGTTGCGTGAATGGGAGTAAACGGTGAGCGGTAATGGCTTTTGGAATAATCAGTGCTCGACGCTGGTCGATGCTCCACCTACAGTCCACCAACTCACTGCGCTTCATAGTTCCTTTTCAATTCGGAGGAAGCTGTTCGGGATTTCACTCCTTTTATGGACCACAAATTAGTAGTTGTGACTAGAGTAGTATGCACTCAAGGTGACTTTAAGAGGGGTACAATGGCTTTGCCAAAAAGCGGTGTTTAGGAAAATCTATTCAAAATGCACGACATAGGCAACTGCTACTACTGGTGACTACCTGTTCAACATTGTTCTTCCACGTCTTCCCTTTTTTCCCGTATACCATCAGCTTTTTCGCGCACGAATTGCTTAGCTCGCTCCAACACAGGTCCAAATGCAAGAACTTTAAATTCGCTTGCGTGAAACGCTACAGCCTATTGAATTTAAATGCGCCAAATACTAAAGGGAGAGTTCCCCATCTATTGCAGCTATACGACGGTTGAAATTAACTCTCTCCTCCGTGGCGACGCTACCTTGTCACTCATCTAGGCCAATTCTATGAGTGTGGTCATTAACACGCTTCCTTGTAACTATCACCGACCAGTTGAAGGTTCTGGTGGGAATAATGGTGGAGGTTGGCCTGGCCTGTGTCAAAGCGAACAATCAAAATCATCGCTAAAGTTAGCATCCGTGTCCAGCGTTAAGCGAACCTGTTCATCCATATCTGCTTGGCTGGACATGGACCAAAAATTGTCCGAAAGGTCACATAACTGTTATTTCGCGGGTCCAGATCCGACATTCCGTGAAATTTGTGTCAGTCACACCTCTGACACCGTCTTTGTCATCTAAGCCTATCGTGTTTGTTACTGTCACACCTATTTTAATACACCTTCTGTTTATGCTACCTACCAGGATCGTTCGAAACCATTGACATTTCTCCCATTTGGAAATTAGATGTTTAGGGCTGTGTTTTCACAGGCTCTCTTGCATTTGGTACACGCACACCAAAATGCTGTGAATTTCATTGAAAGGACGTGCTTCCAATTCGGCTGCCTATTGCATTCGAGACATTTAAAGAAAAGCCAGTCACTGGTTTAAGTAGCTTAAAATTAGTTGTCAGTACCTCGAATAAAATGCAGAACTTATGTTGACAAAGGATGAAGTAGGTTGTGCCGTGATGCCCTAATTGCTTTCAACCCTTGGTGTGATTATGAGAGCACTTGAGACGCCTGCTGGACGTGACAATAACCCGAAGACCTTTTGCGTGTCGGCAAATCCTACTCAGCCCTAGTGCTGTGAATTCACTTGCATTCCGGAAGGTTAGGCCGTGATAGAACCACTGAGGATGAATGTGACAGGCGCTTGTGGGAAATTATCATTTCACATCGAAGCAATGCTTCAGTTTAATGCTGATGCTCTCGTTAGAACCAGCGTGAGCATTGTTTGACTTACGCTGTTTAGTTTCTTGCTTGTGTATGAGCAGGCACCCCCAATTCCAGTGATCAAGGCAACAAACCAACTGTTGAGAAGGGGATTCTCCTAGCACTTTCTTACCCCTCATCCCCTTCGTGTCTGTTGACTGTTGCTCAACCCATTTTCCAAGAACACTGTTCAGGCGACCGCCTATTTGGATTATTACCAACTCGCCTCTATCCCTGCGTTAGTTGTCAGCGTGACACAAACAGTGGCCTCATATTACTAGTGTGACGAATTTCATTTTGAGGACGATTGTGCTTTGCTTCCAATTCCCCTGTATCGTCATGGCCCGCTTTTGTTGGTCGCAATTTTACTCAGGATGCATGAAAACTGTTATCAGGAATTTGGTGAGATCTCCTAGGTCCGCATGTATTGCACCTTGCAAATGGAGTTGGGGGATTTAAATATTGCGGTGGGAGACGCACCAGCATTTGGTGATTCTTTCTGCGGAAACTAAGCGTTTCTGACGCCATAACACAATGATTTGAAGCAAACGAAGTCGCAGCTTCCACCGCGACAACTGTAGCCAGTGTGTGCACCACAATGGCACACTGGTCCCTGACACGGTGGGAATGTTGGTTTCATCGGATGGCCGAGGCCACCGTCTATGAAACAGCCAAACACGAAGGCAAGGGCACTCACTCAATTCATCTCATCTATGCTATGCTTCGGTTAGCAGTGCGCTACCTTATGCACCTTTAGAGAGGGCGATTCCAGTTCGTGCACAGAACACTGGTTCGTTGGCCTGGTAACTCCTCACAGACTCCCGATCCAACTGTTCGTTGACCACAATGACCTCATGTTTAAGTCTTGCCATCATGAAATGCGAGTTCGGAGAGCGATGTTTTGCTGTGCTCCATCACGTCCAACCTTTCCTAACGCCTCTGCAGTTGGAATGCGCTATTGCGAGATTTGTGCGCATCTCTATTCCAATGGACCACATGCAGCAGTAAGCATGCTTTTGCAATGCTGTGGCTCATTTCCAAGAAAATACTTTCCTGCTAGACACTTCATCGCACCCACACTAAGCGACGTTCACCCCAACCACAAGCTCCGTGCCTTAACCTGGGCCCACTGCAAGGGTGGGGCTTATTCTGACCCCTATCAAAAAGTGCACAGACCCATTGATTTATCGGTTGTTATGCGATCTCGTAATTAACTGTTATTGTGCAGTCGATACGAGCGCAGTCTCCAAAAAGGTGTCTGAGTGGATTATTCGATGATGACACCAGAGCTTCATTTTGCATCGTTTGCGAATGCTTGTGAAGGTCTCACTGCATCCATCATTCTTTTCTCCCCTCCGATGTTTTGCACCTTGGCACGGCTGTGAAGAAAAGGCGGTCTGCGGTCTCCTCAGTCCCCAAGAGATCCACCCGCACATTGGTGGCGTAGAGTATGGATCTCGACGCAAACCACCGTTCCTTAAATACTCCTGTTTGGCTAGCATTTGCGAGATAAGGGTAAGTTCTCTAGATACAAGGCTGTGTACTGCCACAAGCATGAGTGCCGTGCCTTCAGTACCCCGAAACAAAACGGGGCTTTAGAGAAACACTTGGAGCCTTGTGGAATCACCCACTATGCTAGTTATCAGCTGCGAATTCGTATTATGTCAAAATAAAATATAAGCGCTAATTTGAGTTCGCGATGATGTGGGCAAATGTTAAATGAGCATCTGAGGTGCGGATTTTAGCGGGATTGGCAAAAGCTCGGTTGGCTGTAGGTGCATTGAATGTTGATGCAGTTCGCAAAATGTTGCACAATTCCCGCGCTTGGTTCTTCTGCTTTGGGAAATTAGCATCGAATAGAAGCTCCTCACGGCTGTTAATAATTGATCGGAATCCCACGACATCTCATTGCACTGATACTCGCCTCTGTCCTGTCTGGAGGCCTCATGTTTCTGTTTGTAACTATGCGGATTTGAAGTACAAGTGCTCGTGCTGTGTTAGCATTGCTATGACCATGCACTACGAGCCGTCTGACACCCCATGGAACGCTAGAGATGGTGGGTGGCGAACAGTAGCATTCTGATGTGCATAATAACTCCTACCAATTGCATTGTGACAGGTTCTGCCACACCCATTCGCTTCTGCCTAACATGGGATTTGTCCTCAAAGTAGGTTAACAAATCATTCTGTTGGTGGCGCTCACAGGCGCCGTTGCCTTCATGCCGCTCTCGTCTGCACCGCTGGCGTTGTCATTTGTGGTTTTTGTGCTCGCCAACGTCAACTCTAATTTCACTGTTGATTCTCTTTACACCACTGAACTGAATGGTCCAAAACCATTGTGTTTTGGCTCTTCTGTGCAATTTGACGCCATTTTGAACAGAGATCTCCTCCTCCAACTGATGTTTGAGGGCACTGCACCAAACCCAACGCCTTTGTTTACTTCTCTCTAAACGCCCACATTTTGACACGATGAGGAGACGCTCGGAAGTTAAGCGCTCCCTAGCGCCCCTTGTTAGCTCAGTTTCAAATGTCACCATCAGTATTTGAAAGGCAAACACAGTCGACATCAACACGGCGTTACCGAGCATCGATAATTATCGGCGGCGCAGTGCTGTCCTCAAGACGAAGGCGGACATAATGCTGGTGCCGATGTGTCTTGCCGAGGTGCAGAAGGGCGTGTGAGGGAATACTGGCATGGGTCGAGGCCACGCCAAGTGGAAGTACAAAGGCGAAGAATTAATTGCCTGCGTAGCAAGTCCAGACAAAAAACTTGGCCGATCAGACTTCAAATTATAGTGGAAATGACTTATTCAAGTCCATCCGCTGCCACGCAAAATTTGGGGAAGTAGAATTGGAGTCTGCTGGTCACAGCTTCGACGCGCACAAGAAGATGGCTGCTTTGCCAATGGCGTTATTAATGTCCCAGCTTAGAGTAAATGAGCTACGCAGCAGTGTAGTAACATCCATTTCGCCTCCCTTGAGATCAGGGTGGCCCTTCGATGGTCGCAATAAATGTTTATTGCGTAAAATTCAATACTGGCTTCGACTGAATGGAGCAAATTACTTGTTGCTTGGAGACATGTATACTGAAGTGGGGAACCTGACACCTGCCGCCCGTTACCGATGAAATGCGCTGTCGACAACTTGTTTTTGCTAAGGCTTCACCCGTCTCTCTCGATTCCTTCACACTGGCAACAAATGAACTGCTGTTAAGGACTAACACTCAGAATTAATCACTAACGTGTGGGTTTGATTGCAACCCAACTGTAGTTGTTGCTAGGCACAAGCTTCGGTAATGGCATGGAGGATTTCTGAATCGCTACCTGGTAGGAATTCTTCAAGGTATGGCAGTCCTGCAATCATTGGGCCTAATGGATATAGGCCCATGTTGTTATGACAGCTGTCAAAGTGGACAGTTGAAGTTGACTCAAGTGCAGTACATTCGAAAGTACAGATTGAAGGTGATGTAGACCGGTGGTGGACACGGATTCACAAGAAGATCATTGTATCTTCATGATCCCGCAGTTCACTCACTTCTTGCTAGCCATAGTCGTTTCATCAACTATGCCATTTGCAACATCCATCCTTCCTTTTTCTCTGTCGAGGAATTTATGCAATCTGGCACACAAATTCGAAACTGCATCAAGCTCCATTTCGGACCTCACATCATCACCGAATCACTTACCTCCGGTACTTCTGAGACACTTGCTTCACTCTCCCAGTCTTCGAGTCTGGTGGTTATTCCAAAAGATTTCGCTGCTGCCCTTCAAGGCATTCTCAAGTCCTTAAAGTGTAATTCTAATCAAGTTATGAGAGCTGCCTGCTTGCTTCCCATATATCTAGCTCATGCATAGTATGCATGCTTCAAAGCCTAGCGATGAGACCGAAGCCTTAGAATGGTTCACTGACGCGTAGAAGGCCTCGTATTTCCCTTCCTTGTATCCAACCCCGTAGTTGCAGCTTCCACCCTAGCGGCCCTGCCTACTGTGGACTCCACGGCGTTTCTAGTAGACACAGTCGCAAATCCCATCTCGACATCTGTAGCCTACAGATCTCTGACATGATGAGATTGCTTGTTTCCGGATAGCCAAAACCACCAACCATGAAACAACCAAGTATAATGGTAAAAGCACTCTCCACACCCATTACAGACATGGCACGCTTTCCTGAGTTTCCTGTGCCCTTTTACGAATCACTAAGTTTTGACCTGGAGCTATTCTCGTGACGGAATTGACCTCAAGCAAGCAATCAAAATCGCGAGCAGGAGGAACATCCGCAACCCATTGTGATGAGGCGACTCCCACAGCACTCGTCCAAGCTAATATAGCACACGGGCTGTTCTGAAGGTCAAGCAACTTGTGGTTCACTGGATCCATCCACGTGGTTCACTTGCATTATGTTGTTAGCATCCATATCACTTCAGTAGCACACAATGTCATCTTGCATGTCCCTGTTGCAGCTGATCTACTGTTGATTCAGGCTACGCTACTGACTGGGATGCCCGAAACTACGCTACCAGTGCCCTGTGAAAGCGAAGGGATTTGTTACAGAGCTGTCACAGATTTCCAAGCATGCGGCAGGTCTGCAATGCACTGATCCAATGCGTAAGCAATTAGTTGCTCCTTTTGCACGCAATGCTAGTGCAAAGCAAAGTGTTAGAACTCCTGTGACAGGCTGTGATCAGCTGTGTGGCCCTCCCACCTGTCCACTGGGCATGAGCACACTCATCCAGCTCCCAATGTTCCACTTGCATATGTCGGTTAATCGAGGTGTCTGGCATGATATCTCCATCGGTGAACTGTGTGATTGGAAGCTCGACCGCATTCACACCACTCGCTGCTCACATTGTAAAGAGGGAAACACATCTGCTTGAATGCTCTACACAGCGCTGGAAGCAAGTCCAACTCTGTGTGGAACATCGCGAATGAGTGCAACACTGCGCTTTGGCCATTATGAAATAAGTTCAATGGAATGGTTTTCCTCCAATTTGTGCCTCGAAGATGATGAAGCGCACCAAATTCATTGTCGCTGTTGCTGCGGCAGACTACGCGCTTCAAATCGTGTCAAATAATCACAGAACCTGCAAAGGTTTCGGAAGGCGGTATAGATTTGAAATGACCTAGCATAGTCTAGACGTGAAGTGGTTGCTATAGCTGATCAAAGTCGACTCAGGTGAATGGGTCTCCTTCAATGTTGCAAGGCAAATGCATTTTCCTTGTGCAGACCTCTGGTCTTGTCTAAGCAAAACGCTCTCCAACCACTGAAAATAGATGGAGATCGTCTATCAACTTCTTTTTATCTTATGAAAGACAGAAGCTGTGCTGGCAAAAGAGGTCCTGAATCCCATTACCTTTCTACCCATTCCAGCATCTGCCGCTTCAGTCTGGATACTACTACTCTGCTAAGTGGTCATTGTTGATCTACAGCACCCATATCTCTTCCTCAACCATAAAAGGCTCACATATTCAACAAGCAGTGGAACTAGTTGACCCATAGTGAAAAGGCCTTCCCCATTTGTATGCATTCTTCCTATTCTTATTTAAGTATTGGCATGGGTTCACATTCTTCGCCACCAAGGGAGCTTATTGACCACTGAGAAAGGACTACTGTCTCCCGTCATTTCTCCCTCACATCCTTCTGGACCTGCTGGTCATCCTTTTGCTTACACCTCAGGCACCAAGATAAGGCAACTAACGAAGTGCCTGAAGGACCGCTGTCTTCCATAGAATCACCGTGAAGTGTAAGGCCGATTTAGGTTATGATTTTGTGCCTCCGTCCAGCGTTATCAATCCATCGGCTTGATGGATAGTGGACGCTCTGCTCAGCTGCAGGATATCCGTCGAGGCGCATAATATTAGAATGTGTAGACCCACCTACCACGTCCTCTGGCCTGCCCATTCATTGAAGCAGTGGACCTTGGTGGGCACCGACAAACGACTCTGTGGTTTTGTGCAATGACTTGCCTGCGCGAAGAGCCTTCATTCAATGTCGATTGTGTGATTTGGTGAAGGAAGGCTTGCTCGAGTTGCAGGAAGTGACTGACCAAGGCTTTGTGGCCTTTGCCCTCGGCGCTTCACTACAGACATCCTCTGTAGGGTGAATGAACATTGTCCTCGGTTGTTCGTGCACATTCATTCTCATACTTCATTTACCACTTTCACATAACCCCGTTTTCACATACCAACCCGCCCGAGCATCGTTTTCTTCTTCTGCGACGCAATCCTCCGTGCTTACCGGTCAGGCGGCAGTATTTTACTCTTGAAAGTTACTTGCTTCCAACCAGTAAATTATGCTGAGAAAGATTGATGAAGAGTGCATTAATTGCTCGTCTTATCTGCTGACGACTTGTGGATTGCACAGTACTTACTCGAAGCAGCATAGCGTCTCTACACCTAAAGCATTCCTGCTGAAAACACGGGCCTAACACCTTCAATCCACAGTCACTCGGCAACTAGCAATTAATGTCTCTGGTGTTCCGCTGCTATATTTGGCAAAGTGGCATCGGATACATAAATACATGCAATCGGTTCCACTTACACAGGTACAGGCAGTCACTGGACCTGCGAATCGACCGCCTCCTAGTTGGTGAATCAGCCGAAAGTGGAACACTAAACCATACTGGATAGATTAGTCGACGTGGCAAGAGGAAGGCATGGAAGCTCCACATAAGCGGTTCCCACGTTTCGTAGGTTAAGCACTGTCTGATGAGTCAATTCAAAGCAATCCTGTGGTGCTCACTAAACAACTGATTTCTGTCCAATTGCCTCATGACATTGTGCTCATATAGTGCGTCACTCAAAAGCTAATCCTCTCAAAGTGTCGCAGCTACAAGCAACAGCAACAACAACAACAGCA
The DNA here is from genome assembly GCA_001923025.3 of Taenia multiceps. Classification (NCBI taxonomy): domain Eukaryota; kingdom Metazoa; phylum Platyhelminthes; class Cestoda; order Cyclophyllidea; family Taeniidae; genus Taenia; species Taenia multiceps. The sequence continues at coordinate 3,728,343 of CM010311.1, forward strand.
GCAAATGCTTGAGCTATAATCGTCTTCACTCAAAACGGCATGTCAGAACAAGCGAAGATTCAGATCGTCAAGACATAAATCTTGGAAACCCTTGACCCTTCAATCTAGCATCACAGCTTCGGCATAAAATGAATGCTTTATAAACGGATGCACTGCCAAGTAACGCAAGTCACTTTGGAAGGTGCATTAATCACGAGATTGTGCATATGAGGCTGAGTGCGAGGTGGAGTGGTGCTTAAGGGATGATCAAAATCACCTGTAAAATTAGCGTCCATAGCCTGCCTTAAAAAGATCTGTTCCAACACATAGCAGGGGACGTGTCCAAAATGTTGGCCAACCAACTTCTATGCTGGTCATGTTTAGACTCCACGGGCGTGATGTCGGTGAAGTCTATAACACTGTCACAGTCATGCAGGATTTACGAATTTGCGACTGTGGCCTATTTTATCAACAAATTTGTCTACGCTACCGACTCGGATCGCCCAAAACCACTACGCTTAGACTCAAAGTGAAATTGATTGTCCATATTATCCAGTTTCCTAGATTCCTCAAACATTAGATGGAACTGAGATGCTTGGCTGCTTTTATTTCTCACGAAATACATGCTCGAAACATTAAATTGAAACACCTGTAGTCGGCTGTGACCCGTGCTCCACCTCGCTCACTCGCTCATCCGCCAGGTTCAAACGAACCCACTCTGCTTCTCCACTTCCACTCACATACGTCAATCAATTAGGATGTCTGGCTTGATACCTCCGTCAATGACTGCGCGGCAAAGTTGATCTTGATGGAACTCACACTGCCCGTCCATGAGACCTAGATGATAACATTTGGACTCACCGATTGTGACAAGAAATCCAACTCACTTTAAGTGCTTCTCATTCCCCGGTAATACGTCCGATTCTCTGTGTTTAACTGGCACATGTGCAACAAATTCCGCGTTGGCCACTGTGGATCAAATGAAATGGAATGGTGTTCCCAAAGATGATGCGTAAAAAGAAGTGGAGTGGGCAAAACATTTCTTTCCAACGGTGTCAAATGACCGAAGGACGTGTGAAGGTTCCGATAGGTGGTTTACATTTGCAACGTCAGAATGACTTGAGTGCGAGGTAATTGTGACAGCTGATCAAAGTCGTATCCTTTAGGCCCACGAGGCAACTGAGCCCTGCTCTTTGCAGCACGAATTAAAGCTTGCAGTGCTGTGCTAGGCTAGCATTACGCAAACCTCTTTATTCTGATTTTAAAGACATGGCTAGATGTATAGCGTGAAGCAGTTGGGATGAGTGTTCAGTCCCCGTTGACAGGAGAAATTCCGGACACAACTGGTTTGTAGCCAACACCTTCCACCATTGGGAGAACAGGTCGTCAGATTTGAACGACCTTACCAACCATCTCTTCTCACCTTAATTGCATGTGCTACTATGCGCCAACCTATGCAAGGTAATCATTTGCACCTCCACATCCTTTGCGATGGATGGAAGCTTGGGTGGATCAACACCCTCCACTTGGTGACGAGACATTGGGTGCGTCGCAGAGGATTGAATTTCACGCTCAACTCTACAAAAATGTGAACATCACTTCGAGGTCTACACGCCTTGACAGGTCCAGTTGTAGGGGTTACCCAGCCACTTGGAAGAAGGCTGGCGAAGACGCCATGTTATTTGCTACTGACTTCCACTTTCCAACGAATTGAAATTATCTCTGCATTTCGCGCACAATAAAAACTGAGGGTGTCCCATGCTTCTGCGCCTTGTATTTTGCGACTGAGCAACTGGAAGCGATGTTGCAGTTTCACGGTCCACTTAGTGTTGCCCTAGGTTGCCCAGCAGGTTGCATCCCTATACCTGCTGATAAATTTCCACCACTTTGTGGTCAGTGGAAAATGTGAATTAGCTGAGTACTTTGTATTCATGTGTTCACTTTTCGGAATGATAATTGGCGTTTTGGACGTTGACCGTACATTGTTGACACGTGGCACCCAAGCACTCCCCTGGAAAAGAGGGAGGGCATAATACTAGGGCAAACTGTGTCACCCATCGTTATTAGTGAGATGGAGCTCTTCCTGTTTCCGAAAGGAGGGGGTCTGCGTCCGCGTCTCACTGACACTTGTTCTCAGTTCAGTGCCACCTAGTTGTACGTGTGTGGACTCCGGTTGGCTGGTAGATAGGTGTTGCCAAATCGACATTTGCATATGAGCAACGTAGGCAGCTCCGCAACGAACCTTTCCGTTTGATCCACGGATAGTGTCGCTTCAGTTGCTAGCAGCATTTCTGGAGAACAGGGGACTGGGCAGTTGCCAATGGCAGACGCCATTGTCACGCCTCCTTTAGGCGTCATCACATATTCATCCATGCATAGAATAACGTTCGAATCCATCATGTTAAGGTTCGCTAGTGCATAAGAGAAATGACAGCACTTTTAGCTCCCTGATCAGTCACGCCTTTCGATGCCACTAACGTGGCACACAGAGACTGATCCGGAGAAACCATCGAGGTAGAGGAGGCCATGAAACCACAAAAAGTACACGCTCGATTTCTTAAAGGCTAAGTAGACAAAGCGAAAACTCAAACAAAATTAAGAGGAATAGGGAGCAACGTGGTAATTCGAGGTCGAAAGCACGACAGGTGAAAAAGTGAACATTCTTCTGAGCTTCTGCATCCTTCAACCCGAAGTAAGCATCCTAGGCATTGAACGAATGCTTTGCATGCGTCAAGTGTATCTCATGCATCAACTGTCGTCCTCTTACGGAGGATCGTCTGCACATAGCTAGGATTGCATAAACACTTCTGTAAGCGCCAAATGCAATTGTTTCGACTATATTCAGGCAGTCGCCTACCTGAATTCCTACTCATCCCTTCAACCACCCTTATAGTCTTTATTACCACACAACGGCAATGAGTGCACATCAAGCATCTTAGCATACTCCTAAATGTGGGAAAGACGCACAGTAGGCGTATCGTGGTCCTAAAGTAGGTGTGGTTGCTTAGGTGTCTTCATTCCCTTGTCTCCGTTGAGATCCAACAAACAGTCGTAAGGCTATCTATGGAAGTCATTCAAACCTAGAGTGGCATGAAGATGCACAAGTTGAGAGACACTTATGAGTGAATTACGGAAGATCGGATGGATGAGCGGTCTTGCCTATAACAATGCAACCGCATGAACAGCAGCACAGCTAGCAGCCGCCGCAGCAGCAGCACTGTGCACCAGTCTCACCGACGCTCATTCACTGACTGACATTGATGCGATTCGAAGCCACGAGTCATGCCAAGACTCCACTCCATCTGCCCACCTGCACATCATTCGCAACCACTTATAAAGCCGCGACCCCAACTTCCAGAGCGAGTGAACAAAGTGAGGAGCTGCACTGTGTGAGGACGACCATCCCCTCCAAATCGAAAGGTTTCACTGCTAGGTTGCAATGCCCTCCTGCTTACCAGTGGGCGGAGAGCCATTCTGCAGTCGTCACTGTTCATGCGGTTAATGGACAGGGCAATTTTGGCCTTCCCTACAAAATCGAGCTCCATTCGTGCAGTGCCAAGCCCGTTGCATGCACGTGCAGCCACATGGGAAGAGAGTCGTTGACTTTGTTGGTCTTGGCCCACATCTCATTGCAGCAATGCACTCTTCGACGCAGACAAACTGAGCCGCATTGAGTGCTTTCCTGTGCACAAAAGCACTGCGATCCACATCCGAGATTGCTCTGCACCCGAGCGTTACCTCACACTCCCCTTCGACACTGATGTGGTGTGCCGTCTCGCGTACTCATCTGCACAAGTACCGACGTTCAATAAGCAGGTCCATTCCTCCGCTTCTTGTTACATACCACGTTCGCAGGACTGATGTCATTCCAGTCTGCGAGTACTCATTTTCGATCTTGCGACCGATTACAATTCATTCGGCCGCAATGTTGCAGTGCCTCAGGAATCATTTGCCTGTCCATGTCAAAGCTGCTGTTCCTGATTCGATAAGATATACGTGCCATGTGTAAGCCATCGGACTGGCAAAAGCCTAGTTCGACTCGCTTTGCTGAGGGTTGGCTGTTTTCGCCAGCCCTCCACGCATGCAAACAGGAAACTTCAATATTCTCACTTGCGATGCAAACGTGTCTCTCACTGATGTCTTTGTCGTGGGTTCGTTGCCAAGTAGCATCCGCCTCGTCAGAAGAAGCAGCAACCACTTGAGCACTGAGTGAGGCATTGTGAGTGATGGACTTGACCTTGGGCAGTGAATCGCAATCACCAGCAATCCTAACAATTGTTACCGGTTGGGACGTTGCATGTCATGTCGCACCCTTTTGCATTGGCAGAGCATAAACTTGTCCTCGCAATCAGCTGAAACGGTTCTTTCGAGCGCTTCGTCCACAGAACACATTGCCTTCATGTCCCCCACATCCGTGCTACTCACACTGTCATGTGATGTTGGCGGCCTTGCGGCCAGTGGCAAATTCACATTGATTGCGAGTGATTTAGCTTATTAAAGTACCGCTTCGCTGGTGAATACATTCCGAGGTAGGCCTTTGTGAATCTTCTCGTCAAAAGCGCTTCGTGCGAGCAGTGTTGCAGAGACTTCACTGAACGTGCAGCGTCATGAGAAATGAGACCGTATTTCACTTCAGAGTAAACTGTATTCTCGTTCATCTTTTAGATGGTTTTGAGACAAAGTATTAGCGAGAGGGTCATTGCATGAGCACAGTCTATGGTGGAATTCTTAATTTGCGCGCTGCTTGCCTAAATCAACGCATTGTCTCCGCGTCGAGGGAATGCTACATCGATGGAGGCCCCGAGTGGGAGGACTTAGCAATCGGACGTGCGGATGCATGGGGTAGTCGTGGCCTGGCACACCATAGAGCACTATGGGGTCAGAGCTATAATCATACCCCACCATCACCACAGGATCATAGGTCGGCCCACCAGGCAACATCATGTTGCTCAAGGCATAGAACTGTGTACCACTGGGCAGTGTATACATGGCAACATTATTGCTCTGCATGTAGTTCATCAGTCTTAGAGCGGCGTCGCCTCCACGCCGCCCACATCCACCCAACCAGGGCCCAACTCACTGCACACATCACATGGAGCTGACTTCTTCCCGGGCTCGTGAGGACCTTGCACTTCGCCCTGCACTTCGAAGCGACATACCGAATTGTTTCGGGCTTCAACTTGCTCAGCACTTTGCCTGCGTTCGGCAGCTCTTGAAAATGCTTGCAATAGCTTCGCCATCAAGGCTGGCAATAGCTTCATCGATGTTTGCTGCTGACTCGACGAGCGTTTCCAAATCATCGGGATGCACATCGGCCAAAATTCTGCCACCGCCTTCTTGCTCACGCTCGATTCGCTTGACTCGTAGCATCAATCGCAGTCCGTAGCCTGGTTCCTGCTGTGTGCTACTGGCGGTTGGCTGAATTCGCCATAATTGTCAACTAAGTGGCAGACGCCACCGTTGCAGACAACGTTGCACTTGTCAGCGCTGCATCCATAGCCTTTGAATGCTCCACTGGTGCACTCGTCAGCTTGACACTGCTTGAAGTCGTAGAAATCCTTACACTTGCCTTCCTCGCATCCGCTCCAGTAGCCACAGTTGCCACCGTAGCAGCCTTCCTTACCGAGAGCTCCACTGCCCCACGCCTCCTGCATTCCGTTCTGCGGAAGATGATGTTTCCGCACCGTGGCACAGCGAATCCCAACAGACGTAGTCGCACATCCCGTTGGGCACTCGTAGCCGGTATTTGCACCGAAATAGCACACCGGCAATTGACAATGCGGAAACATAGGCTGTTTGGGATAGCCGAAAGCACCAACTGTGAGGCAGCCCAACACAGCAATCACGACACTAGCCAGACGCATCGCGACGATGTGATGCTCCTCAATTTCGGTGTGTGCTTTTATGGACGCATGTGGAAGGGGTGCCACGGTCAAAGCAGATCAGTGGTTCCATTTTGTTGCGCCTCACTGACCCCAGATTCGTGCGTTCGCAGGTTGCACTGCCCTCATGTTCGACTCTGTCACCATCATAACATGCAGTTTATGATTGCTACCTTCCCCATGCACCACTGTATTCGTGATTCGGATTGTGCATCATCTGCTGCTGCGCATTTGCCATGCTTGGTTTCCATTTTAACGCAAACGCTTTACAGCCAATGCGTTATGGCTTATATCTCATACGCCATTCTGTAGCACCACTCTGTGGTTGGATGGGCCATTTAGAGTCTTCACTTGTCACGCGCACTTATAAATAAGTGATGCTGAATGATGATGTTGATGAGGATGAGGTGCAAATGGGCATCATCCAAATGGGCGTTTTAGTGAGGGATTTGTCGGCAACACTAGTGGTCCACCCATTGCCCCTTGGGAATACCGATGCAGTTGTCAGTGCATCCATCGGTCCTTTCCTCTTTCCGGTGTTCTGGCACTCAGTATGGTTGTAGCGAAAAGTGCTTTGCCAGTCTCTCCAACCGCCTCCACGTCAGCCTCTGCGCTGGTGACGTAGGTCTGAACTCTCTTTCCTGTGCCATTGTAAATGCTCTCTCAGCACTAACATCGGTGAGGCATGGAGGCGTATCCTGCAACGCCAATTTTCTACCAAGCACCGCTCACTTCTCTCACCGTGTCGCAGACACCTGTCGTCGTCTGCGAACACAACTACTGCACTGCTTACACTTTTCTCCGTGGCATGGAACGAGTGAGATTGGCAGCACAGACATGGGACAGCTGCTGACCATCGACGAGTCCAAATTTGCAGAACAGAGTAAGACGCGCTTTGCACCTCCTCACAAAGTGCTGCATGCTACTGCATCGTGTGTGCAGTATCGCTTGACCAGAGGAGCACTTTGTAAAACAGCCCCACCGCGTTAGCAGTCTTCCCACTTGCTCTCGCTTTCTATCCAATCGACGCAGAACATGAAAAGGCAAATTGTGAGGCGTACATGCAAGTGTTCTACCGCGTAGGCTGGCTGCCGCGATTCGCCTTCCGTTCGTCTGGGTGCCAAAATATCTATCACCGGGCGAGAGCGGAATGATAGCCTTGCACAAGCGTCCCCTCCAACAAGAGGGGAGTTGTCAACACCTATTAGTGCGAGACTGCTCCAGCTTACTTGATCACACTCTTACGAGGCTTTGTCGATAGGGCACTGATTCAAGCGTTGCGGGTGCTAGCTCTCGTGCATTGCCAATTCGTTCGCTTTATTTCTTCAAGCAACAGCTTAGCTACTCGTCTCTTATCCCACATCCAGTTGTGGGCAGAATTCGAGGCAACCTGTGCTAATGAGAGTTGGTCCGGTCATTCAAAGTGAGAACACTCTCTCAATTTGATCCTCTATATTTTGCATAATTATTCTGCAAATCTTGCTCACGGATGTTGTTACCTATTCTGAGTACCACAGGTACGCATGAAGCTGGGAGACCTGAGAAATACGCTATTACTACAGCACCTATTTTCACAGAAGTCACATAAATATTGGCCTTGAATGCTCTCAGTTGGCAGCATAGGTAGAACCGACAGTAAAATGGGCGGCGTTTTGGCAAACATGATGAGCTAGCACGACACCGACGGTATTAGAGGAGTGACCGATGTAAAGCTCACGGAGCGTGAGATTGCAGCCAGCAGAAGTTCGGTTGTGTGACCCTTTGGACGAATGGATGTGAACGGACAGGTCTGCTGGAAACCACTACGGGTGCTGTTTTGGTGTTGATTTCGGCCGCGTGGTTTAGTGCAAACCTGCCCTCCAGTAGAATGCAACATGGGAGTATTTTGAAATTTCCCTCTTTCCATTCAATTCGCTCAAAGCGCTATGCAGTAATCACTAGCTCCTCCGCTGTGGAAAAGAAACGTCAGCGTGACACTTTCATAACCATATCAACAGACTGGGTTTGTGTGATGGGAGGTTCCACAAGCGTGGTTGTAAACAGCAGAAACAGTAACTAGGACAAGATTTCTGCTGACGTGGTGACAGAAATGAAGGCAAGCCTATGTAGAGGTGAAAGTCAAAGTGTTTGAAGTGGTGCCTATCACTGCACAAACCGCGTTTCACATATCTTCCCATGGCAGTAGCGTCCACGCCTTCCTATATGCCGGCATGAGCTACGCTGCATCAGCATTACGGCTTCACTCGCATTCTGAGAAGCTTTAGGTGTGACAATGTCATCCGCTATGAATTGTAACAGGCTGTCAAATGAATGTGGTGCATGACTCACATTACTGTGTTAATCATAAATGCACGCGAATATGTGTAAGTGCTTGGAGCCCAACGATACAATCAACCTCGGCAACAGCGTGCACACATTCAGGCGAGGGTGGCAAACTGGTTGCCACAATGGGGCCGTTGGACGAGAGTGCAAAATAGAGGAAGACGCTGACATCGATGAAGTGCAGCAGGAAGTCATGATGTGTAGCGCTGAACGGAGATCGTCCTAGTTGCCTACGAGAGCTAGCACCCGCAACGCTTGAATCAGTGCCCTATCGACAAATCCTCGTAAGAGTGTGATCAAGTAAGCTGGAGCAGTCTCGCACCAATAGGTGTTGACAACTCCCCTCTTGTTGGAGGGACGTTTGTGCAGGGCCATCATTCCGCTCTCGCCCGGTGATAGATATTTTGGCACCCAGACGAACGGAAGGCGAATCGCGGCAGCCAGCCGAGTTTACGTCTCCTTCACAACATGCCGAAAATATACCTTCACGCGCTACGTCGACCAATTTATCGATTGTGACGATGGCATTTGAGAGACGAAAATTAATCTACTCCTGCTTCAAAGAGTTTAGATTGATCAAGGTTGATGCAACGTCTGGCACTTTACCACGCGTTATGGCAAGCTGTCTGGAAGACGAGGTGCCGAGAACCCTATCGATGATGGGTGATTTGGAGCGCACCAATTCCAGCTCCTTATCCGTCAAAAGAGGTGTCTCAGGTGCAACCGTTGTCAGTGCCTCTTCCGTATTCTTCACTTCCCCTCCTTCTCCTCCTTTTCCTTCAGAGGCACCGCAGTCGTCATCGCTTCCACAGATGCATGCTTCGCCAGCGACAGCACCTCGGCCACCAGAGCTCGAACCACCTCATCATCCACACCTCCCAAGTACTCGACAATGTCGCCATCCGACACCTTGTCGAGCACCGCCTCCAATGTGGTGGAGGACAGGTTGGACAGAAGCGCGCCAAATCGGGCACATGCTCAGTCACGTAGTTAAGCGTCTGCGCACTCATGTTGGTTAGGGGAGCTGCGAGGTCTTCATGCTCCTCGACTACGCACTCAACGAAGCGCGGCTGCACGTTGAGCAAGATCTTGGCATACTGAGGCGGAATACTGGGCACAGTGGATAAAATGGACTGTGTCACACTGACATCCATGAGGTTGGGTGAATCAGGCGTCCCGGTGGAAGGCTCTGACGTTGTCGCAGTAGACTCCGAGGTAGTGGAAGTGGGCGCCCAAGTGGTAGCAGTAGTCTTAGCAGTGGCAGATGCGGTAGTAGGTGCAGTCGTGGTCGGTGTACTAGTAGTAGTAGTAGTGGTAGTAATAGTAGTAGTAGTAGTAGTAGTAGTAGGTGTGGTATCAGTGGTGGTGCTGGTGCTAATGGTGGCAGGCCTCGATGGCGTGGCCACAGGCTCTTGCTTTACAGCACTCGACTTCCGCCTAGCATGCTTGTGGCTGCGCGCATGAGAAACCTTGCTGCCACCCACGTGGAAATCAGCACCAAACACGATGCTGTCGACGTTTGGCACACTGGCGATAATGGACTGCAGCAGTGAAGGATCCATGCTCGCCACCACGTCGGCGAGTTCTGGCATCCGTGCGATCATTGCTTGTAGGTCTTAGGGGGCCATGCTGGCTGCGTGAGCATTTTCGCTTACGTTAAACGTCTTCTCAGAGCATGTAATTCGCATGTTACGTGTACACCTCCTCACTTATAGAGACGTAAGTTGAACAACTGTCCTGTTCCACCCCAGAGTATAAACGCATTTGATTTGCCGATCCTGGGTTTAGCACCAGGCCGACTCTGTTCATCCTTTTTATAGTTTCAACGAGCTCTAAGCAGCAGGTTATCCTGCCAAATGCTTCATTCTTGTCTGCAACATTTTAAGCCTGCACTTAGATTCACAAATTCGCAACCACTTTACTATGGAACGATGTACGTTGTAACATTAGTCAACTTTACAGCTCTGGACTCTGACTTTAACAAAGCAACATTATAGTCGTGACAGGAGAATTGTGGTAGAGGCTTAAGTAACACAACTCCCTCAACGTAAGCCGTTTATGCATGCATAGTAGGCATTTGAGGGGCATAGGGACAAATCATGTTGAGGACACTCGCGTTCTCCATCTGCTTGGCGTGTTGCGCGGGTATGCAACAAAAGCCTTACCTGTGTGTTCTAACACTTTTCTTTTCCAACTGTTGCACATCAGCTTTTCCCAGTCTATGCTCCACAGCATGCCCAACCTGCACCAACCCCTCTATCAGTGGATCCTGCACTGCTGCAATACGCTTTGGTCTACGTGCCAACACTCTCAATATAGGTCCCAGATATGCGCGCTTTGAAGCCGTATTTGTGGGTAACTGCTTCAAGCACTCAGTTTGACTGGAGTTAATATTGGCACCTGCCAAAGGGAAAGGTCAATTTATTGGACACACTGGTAACTTCGCGCATGGCAATGTGAAATGTGGTTTTGAAGGTGGCTCTGAAGTGGGTCATCGCAGCATCATCTTTGCCTACTACACTCTCCAGCTACCGAGGGCTTAGGGGGAATAACACTGGTGTTTGAAGGCATAGACTACGTCCATGGCATCGACAGTGTGACAGTGCCTAGTCCACGTGACGTTCTCCCTTAAGACCTAGAGCACACAGCGGGTATCTTCGTAGATGAGCTCATCCATCTGGTGCATTGATTTGTAAAGTTAAAAGGGTCAGAATATAGTTAAAGTTTACTTTCGCGGTAAGCGCAGCTTCAAATCGACGGAAGGAAAGCATAAGCAATCTATTCCATGGTATACTCGGCGAAGTGGAACAGCTTTCTATTTTAATCGACCACGGGTGGCAGCAGCGATAAGCTTGGCAATGATTGAGCATTATTGAGTGATGAATGGCGGCCCCAAAGTTGCCTTTTAGGAGACACGAGCTACAAGTCCCTCAGAGTGAGAAGGAGGAAGGAAAGGGGCAACGGGTCAATCTGCCATGATTCATGCCGAGCACAGGCTCATCATGAGCATCCATAGCACCGAAGACAGAGGGAGAAATTACAGTGATGTCCAGGGAGCAGCACAATAGTAATGGCGAAAGGAGGAAGGGATGAGCCTAGTTTTCAGCAAATGCTTAAAATCCATCATGACGTCTCCAATTGAGGGAACTTGATTCAAACAACGATCAAGCAGAGGAGTCTAAAGAGTAGAGAAAGAAGTCCGCCTTGCAGATTGCAATCGTCCAATCGGCTACTTTAAGGAGAACCAAGTACTCTTGAGTCATCACCCCCATTGCCATTCCGTGCGCCTATCGGGGAGCAAGAGAGAAGGGGTTGAGTTCGCGGTAAATAAGGGTCTGAGAGAATGGGGCGGGTTTTGTAATGTTCATACGCTCAACACATGCCGCAGCTCAATTAACATCAGAGATCCCATTTTTCGTCACCAATCATTCGCTCTTCGTGGTGTTGGTGCAAATCAGATGTTACGAATCAGGGACGAGCATGCAATAATCCAGACGCAAACGAACTCCCTCTACGCCAAAATGCCATTGTCTTGGAGATGACTTCCTTCCAATCCCATGTGTTCTCATTGGTTGCGCAGTTACCTGCTAACAAGGTGAAGGACGATTTCCATGCTACCATTAGCAGTGGGCGTCAACAAGAGAGGCTTCCTTCTGTTGCGTGAATGGGAGTAAACGGTGAGCGGTAATGGCTTTTGGAATAATCAGTGCTCGACGCTGGTCGATGCTCCACCTACAGTCCACCAACTCACTGCGCTTCATAGTTCCTTTTCAATTCGGAGGAAGCTGTTCGGGATTTCACTCCTTTTATGGACCACAAATTAGTAGTTGTGACTAGAGTAGTATGCACTCAAGGTGACTTTAAGAGGGGTACAATGGCTTTGCCAAAAAGCGGTGTTTAGGAAAATCTATTCAAAATGCACGACATAGGCAACTGCTACTACTGGTGACTACCCGTTCAACATTGTTCTTCCACGTCTTCCCTTTTTTCCCGTATACCATCAGCTTTTTCGCGCACGAATTGCTTAGCTCGCTCCAACACAGGTCCAAATGCAAGAACTTTAAATTCGCTTGCCTGAAACGCTACAGCCTATTGAATTTAAATGCGTTTGATTCCTGTCGTGCCTATGACGCAATTTCGCGTCAGTAACAAGCATGCAAAAGCTCTACATTAAGCAGCTAATGAAATTGGTGTTACTGGACTGAAATCTTGAGCCAAGGAAGCATTCGCAACAGCGTGACCTGAGTCTTACTTCTAAAATACAGGTAATGCGAATTATTCTGTGACGTGTTATGCTGAGCTAAGGTGAGGTGCCGAGAGGACATATTTGGTTTGCTTCTTAATAGTGTTCCCTGCGAACGAGTTGAAAAGCGGATTCAGCCTTTATTGCTGCTAATAAAAGTAAAAAATTAATCACACCCACACACATCGAGGAACCACCATCAGTCTGCCTTCCCTCCTTTTTATGACGCAGACAGAAGTAGCTGCCTTTGGCTCATTGATGATACGCATCGCAATTCTACTTGCGATTCTACCTGTTTCATCTGCAGCTTGGCATTGGGTATCACCAGAATGCCCCATTTTCACCTTCATGCACAAGTACGCCTCCACTGCCCCTTCTTCTTTAAGACCACCATCGACGAGAACTTCTCCGCGATGAAATGCTCTGTAATGCCACAGGACTTTACTTAAATCCTCACCTTCACATCCAGACCCGTAACTATGAATGGCCAACGTTTTATGCCATTTTGCACTGCAACATCGCTAAAACGAGGCCATACCAGGCAGTTTTCATCAAACACCTCAGTGGTGAGATTCCTAGTCGCCTAATTCTTCGCGGAATCACCAAGTAGACGTTCTTTATATGTAAAAGCTACATAACTCGGTGTTTCGCGGCAATCTAGTCGTTCGCAATGCTTTCAACATTGATGTCATGAGAATACCGACTTGTTAAAATCTTGTCTCCAAGCCAATACTGATGACTCGACTTTCAGCGTGTCTTCGTGAGGTTCACAAATGCCTACCGCGTATAATCTGACGATGGTTACTTCCACGATCACCGTAACACATTATGCCAACTGCAGCTGATTTATGGAAACGTGTTTGCGACATGCACCAAATGCTAAATGGAGAGTTCCCCATCTATTGCAGCTATACGACGGTTGAAATTAACTCTCTCCTCCGTGGCGACGCTACCTTGTCACTCATCTAGGCCAATTCTATGAGTGTGGTCATTAACACGCTTCCTTGTAACTATCACCGACCAGTTGAAGGTTCTGGTGGGAATAATGGTGGAGGTTGGCCTGGCCTGTGTCAAAGCGAACAATCAAAATGATCGCTAAAGTTAGCATCCGTGTCCAGCGTTAAGCGAACCTGTTCATCCATATCTGCTTGGCTGGACATGGACCAAAAATTGTCCGAAAGGTCACATAACTGTTATTTCGCGGGTCCAGATCCGACATTCCGTGAAATTTGTGTCAGTCACACCTCCGACACCGTCTTTGTCATCTAAGCTTATCGTGTTTGTTACTGTCACATCTATTTTAATACACCTTCTGTTTATGCTACCTACCAGGATCGTTCGAAACCATTGACATTTCTCCCATTTGGAAATTAGATGTTTAGGGCTGTGTTTTCATAGGCTCTCTTGCATTTGGGACACGCACACCAAAATGCTGTGAATTTCATTGAAGGAAATGCTTCCAATTCAGCTGACTATTGCATTCTAGACCGCAGATCGCCTTTTCTTCATAGCCGTGCCAAGGTGCAAAGCATCGGAGGGGAGGAAAGTATGATGGATGCAGTGAGACCTTCACAAGCATTCGCAAACGATGCAAAATGAAGCTCTGGTGTCATCATCGAATAATCCACTCAGACACCTTTTTGGAGACTGCGCTCGTATCGACTGCACAATAACAGTTAATTACGAGATCGCATAACAACCGATAAATCAATGGGTCTGTGCACTTTTTGATAGGGGTCAGAATAAGCCCCACCCTTGCAGTGGGCCCAGGTTAAGGCACGGAGCTTGTGGTTGGGGTGAACGTCGCTTAGTGTGGGTGCGATGAAGTGTCTAGCAGGAAAGTATTTTCTTGGAAATGAGCCACAGCATTGCAAAAGCATGCTTACTGCTGCATGTGGTCCATTGGAATAGAGATGCGCACAAATCTCGCAATCGCGCGTTCCAACTGCAGAGGCGTTAGGAAAGGTTGGACGTGATGGAGCACAGCAAAACATCGCTCGCCGAACTCGCATTTCATGATGGCAAGACTTAAACATGAGGTCATTGTGGTCAACGAACAGTTGGATCGGGAGTCTGTGAGGAGTTACCAGGCCAACGAACCAGTGTTCTGTGCACGAACTGGAATCGCCCTCTCTAAAGGTGCATAAGGTAGCGCACTGCTAACCGAAGCATAGCATAGATGAGATGAATTGGGTGAGTGCCCTTGCCTTCGTGTTTGGCTGTTTCATAGACGGTGGCCTCGGCCATCCGATGAAACCAACATTCCCACCGTGTCAGGGACCAGTGTGCCATTGTGGTGCACACACTGGCTACAGTTGTCGCGGTGGAAGCTGCGACTTCGTTTGCTTCAAATCATTGTGTTATGGCGTCAGAAACGCTTAGTTTCCGCAGAAAGAATCACCAAATGCTGGTGCGTCTCCCACTGCAATATTTAAATCCCCCAACACCATTTGCAGGGTGCAATACATGCGGACCTAGGAGATCTCACCAAATTCCTGATAACAGTTTTCATGCATCCTGAGTAAAATTGCGACCAACAAAAGCGGGCCATGACGATACAGGGGAATTGGAAGCAAAGCACAATCGTCCTCAAAATGAAATTCGTCACACTAGTAATATGAGGCCACTGTTTGTGTCACGCTGACAACTAACGCAGGGATAGAGGCGAGTTGGTAATAATCCAAATAGGCGGTCGCCTGAACAGTGTTCTTGGAAAATGGGTTGAGCAACAGTCAACAGACACGAAGGGGATGAGGGGTAAGAAAGTGCTAGGAGAATCCCCTTCTCAACAGTTGGTTTGTTGCCTTGATCACTGGAATTGGGGGTGCCTGCTCATACACAAGCAAGAAACTAAACAGCGTAAGTCAAACAATGCTCACGCTGGTTCTAACGAGAGCATCAGCATTAAACTGAAGCATTGCTTCGATGTGAAATGATAATTTCCCACAAGAGCCTGTCACATTCATCCTCAGTGGTTCTATCACGGCCTAACCTTCCGGAATGCAAGTGAATTCACAGCACTAGGGCTGAGTAGGATTAGCCGACAGGCAAAAGGTCTTCGGGTTATTGTCACGTCCAGCAGGCGTCTCAAGTGCTCTCATAATCACACCAAGGGTTGAAAGCAATTAGGGCATCACGGCACAACCTACTTCATCCTTTGTCAACATAAGTTCTGCATTTTATTCGAGGTACTGACAACTAACTTTAAGCTATTTAAACCAGTGACTGGCTTTTCTTTAAATGTCTCGAATGCAATAGGCAGCCAAATTGGAAGCACGTCCTTTCAATGAAATTCACAGCATTTTGGTGTGCGTGTGCCAAATGCAAGAGAGCCTGTGAAAACACAGCCCTAAACATCTAATTTCCAAATGGGTGAAATGTCAATGGTTTCAAACGATCCTGGTAGGTAGCATAAACAGAAGGTGTATTAAAATAGGTGTGACAGTAACAAACACGATAGGCTTACATGACAAAGACGGTGTCAGAGGCGTGACTGACACAAATTTCACGGAATGTCGGATCTGGATCCGCGAAATAACAGTTATGTGACCTTTCGGACAATTTTTGGTCCATGTCCAGCCAAGCAGATATGGATGAACAGGTTCGCTTAACGCTGGACACGGATGCTAACTTTAGCGATCATTTTGATTGTCCGCTTTGACACAGGCCAGGCCAACCTCCACCATTATTCCCACCAGAACCTTCAACTGGTCGGTGATAGTTACAAGGAAGCGTGTTAATGACCACACTCATAGAATTGGCATAGATGAGTGACAAGGTAGCGTCGCCACGGAGGAGAGAGTTAATTTCAACCGTCGTATAGCTGCAATAGATGGGGAACTCTCCCTTTAGTATTTGGCGCATTTAAATTCAATAGGCTGTAGCGTTTCACGCAAGCGAATTTGAAGTTCTTGCATTTGGACCTGTGTTGGAGCGAGCTAAGCAATTCGTGCGCGAAAAAGCTGATGGTATACGGGAAAAAAGGGAAGACGTGGAAGAACAATGTTGAACAGGTAGTCACCAGTAGTAGCAGTTGCCTATGTTGTGCATTTTGAATAGATTTTCCTAAACACCGCTTTTTGGCAAAGCCATTGTACCCCTCTTAAAGTCACCTTGAGTGCATACTACTCTAGTCACAACTACTAATTTGTGGTCCATAAAAGGAGTGAAATCCCGAACAGCTTCCTCCGAATTGAAAAGGAACTATGAAGCGCAGTGAGTTGGTGGACTGTAGGTGGAGCATCGACCAGCGTCGAGCACTGATTATTCCAAAAGCCATTACCGCTCACCGTTTACTCCCATTCACGCAACAGAAGGAAGCCTCTCTTGTTGACGCCCACTGCTAATGGTAGCATGGAAATCGCCCTTCACCTTGTTAGCAGGTACCTGCGCAACCAATGAGAACACATGGGATTGGAAGGAAGTCATCTCCAAGACAATGGCATTTTGGCGTAGAGGGAGTTCGTTTGCGTCTGGATTATTGCATGCTCGTCCCTGATTCGTAACATCTGATTTGCACCAACACCACGAAGAGCGAATGATTGGTGACGAAAAATGGGATCTCTGATGTTAATTGAGCTGCGGCATGTGTTGAGCGTATGAACATTACAAAACCCGCCCCATTCTCTCAGACCCTTATTTATCGCTAACTCAACCCCTTCTCTCTCGCTCCCCGATAGGCGCACGGAATGGCAATGGGGGTGATGACTCAAGAGTACTTGGTTCTCCTTAAAGTAGCCGATTGGACGATTGCAATCTGCAAGGCAGATCTCTTTTCTACTCTTTAGACTCCTCTGCTTGATCGTTGTTTGAATCAAGTTCCCTCAATTGGAGACGTCGTGATGGATTTTAAGCATTTGCTGGAAACTGGGTTCATCCCTTCCTCCTTTCGCCATTGTTATTGTGCTGCTCCCTGGACATCACTGTAATTTCTCCCTCTGTCTTCGGTGCTATGGATGCTCATGATGAGCCTGTGCTCGGCATGAATCATGGCAGATTGACCCGTTGCCCCTTTCCTTCCTCCTTATCACTCTGAGGGACTTGTATCTTGTGTCTCCGAATTTGTGAATCTAAGTGCAGGCTTAAAATGTTGCAGACAAGAATGAAGCATTTGGCAGGATAACCTGCTGCTTAGAGCTCGTTGAAACTATAAAAAGGATGAACAGAGTCGGCCTGGTGCTAAACCCAGGATCGGCAAATCAAATGCGTTTATACTCTGGGGTGGAACAGGACAGTTGTTCAACTTACGTCTCTATAAATGAGGAGGTGTACACGTAACATGCGAATTACATGCTCTGAGAAGACGTTTAACGTAAGCGAAAATGCTCACGCAGCCAGCATGGCCCCCTAAGACCTACAAGCAATGATCGCACGGATGCCAGAACTCGCCGACGTGGTGGCGAGCATGGATCCTTCACTGCTGCAGTCCATTATCGCCAGTGTGCCAAACGTCGACAGCATCGTGTTTGGTGCTGATTTCCACGTGGGTGGCAGCAAGGTTTCTCATGCGCGCAGCCACAAGCATGCTAGGCGGAAGTCGAGTGCTGTAAAGCAAGAGCCTGTGGCCACGCCATCGAGGCCTGCCACCATTAGCACCAGCACCACCACTGATACCACACCTACTACTACTACTACTACTACTACTATTACTACCACTACTACTACTACTAGTACACCGACCACGACTGCACCTACTACCGCATCTGCCACTGCTAAGACTACTGCTACCACTTGGGCGCCCACTTCCACTACCTCGGAGTCTACTGCGACAACGTCAGAGCCTTCCACCGGGACGCCTGATTCACCCAACCTCATGGATGTCAGTGTGACACAGTCCATTTTATCCACTGTGCCCAGTATTCCGCCTCAGTATGCCAAGATCTTGCTCAACGTGCAGCCGCGCTTCGTTGAGTGCGTAGTCGAGGAGCATGAAGACCTCGCAGCTCCCCTAACCAACATGAGTGCGCAGACGCTTAACTACGTGACTGAGCATGTGCCCGATTTGGCGCGCTTCTGTCCAACCTGTCCTCCACCACATTGGAGGCGGTGCTCGACAAGGTGTCGGATGGCGACATTGTCGAGTACTTGGGAGGTGTGGATGATGAGGTGGTTCGAGCTCTGGTGGCCGAGGTGCTGTCGCTGGCGAAGCATGCATCTGTGGAAGCGATGACGACTGCGGTGCCTCTGAAGGAAAAGGAGGAGAAGGAGGGGAAGTGAAGAATACGGAAGAGGCACTGACAACGGTTGCACCTGAGACACCTCTTTTGACGGATAAGGAGCTGGAATTGGTGCGCTCCAAATCACCCATCATCGATAGGGTTCTCGGCACCTCGTCTTCCAGACAGCTTGCCGTAGCGCGTGATATAGTGCCTGACGCTGGCAAAACCTTGATCAATCTGGACTCTTCGAGGCAGGAATAGATTAATTCTCGTCTCCTAATGCCATCGTCACAATCGATGAAGTGGTCGATGTAGCGCGTGAAGGTATATTTTCGGCATGTTGTGAAGGAGACGTAATTTCAGCTGGATACCGCGACTCGCCTTCCGTTCGTCTGGGTGCCAACACATCTATCACCGGGCGAGAGCGGAATGATGGCCCTGCACAAACGTCCCTCCAACAAGAGGGGAGTTGTCAACACCTATTGGTGCGAGACTGCTCCAGCTTACTTGATCGCACTCTTACAAGGATTTGTCGATAGGGCACTGATTCAAGCGTTGCGGGTGCTAGCTCTCGTAGGCAACTGGGACGATCTCCGTTCAGCGCTACACATCATGACTTCCTGCTGCACTTCATCGATGTCAGCGTCTTCCTCTATTTTGCACTCTCGTCCAACGGCCCCATTGTGGCATCCAGGTTGCCACACTCGTCTGAATGTGTGCACGCTGTTGCCAAGGTTGACTGTGTCGTTGGGCTCCAAGCACTCACACATATTCGCTTGCATTTCTGATTAACACAGTGGTGTGAGTCATGCACCACATTCATTTGACAGCCTGTTGCAATTCATCGCGGATGACATTGTCACCCCTTAAGCTTCTCAGAATGCGAGTGGAGCCGTAATGCTGATGCAGAGTAGCTAATGCCGACATACGGTAGGGCTTGAGAGCTACTGCCATGGGAAGCTGTGTGAAAAGCTGTATGCGCGGCGATAAACAGAATTTAAACTGTTAGACTTCTACCTCTACATGGGCTTGCCTTCATTTCTGTCACCACGTCAGCAGCAATCTTGTCCTAGTTACTGTTTCTGCTGTTTACAACCACGCTTGTGGAACCTCCCATCACACAAACGCAGTCTGTTCATATGGTTATGGAAGTGTCACGCCGACGTTTCTTTTCCACAGCGGAGGAGCTAGTGATTACTGCATAGCGCTTTGAGCGAATTGAATGGAAAGAGGGAAATTTCAAAATACTCCCATGTTGCATTCTACTGGAGGGCAGGTTCGCACTAAACCACGCGGTCGAAATCAACACCAAAACAGCACCCGTAGTGGTTTCCAGCAGACCTGTCCGTTCACATCCATTCGTCTAAAGGGTCGCACAACCGAATTTCTGCTGGTTGCAATCTCACGCTCCGTGAGCTTTACATCGGTCACTCCTCTAATACCGTCGGTGTCATGCTAGCTCATCATGTTTGCCAAAACGCCGCCTATTTTACTGTCGATTCTACCTATGCTGCCAACTGAGAGCATTCAAGGCCAATATTTATGTGACTTCTGTGAAAATAGGTGCTGTAGTGATAGCGTATTTCTCAGGTCTCCCAGCTTCATGCGTGCCTGTGGTACTCAGAATAGGTAACAACATCCGTGAGCAAGATTTGCAGAATAATTATGCAAAATATGGAGGACCAAATTGAGAGAATGTTCTCACTTTGAATAACCAGACCAACTCTCATTAGCACAGGTTGCCTCGAATTCTGCCCACAACTGGATGTGGGATAAGAGACAAGCAGCTAAGCTGTTGCTTGCCGAAATAAAGCAAACGAATTCGCGATGCACGAGTCCCACCACTGTGTTAACCAGAAATGCACGAGAATATGTGTGAGTGTCTCGAGCCTAACGACACAGTCAACCTCGGCAATCGCGTGCACACATTCAGGCGAGGGTGGCAACCTGGTTGCCAAGATGGGGCCGTTGGACGAGAGTGCAAAATAGAGGAAGACGCTGACATCGATGAAGTGCAGCAGGAAGTCATGATGTGTAGCGCTGAACGGAGATCGTCCTAGTTGCCTACGAGAGCTAGCACCCGCAACGCTTGAATCAGTGCCCTATCGACAGATCCTTGCAAGAGCGTGATCAAGTAAGCTGGAGCAGTCTCGCACCAATAGCTGTTGACGGCTCCCCTCTTGTTGAAGGTGACGCTTGTGCATAGCCATAATTTCGCTCTCCCCTAGTGAGATATGTTAGCACCCAGACGAACGGGAGGCGAATCGCGGCAGCCAGCCAACGGCGTAGAACACTTGGATGTACGCCTCACAATTTGCCTTTTCATGTTCTGCGTCGATTGGATAGAAAGCGAGAGCAAGTGGGAAGACTGCTAACGCGGTGGGGCTGTTTTACAAAGTGCTCCTCTGGTCAAGCGATACTGCACACACGATGCAGTAGCATGCAGCACTTTGTGAGGAGGTGCAAAGCGCGTCTTACTCTGTTCTGCAAATTTGGACTCGTCGATGGTCAGCAGCTGTCCCTTGTCTGTGCTGCCAACCTCACTCATTCCATGCCACGGAGAAAAATGCAAGCAATGCAGTAGCTGTGGTTGCAGACGACGACAGGTGTCTGCGACACGGTGAGAGAAGTGAGCGCTGCTTGGTAGAAAATTGGCGTTGCAGGACACGCCTCCATGCCTCACCGATGTTGGTGCTGAGAGAGCATTTTCAATGGCACAGGAAAGAGAGTTCAGACCTACGTCACCACCGCGGGGGCTGACGTGGAGGCGGTTGGAGAGACTGGCAAACACTATTCGCTACACCCATACTGAGTGTCAGAACACCGGAAAGAGGAAAGGACCGATGGATGCACTGACAACTGCATCGGTATTCCCAAGGGGCATTGGGTGGACTGCTAGTGTCGCCACCAAATCCCTCACCAAAACGCCCATTTGGAGGCTGCCCACGTGCACCTCATCCTCATTATCATCATCATCATCATCATCCAGCATCACTTATTCACGAGTGCGCGTGACAAGTGAAAAGTACGCGGAACTTCGCGTCCCTCGCGAAGAGTCTGAATGGCCCCTCCAACCACAGAGTGGTGCTACAGAATGGCGTATGAGATATATGCCATAACGCATTGGCTGTAAACCGTTTGCGTTAAAATGGAAACCAAGCATGGCAAATGCGCAGCAGCAGATAATGCACAATCCGAATCACGAATACAGTGGTGCATGGAGAAGGTCGCAATCATAACCAGCATGTTATGATGGTGACAGAGTTGGATATGAGGACAGTGTGACCTGCGGACAGATAAATCCAGGGTCAGTGAGGCGCAACAAAATGGAACCACTGATCTGCTGTGACCGTGGCACCCCCTCCACATGCGTCTATAAAAGCACACACCGAAATTGAGAGCATCACATCGTCGCGATGAGTCTGGCTTGTGCTGTGATTGCTGTGTTGGGCTGCCTCACAGTTGGTGCTTTTGGCTATCCCAAACAGCCTATGTTTCCGCATTGTCAATTGCCGGTGTGCTATTTCGGTGCAAATACCGGCTACGAGTGCCACAACGGGATGTGCGACTACGTCTGTTGGGATTCGCTGTGCCACGGTGCTGGAAACATCGTCTTCCCGCAGAACGGAATGCAGGAGGCGTGGGGCAGTGGAGCTTTCGGTAAGGAAGGCTGCTACGGTGGCAACTGTGGCTACTGGAGCGGATGCGAGGAAGGCAAGTGTAAGGATTTCTACGACTTCAAGCAGTGTCAAGCTGACGAGTGCACCAGTGGAGCATTCAAAGGCTATGGATGCAGCGCCGGTGACAAGTGCAACGTTGTCTGCAACGGTGGCGTCTGCCACTTAGTTGACAATTATGGCGAATTCAGCCAACCGCCAGTAGCCACACAGCAGGAACCAGGCTACGGACATGCGATTGATGGCTACGAGTCAAGCGAATCGAGCGTGAGCAAGAAGGCGGTGGCAGAATTTTTGGCCGATGTGCATCCCGATGATTTGGAAACGCTCGTCGAGTCAGCAGCAAACATCGATGAAGCTATTGCCAGCCTTGATGGCGAAGCTATTGCAAGCATTTTCAAGAAGCTGCCGAACGCAGGCAAAGTGCTGAGCAAGTTGAAGCCCGAAACAATTCGGTATGTCGCTTCGAAGTTGCAGGGCGAAGTGCAAGGTCCTCACGAGCCCGGGAAGAAGTCAGCTCCATGTGATGTGTGCAGTGAGTTGGGCCCTGGTTGGGTGGATGTGGGTGGCGTGGAGGGCGACGCCGCTCTAAGACTGATGAACTACATGCAGAGCAATAATGTTGCCATGTATACACTGCCCAGTGGTACACAGTTCTATGCCTTGAGCAACATGATGTTGCCTGGTGGGCCGACCTATGATCCTGTGGTGATGGGTGGTGGGTATGATTATAGCTCTGACCCCATAGTGCTCTATGGTGTGCCAGGCCACGACTACCCCATGCATCCGCACGTCCGATTGCTAAGTCCTCCCACTCGGGTGCCTACCATCGATGTAAATGCAATCAAGTCAGCGCTTGTGAATGCTCCCAACTTGCGTCAACTTGTGCTGTCCATGAATCCACTACTACTGCAGTCCGCTTTGAAGTTTGTACCGTGGACCCACTCACGTTGCAATCAATTGTTGCAGATGAGTACGCGAGACGGCCCACCACATCAGTGTCGAAGGGGAGTGTGAGGTAACGCTCGGGTGCAGAGCAATCTCGGATGTGGATCGCAGTGCTTTTGTGCACAGGAAAGCACTCAATGCGGCTCAGTTTGTCTGCGTCGAAGAGTGCATTGCTGCAATGAGATGTGGGCCAAGACCAACAAAGTCAACGACTCTCTTCCCATGTGGCTGCACGTGCATGCAACGGCCCTAGTATTATGCCCTCCCTCTTTCCCAGGGGAGTGCTTGGGTGCCACGTGTCAACAATGTACGGTCAACGTCCAAAACGCCAATTATCATTCCGAAAAGTGAACACATGAATGCAAAGTACTTAACTAATTCACATTTTCCACTGACCTCAAAGTGGTGGAAATTTATCAGCAGGTATAGGGATGCAACCTGCTGGGCAACCTAGGGCAACAATAAGTGGACCGTGAAACTGCAACATCGCTTCCAGTTGCTCAGTCGCAAAATACAAGGCGCAGAAGCATGGGACACCCTCAGTTTTTATTGTGCGCGAAAATGCAGAGATAATTTCAATTCGTTGGAAAGTGGAAGTCAGTAGCAAATAACATGGCGTCTTCGCCAGCCTTCTTCCAAGTGGTGCTGGGTAACCCCTACAACTGGACCTGTCAAGGCGTGTAGACCTCGAAGTGATGTTCACAGTTTTGTAGAGTTGAGCGTGAAATTCAATCCTCTGCGACGCACCCCAATGTCTCGTCACCAAGTGGAGGGTGTTGATCCACCCAAGCTTCCATCCATCGCAAAGGATGTGGAGGAGGTGCAAACGATTACCTTGCATAGGTTGGCGCATAGTAGCACATGCAATTAAGGTGAGAAGAGATGGTTGGTAAGGTCGTTCAAATCTGACGACCTGTTCTCCCAATGGTGGAAGGTGTTGGCTACAAACCAGTTGTGTCCGGAATTTCTCCTGTCAACGGGGACTGAACACTCATCCCAACTGCTTCACACTATACATCTAGCCATGTCTTTAAAATCAGAATAAAGAGGTTTGCGTAATGCTAGCCTAGCACGGCACTGCAAGCTTTAATTCGTGCTGCAAAGAGCAGGCCTCAGTTGCCTCGTGGGCCTAAAGGATACGACTTTGATCAGCTGTCACAATTACCTCGCACTCAAGTCATTCTGACGTTGCAAATGTAAACCACCTATCGGAACCTTCACACGTCCTTCGGTCATTTGACACCGTTGGAAAGAAATGTTTTGCCCACTCCACTTCTTTTTACGCATCATCTTTGGGAACACCATTCCATTTCATTTGATCCACAGTGGCCAACGCGGAATTTGTTGCACATGTGCCAGTTAAACACAGAGAATCGGACGTATTACCGGTGGAATGAGAAGCACTTAAAGTGAGTTGGATTTCTTGTCACAATCGGTGAGTCCAAATGTTATCATCTAGGTCTCATGGACGGGCAGTGTGAGTTCCATCAAGCTTTCAGCCGCGCAGTTCATTGACGGAGGTATCAAGCCAGACATCCTAATTGATTGACGTATGTGAGTGGAAGTGGAGAAGCAGAGTGGGTTCGTTTGAACCTGGCGGATGAGCGAGTGAGCGAGGTGGAGCACGGGTCACAGCCGACTACAGGTGTTTCAATTTAATGTTTCGAGCATGTATTTCGTGAGAAATAAAAGCAGCCAAGCATCTCAGTTCCATCTAATGTTTGAGGAATCTAGGAAACTGGATAATATGGACAATCAATTTCACTTTGAGTCTAAGCGTAGTGGTTTTGGGCGATCCGAGTCGGTAGCGTAGACAAATTTGTTGATAAAATAGGCCACAGTCGCAAATTCGTAAATCCTGCATGACTGTGACAGTGTTATAGACTTCACCGACATCACGCCCGTGGAGTCTAAACATGACCAGCATAGAAGTTGGTTGGCCAACATTTTGGACACGTCCCCTGCTATGTGTTGGAACAGATCTTTTTAAGGCAGGCTATGGACGCTAATTTTACAGGTGATTTTGATCATCCCTTAAGCACCACTCCACCTCGCACTCAGCCTCATATGCACAATCTCGTGATTAATGCACCTTCCAAAGTGACTTGCGTTACTTGGCAGTGCATCCGTTTATAAAGCATTCATTTTATGCCGAAGCTGTGATGCTAGATTGAAGGGTCAAGGGTTTCCAAGATTTATGTCTTGACGATCTGAATCTTCGCTTGTTCTGACATGCCGTTTTGAGTGAAGACGATTATAGCTCAAGCATTTGCTGCTGTTGTTGTTGTTGCTGTTGCTGTTGTAGCTGCGACACTTTGAGAGGATTAGCTTTTGAGTGACGCACTATATGAGCACAATGTCATGAGGCAATTGGACAGAAATCAGTTGTTTAGTGAGCACCACAGGATTGCTTCGCAACTCGTCCGCACAGCCGTCACACCCCGATTGAGTAGGGGAGAAGGGAGTTGGGCGGGCGTTGTGTGAGGACGATCAGCACACCAAACACGTCACGTCTCTCAGCTGAGTTGCGGTGCCCTCTTGATTGTTCCCACTTCAGCAATCATGCCGTGGCAGTCATGCTATGAGCACTCAATGAACAGGTAATGCAAACTTCTCCCACAAAGCAGAATGCGGTTGTGCATTTCTAAAGCATTGTTAGAAAGTTTGCATTGAAAATCGCAGTAGTCTGTGACTATTGTATCGCACTTCTAGGCAGAATGAATGTGAAGGAGGTAAATCAAAGCAGTTGTGGTGGCGCATTCTCTTGCTAAACTGTATAGTCTCCACTTAAATTACACGCACACTTCAGTTTGCTTCCCCAGTCCTACCTTCACCTCCATTTTAACTCACTCAAAATCCTCTCAAGAGTGAGTTTGTCTATGGGTCCCGAGTGTGGCTCGCTTCGATGACCAAGAAAGGAACCTCTCAGACCTCTCCCCATAGTGTTACGACGAAATGTGGGATGAAGCCATGAGGAGTGCTGCTTGTCACAACGTTGTCGCTTAATGCACACTGCTACCCACTACCACTTCCCCGCTCCTCCTAATCAACTAATGCCCTTCCTTTGGATTACACTGCCACTTCACCTGCCACTCTTGACTGCACACACCTCTCAACTCAGATCCTCGCGCAGTTGGTCCGACAGCACAGCTGATTTCGTACCAACGCCAATGCATGCATGGGTGCCTTCCGGAGATGGCCTTCACCAACGCCTCCTCAGCACTGTTTGCTAGCATAACGCCTACCGGTTAGCTGAACACCAGCATTGACCAATGATGAAGTGAAAACCAACTCGCCTTGCCTAATCCATACCAGCATTTCCCCCCAGTAGCAGTATTTTCATCCGCGCGCACGGGAGATCCACCCTGTCTATTCCAACTCCGCATGAGTATTCGAGCGTTCCATCAAATGTCGAGCAGGAAATGTGACCACACAGCAAACATTTATTGTAAACGTCTAGGAATGATCGATCAGCACAAAGAACACATAAGGGCAGACAGTGCATGTTGGAAGAGAAACCACTGCTAATGGGGAACAGTTGTGCCAACAGCACCGTCACCTTCACAAACTGTCGACCAACACATCGATTGGGACGATGGCATCGGCGAGACGTGAATTAATCTTTTCCAGCTTCGCCGAGTCTAGATTAATCAAGGTTTCGGCAGCGTCTGGTGCTTTATTACGCGCTATGGCAAGCTGTCTAAAAGATGAGACGTTGAGAACCTTATCGATGAGGGGTATTTTAGGGCGCACCAATTCCAGCTCCTCGTCTGTGAATAAAGGTGCCTCAGTTGCAAACGTTGTCAGTGTCCCATCCGTAGTCATCACCTCCGCCTCCTTCACGCCTTTTTTAAACTTCGAAATGGGCACTGCAATCGGTTCGGTCGTCACTTCTTCGAGCATCCTGGTTGTGTTGGATAGATGTGAGTTAATAGATGCCAGCTTCGATGGCCCCAAATTGACCAAGTCACGCACAGCCACCAGTTTCTTCGTACCCGTCAACTTCATTAACTTGTCTGTCAATACAGACGCCTCCGTCGCAGCTGCTGCTGGCGTCACCTCTTCCACAACCTTCCCTTCCACCACCGACTGGAGTGCTGAACTCGCCGGCGATGCAGTCGTGGTCGGTTGTGGAGGTGCGTGTTTCGCAAGAGAAGGCACTTTCGCTACGAGGGCTTGCACTACCTCGAATTCCAAGGTGTTCAGGTATTTAGTGATGTTGGGCAGTTTGTGGAACACCATTTCCAGCGTGTTGGAACTCATTTTTGACACCATTTCGCCAAATGCAGGAACGTGCTCGGTGACGTATTGCAGTGTCTGTGTGTTCATGTTGGCCAGAAGAGCGTGGAGGTTTTGGTGGTTTTCGACTATGTATTGAACGAAGGCCGGGTCCACGTTCAACAAGGTGTTGGCGTATTGAAGCGGAATACTCGGCACGGTTGACAGAATTTCTTGGGCAACCTTGAAGCTGGCGCTACCTATCGGACCAAACGTCCCAGTGGAGGGCTTTGACGTCGTAGCACTAGGCCCAACCGCACTAGGCTCCTCGTCCCTCTTACCAGGCACTTGAGCTTCATTACTTGCTGAATAGATGCTTTGCAAGATGGCATCGAAGTTGGGTATATTGGAGATGATCCACTGAATAAGTCTCGGATTCATACTTGCCACGAATTCCTTGATGTTTGGCCACCCTGCAACAATTGATTGCAACGTGAGTGGGTCCACGCTGGAAGCAAAACTGTAAAGTTCCGGTACAAACTTCAAAGCGGACTGCAGTAGTAGTGGATTCATGGACAGCACAAGTTGACGCAAGTTGGGAGCATTCACAAGCGCTGACTTGATTGCATTTACATCGATGGTAGGCACCCGAGTGGGAGGACTTAGCAATCGGACGTGCGGATGCATGGGGTAGTCGTGGCCTGGCACACCATAGAGCACTATGGGGTCAGAGCTATAATCATACCCACCACCCATCACCACAGGATCATAGGTCGGCCCACCAGGCAACATCATGTTGCTCAAGGCATAGAACTGTGTACCACTGGGCAGTGTATACATGGCAACATTATTGCTCTGCATGTAGTTCATCAGTCTTAGAGCGGCGTCGCCCTCCACGCCGCCCACATCCACCCAACCAGGGCCCAACTCACTGCACACATCACATGGAGCTGACTTCTTCCCGGGCTCGTGAGGACCTTGCACTTCGCCCTGCAACTTCGAAGCGACATACCGAATTGTTTCGGGCTTCAACTTGCTCAGCACTTTGCCTGCGTTCGGCAGCTTCTTGAAAATGCTTGCAATAGCTTCGCCATCAAGGCTGGCAATAGCTTCATCGATGTTTGCTGCTGACTCGACGAGCGTTTCCAAATCATCGGGATGCACATCGGCCAAAAATTCTGCCACCGCCTTCTTGCTCACGCTCGATTCGCTTGACTCGTAGCCATCAATCGCATGTCCGTAGCCTGGTTCCTGCTGTGTGGCTACTGGCGGTTGGCTGAATTCGCCATAATTGTCAACTAAGTGGCAGACGCCACCGTTGCAGACAACGTTGCACTTGTCACCGGCGCTGCATCCATAGCCTTTGAATGCTCCACTGGTGCACTCGTCAGCTTGACACTGCTTGAAGTCGTAGAAATCCTTACACTTGCCTTCCTCGCATCCGCTCCAGTAGCCACAGTTGCCACCGTAGCAGCCTTCCTTACCGAAAGCTCCACTGCCCCACGCCTCCTGCATTCCGTTCTGCGGGAAGACGATGTTTCCAGCACCGTGGCACAGCGAATCCCAACAGACGTAGTCGCACATCCCGTTGTGGCACTCGTAGCCGGTATTTGCACCGAAATAGCACACCGGCAATTGACAATGCGGAAACATAGGCTGTTTGGGATAGCCGAAAGCACCAACTGTGAGGCAGCCCAACACAGCAATCACAGCACAAGCCAGACTCATCGCGACGATGTGATGCTCTCAATTTCGGTGTGTGCTTTTATAGACGCATGTGGAGGGGGTGCCACGGTCACAGCAGATCAGTGGTTCCATTTTGTTGCGCCTCACTGACCCTGGATTTATCTGTCCGCAGGTCACACTGTCCTCATATCCAACTCTGTCACCATCATAACATGCTGGTTATGATTGCGACCTTCTCCATGCACCACTGTATTCGTGATTCGGATTGTGCATTATCTGCTGCTGCGCATTTGCCATGCTTGGTTTCCATTTTAACGCAAACGGTTTACAGCCAATGCGTTATGGCATATATCTCATACGCCATTCTGTAGCACCACTCTGTGGTTGGAGGGGCCATTCAGACTCTTCGCGAGGGACGCGAAGTTCCGCGTACTTTTCACTTGTCACGCGCACTCGTGAATAAGTGATGCTGGATGATGATGATGATGATGATAATGAGGATGAGGTGCACGTGGGCAGCCTCCAAATGGGCGTTTTGGTGAGGGATTTGGTGGCGACACTAGCAGTCCACCCAATGCCCCTTGGGAATACCGATGCAGTTGTCAGTGCATCCATCGGTCCTTTCCTCTTTCCGGTGTTCTGACACTCAGTATGGGTGTAGCGAATAGTGTTTGCCAGTCTCTCCAACCGCCTCCACGTCAGCCCCCGCGGTGGTGACGTAGGTCTGAACTCTCTTTCCTGTGCCATTGAAAATGCTCTCTCAGCACTAACATCGGTGTGGCATGGAGGCGTGTCCTGCAACGCCAATTTTCTACCAAGCAGCGCTCACTTCTCTCACCGTGTCGCAGACACCTGTCGTCGTCTGCAACCACAGCTACTGCATTGCTTGCATTTTTCTCCGTGGCATGGAATGAGTGAGGTTGGCAGCACAGACATGGGACAGCTGCTGACTATCGACGAGTCCAAATTTGCAGAACAGAGTAAGACGCGCTTTGCACCTCCTCACAAAGTGCTGCATGCTACTGCATCGTGTGTGCAGTATTGCTTGACCAGAGGAGCACTTTGTAAAACAGCCCCACCGCGTTAGCAGTCTTCCCACTTGCTCTCGCTTTCTATCCAATCGACGCAGAACATGAAAAGGCAAATTGTGAGGCGTACATCCAAGTGTTCTACGCCGTTGGCTGGCTGCCGCGATTCGCCTCCCGTTCGTCTGGGTGCTAACATATCTCACTAGGGGAGAGCGAAATTATGGCTATGCACAAGCGTCACCTTCAACAAGAGGGGAGCCGTCAACAGCTATTGGTGCGAGACTGCTCCAGCTTACTTGATCGCACTCTTACAAGGATTTGTCGATAGGGCACTGATTCAAGCGTTGCGGGTGCTAGCTCTCGTAGGCAACTAGGACGATCTCCGTTCAGCGCTGCACATCATGACTTCCTGCTGCACTTCATCGATGTCAGCGTCTTCCTCTATTTTGCACTCTCGTCCAACGGCCCCATCTTGGCAACCAGGTTACCACCCTCGCCTGAATGTGTGCACGCGATTGCCGAGGTTGACTGTGTCGTTAGGCTCGAGACACTCACACATATTCTCGTGCATTTCTGGTTAACACAGTGGTGGGACTCGTGCATCGCGAATTCGTTTGCTTTATTTCGGCAAGCAACAGCTTAGCTGCTTGTCTCTTATCCCACATCCAGTTGTGGGCAGAATTCGAGGCAACCTGTGCTAATGAGAGTTGGTCTGGTTATTCAAAGTGAGAACATTCTCTCAATTTGGTCCTCCATATTTTGCATAATTATTCTGCAAATCTTGCTCACGGATGTTGTTACCTATTCTGAGTACCACAGGCACGCATGAAGCTGGGAGACCTGAGAAATACGCTATCACTACAGCACCTATTTTCACAGAAGTCACATAAATATTGGCCTTGAATGCTCTCAGTTGGCAGCATAGGTAGAATCGACAGTAAAATAGGCGGCGTTTTGGCAAACATGATGAGCTAGCATGACACCGACGGTATTAGAGGAGTGACCGATGTAAAGCTCACGGAGCGTGAGATTGCAACCAGCAGAAATTCGGTTGTGCGACCCTTTAGACGAATGGATGTGAACGGACAGGTCTGCTGGAAACCACTACGGGTGCTGTTTTGGTGTTGATTTCGACCGCGTGGTTTAGTGCGAACCTGCCCTCCAGTAGAATGCAACATGGGAGTATTTTGAAATTTCCCTCTTTCCATTCAATTCGCTCAAAGCGCTATGCAGTAATCACTAGCTCCTCCGCTGTGGAAATGAAATGTCTGCGTAACACTTTCATAACCGTATGAACCGAACGAATCGAATCAACCAGTAGTGAGGCAACCCAACATAGCAATCACAGCATTAACCAGATGTATCTCTGCGATGTGATGCTCATCAGTTTAGGTGTGTGATTTTTATAAACCCATGTAAAAGGGGCGTGTCACAGTCACACGCAGATCATTGGTTACATTGGCTTGTCACGCCTCACTAACCTCGGATCA
Organism: Taenia multiceps; assembly: GCA_001923025.3. Lineage (NCBI taxonomy): Eukaryota > Metazoa > Platyhelminthes > Cestoda > Cyclophyllidea > Taeniidae > Taenia > Taenia multiceps. The sequence goes on from CM010311.1 coordinate 3,759,974, forward strand.
TGTGTACGTTAGACAAAGCACCCTAATATCTGAGCGCTCCTATAACATATTACGATTTAAATTGATAGTTTTGCCACATTTTATGATGTTCGTGATCTGTTATACCTTTTTGTATTTAGAACGTGAAGTAGATTATGCTTTTGGATTCTCTATTCGTTAGAATCTTCACAATGCTACAGCCCATTTCCCAGGTAAACGCATCTGTAGAAACTGACTCTGCACCTTTTAGCGTAGGGACGAGAAGTTAAGCACAGAGCAAATGCTTTGCATACATAAGAAGGTCTTATCTGTCACAGATTAGTCACTTATCTTAATCGTCAGCCTTCTGGTAAGAAATTTGCAAACACATCTTTTAGCGTCGACTGAATAAGAAGCCATATCATCGTGCCAAACTTCTGGCACATTGATGGCTCTCAGAGAGTAGCTTATCCACATTCACATTGACTTTCTTCCATCCACACCCAAGTAATGCAATGAAGTTCATTACAGGAGCACTTACGATTTGGTCTTTATTTCCTTGCCTTGCCGTGACTTAGGATTTTACGCATGTCATAATTAAAGAGTTAGTGTGATTTTTTTGGTTCGCCTATTCTGCGCCTATGATAGTGCCTCCAAAAATCACAGGATGGGTATCATAATTCTCAGATTGAGGTAGACTTATCGGTATCGCACAAATAATCAGAAAAATGAGCCACCTAAGCTCATGTATCATGACAAAATCGTGAAGGGCGGATTGCGCGCAACTGCAACGATCTGTATTATTGTGCGAAATTACTATGGGCAAAAGTATTTTGTGACAGTACGTTGCATGAGTCCCACCTACTTCCGCCCGCTAACTGAAATTCAAGTAATACGACGTAAATTTGTATCACTAAATTAATGCTTGCTGTCAAATGCAAAGAGTATTCAGCGCATGCCAATGAGCTTAGCTGTGTAAAACTAAATCAATTTCTTCTTTCAGCTCCACAATTTGTGTCAGCACCCCCACTGTGCTCGGGTTCGCATTTAAAGCAGTGCTAGCATTTGAGTAACCCAAATATGATGAAGTGAATGGGAAGATTTTCGGCCGGTAAGTCATATCCTACGAGTCATTTAAAGCTTCTTCCTCACCGGCTAATCCAGCTGTGTTACGGAGTTCGCCGTAATTGTCAACGGAGTGGCAAACGTTATCGCGGCGGGTGACTTGGCAGCTACCACGATTGTTGTTAATATAGCCGTAAAATGGTCTATTGGCGCATTCACTGGCTAAACACTGCTTGAGGGTGTAGAAGCCCTCTCAGTTCTTAGCCTTGCATCCACCTAAGTAGCCGCAGTTTTCACTGCAGCAGATTGTTTACAAGGGGCTCTTCCACCACCTCATGCCTTCCGCATTGTCTTCCATGGAAAGATGACTTTCTCAAAACCATAATACAACGACTCGAAATGGGCGCGGTCAATGCCACCACCTTTACGATAACCGAAGCCACCGACTGTGAGGCGGAGCAATACAACTGCAGATGCACCAACGGAATGCGTTACGACAAATGTGCCCCTATTCATAAAGAATTTGCTATAACTGATTAAACTTGGTTCGGTTAATCAGGATTCCTTTCATTTCACAGGACACCTGAAATCACTCTTCGCAGCACTAACTAGGCCGTCATGTACTTTAGGCATTCCTTTTTTCGTATGCAAGTAACATGCCCTCTTACGGCTACAAATGGGTAAGAGATCGATGTTCCATATCGCTTCATTTTCTTTAAGACATCAGCTGTTATGCTGGCACAAAACCATTCCCATCATGACCAGCTTTTTTCCTTTACCAACTTCCGCTGCTTTGGTATGGATGCTACAATTATTATAGTGAGTGATTAATGTTGGCATCACACCCTGATAGCTGTTCAATCAGATTTAAGCCATTTTTTGTGTTTCTAGGTATTGTACCCAAAAGATCCCAGTTGATTTATGCTTTCCCCAGTTTGTTTATAGTAAAGCGCTAAAAACCGTGATAATTTGTGTACTTAACTCAATTTCGGGGTGTCAGCATATTGAGACGGTAGTATGAAAGAATTGTGAGCTAGAAACTTAGGAGTATAATTTAAAACAACCATACGCGAAGTACCTAGAAAGCGTTAGTATGCAATTGTAGGCTTTTAACCAAACGCCACCATTCTGTGCCTTGATGTGATGACTTCCGTTGAAAGTCCAACCAAGGATAAAATGGCTGGAGAACGAATGAATGGTGCGGAGAATGCATATCATAGAAAGTGTCGTGGAAACCGGCAAGAAAAAGGATTAAGTCCCCAATTCAAATTATCTGCCATATTTTAGGCGAATAGTTGAAGGAGATCAAAGTAAAATCACCCAAATAAAAAGAGATACGCCATTTGGATGAGATGCTGTTGCCAAAGCTCTAATTCTTTGTTTTGGCGGCATCGGTTCTGGGACAGAAAGCCTAATAATTGGAGTTGTAGCAGCTTAGAGTCATCGGGTGCTAAGAGGTTTGCCAAAAGCTGTTAAACTACACCCATCCACTCCCTTGAGACTTTCAACAAGCCGTGGGGTGCAATCAATGGCTCCATGGTCGGCGCCATGGATTATGTGGTTGCAGAAAGGTCCACGAACAATTGCCAAATTGCTCATTGTTTTAGTGTAAGGAGCGCTGTTGCAAAACTGACCTTCTGGAATGACCAGATTATCCGGTTGTTTGATGACCTCGGGTCTGCAGTGGTCAGGGCCACGACCGTAAGCTCTATAGAATGTGTTATTGTAGAACTGTACAACTGAGATGGGCAGGTTGTCAAGTTACCCGGTCTACGGTAATCTTGGCCTCGATAGTCATCACTATGGAGCGTTTTATAGTGGAACTGACCATATAGAATAGCTAGATTATCAGGTTGCTTGATAGCTGCGTCACCTTACCCAACTCCCATATTTTGTAAACCAGCACTACTTGTATGCTGCTACTAGACTTTAATCTTCCTAATTCTCACTTTAACCCATTCCAGCCATTCCTTTGGAGTACACTTCAACACTCATTAAAGCCACACAAAACACGATGATAGACAAGTCTCTTTTTAACTAAATTACCACTGGTATGAACCGCGATCAATCAACGGACATGAAGGGAGTGAACTAAGATACCAGATAAACAAGATTAGCCTCTTATTTTGAGTACTTCTGGGAGGTTTGTCCTCTGGTAGCATTGTTCCTCTCCAATGGATTGGTAGAGTCTCAAAGAAGGACCAGGCTAAAAACGTGGCTAGTATTTTAAGACAACGTCAACCAGGATGTGCTGTAACCAGACACTCCGAAAAACCTCCACAGAAAGGCAGTTCTTGATGCAGAACCTCAACAGAAATTTCATTTAAATAAATGCAACACGATTTACGTAGCAAAACTTACAAAGGACCGTGACAAGTCCAGCTAGTACAGGTCATCATAATTCACACTCAATGTCCCACTGTCTTTAGGATCGGGGTGGTAAGATTTAATGTGATTTTTACGATACGGCAAAAAAACTAATTTAAAGCCAGCCACATCCATAAACAGGTTAACTCGCCTGTCAATTATGCCGAATCAGCAAAACTTATTTAAAACCATTGACATTTTACCTATTTGGAAATTAGATGTTTAGAAGCTGTGTTTTCACAGTCTCTATTGCATTTGGTACACGCACACTGAAATGCCACACTCATTCGCTTCTGCCTAGCATGGGATTTGTCCTCAAATTAAGTTAACAAATCATTCTGTTAGTGGCGCTCACAGGCGCCGTTGCCTTCATGCCGCTCTCGTCTGCACCGCTGGCGTTGTCATTTGTGGTTTTTGTGCTCGCCAACGTCAACTCTAATTTCACTGTTGATTCTCTTTACACCACTGAACTGAATGGTCCAAAACCATTGTGTTTTGGCTCTTCTGTGCAATTCGACGCTATTTTGAACAGAGATCTCCTCCTCCAACTGATGTTTGAGGGCACTGCACCAAACCCAACGCCTTTGTTTACTTCTCTCTAAACGCCCACATTTTGACGACGATGAGGAGACGCTCGGAAGTTAAGCGCTCCCTAGCGCCCCTTGTTAGCTCAGTTTCAAATGTCACCATCAGTATTTGAAAGGCAAACACAGTCGACATCAACACGGCGTTACCGAGCATCGATAATTATACGGCGGCGCAGTGCTGTCCTCAAGACGAAGGCGGACATAATGCTGGTGCCGATGTGTCTTGCCGAGGTGCAGAAGGGCGTGTGAGGGAATACTGGCATGGGTCGAGGCCACGCCAAGTGGAAGTACAAAGGCGAAGAATTAATTGCCTGCGTAGCAAGTCCAGACAAAAAACTTGGCCGATCAGACTTCAAATTATAGTGGAAATGACTTATTCAAGTCCATCCGCTGCCACGCAAAATTTGGGGAAGTAGAATTGGAGTCTGCTGGTCACAGCTTCGACGCGCACAAGAAGATGGCTGCTTTGCCAATGGCGTTATTAATGTCCCAGCTTAGAGTAAATGAGCTACGCAGCAGTGTAGTAACATCCATTTCGCCTCCCTTGAGATCAGGGTGGCCCCTTCGATGGTCGCAATAAATGTTTATTGCGTAAAATTCAATACTGGCTTCGACTGAATGGAGCAAATTACTTGTTGCTTGGAGACATGTATACTGAAGTGGGGAACCTGACACCTGCCGCCCGTTACCGATGAAATGCGCTGTCGACAACTTGTTTTTGCTAAGGCTTCACCCGTCTCTCTCGATACCTTCACACTGGCAACAAATGAACTGCTGTTAAGGACTAACACTCAGAATTAATCACTAACGTGTGGGTTTGATTGCAACCCAACTGCAGTTGTTGCTAGGCACAAGCTTCGGTAATGGCATGGAAGATTTCCGAATCGCTACCTGGTAGGAATTCTTCAAGGTATGGCAGTCCTGCAATCATTGGACCTAATGGATATAGGCCCATGTTGTTATGAGAGCTGTCAAAATGGACAGTTGAAGTTGACTCAAGTGCAGTACATTCGGAAGTACAGATTGAAGGTGATCTAGGCTGGTGGTGGACATGGATTCACAAGAAGATCATTGTATCTTCATGATCCCGCAGTTCACTCACTTCTTGCTAGCCATAGTCGTTTCATCAACTATGCCATTTGCAACATCCATCCTTCCTTTTTCTCTGTCGAGGAATTTATGCAATCTGGCACACAAATTCGAAACTGCATCAAGCTCCATTTCGGACCTCACATCATCACCGAATCACTTACCTCCGGTACTTCTGAGACACTTGCTTCACTCTCCCAGTCTTCGAGTCTGGTGGTTATTCCAAAAGATTTCGCTGCTGCCCTTCAAGGCATTCTCAAGTCCTTAAAGTGTAATTCTAATCAAGTTATGAGAGCTGCCTGCTTGCTTCCCATATATCTAGCTCATGCATAGTATGCATGCTTCAAAGCCTAGCGATGAGACCGAAGCCTTAGAATGGTTCACTGACGCGTAGAAGACCTCGTATTTCCCTTCCTTGTATCCAACCCCGTAGTTGCAGCTTCCACCCTAGCGGCCCTGCCTACTGTGGACTCCACGGCGTTTCTAGTAGACACAGTCGCAAATCCCATCTCGACATCTGTAGCCTACAGATCTCTGACATGATGAGATTGCTTGTTTCCGGATAGCCAAAACCACCAACCATGAAACAACCAAGTATAATGGTAAAAGCACTCTCCACACCCATTACAGACATGGCACGCTTTCCTGAGTTTCCTGTGCCCTTTTACGAATCACTAAGTTTTGACCTGGAGCTATTCTCGTGACGGATTTGACCTCAAGCAAGCAATCAAAATCGCGAGCAGGAGGAACATCCGCAACCCATTGTGATGAGGCGACTCCCACAGCACTCGTCCAAGCTAATATAGCACACGGACTGTTCTGAAGGTCAAGCAACTTGTGGTTCACTGGATCCATCCACGTGGTTCACTTGCATTATGTTGTTAGCATCCATATCACTTCAGTAGCACACAATGTCATCTTGCATGTCCCTATTGCAGCTGATCTACTGTTGATTCAGGCTACGCTACTGACTGGGATGCCCGAAACTACGCTACCAGTGCCCCTGTGAAAGCGAAGGGATTTGTTACAGAGCTGTCACAGATTTCCAAGCATGCGGCAGGTCTGCAATGCACTGATCCAATGCGTAAGCAATTAGTTGCTCCTTTTGCACGCAATGCTAGTGCAAAGCAAAGTGTTAGAACTCCTGTGACAGGCTGTGATCAGCTGTGTGGCCCTCCCACCTGTCCACTGGGCATGAGCACACTCATCCAGCTCCCAATGTTCCACTTGCATATGTCGGTTAATCGAGGTGTCTGGCATGATATCTCCATCGGTGAACTGTGTGATTGGAAGCTCGACCGCATTCACACCACTCGCTGCTCACATTGTAAAGAGGGAAACACATCTGCTTGAATGCTCTACACAGCGCTGGAAGCAAGTCCAACTCTGTGTGGAACATCGCGAATGAGTGCAACACTGCGCTTTGGCCATTATGAAATAAGTTCAATGGAATGGTTTTCCTCCAATTTGTGCCTCGAAGATGATGAAGCGCACCAAATTCATTGTCGCTGTTGCTGCGGCAGACTACGCGCTTCAAATCGTGTCAAATAATCACAGAACCTGCAAAGGTTTCGGAAGGCGGTATAGATTTGAAATGACCTAGCATAGTCTAGACGTGAAGTGGTTGCTATAGCTGATCAAAGTCGACTCAGGTGAATGGGTCTCCTTCAATGTTGCAAGGCAAATGCATTTTCCTTGTGCAGACCTCTGGTCTTGTCTAAGCAAAACGCTCTCCAACCACTGAAAATAGATGGAGATCGTCTATCAACTTCTTTTTATCTTATGAAAGACAGAAGCTGTGCTGGCAAAAGAGGTCCTGAATCCCATTACCTTTCTACCCATTCCAGCATCTGCCGCTTCAGTCTGGATACTACTACTCTGCTAAGTGGTCATTGTTGATCTACAGCACCCATATCTCTTCCTCAACCATAAAATGGCACTCACATATTCAACAAGCAGTGGAACTAGTTGACCCATAGTGAAAAGGCCTTCCCCATTTGTATGCATTCTTCCTATTCTTATTTAAGTATTGGCATGGGTTCACATTCTTCGCCACCAAGGGAGCTTATTGACCACTGAGAAAGGACTACTGTCTCCCGTCATTTCTCCCTCACATCCTTCTGGACCTGCTGGTCATCCTTTTGCTTACACCTCAGGCACCAAGATAAGGCAACTAACGAAGTGCCTGAAGGACCGCTGTCTTCCATAGAATCACCGTGAAGTGTAAGGCCGATTTAGGTTATGATTTTGTGCCTCCGTCCAGCGTTATCAATCCATCGGCTTGATGGATAGTGGACGCTCTGCTCAGCTGCAGGATATCCGTCGAGGTGCATAATATTAGAATGTGTAGACCCACCTACCACGTCCTCTGGCCTGCCCATTCATTGAAGCAGTGGACCTTGGTGGGCACCGACAAACGACTCTGTGGTTTTGTGCAATGACTTGCCTGCGCGAAGAGCCTTCATTCAATGTCGATTGTGTGATTTGGTGAAGGAAGGCTTGCTCGAGTTGCAGGAAGTGACTGACCAAGGCTTTGTGGCCTTTGCCCTCGGCGCTTCACTACAGACATCCTCTGTAGGGTGAATGAACATTGTCCTCGGTTGTTCGTGCACATTCATTCTCATACTTCATTTACCACTTTCACATAACCTCCGTTTTCACATACCAACCCGCCCGAGCATCGTTTTCTTCTTCTGCGACGCAATCCTCCGTGCTTACCGGTCAGGCGGCAGTATTTTACTCTTGAAAGTTACTTGCTTCCAACCAGTAAATTATGCTGAGAAAGATTGATGAAGAGTGCATTAATTGCTCGTCTTATCTGCTGACGACTTGTGGATTGCACAGTACTTACTCGAAGCAGCATAGCGTCTCTACACCTAAAGCATTCCTGCTGAAAACACGGGCCTAACACCTTCAATCCACAGTCACTCGGCAACTAGCAATTAATGTCTCTGGTGTTCCGCTGCTATATTTGGCAAAGTGGCATCGGATACATAAATACATGCAATCGGTTCCACTTACACAGGTACAGGCAGTCACTGGACCTGCGAATCGACCGCCTCCTAGTTGGTGAATCAGCCGAAAGTGGAACACTAAACCATACTGGATAGATTAGTCGACGTGGCAAGAGGAAGGCATGGAAGCTCCACATAAGCGGTTCCCACGTTTCGTAGGTTAAGCACTGTCTGATGAGTCAATTCAAAGCAATCCTGTGGTGCTCACTAAACAACTGATTTCTGTCCAATTGCCTCATGACATTGTGCTCATATAGTGCGTCACTCAAAAGCTAATCCTCTCAAAGTGTCGCAGCTACAACAGCAACAGCAACAACAGCTTGAGCTATAATCGTCTTCACTCAAAACGGCATGTCAGAACAAGCGAAGATTCAGATCGTCAAGACATAAATCTTGGAAACCCTTGACCCTTCAATCTAGCATCACAGCTTCGGCATAAAATGAATGCTTTATAAACGTTAAGCGTGCCACATCTATCTTGCAATAATCGCTTTCCGTGGGATCACCTGTCCATTATCACGGATTTCACTGACCCACAGTGCTACGCAGACACCATGTGATCGCACTCCTCACGCTATTCTGCTGTCTCTGTAACGCTTCGTCGCCACCCACCTCCTCAACGTGCTACCGACAGCCTCCCATCCACCCTTATTCATCATTATCGCGCATCATTGACACTCCTCGTACCAGTATTATGGAGCGCCTCATTCAGGGGATAATTGTGGTTCGCATTCGATTTCTCTCATCCTCTACTCAGATTGCAAGGCGAACTGTAGTCGGGAATTGGGTGTGGTTTCTCAGATCCGCCTAATCAGCGTCTCCACACATACCAATTAATGCCACGACACCTGTCGTCAGATTCATCGAAAAGTGAGCCAGTATTGAGCTGCACAGCTCGAAGTGAACTTACTAATGTCACATGGGAAATTCGTGAGCAAATGAGATCTGCATAATCCCAACTCCATCCCAGATTACCACCTTGGATTGAATTGTTCGCACCCCCTTCCTGAGGCCGATCTTGTCCATGGGCTTCCATTACTCTCGTTCGTCAACACAGGCTGGCTGGCACATTGATTGGCATCTCGTAGTGCTCAAGTAGCTCCACATAGGAGGCGATCACAGTCACCGCTTGCCACATTTACCATGTCCGATCAACAATAAACATCGTACTGTTTTGCCATTAAAAACATGACTTAACCAGCTCTTCGATCTATACTAGCATCAGCCTTGACGATGTCGACCTTCACAATGCCGCCAATTTACTCCTTTACGCCTATCCGATGAGTGCACTGTCAGGCAACGTGTTTCATTTGAAAATGTCAGTAATTGTTTGAAGATTTTGATGAGACTGCTGTTGCCTGCGAGGTAGAGGTACTAGTTTTGTTCTGATGGTCTCATATTTTATTCAGCATGCATGTTAAGGTGCTCGCATCATTGTTTTGTTATGGAACATATCTTCCATATAGTAGCCTGTCTGTATGCCAACTGCCACATTTACAATGCCTGACCTCCAATAAGCCAATGACTGATTCGCCCTAATGAAGAAGGACTGAACTGAACTGCAACCGCACTCCTAGTTCCAGCCATTATTACGGATGCACTGCCAAGTAACGCAAGTCTCTTTGGAAGGTGCATTAATCAGGAGATTGAGTATATGAGGCTGAGTGCGAGGTGGAGTGGTGCTTAAGGGATAATCAAAATCGCGTGTAAAATTAGCATCCGTAGCCTGCCTTAAAAAAGATCTATTCCAACACACGGCAGGAGACGTGTCTAAAATGTCGACTAACCAACGGTTATGCTGGTCATGTTTAGAATCCGCGGGCGAGATGTCGATGACTGGCCGACTACGTGCATGCAACTCGACGTGAGCAGGCTTCACTCGCTCAACACTTGTTGGTTAATACAAACGGCATGTCGTCCAAGTCAGTAAGCCCAATTGGACAACGAAGAAGCCCGTCTGGTTCATGGCTCCTTCGCATTCACCCTTAATGCCCAAAACTATTTGGACGTGAATGGCGAGACCACGGACCAGCAACTTATAGCCTACTAATCACCCAAATATTCCATCTCACCAGCCGACTTGAAGGCGCTTCGCAACCCGTCCGCACAGCCGTCACACCCCGATTGAGTAGGGGAGAAGGGAGTTGGGCGGGCGTTGTGTGAGGACGATCAGCACACCAAACACGTCACGTCTCTCAGCTGAGTTGCGGTGCCCTCTTGATTGTTCCCACTTCAGCAATCATGCCGTGGCAGTCATGCTATGAGCACTCAATGAACAGGTAATGCAAACTTCTCCCACAAAGCAGAATGCGGTTGTGCATTTCCAAAGCATTGTTAGAAAGTTTGCATTGAAAATCGCAGTAGTCTGTGACCATTGTATCGCACTTCTAGGCAGAATGAATGTGAAGGAGGTAAATCAAAGCAGTTGTGGTGGCGCATTCTCTTGCTAAACTGTATAGTCTCTACTTAAATTACACGCACACTTCAGTTTGCTTCCCCAGTCCTACCTTCACCTCCATTTTAACTCACTCAAAATCCTCTCAAGAGTGAGTTTGTCTATGGGTCCCGAGTGTGGCTCGCTTCGATGACCAAGAAAGGAACCTCTCAGACCTCTCCCCATAGTGTTACGACGAAATGTGGGATGAAGCCATGAGGAGTGCTGCTTGTCACAACGTTGTCGCTTAATGCACACTGCTACCCACTACCACTTCCCCGCTCCTCCTAATCAACTAATGCCCTTCCTTTGGATTACACTGCCACTTCACCTGCCACTCTTGACTGCACACACCTCTCAACTCAGATCCTCGCGCAGTTGGTCCGACAGCACAGCTGATTTCGTACCAACGCCAATGCATGCATGGGTGCCTTCCGGAGATGGCCTTCACCAACGCCTCCTCAGCACTGTTTGCTAGCATAACGCCTACCGGTTAGCTGAACACCAGCATTGACAATGATGAAGTGAAAACCAACTCGCCTTGCCTAATCCATACCAGCATTTCCCTCCAGTAGCAGTATTTTCATCCGCGCGCACGGGAGATCCACCCTGTCTATTCCAACTCCGCATGAGTATTCGAGCGTTCCATCAAATGTCGAGCAGGAAATGTGACCACACAGCAAACATTTATTGTAAACGTCTAGGAATGATCGATCAGCACAAAGAACACATAAGGGCAGACAGTGCATGTTAGAAGAGAAACCACTGCTAATGGGGAACAGTTGTGCCAACAGCACCGTCACCTTCACAAACTGTCGACCAACACATCGATTGGGACGATGGCATCGGCGAGACGTGAATTAATCTTTTCCAGCTTCGCCGAGTCTAGATTAATCAAGGTTTCGGCAGCGTCTGGTGCTTTATTACGCGCTATGGCAAGCTGTCTAAAAGATGAGACGTTGAGAACCTTATCGATGAGGGGTATTTTAGGGCGCACCAATTCCAGCTCCTCGTCTGTGAATAAAGGTGCCTCAGTTGCAAACGTTGTCAGTGTCCCATCCGTAGTCATCACCTCCGCCTCCTTCACGCCTTTTTTAAACTTCGAAATGGGCACTGCAATCGGTTCGGTCGTCACTTCTTCGAGCATCCTGGTTGTGTTGGATAGATGTGAGTTAATAGATGCCAGCTTCGATGGCCCCAAATTGACCAAGTCACGCACAGCCACCAGTTTCTTCGTACCCGTCAACTTCATTAACTTGTCTGTCAATACAGACGCCTCCGTCGCAGCTGCTGCTGGCGTCACCTCTTCCACAACCTTCCCTTCCACCACCGACTGGAGTGCTGAACTCGCCGGCGATGCAGTCGTGGTCGGTTGTGGAGGTGCGTGTTTCGCAAGAGAAGGCACTTTCGCTACGAGGGCTTGCACTACCTCGAATTCCAAGGTGTTCAGGTATTTAGTGATGTTGGGCAGTTTGTGGAACACCATTTCCAGCGTGTTGGAACTCATTTTTGACACCATTTCGCCAAATGCAGGAACGTGCTCGGTGACGTATTGCAGTGTCTGTGTGTTCATGTTGGCCAGAAGAGCGTGGAGGTTTTGGTGGTTTTCGACTATGTATTGAACGAAGGCCGGGTCCGCGTTCAACAAGGTGTTGGCGTATTGAAGCGGAATACTCGGCACGGTTGACAGAATTTCTTGGGCAACCTTGGGACTGACGCCACCTATCGGACCGGACGTCCCAGTGGAGGGCTTTGACGTCGTAGCACTAGGCCCAACCGCACTAGACTCCTCGTCCCTCTTACCAGGCACTTGAGCTTCATTACTTGCTGAATAGATGCTTTGCAAGATGGCATCGAAGTTGGGTATATTGGAGATGATCCACTGAATAAGTCTCGGATTCATACTTGCCACGAATTCCTTGATGTTTGGCCACCCTGCAACAATTGATTGCAACGTGAGTGGGTCCACGCTAGAAGCGAAACTGTCAAGTTCCGGTACAAACTTCAAAGCGGACTGCAGTAGTAGTGGATTCATGGAGAGCACAAGTTGACGCAAGTTGGGAGCATTCACAAGCGCTGACTTGATTGCATTTACATCGATGGTAGGCACCCGAGTGGGAGGACTTAGCAATCGGACGTGCGGATGCATGGGGTAATCGTGGCCTGGCACACCATAGAGCACTATGGGGTCAGAGCTATAATCATACCCACCACCCATCATCACAGGATCATAGGTCGGCCCACCAGGCAACATCATGTTGCTCAAGGCATAGAACTGTGTACCACTGGGCAGTGTATACATGGCAACATTATTGCTCTGCATGTAGTTCATCAGTCTTAGAGCGGCGTCGCCCTCCACGCCACCCACATCCACCCAACCAGGGCCCAACTCACTGCACACATCACATGGAGCTGACTTCTTCCCGGGCTCGTGAGGACCTTGCACTTCGCCCTGCAACTTCGAAGCGACATACCGAATTGTTTCGGGCTTCAACTTGCTCAGCACTTTGCCTGCGTTCGGCAGCTTCTTGAAAATGCTTGCAATAGCTTCGCCATCAAGGCTGGCAATAGCTTCATCGATGTTTGCTGCTGACTCGACGAGCGTTTCCAAATCATCGGGATGCACATCGGCCAAAAATTCTGCCACCGCCTTCTTGCTCACGCTCGATTCGCTTGACTCGTAGCCATCAATCGCATGTCCGTAGCCTGGTTCCTGCTGTGTGGCTACTGGCGGTTGGCTGAATTCGCCATAATTGTCAACTAAGTGGCAGACGCCACCGTTGCAGACAACGTTGCACTTGTCACCGGCGCTGCATCCATAGCCTTTGAATGCTCCACTGGTGCACTCGTCAGCTTGACACTGCTTGAAGTCGTAGAAATCCTTACACTTGCCTTCCTCGCATCCGCTCCAGTAGCCACAGTTGCCACCGTAGCAGCCTTCCTTACCGAAAGCTCCACTGCCCCACGCCTCCTGCATTCCGTTCTGCGGGAAGACGATGTTTCCAGCACCGTGGCACAGCGAATCCCAACAGACGTAGTCGCACATCCCGTTGTGGCACTCGTAGCCGGTATTTGCACCGAAATAGCACACCGGCAATTGACAATGCGGAAACATAGGCTGTTTGGGATAGCCGAAAGCACCAACTGTGAGGCAGCCCAACACAGCAATCACGACACTAGCCAGACGCATCGCAACGATGTGATGCTCTCAATTTCGGTGTGTGCTTTTATAGACGCATGTGGAGGGGGTGTCACGGTCACAGCAGATCAGTGGTTCTATTTCGCTGCGCCTCACTGACCCTGGATTTATCTGTCCGCAGGTCACACTGTCCTCATATCCAACTCTGTCACCATCATAACATGCTGGTTATGATTGCGACCTTCTCCATGCACCACTGCATTCGTGATTCGGATTGTGCATTATCTGCTGCTGCGCATTTGCCATGCTTGGTTTCCATTTTAACGCAAACGGTTTACAGCCAATGCGTTATGGCATATATCTCATACGCCATTCTGTAGCACCACTCTGTGGTTGGAGGGGCCATTCAGACTCTTCGCGAGGGACGCGAAGTTCCGCGTACTTTTCACTTGTCACGCGCACTCGTGAATAAGTGATGCTGGCTGATGATGATGTTGGCTGTTGATGATGAATTCGCGATGCATTATTCCTGCCACTGTGTTAACCAGAAATGCACGAGAATATGTGTGAGTGTCTCGAGCCTAACGACACAGTCAACCTCGGCAACAGCGTGCACACATTCAGGCGAGAGTGGCAACCTGGTTGCCACAATGGGGCCGTTGGATGAGAGTGTAAACTGGAAGAAGATGTTAGCCTCGATGAAGTGCAGAGGGAAATCATGATGTGTAGCTGAACGGAGATCGTCCTAGTTGCCTGCAAAAGTTAGCACCCGCAACGCTTGAATCAGTGCCCTATCGACAGATCCTTGCAAGAGCGTGAACAAGTAAGCTGGAGCAGTCTCGCACCAATAGCTGTTGACGGCTCCCCTCTTGTTGAAGGTGACGCTTGTGCATAGCCATAATTTCGCTCTCCCCTAGTGAGATATGTTAGCACCCAGACGAACGGGAGGCGAATCGCGGCAGCCAGCCAACGGCGTAGAACACTTGGATGTACGCCTCACAATTTGCCTTTTCATGTTCTGCGTCGATTGGATAGAAAGCGAGAGCAAGTGGGAAGACTGCTAACGCGGTGGGGCTGTTTTACAAAGTGCTCCTCTGGTCAAGCGATACTGCACACACGATGCAGTAGCATGCAGCACTTTGTGAGGAGGTGCAAAGCGCGTCTTACTCTGTTCTGCAAATTTGGACTCGTCGATGGTCAGCAGCTGTCCCATGTCTGTGCTGCCAACCTCACTCATTCCATGCCACGGAGAAAAATGCAAGCAATGCAGTAGCTGTGGTTGCAGACGACGACAGGTGTCTGCGACACGGTGAGAGAAGTGAGCGCTGCTTGGTAGAAAATTGGCGTTGCAGGACACGCCTCCATGCCACACCGATGTTAGTGCTGAGAGAGCATTTTCAATGGCACAGGAAAGAGAGTTCAGACCTACGTCACCACCGCGGGGGCTGACGTGGAGGCGGTTGGAGAGACTGGCAAACACTATTCGCTACACCCATACTGAGTGTCAGAACACCGGAAAGAGGAAAGGACCGATGGATGCACTGACAACTGCATCGGTATTCCCAAGGGGCATTGGGTGGACTGCTAGTGTCGCCACCAAATCCCTCACCAAAACGCCCATTTGGAGGCTGCCCACGTGCACCTCATCCTCATTATCATCATCATCCAGCATCACTTATTCACGAGTGCGCGTGACAAGTGAAAAGTACGCGGAACTTCGCGTCCCTCGCGAAGAGTCTGAATGGCCCCTCCAACCACAGAGTGGTGCTACAGAATGGCGTATGAGATATATGCCATAACGCATTGGCTGTAAACCGTTTGCGTTAAAATGGAAACCAAGCATGGCAAATGCGCAGCAGCAGATAATGCACAATCCGAATCACGAATACAGTGGTGCATGGAGAAGGTCGCAATCATAACCAGCATGTTATGATGGTGACAGAGTTGGATATGAGGACAGTGTGACCTGCGGACAGATAAATCCAGGGTCAGTGAGGCGCAACAAAATGGAACCACTGATCTGCTGTGACCGTGGCACCCCCTCCACATGCGTCTATAAAAGCACACACCGAAATTGAGAGCATCACATCGTCGCGATGAGTCTGGCTTGTGCTGTGATTGCTGTGTTGGGCTGCCTCACAGTTGGTGCTTTCGGCTATCCCAAACAGCCTATGTTTCCGCATTGTCAATTGCCGGTGTGCTATTTCGGTGCAAATACCGGCTACGAGTGCCACAACGGGATGTGCGACTACGTCTGTTGGGATTCGCTGTGCCACGGTGCTGGAAACATCGTCTTCCCGCAGAACGGAATGCAGGAGGCGTGGGGCAGTGGAGCTTTCGGTAAGGAAGGCTGCTACGGTGGCAACTGTGGCTACTGGAGCGGATGCGAGGAAGGCAAGTGTAAGGATTTCTACGACTTCAAGCAGTGTCAAGCTGACGAGTGCACCAGTGGAGCATTCAAAGGCTATGGATGCAGCGCCGGTGACAAGTGCAACGTTGTCTGCAACGGTGGCGTCTGCCACTTAGTTGACAATTATGGCGAATTCAGCCAACCGCCAGTAGCCACACAGCAGGAACCAGGCTACGGACATGCGATTGATGGCTACGAGTCAAGCGAATCGAGCGTGAGCAAGAAGGCGGTGGCAGAATTTTTGGCCGATGTGCATCCCGATGATTTGGAAACGCTCGTCGAGTCAGCAGCAAACATCGATGAAGCTATTGCCAGCCTTGATGGCGAAGCTATTGCAAGCATTTTCAAGAAGCTGCCGAACGCAGGCAAAGTGCTGAGCAAGTTGAAGCCCGAAACAATTCGGTATGTCGCTTCGAAGTTGCAGGGCGAAGTGCAAGGTCCTCACGAGCCCGGGAAGAAGTCAGCTCCATGTGATGTGTGCAGTGAGTTGGGCCCTGGTTGGGTGGATGTGGGCGGCGTGGAGGGCGACGCCGCTCTAAGACTGATGAACTACATGCAGAGCAATAATGTTGCCATGTATACACTGCCCAGTGGTACACAGTTCTATGCCTTGAGCAACATGATGTTGCCTGGTGGGCCGACCTATGATCCTGTGATGATGGGTGGTGGGTATGATTATAGCTCTGACCCCATAGTGCTCTATGGTGTGCCAGGCCACGATTACCCCATGCATCCGCACGTCCGATTGCTAAGTCCTCCCACTCGGGTGCCTACCATCGATGTAAATGCAATCAAGTCAGCGCTTGTGAATGCTCCCAACTTGCGTCAACTTGTGCTCTCCATGAATCCACTACTACTGCAGTCCGCTTTGAAGTTTGTACCGGAACTTGACAGTTTCGCTTCTAGCGTGGACCCACTCACGTTGCAATCAATTGTTGCAGGGTGGCCAAACATCAAGGAATTCGTGGCAAGTATGAATCCGAGACTTATTCAGTGGATCATCTCCAATATACCCAACTTCGATGCCATCTTGCAAAGCATCTATTCAGCAAGTAATGAAGCTCAAGTGCCTGGTAAGAGGGACGAGGAGTCTAGTGCGGTTGGGCCTAGTGCTACGACGTCAAAGCCCTCCACTGGGACGTCCGGTCCGATAGGTGGCGTCAGTCCCAAGGTTGCCCAAGAAATTCTGTCAACCGTGCCGAGTATTCCGCTTCAATACGCCAACACCTTGTTGAACGCGGACCCGGCCTTCGTTCAATACATAGTCGAAAACCACCAAAACCTCCACGCTCTTCTGGCCAACATGAACACACAGACACTGCAATACGTCACCGAGCACGTTCCTGCATTTGGCGAAATGGTGTCAAAAATGAGTTCCAACACGCTGGAAATGGTGTTCCACAAACTGCCCAACATCACTAAATACCTGAACACCTTGGAATTCGAGGTAGTGCAAGCCCTCGTAGCGAAAGTGCCTTCTCTTGCGAAACACGCACCTCCACAACCGACCACGACTGCATCGCCGGCGAGTTCAGCACTCCAGTCGGTGGTGGAAGGGAAGGTTGTGGAAGAGGTGACGCCAGCAGCAGCTGCGACGGAGGCGTCTGTATTGACAGACAAGTTAATGAAGTTGACGGGTACGAAGAAACTGGTGGCTGTGCGTGACTTGGTCAATTTGGGGCCATCGAAGCTGGCATCTATTAACTCACATCTATCCAACACAACCAGGATGCTCGAAGAAGTGACGACCGAACCGATTGCAGTGCCTCTTTCGGAGTTGAAAGAAGGCGTGGTGTGGGAGGAGTTGATGGATGCTGAGCCTAAGGTGGGGAGTGGGGAGAAGGAGAAAGCGGAAGGGAAAGAGCCTGAAGAGGAGCAGAATGCTGAGCAGAAATGAGAGGAGAAAGAGGAGGAGCCTAAGTAGGCGGAGGAGGAAGAGGAGGAGCCTAAGTCGAAGGAGGAGGAGGAGGAGGAGGCAGAAGTGATGACTACGAATGGGACACTGACAACGTTTGCAACTGAGGTACCTTTACTCACGGACGAGGAGCTGGAACCGTTGCGCTCCCCATTACCCCTCATCGACAACGTACTCAGCGTCTCGTCGTCTTCCAGACAGCTTGCCGTAGCGCCTGATAAAGCACCAGACGCTGCCGCGACCTTGACCAATCTAGACTCGGCGAAGCTGGAAAACATTGGTTCAGTCTCTCCAATGCCATCGTCCCAATCGATGAATTGGTCGACAGTTGGTGAAGGTGATGGTGCTGTTGGCACAACTGTTCCCCATTAGCAGTGGTTTCTCTTCTAACATGCACTGTCTGCCCTTATGTGTTCTTTGTGCTGATCGATCATTCCTAGACGTTTACAATAAATGTTTGCTGTGTGGTCACATTTCCTGCTCGACATTTGATGGAACGCTCGAATCCTCATGCGGAGTTGGAATAGACAGGGTGGATCTCCCGTGCGCGCGGATGAAAATACTGGACGTAATTTTGAGCTGTCAGCCTTTTCAGTCGTTGGGGGGCCTGGCTTGTAAAAAACAGGAACAGCAAAATAACTGGTACTTACAGCTGTTAGGATGTCTCATTTCAAGCCAAGTATGATGCCTAATTTGCGAAGGTTTTTAAGGCAGTAGATAACTGAATGCTATAGTACGACGAGGTTATTGAAGGATTTTAGCATTATTTCAGGAAAACTGGAATTAAATGCATACATTAAGATGGGCTTGGCATCTACAAACACTACAGAGGCAAGAGTTCATGTGATAAGTTATATGTGCAACTCTGCATCTCAGCTTCTCTGCGGTTCTGAGACCCTGCATCGACTTAGCGTCAACGTTTCCCATCCAACTTTTTATGGGTAGTTTTTGAGGTATATTTCAACATTGCATGTCCGAAATTCGACCTCTACCATTCAATGTTGCAAAGACAAAACATTTATCAATATAATTGGCTTATTCTGTGTGCGGTGACTAGTACTTGTAAAACAATGAGAGGTCTAGCATTCTTATTCTATCTCACCTTCTTCTTGGATTTCACAAGCTCATCTCAAACTACATGCTTGTCTTAAAGGCAGTATCGAAGGGTTCCAGCTTTCACGTCACCATCAAGAAGCTAGATCCATTGGAGACTGCAAAGACTCGAGGACTATTGTTCTTTGGTATCCATATCAAATGCTGTGAATCTAGGTGAAGAAAAAACCGGTGAGGTTATGGATAATTGCATCAGGATTTCGAAGAGGCATTGCTTAGTCCTCCAATTTTATCTCCAAATACCCCACGAAGATATCCACTTGGAGACTGCATTTTGTGACGAATGTCTAACAGACATTATTTACAAAATTGCGCAGCGCTTGCAAAGCAAACGGATTTTCTCATTTATTATGAAGGCGCAAAGCACTCCTCTTAGTCCCAATGTGGGGTCAGAACTAGCATGAAGATTGTGGTAAAGGTAAATATTCGGTTAGCAGGCACTGCTGAGCATTTTTGCAAAAGGGCTTGCCTAAAATGCGGGGTTCGGCACAGCAATTAACATAAATATTCTAGTACTTTTACATTCAAAACGCGATAGGTGTGACAAGGCTTGGTAATCACAACATAGAGCAGCACACAACCCTCCCAACCAAAATGTTACGATGGTAACACGGTCAAACATGAGGCCATTGTGGTCGACGTACAAAATAATCAGGGGTCAGTGGGACGCCACATTCCAACGAATTAATGATCTGCGTGAGAACGTGGAACCCTCTCCAGTGAAGGTGTTTGAAAGCACATACCAAAATCTAAGCGCATCACATCACAGCAATGCATCGGATGAGTGCTATCGTTAATGTGTTAGGCTGCCTCACAGTTGGTGGCTCAGGTTATCCACGACTAACAGTTATCTGCGTACAACACTGGATTCTTGAATTCTCCTCTGCCACATTGCTCATTGACTCCGATTTGGGGGACGTCTGTTGAACCTGAATTCCTAATTATTAATGGTAACGGTTTAGCACTGACGGATACCTAATAGGCATGGGCTTCGAGGGAGGTAAAACCATCCTGTCGAATTTGTCCATCTTTGTACGCTTTGCCTTTTCTATACCGATTACGCTCACTTCGCCAGAATTTGCAACACTCGATTACGATGTGATGGGAGACATTACCTATGCACTTTCAACAAACGAGGAACTGGGTCAAAGGCCACAGATCAGAAAAATTTGCTACTTTGCGTAACTAATATCCGGATTGTGCAGAATTATTGGTCAATATGGCATCTGAGATGCTGGAAGCCGTGATTACAAATCCACGCAATGCATTTGCGTCCATGCTGGAAGCGTAACTGCTCCATCCTGGCACGTGCAAAAGCAGATTAAAGAAGCGTTGGATATGCTGACATTATGAGTTGATATGTATTTGGCATTTGCAGCAGTGTGGACTAAAGCATGCTCGGATCTATGGTGTGCACAGGGATGTGAATGCCTAGCATTTGGAGCTGTGGCTGCAGAGCACCATCATAGTATGGCATGCCATACACTGTCATGGGATCATAGCCATAGCTATGGTACTGCCCAGCACCCACCACCGGATAGGTAGGAATATTATGGCCTCTAGTATACAAGAGATTTCCAGCATTCTCTTATGAGTCCATAGCGCAGATGACGACCTTGTCTAGCAAAGCAGCCTGACAAATATGACAAGATTGGTTGAAGCTTTACCTAGAACATGAGACCTTATAATGCCAGGAAGAATAGGCGTCTCCCAAGCGTCTAGTAGACCCACTTATGTTAGTGCAAGTAGTCCTTTAAAAATTGTACTGGCGATTGGGTCATATAGGCAGAAAAAAGGGTAAGGAAGGCCTCGAGCAGACGAAACTGATAACCCTCACTTAACCCGCATCACTCGCAGCAGTTTTAAGATCCCTCAAACCGCAACATTCACGCTTCTTCAGCTAATGTTTAGGAGTCCCTATGCTAAAGAGTGTGTATGGACCTCATGGCCAGGGTTGACTGTTTCATGAAAATATCCAAGGCGCAACCCACAGCGTAGCAAGACCCCGCCAAAATCGTCCCATAGAGTTCAAAGTCCCAATTACGAAATGCAAATCTGTCGAAATATGCACTTCTTTGGAATCTCAAAGTCGCGCACATCTCCTGAACATCCACAAGCCAATGGACAGACAGAAGGAACTAACCGCACCCTCATTGGACTATTGGGGCTTTTAATAGGAAAGCACAGCCTAAAGGTTAGTATTTAAGGCTGGAGCATGCGTTTCTCGCACACAGTGCTGCAGTTCAAAAATAGACAGACGCATTACCATTCATGATGCTCACAGTGTCCTCCAATATCATCCTACCAAAGAGGGGAGTAGCAAGGGACAATGGCCCAGAGTACATGTGAGCCGATCCTCATTCGAAACACGCTTTCTGTGTAGTAAATTTTTTCTCTTTTACGCTTTGCCTGGTTCGCAATGCATAACTTTGTGTCCAAGCGATGGCGGTCTACCACAACAAATTATAAACTTGCAAAGGTGCTCCGCTGGTCAGTCACGAAGACAAAGTCCACGAACTAATGGAAGAATGAAACCACCCGGCGTCATGGGTAAAGTAACCCACAAAGGTAGCATGGAATGGGTGCTCATTAGAAGTCACTCAGGAGATTCATTCTGAGTGATGCATGGGGGTTCCGTAGCCTTCGCGACCTTCACGTCTGTAATATTGTCAATGCCATACACGGTCCAAATTTACCGCTGGCATTGTCTTTGCTACCTATCAGATTCGTCTAAATTCCCTATACACAGGCATTTGTGGGCAATACTTCTACGTAAATAACCTTTATTCACCAATCTATATTGCCGACTTACTTATGTTGATGAAGATGTTTGAAAAAGGCACTTGTTCTTTAATACCTTACGCTAGACTCTTTTAAGGACTTACAATTAACATTTGAAAAGTGAACACTTTTAATACTAGCATGGCGATAGCTTTGCATTCATGTTTTTAATGTAACCCATACCGCTCTTAAGATGTCAGAAAACTCATGTTCATTGTCAGCGTACAAAGTGACATAGGAGGGGCCACTGAAATTTTCCAAGGTCAAGCCACCCAGCAAGAGTGCCTGCGTAACCAAAGCCAAGTGTCAAACAGGCTATCGAAAAATTTTAATTACGGTATAAAAATAATGAATAGTGTATGGGATAGCCAGTACAAATTGGATAATATGAAATGCAAAAGTAAAAAGGAATTCGTATGATAATATAACAATACAAAGGTTGTGTAAAAGCCACTGAGTTCTATATTCAGCAGTTGACATCTCAATCTAACATTAGTTACTCAGTTCGCTCCCGTAACTTATTGTTTCAGGGACAGAACTGTTACTTAGGATCAGCATTCAAAAATAAGCTTCTTTTGAAAATCAGATTCACAAAGAATGTACTAGTCAGTAGAGGTAGCGTTGAACCAAGGCTGAAATGGATGCCTCACAGCGGCTGATTAGACGGTGGCACTGGTTGAATAAAGCCTTAGCAAAACTATTTATGCCGCATTTGCGTAACATATCTCTAATAATATCAAAGCCGCGTGAGTGCGTTGCGAGTTGAGAATGTTGAGACATTAGGCTGCAAATGAAATGATTTTGCTTGCACAAGTGCTTCGGTAGTGGAGAGTTTTGGGACATTTAGCTGCTCCCACTTGTAGAATTCAGTAAATATTGAGTGTCAAGGTATTATGGGCTACTAATTTTCCTTCAATCATGCATTTACACATTCCCTGTTTGTTGTTACGCATTCATCTTGATCCCGTTTTTTGCTATTTTGTTTTGTAGCTCAGTGACAACCTGGTACCGCGTAGAACCATGTCACCTGCTTTAATCAAGCAAACATAAATTAAGACAAAATGCATGCGAGATTGGCAAATGCGTATGATTTTCGCAAGGACTTAAGTCTATTTGGATGTCTGTGTAGATCCCATAGTGAAAAAGTAAAAAAGGCCTGGTTTTTTTGCCCCTTACCACTTCAACACTGCTATCAACTCTCCCTCAGTGTGCACCAAATCCATTAAGATTTCAGCTTTACTGTTATAAAAGGTGATGATAAGTCCTAAATGAGAAGAGACGTAGGAGTAGAACACACTGCCCGCACTGTGAGGAGGCCATGTCTGCTTTGGTATCACTTCACTGCACATTCGGTTGCGCACTATCAATGCGCACTAATTGGAGGTAGAATTTATCCACAAGGTGCAACTTAAATGCATGCAAAAGCTTTTCCTCTTTCCTTTAGAAACAGCTTGAACTATCAAACCAGTAGGATGAATGTCTTATCATTATTTCGGGCCGGTCAGGTCATTCTAATTTCAAACTTTATTCACGGTAAGGTTGATATTAAGGATGGGGGTCTGAACTACACTATTCTCCTCCTTCCACCTTATTCAGGCACATTTAAGTACTAAAAACATTGTTTCGGCGTTTGACAGCCATGTGGGAGGCAAAATGGACTACCGTAAACCAGACGTGAGACAGCAATGATTTTCTGCCATGTTCGTGTTCTTTTGGGAATCGCTAAGCATTATGCATAGAAATCGCACTTTGTAGACACTTGGTTCTACCACATTGGTGGCAAAAAGCATTCTGTTTGAAAAGTGCTAATTAACCACTACAATCCTTGCGATATGAAGAGTTTACGTAATTAGCTTTTGTTGTTGACTCCCCAAGACGATGAACATGTCCCTTTGAGGCACACTGTCTAACCACATATTTTCGCTGTGTTTAAAGTAAACAATAAATATGTGACAAAGTAAACGGTGAAGTCGAAAATTAGCGGCGAAATTTATTCCATGAAGAATTTAGGCTAGTCGGGTAAGCGGGAGCATGCGGACGAAGTGGAATGGATTTTCATTGAAGCTACGCGTTTTGCCCTCATGGGAGGTCAGAAGAGTAAACAGAATAGTGCAAGCGTTTGCCAAAGCCACATAGACGATAAAGCATTCGCGTCGATGTCAATTAACTATCACATATTTGTGGTTGTTTTTAGACGACTTCTAACATTGCGTTTCAGCATAGTTTCTCTTCGCAATCACCGGTTACTCAGCCGGGCCACAATTTGTACCATAATTTGCGCTTCTCAGCTCTGCACTACCTCAATTCACGCATTACAGTTTTATCGTTTCATCACTGATTTGATCTTGAGCCACTGATAACGCCTTCCTCACTTCTAGCTCTCCGAGTCACTTACTTGCACACATAATGCTGTACGTCTGTCCTCAACGCATCCGCTTATTCCAGTAACACCGCTTA
Organism: Taenia multiceps; assembly: GCA_001923025.3. Taxonomy (NCBI): domain Eukaryota; kingdom Metazoa; phylum Platyhelminthes; class Cestoda; order Cyclophyllidea; family Taeniidae; genus Taenia; species Taenia multiceps. Next base: position 3,784,303 of record CM010311.1, read on the forward strand.
CTTAAGCACCATGCCGAAGGCTAGCATTGTGGTAAGTAGGAATGATTCATGGTGCACGTCCCCGCCAACTTTGCTTCTCTGCTTCAATCGAGATCACCAGAATACTTCTGCAAGTTATTGCAAATCCCTCCTCTCCCTCCTCTTTGTCAGTGTCCAGTTATGCGTTGAATAGTGAAACCGTTTTAACTGCTGGCAATTCCATCTACTTTAAGACTCCATAGGTTGTGCATTTTCGTACTGCACAATATCCTTTCTCATCATCGTCCTTTTCCATTGACACAGAGTCCTGTTTCAAATAAGCTTTCCGCCTTTCCCTTTCTCGCTTGTGATAAACTAGCATATGAGGAAGGACAATTACATTTCCTTACTCAAATTCTTCTCGTTTCAAGCAGGGTATGACAATAATTTCTACCAAGAGAATCTGGGTCTACGCAAACTTGGAGAAGGGATACAATTAATGCTTTGGGGTGAGTGATGTCACATTTGGTGCTACCATTTGCAACAACAATACGGCACTTTTGTGTTTACTTGCAGAAATAGAACAGCTAAAGAATTAAAGATGGTTACGTCGCATTCTTGTTGTGAAAGGCGGTACATTCTGATAACCATAACTGCCTCTGCGTGCCACTTACCATTGTGAGAATGTGGTTGCGCCTAACACATGCTGTAGTTTTACGACCGCAGAAGATCTGGTTTGCCACTCATGCTGAGACCCTCATAGTCTTCGCATAATTGTTCGCGAATTTGAAACAGATGGGCTGGGGTAGAAACAGACTTGCGATTGTGTGATTATGGTTAAATAGTTCTTTGTTGTCCCGACCATAAAATCCATTGCAGTCTGTCGATCAGAACATGCGAACACAACCTCACAATGTAGGTAGCAACGCTGACGTCTGACGTCTCATCCGGTCCTTAAAAAGATCATGATTTGCAGCAATTTATCCCCTTTTCTCTTCCAAACTTAAGTGAGAAATCGTTTTCCTTGCTAGTACTGCTTGCCACACAGCTAAGAACACTTGGGCCGGGAGCTGCTTTAGAGGACCAATCTATGGCAACTGTACTGATTGCTTTTACTAATTTTTTGCTCAGTCGATATTAAAGGTGGCACCTGCTATGGTTTATCGAATCAGCGGGCGCTGCGTAGAGAAGAGAGTGTCAAAGACCCTCTGCAAGGACAACACGAATATTAAGTTCCAGCACCTTACACAACCTCTGTCTTTTCTCTTATCCTTTCCGTATTGTAAATTGAAGAGTTTATTTAAAAGTCAACAATGCCTTAATGTGTAGCAAAAAAGAGGCTTCGGGACGCTACATAGCAAAGGATGTGCATTAATACGCTTGTGGCAGAATCGTCACACCTTGTTCATAAACGGTAATTTTCATCGAAGCAAATGAAAGGAATGTATTTATATTAAAATGATTAAGCAGACGAGTTAAAGTTTCTCTAGCATTCAAAAATACCAGGTCTTAAATTTGGGAACACCAGCCATTCTGAACAGAGAAGAAAAGTAGTCAATGTTAAAAGCTAAAGCACGTGGCACTGCTGCAAATTCGCTTACCAATTTTTAAGCTCATATAGCACGTCTATTTGTAAGCAGCACAAAAATATACAGTTGAAGCTCTTCGAGAATTCTCCGACATTGACATATTCATGGCAGTGTGCCAGATACTAACTTACTAACCTAGAGACAAGCGGCGCCTATTGAAATAGCCCGCAAGCTGGGCTGCCTAATCGAAGTACAATCAAAGCTTTACATATCTCCTCCAATTGAGCATCACCTCTCTGATCTCCCCGAGTTCCACCTCCTGTGTAAGCCTTCACAGGGTAGTCGGTGGTTCAAGCGAACCGGACGCTTCAGTTACCGAATTCGCGTGCATCTGAAAGGATACTCGGCAGCAATGCCGCTGATCTATTTAGCCACCTCCACAGAATCCAACACACCTCGAAGGCCATGCTGTTGATCAAAAGTTTACTCTGCAAATATTTAAGTGGCCGCGCTACCAGGCACAGAGAATTGCATAGCCCATCATCCACGAACATTGTGGTCTTACGACTGCTCAACTTGGTCAGATGTCGCCTTGGTGAACTATTGTTTTACTTTCGTCTGCAAATGTGCGCAGGTGTTTGCCTAGTGGCATTGTCGGCCTCCACAACGTGCCTTGCATGCACCTACCACCATCGGCGTCTGCAATTTTTAACTAATTGTGTCTGGGAGTTGCTGAGTGACCACGTACTTCTTACTTTGGCGCATGGTCTTACCACTGCAGCATTCGTTGCCCAGACTTGCAAAACGAGGCATCCTCATTTAATCTGAACACATCTCAGACAACACCGAATAACCGCAGGCAGGCACTTACTGCTTTTGATGAATCATGACCAGTTGCTCACGTGAACCCTAACCTCGTGCTCTTCCACTGTTAGCTCTTGCAAGCTGGCGCAGGTGTGTTGGTGGATTCCCTCGTTCCCCTGCCTGTCCAAAGTGAGCATCTCGTACGCTGGCAGTTGCCTGCGAATGTCATAGCAAAACAAAACGGACGCTCTTGCTGCTTTTCTTCAGCAGACAGATATTAGGTACTAATGCAGCAGATTCCTTGCACCACGCATTTCATGAACCAAAGCAGAACCATCCCAATCCTTCACACCAATCGTAATTGGCATAGTCATTGGCAATCTCATTGGTCCAGCCATGTATCGCTTTGCAGAAGCTAAGAATATAATGGTCACCAACAATCTATTGCAGTGGCTTTCCTGATCTCTGAGTGAGTTGAGCAAGTTGGTTTTACGCACTCGAATGCATGCTCCTTCATTTCATCCCTCGCTATTCCATTCAGCTTAGCCTGCATGATCAAGGCAGCTGGTCTCCTGACCGTGTTGTTTGTCGGAGCTCATGCGCTTAGCAAAGAAGACCGTAAGAGCATTCTCGACTTCCACACGGCAGTTCGTGAACGAGTACGTCCGCGTGCTTCCAACATGATGCTCATGGTAAGCGAGGTGTGGGCTAGGCTTGGCACCACACCACGTGCACTTCATTTTCACTTTGCGTGCCTTGTGATAGAGATACTCGAAAGAATTGGAGAATTTAGCAGAGAGATGGGCTAAGCAATGCAAGTACTTATACACGGATGCGAGACAGGACTTAAGATACAAAGGTATTGGACAGAATATTGCTGCCTCTGGGGGTGTGATGCCGACAGTTAGGTGGCTGGCAAACACTTGGAGGCTGCAGGCGAAGCACTACACTTATTCCAACAACTCCTGCATTCCTATGAGGATCTGCCGGCATTACATGCAGGTAATCTCCCACTTTCCCTTACTGCCAAATTCTTTTACTTTAAAACCAATCGATGTTCACCGCAGTTTTGTCCAATGTTTCTATTGTTTACTTCCTTTGTTTTCATTTACCCACCCACTCCCATCTGGTAGATGGTGTGGGCTGACTCAACCCAACTCGGTTGTGCAGTCAATCGCTGTGATCACATGAAACCGGGTTGGCCTCCGCCGGTGTACTACTTGGTTTGCCAGTACTCGCCTGCGTGAGTCCAATTACACTCTCTCCACAATTGTGTTCGCCACTAAACGCGCATGCTGTGTGCCTTTGAAAACCGAAGAGTTTAGTGCTTCCCAATAACGACATGCAAGTTCTCTTTCATTTAGAGGCACTTTCGAAGGGCACAAACCCTACGTCAAAGGAAGACCCTGCTCTGACTGTCCAGATAATTTTGATTGCACTAGCAATCAATGCTGGAGCCGACGACTTCGTTGAGCGCTCGCACATTAGTAGCGATTAGCCTTGGAATTCAGACGCCACTGATGTCTCAAGCTAGCTCAGCAATATCATTTTCCATTTGCTTAAAATAAATCGCAACGCTCACTACAATGCTTGACTTTAATTTTACATCTGTCACGATCCGGTTTGAAGGCAGATCTGAGAACTCGTGAGAAGACTCAGTGTTCTGTGGAAGCTGCACTTCCTTTCACGCCAACTCTTCTAGATGCGCACAACGCAGTGCTTTCAACAACAAGGCTGAAGGGCAGTAAGTTGTAGAGCCTTTAGGAGTGGAGCCACGTCAAGAGAGCATATCACAAGGTGTCAGTAGACCACGCGGGAGGAGACTTTGGACTGATGCGCCTACGCAAGGGATACTACTACAGTAACACTGCACACAGTAGCAGCAGATGAGACATCCATTCCATCAGTAATGATTAGCGATGAAGTCTGGTCTGCCAACCCATTCAGGACAGCTGGTGGTGAGGGCGGGGCTCAGTGGTGGCAGTAAGTTTATGCTGCAGCACGCCGTATTGAAGCGGCTGCACCCGAAAACACGCAGATACCATCACGCACCCGCAGAAGACTTGACGCCCTCAAGCGAAGGTCCGCCTGTCTGTTCGCCAGCCAATGATGACTGTGATCCAGGTAGTTCTTAGTCTACGAGTCGCTACCAGTAACCAAGTGGCGAAAGGCACTTGGGATTTCCCTGATCTCATTTCACAATTTAGCACTGCGTCGAGACAGCTAGAGTGCGACATCTCCAAACACTGGACCTGACCAACTTGTTCAAAACGTCGTGCAGCAGAGCATGCGAGGCCATCGGGAAAGCACACGGGAAAGCATTGACTCATTCGTGCGGCATACGCTGACACCTCATCTCCTCCTAGCTGAGTGGTGATGAAGCACTTTTGGCATTGCAAAACGATGCATGGGGGCGCACAAACAATGACCCACCGATGAAGACATTGCGCAACCCACATTTCTACCGCACTACAACGTCTAATCCACCTCTCCTAGAATTACTCTCACCACAGCAGCTGCTAGAAACGGACTATTTCAAGTTCAACTGTGTGATGGCTACATGGAGATCAGCACTCAGCAAATGAACTTAGCAGTGAGGTCGGTGGATGCTGAAACAAATCTCTGAGCTACTACTCCAGTCCAAGTGAGTGGGAGTGAAACAAGCGCAGGGCTGGTGATGCAAAGGAGCAGCAGTGCAATGTTTTACTTGGGCAGCTGAAGGTATCCAGCGATGCGCCGAGAACGACGCTTAATGAAGGAGAGGCGCTATGCAGGCTTTAACTGCTTACTCAACTCAGCATTTGACTGCGTTGCAATTAGGTCTCTGAAGATGGTGCTTTTTCTTGATTTCGTGGTCTTTAAGCCATGCACCGATTTGAGATAAAGCTAAACGTCTCCAAGGTTGTAGGCGCAAATCTTATCAATGCAGTAATGGTGTTCATTTCATTCGCCGAGCGACTGACCCGACATCTGATAGCTGCATCATTTTCACAGCCCATGTGGACAGTGAGCAGATGGAAGAGGCAGTGTTTGATCACTTTCGTTTTCATTTCGCCAGATGTCTTTGATTTTCTCTGCAGATAGCCACTCTCACAGGGATCGATGGTTGGCTTCACAGTCAAGGTTGACTCGTCCAAATGATTATTTAACCAAACATAGACCCGTGCTCACCAAACTTACACCGATTCAAAGGTGAGGAGAAAAGTCAAAATAGAACGTACACTACGAGATGAGGCTGGGGTCGCCAATGAGTAGGCACTGCACTGCTCCTGCAGGTCTGCTAATATAGCAAGCTGGACGTCCTTAGTCAAGTCCCCAACTCCGCTTTAGCTTTCTTTCAACCACACAAGCCGATTCTTGAGAATAGTCACGCAGTATCAGTGAGCCGCACACCCACGTCTGCCTCAAACATCCACCGGCAAAGACTTGTAGATGACAACTCTCAATGTACGTCCTAACTCACGAAACCAACATTGACACAGGTGAAATAAAACAAAACCACCTGGTTGCAGAGTACCAACCTCTTGGATGCCACTGAATTGGGCTCTCGCAAGTGCCTCTATTTCCGTGTATTCCGTAAAGGGTGTTCCAATCCCTGGCAGTTTGTGCCAACAGCTGCTGGCGATTCCGGGTCACTGCTAAGATCGTTGATAAGGTTGTGTTTTATGCAGATGACTTCTCACTAACTTGTGCCTTCCGTGTACAGCGTTGAGTTTGCCTCACTACGTGGAATAGGGTCACGTCACTCATAGTGGAAGCAACCCGTTTGGTACGTGAGCGCAGAAATATAACGTCAGACCCCGAAGCACTCACCTCTTTTACTGCGACCTCCCTTGGACACTTCATGTTTCACTTGGGACCTTTCTCAGTACAATTCCACACTCTCACCACACATTTCACTATTTCAACCGCACACAGTGTAATCGCGGTCTCCATTTCTTGCAGCAGAAGAATCACCAAATGAGCACCAGCCGATGCATGCACAAGGAGGAGTTGAGAGGTAGATTTATGCACTGATGACATGCTGTTAGCGTTCGCTTGACCTGATTCGCAACACCAGAATTCGGAACGTTCCTGGTTGACTAAGGCCTTCATGCCCCAATGAGTGTTCCTTTCCCTTCCTTCTTTACTGCCTTCTCGTGGACAACTGTAGGTGTTACAAGCCATGCTAACGTGCGGTCAGATCAAGGTCCCAGTCAACGAGCGTCATCGGTATTAAATAGACAAAGCTGCCGACAGAGATGGATCTAGTTGTTGAATAATGAGTGAGTGAGTAAGTAGGCTGGCATGGCGTTCGCTTACAATCCAGCTGAATGAGGGAGACTTTGAGTGCTTTTAATCCCATCTATTGTCAGTACCTTAAATGTGCCGCTCATTACCCTCCTTGACTTGGTCATGGTCATAGGCATGGTAAGAGCAACAGGAAGAATGCTAGTGAGAGTGAGAGTACGGAATTCTTTTGCAAATCTGCCTCAAATCTGAAGACTTCCGCAAGAACTGAATGAGCAGCTCTGGCTTTGCACGGCTGCAAGTTTGTTAATTAGCTGAGCTGCACAATACACGTGACTTCCCCCCTACATTTCTGCATCCAGGTAAAGTTGGCATGCTTCAGCATTCAGGTTAGCCAGTGAAACAGATGTCGGCATTTACACCGACAAACTGAAAGGTTAATAGTGTTTTGGAGCAGTCAACCGACGTACCGTTCGTAGGCGACTGCTTCACTCCCTCTCTGGTTTTACTAGGTGTCTTATTTAAGTGACATGAGCTCGAATGACTGAATATAAGTGACGGATTGAAATTAGTCCTGTTTCTAGTTTATTTAGGGCATTGGTGTCTCTGATGACGCTGTGCACCAAGACCACTCATAGACAGGCTTCCAACACGCTCTACTTCAGCGTGGATTCTCCTAGTACAAGGCAGAGCTGCCGCTGTTTGACGCACGTATTGGAGTTTCTTTTCTTAACCATGAATAGGCGTTCCTAGTTTCAATATTCAGGCGCATCCACTGGCAGCTGAGAGGGGCCGCCTCCTCCTTAGTTCGTTTGTACCTGTGATACATCACTGGACTCATTTCGCAGAGACCGAGGGAAGGTGAGCAAAGCTTTACCAACTGCTTACTGCGTCCTCCAAGGACGGAGTGGCAGATCAAGGCGTCTGTGCAGCAAAGCCACTACTTTCCATTTGACAGCTTTTTCGATCGCAGGAATCCCACTCAGTCGCATGCTAGGACATGATGTCCGACTGCAATAAATGCTTACGGGATCTTTTCGACCAAATCCACGGTTTTATACAATGACTTCAGCGATTGGTGTACAAAAAGAATATTTGATCCGCAGTGGACAAAGATTGACCAAATCGTCGACGCCTCTGCTCTGAGCACCGTAGCATAAACACCTGCAAGGTCATTGGGTAAAGTCCTGGGTTGCCCATTTACGCTTGGGTTCACACGAAAATTGGCGCTTCCAAATAGCAGTGATTTTTGCACACCATCCAATTCAAGCCCTACATTATTCTTCAGCAATGGAGCGCCCCCACGTTTAATACATATGCGACATTATTTTGTCTACGGTTCTTACTGTAATGCTTAATATCACTTGAAGGTTTGCACCCACATCCTCGATTTATTGAAGGCACACTTGACAAGTTGGTTAGTCGACCGCCGCCTTACTCCCTTCCAACCTCTAGGCTACGAACTGCTCACTTGGACCACAACCGTGACTCCACGTTTGGAGAAGGTGACCTGGAAAGATAGGACGAAGGGTGCTGATCCCTCATTAGTAAATTCAAGGGATCAAGTGATTACCCTCAAAGTCTGATGCCTCATTGAATGCAACTCTTGACACTGGTTTCGTGCGCTGCCTTTTGTCCACGTCAGTCGGGTCAACCAGTCGACCATGACATGGAGCAATACTTTATGGCTGATATTCTGTGTCAATAATAGCCCGCAATTTAAAGTTTTCGCTAGAGTTGTAACACTATTCCTATCTCACTTACCTCATCCACTTCTCCGACACCCCAAAATATTGACTCTGCAGGGCACAGCAATAGTGTTCAATGCCAGGGGCGTCACGCACATCATAGGTAACTCACACTCAATAGGACCTCTTGTCTATCGGTAGTGATTCCACAGGCACAAACAGACACCAACGCCTCAATGCTATTCAGCTTGCCGCCTCTTCAAAGGCAACGGCCTGCATGTCAGCATTGTGATGCGGTTGTTTTATGCCAAACTGTGACTTGCTTCTGAAGCCCCCGTAAAATCGTGACTCGCAGTCACTAACTCCACTCTTATTCCGACCACATGGTATGACAAATTGTAGTCGGAAAATTACTGTGATCTATGCCGTCAGCCTTTTCACATCTACGTTGGTGCCCTTAAATACCATATTGCTTTTCACCAGAGTCAACCAGGCGTAAGCCGCTAGTGAGCCGCAGACGTCAAAATAGGCTAAGTAATATCGCACGAATGAATCGAATGATGGTAAGCTCAAGCTAATTGGCTTATTGACGAGAGCGTGAAGTGTGGATTTCATGCGACTCTTGTTTGCAAGGCCTGCACAATCAAGCATATGGTTACCGCCAAGAATTATTATGCGGCATTGCTTTGCTCAGGTCTCAGATGCGTTTACATGGTGACTGGCATGCTACAAGACGCCATAATACTCAACCGATCAGCGCTTCCCAAAGGTGTAAAACGAAATCAAACACCACTTACAGCTCTTTTAAAATGCTGGCAATAGCGCTTTGTGCCCGGTATCAGCTAACGAGGAAATCGCCTCAATATTCGGCTCTTCCTACTTTGCCGTCTTGGATTTGCACTCGTCCTTGCACCTACTTGATCTGGACTTGAAGATTTAATCCTACCACCTTCGACCGCAAACTTATAGCCTGCAAGTATTCGGGGGTCCCATCATATCAGCTGACTTGTGCGTGACTTGCGTTTCATCTGCTCAGCTGCTGACGTATCCTTCGACGTGAGGGTGGATTGTGTGAAGGCAACCACCGCTTCTCACCCAGAACACTTCACTTTAAGTCAGCACTCCCCACTACTTCCGCATTCTAGGCAGCAAGTGAACAAAAACTCAATGAAGCAGGCAGTCAAACCTCTTCTCACGCGAACAAGGTCAAACCTTGCAGCATTAACAGCACTCCATTCACGTTTATTTACACATTGGGGAGCTGTTGCTTTCTTTGCTGCATCAAACTCCAGGGAGAATTAAATCCACAGAAGTTAGACATCAGGCGCTGTGGGCGCTCCATCTTGTAGGAAAGCGGTACAAGCCCATTCCAATTCACTGTACACCTAATGATTCTTCCACTAAATAGCAATGCTGATGTGCTTGCTCCCGCACTTACATCTTACGTCCCTATATTGGTGACTGTCGAAGTTCAGCAGTCTCATTTTTAGAACAATATTTGTAAAACTAGCTTCCTCTACAACCTCGGAGTACTCGCATTTATTCGTTTGGACAGTTGTAGCCACTCCTTTGCAAACAACTTGATATCAATCGAAGGCATGCAAATTTCTGTGGCAAGCACTGACACTTAGGGATATGGTTCGCAATTCCAGGTAAGCAGGAATTAAACTAGTGAGCACTGATTTAATTATGCAGTGCTAAAGAAAAAGAAAGAGCCCTTATAGGGGTCGACCTCACCATATCACTGGCTATTTAGTTCCCCTTCGAAATTTTGCTATCGCAATATTTGTGCGAAAGCGAAATGCGATCATTTAAAGAACTGATTCTGTCAATTGGATGTTGAAACCAAATGCCCAAGAAACGGTGGGCTATGCATGCAAGACATGTCCCTGAACGACATTTTAGTTTCCCATAAAAGAGAAAGCAGTCTGCAGAGCGAATATTTACTGCAGCCGTAGAAGAAGCTAGGGTAGGAACAAGGCAAATGATTTGGGGAAAAGCTAATCAAGGCGGTGAATAACTACTGCTGAACTAACGTGAAACTAACGAACCCTTGACCTGCTAACCGAAAATGGCACGGAGAGTGCCAGCGGGTTTCAACTTCTCAAAAGGTTCTTCAACAAGTACATTCTTCATTTTATCGAGCCCGGTCGTTAATTTGGATATGAAAGAACGTGGGGATTTCGACATCCTCGGAGACGAAACACCAACAGTTGTATCGGATTGGAATTCAGCATTGGGTACATGCGAGTCGGTGGACTGCGAATTCGTCATGGACAGCTTGCCCCGAGGTGAATCGAAGAGCATACCCTTCGGAGCATCAAGTGTATCTATGGAGTTCGATAGAAGGGAACCGGAGGAGTCCGAATTTATCGAAGAGAGCATACCAAGAGGTGCATCAATGAGCGCGTCCTTGACAGCATCCAGCTTGCCACCAACATGGACAGAATCGAGCCCACAGGTCCTGGCTTCGGTGAGGACAGCACGTCGAGTGGTGCATCAATGAGCGCGTCCTTGACAGCATCCAGCTTGCCACCAACATGGGACAGAATCGAGCCCACAGGTCCTGGCTTCGGTGAGGACAGCACGTCGAGTGGTGCATCAATGAGCGCGTCCTTGACAGCATCCAGCTTGCCACCAACATGGGACAGAATCGAGCCCACAGGTCCTGACTTCGGTGAGGACAGCACGTCGAGTGGTGCATCAATGAGCGCGTCCTTGACAGCATCCAGCTTGCCACCAACATGGGACAGAATCGAGCCCACAGGTCCTGGCTTCGGTGAGGACAGCACGTCGAGTGGTGCATCAATGAGCGCGTCCTTGACAGCATCCAGCTTGCCACCAACATGGGACAGAATCGAGCCCACAGGTCCTGGCTTCGGTGAGGACAGCACGTCGAGTGGTGCATCAATGAGCGCGTCCTTGACAGCATCCAGCTTGCCACCAACATGGGACAGAATCGAGCCCACAGGTCCTGACTTCGGTGAGGACAGCACGTCGAGTGGTGCATCAATGAGCGCGTCCTTGACAGCATCCAGCTTGCCACCAACATGGGACAGAATCGAGCCCACAGGTCCTGACTTCGGTGAGGACAGCACGTCGAGTGGTGCATCAATGAGCGCGTCCTTGACAGCATCCAGCTTGCCACCAACATGGGACAGAATCGAGCCCACAGGTCCTGGCTTCGGTGAGGACAGCACGTCGAGTGGTGCATCAATGAGCGCGTCCTTGACAGCATCCAGCTTGCCACCAACATGGGACAGAATCGAGCCCACAGGTCCTGGCTTCGGTGAGGACAGCACGTCGAGTGGTGCATCAATGAGCGCGTCCTTGACAGCATCCAGCTTGCCACCAACATGGGACAGAATCGAGCCCACAGGTCCTGGCTTCGGTGAGGACAGCACGTCGAGTGGTGCATCAATGAGCGCGTCCTTGACAGCATCCAGCTTGCCACCAACATGGGACAGAATCGAGCCCACAGGTCCTGGCTTCGGTGAGGACAGCACGTCGAGTGGTGCATCAATGAGCGCGTCCTTGACAGCATCCAGCTTGCCACCAACATGGGACAGAATCGAGCCCACAGGTCCTGGCTTCGGTGAGGACAGCACGTCGAGTGGTGCATCAATGAGCGCGTCCTTGACAGCATCCAGCTTGCCACCAACATGGGACAGAATCGAGCCCACAGGTCCTGGCTTCGGTGAGGACAGCACGTCGAGTGGTGCATCAATGAGCGCGTCCTTGACAGCATCCAGCTTGCCACCAACATGGGACAGAATCGAGCCCACAGGTCCTGGCTTCGGTGAGGACAGCACGTCGAGTGGTGCATCGATGAGCGCGTCCTTGACAGCATCCAGCTTGCCACCAACATGGGACAGAATCGAGCCCACAGGTCCTGGCTTCGGTGAGGACAGCACGTCGAGTGGTGCATCAATGAGCGCGTCCTTGACAGCATCCAGCTTGCCACCAACATGGACAGAATCGAGCCCACAGGTCCTGGCTTCGGTGAGGACAGCACGTCGAGTGGTGCATCAATGAGCGCGTCCTTGACAGCATCCAGCTTGCCACCAACATGGGACAGAATCGAGCCCACAGGTCCTGGCTTCGGTGAGGACAGCACGTCGAGTGGTGCATCAATGAGCGCGTCCTTGACAGCATCCAGCTTGCCACCAACATGGGACAGAATCGAGCCCACAGGTCCTGGCTTCGGTGAGGACAGCACGTCGAGTGGTGCATCATGAGCGCGTCCTTGACAGCATCCAGCTTGCCACCAACATGGGACAGAATCGAGCCCACAGGTCCTGGCTTCGGTGAGGACAGCACGTCGAGTGGTGCATCAATGAGCGCGTCCTTGACAGCATCCAGCTTGCCACCAACATGGACAGAATCGAGCCCACAGGTCCTGGCTTCGGTGAGGACAGCACGTCGAGTGGTGCATCAATGAGCGCGTCCTTGACAGCATCCAGCTTGCCACCAACATGGGACAGAATCGAGCCCACAGGTCCTGGCTTCGGTGAGGACAGCACGTCGAGTGGTGCATCAATGAGCGCGTCCTTGACAGCATCCAGCTTGCCACCAACATGGGACAGAATCGAGCCCACAGGTCCTGGCTTCGGTGAGGACAGCACGTCGAGTGGTGCATCAATGAGCGCGTCCTTGACAGCATCCAGCTTGCCACCAACATGGGACAGAATCGAGCCCACAGGTCCTGGCTTCGGTGAGGACAGCACGTCGAGTGGTGCATCAATGAGCGCGTCCTTGACAGCATCCAGCTTGCCACCAACATGGGACAGAATCGAGCCCACAGGTCCTGGCTTCGGTGAGGACAGCACGTCGAGTGGTGCATCAATGAGCGCGTCCTTGACAGCATCCAGCTTGCCACCAACATGGGACAGAATCGAGCCCACAGGTCCTGGCTTCGGTGAGGACAGCACGTCGAGTGGTGCATCAATGAGCGCGTCCTTGACAGCATCCAGCTTGCCACCAACATGGGACAGAATCGAGCCCACAGGTCCTGGCTTCGGTGAGGACAGCACGTCGAGTGGTGCATCAATGAGCGCGTCCTTGACAGCATCCAGCTTGCCACCAACATGGGACAGAATCGAGCCCACAGGTCCTGGCTTCGGTGAGGACAGCACGTCGAGTGGTGCATCAATGAGCGCGTCCTTGACAGCATCCAGCTTGCCACCAACATGGGACAGAATCGAGCCCACAGGTCCTGGCTTCGGTGAGGACAGCACGTCGAGTGGTGCATCGATGAGCGCGTCCTTGACAGCATCCAGCTTGCCACCAACATGGGACAGAATCGAGCCCACAGGTCCTGGCTTCGGTGAGGACAGCACGTCGAGTGGTGCATCAATGAGCGCGTCCTTGACAGCATCCAGCTTGCCACCAACATGGGACAGAATCGAGCCCACAGGTCCTGGCTTCGGTGAGGACAGCACGTCGAGTGGTGCATCAATGAGCGCGTCCTTGACAGCATCCAGCTTGCCACCAACATGGGACAGAATCGAGCCCACAGGTCCTGGCTTCGGTGAGGACAGCACGTCGAGTGGTGCATCATGAGCGCGTCCTTGACAGCATCCAGCTTGCCACCAACATGGGACAGAATCGAGCCCACAGGTCCTGGCTTCGGTGAGGACAGCACGTCGAGTGGTGCATCAATGAGCGCGTCCTTGACAGCATCCAGCTTGCCACCAACATGGACAGAATCGAGCCCACAGGTCCTGGCTTCGGTGAGGACAGCACGTCGAGTGGTGCATCAATGAGCGCGTCCTTGACAGCATCCAGCTTGCCACCAACATGGGACAGAATCGAGCCCACAGGTCCTGGCTTCGGTGAGGACAGCACGTCGAGTGGTGCATCATGAGCGCGTCCTTGACAGCATCCAGCTTGCCACCAACATGGGACAGAATCGAGCCCACAGGTCCTGGCTTCGGTGAGGACAGCACGTCGAGTGGTGCATCAATGAGCGCGTCCTTGACAGCATCCAGCTTGCCACCAACATGGGACAGAATCGAGCCCACAGGTCCTGGCTTCGGTGAGGACAGCACGTCGAGTGGTGCATCAATGAGCGCGTCCTTGACAGCATCCAGCTTGCCACCAACATGGGACAGAATCGAGCCCACAGGTCCTGGCTTCGGTGAGGACAGCACGTCGAGTGGTGCATCATGAGCGCGTCCTTGACAGCATCCAGCTTGCCACCAACATGGGACAGAATCGAGCCCACAGGTCCTGGCTTCGGTGAGGACAGCACGTCGAGTGGTGCATCAATGAGCGCGTCCTTGACAGCATCCAGCTTGCCACCAACATGGGACAGAATCGAGCCCACAGGTCCTGGCTTCGGTGAGGACAGCACGTCGAGTGGTGCATCAATGAGCGCGTCCTTGACAGCATCCAGCTTGCCACCAACATGGGACAGAATCGAGCCCACAGGTCCTGGCTTCGGTGAGGACAGCACGTCGAGTGGTGCATCAATGAGCGCGTCCTTGACAGCATCCAGCTTGCCACCAACATGGGACAGAATCGAGCCCACAGGTCCTGGCTTCGGTGAGGACAGCACGTCGAGTGGTGCATCATGAGCGCGTCCTTGACAGCATCCAGCTTGCCACCAACATGGGACAGAATCGAGCCCACAGGTCCTGGCTTCGGTGAGGACAGCACGTCGAGTGGTGCATCAATGAGCGCGTCCTTGACAGCATCCAGCTTGCCACCAACATGGACAGAATCGAGCCCACAGGTCCTGGCTTCGGTGAGGACAGCACGTCGAGTGGTGCATCAATGAGCGCGTCCTTGACAGCATCCAGCTTGCCACCAACATGGGACAGAATCGAGCCCACAGGTCCTGGCTTCGGTGAGGACAGCACGTCGAGTGGTGCATCAATGAGCGCGTCCTTGACAGCATCCAGCTTGCCACCAACATGGGACAGAATCGAGCCCACAGGTCCTGGCTTCGGTGAGGACAGCACGTCGAGTGGTGCATCAATGAGCGCGTCCTTGACAGCATCCAGCTTGCCACCAACATGGGACAGAATCGAGCCCACAGGTCCTGGCTTCGGTGAGGACAGCACGTCGAGTGGTGCATCAATGAGCGCGTCCTTGACAGCATCCAGCTTGCCACCAACATGGGACAGAATCGAGCCCACAGGTCCTGGCTTCGGTGAGGACAGCACGTCGAGTGGTGCATCAATGAGCGCGTCCTTGACAGCATCCAGCTTGCCACCAACATGGGACAGAATCGAGCCCACAGGTCCTGGCTTCGGTGAGGACAGCACGTCGAGTGGTGCATCAATGAGCGCGTCCTTGACAGCATCCAGCTTGCCACCAACATGGGACAGAATCGAGCCCACAGGTCCTGGCTTCGGTGAGGACAGCACGTCGAGTGGTGCATCAATGAGCGCGTCCTTGACAGCATCCAGCTTGCCACCAACATGGGACAGAATCGAGCCCACAGGTCCTGGCTTCGGTGAGGACAGCACGTCGAGTGGTGCATCAATGAGCGCGTCCTTGACAGCATCCAGCTTGCCACCAACATGGGACAGAATCGAGCCCACAGGTCCTGGCTTCGGTGAGGACAGCACGTCGAGTGGTGCATCAATGAGCGCGTCCTTGACAGCATCCAGCTTGCCACCAACATGGGACAGAATCGAGCCCACAGGTCCTGGCTTCGGTGAGGACAGCACGTCGAGTGGTGCATCAATGAGCGCGTCCTTGACAGCATCCAGCTTGCCACCAACATGGGACAGAATCGAGCCCACAGGTCCTGGCTTCGGTGAGGACAGCACGTCGAGTGGTGCATCAATGAGCGCGTCCTTGACAGCATCCAGCTTGCCACCAACATGGGACAGAATCGAGCCCACAGGTCCTGGCTTCGGTGAGGACAGCACGTCGAGTGGTGCATCAATGAGCGCGTCCTTGACAGCATCCAGCTTGCCACCAACATGGGACAGAATCGAGCCCACAGGTCCTGGCTTCGGTGAGGACAGCACGTCGAGTGGTGCATCAATGAGCGCGTCCTTGACAGCATCCAGCTTGCCACCAACATGGGACAGAATCGAGCCCACAGGTCCTGGCTTCGGTGAGGACAGCACGTCGAGTGGTGCATCAATGAGCGCGTCCTTGACAGCATCCAGCTTGCCACCAACATGGACAGAATCGAGCCCACAGGTCCTGGCTTCGGTGAGGACAGCACGTCGAGTGGTGCATCAATGAGCGCGTCCTTGACAGCATCCAGCTTGCCACCAACATGGGACAGAATCGAGCCCACAGGTCCTGGCTTCGGTGAGGACAGCACGTCGAGTGGTGCATCAATGAGCGCGTCCTTGACAGCATCCAGCTTGCCACCAACATGGACAGAATCGAGCCCACAGGTCCTGGCTTCGGTGAGGACAGCACGTCGAGTGGTGCATCAATGAGCGCGTCCTTGACAGCATCCAGCTTGCCACCAACATGGGACAGAATCGAGCCCACAGGTCCTGGCTTCGGTGAGGACAGCACGTCGAGTGGTGCATCAATGAGCGCGTCCTTGACAGCATCCAGCTTGCCACCAACATGGGACAGAATCGAGCCCACAGGTCCTGGCTTCGGTGAGGACAGCACGTCGAGTGGTGCATCAATGAGCGCGTCCTTGACAGCATCCAGCTTGCCACCAACATGGGACAGAATCGAGCCCACAGGTCCTGGCTTCGGTGAGGACAGCACGTCGAGTGGTGCATCAATGAGCGCGTCCTTGACAGCATCCAGCTTGCCACCAACATGGGACAGAATCGAGCCCACAGGTCCTGGCTTCGGTGAGGACAGCACGTCGAGTGGTGCATCAATGAGCGCGTCCTTGACAGCATCCAGCTTGCCACCAACATGGGACAGAATCGAGCCCACAGGTCCTGGCTTCGGTGAGGACAGCACGTCGAGTGGTGCATCAATGAGCGCGTCCTTGACAGCATCCAGCTTGCCACCAACATGGGACAGAATCGAGCCCACAGGTCCTGGCTTCGGTGAGGACAGCACGTCGAGTGGTGCATCAATGAGCGCGTCCTTGACAGCATCCAGCTTGCCACCAACATGGGACAGAATCGAGCCCACAGGTCCTGGCTTCGGTGAGGACAGCACGTCGAGTGGTGCATCAATGAGCGCGTCCTTGACAGCATCCAGCTTGCCACCAACATGGGACAGAATCGAGCCCACAGGTCCTGGCTTCGGTGAGGACAGCACGTCGAGTGGTGCATCAATGAGCGCGTCCTTGACAGCATCCAGCTTGCCACCAACATGGGACAGAATCGAGCCCACAGGTCCTGGCTTCGGTGAGGACAGCACGTCGAGTGGTGCATCAATGAGCGCGTCCTTGACAGCATCCAGCTTGCCACCAACATGGGACAGAATCGAGCCCACAGGTCCTGGCTTCGGTGAGGACAGCACGTCGAGTGGTGCATCAATGAGCGCGTCCTTGACAGCATCCAGCTTGCCACCAACATGGGACAGAATCGAGCCCACAGGTCCTGGCTTCGGTGAGGACAGCACGTCGAGTGGTGCATCAATGAGCGCGTCCTTGACAGCATCCAGCTTGCCACCAACATGGGACAGAATCGAGCCCACAGGTCCTGGCTTCGGTGAGGACAGCACGTCGAGTGGTGCATCAATGAGCGCGTCCTTGACAGCATCCAGCTTGCCACCAACATGGGACAGAATCGAGCCCACAGGTCCTGGCTTCGGTGAGGACAGCACGTCGAGTGGTGCATCAATGAGCGCGTCCTTGACAGCATCCAGCTTGCCACCAACATGGGACAGAATCGAGCCCACAGGTCCTGGCTTCGGTGAGGACAGCACGTCGAGTGGTGCATCAATGAGCGCGTCCTTGACAGCATCCAGCTTGCCACCAACATGGGACAGAATCGAGCCCACAGGTCCTGGCTTCGGTGAGGACAGCACGTCGAGTGGTGCATCAATGAGCGCGTCCTTGACAGCATCCAGCTTGCCACCAACATGGGACAGAATCGAGCCCACAGGTCCTGGCTTCGGTGAGGACAGCACGTCGAGTGGTGCATCAATGAGCGCGTCCTTGACAGCATCCAGCTTGCCACCAACATGGGACAGAATCGAGCCCACAGGTCCTGGCTTCGGTGAGGACAGCACGTCGAGTGGTGCATCAATGAGCGCGTCCTTGACAGCATCCAGCTTGCCACCAACATGGGACAGAATCGAGCCCACAGGTCCTGGCTTCGGTGAGGACAGCACGTCGAGTGGTGCATCAATGAGCGCGTCCTTGACAGCATCCAGCTTGCCACCAACATGGGACAGAATCGAGCCCACAGGTCCTGGCTTCGGTGAGGACAGCACGTCGAGTGGTGCATCAATGAGCGCGTCCTTGACAGCATCCAGCTTGCCACCAACATGGGACAGAATCGAGCCCACAGGTCCTGGCTTCGGTGAGGACAGCACGTCGAGTGGTGCATCAATGAGCGCGTCCTTGACAGCATCCAGCTTGCCACCAACATGGGACAGAATCGAGCCCACAGGTCCTGGCTTCGGTGAGGACAGCACGTCGAGTGGTGCATCAATGAGCGCGTCCTTGACAGCATCCAGCTTGCCACCAACATGGGACAGAATCGAGCCCACAGGTCCTGGCTTCGGTGAGGACAGCACGTCGAGTGGTGCATCAATGAGCGCGTCCTTGACAGCATCCAGCTTGCCACCAACATGGACAGAATCGAGCCCACAGGTCCTGGCTTCGGTGAGGACAGCACGTCGAGTGGTGCATCAATGAGCGCGTCCTTGACAGCATCCAGCTTGCCACCAACATGGGACAGAATCGAGCCCACAGGTCCTGGCTTCGGTGAGGACAGCACGTCGAGTGGTGCATCAATGAGCGCGTCCTTGACAGCATCCAGCTTGCCACCAACATGGGACAGAATCGAGCCCACAGGTCCTGGCTTCGGTGAGGACAGCACGTCGAGTGGTGCATCAATGAGCGCGTCCTTGACAGCATCCAGCTTGCCACCAACATGGGACAGAATCGAGCCCACAGGTCCTGGCTTCGGTGAGGACAGCACGTCGAGTGGTGCATCAATGAGCGCGTCCTTGACAGCATCCAGCTTGCCACCAACATGGGACAGAATCGAGCCCACAGGTCCTGGCTTCGGTGAGGACAGCACGTCGAGTGGTGCATCAATGAGCGCGTCCTTGACAGCATCCAGCTTGCCACCAACATGGGACAGAATCGAGCCCACAGGTCCTGGCTTCGGTGAGGACAGCACGTCGAGTGGTGCATCAATGAGCGCGTCCTTGACAGCATCCAGCTTGCCACCAACATGGGACAGAATCGAGCCCACAGGTCCTGGCTTCGGTGAGGACAGCACGTCGAGTGGTGCATCAATGAGCGCGTCCTTGACAGCATCCAGCTTGCCACCAACATGGGACAGAATCGAGCCCACAGGTCCTGGCTTCGGTGAGGACAGCACGTCGAGTGGTGCATCATGAGCGCGTCCTTGACAGCATCCAGCTTGCCACCAACATGGGACAGAATCGAGCCCACAGGTCCTGGCTTCGGTGAGGACAGCACGTCGAGTGGTGCATCAATGAGCGCGTCCTTGACAGCATCCAGCTTGCCACCAACATGGACAGAATCGAGCCCACAGGTCCTGGCTTCGGTGAGGACAGCACGTCGAGTGGTGCATCAATGAGCGCGTCCTTGACAGCATCCAGCTTGCCACCAACATGGGACAGAATCGAGCCCACAGGTCCTGGCTTCGGTGAGGACAGCACGTCGAGTGGTGCATCAATGAGCGCGTCCTTGACAGCATCCAGCTTGCCACCAACATGGGACAGAATCGAGCCCACAGGTCCTGGCTTCGGTGAGGACAGCACGTCGAGTGGTGCATCATGAGCGCGTCCTTGACAGCATCCAGCTTGCCACCAACATGGGACAGAATCGAGCCCACAGGTCCTGGCTTCGGTGAGGACAGCACGTCGAGTGGTGCATCAATGAGCGCGTCCTTGACAGCATCCAGCTTGCCACCAACATGGACAGAATCGAGCCCACAGGTCCTGGCTTCGGTGAGGACAGCACGTCGAGTGGTGCATCAATGAGCGCGTCCTTGACAGCATCCAGCTTGCCACCAACATGGGACAGAATCGAGCCCACAGGTCCTGGCTTCGGTGAGGACAGCACGTCGAGTGGTGCATCAATGAGCGCGTCCTTGACAGCATCCAGCTTGCCACCAACATGGGACAGAATCGAGCCCACAGGTCCTGGCTTCGGTGAGGACAGCACGTCGAGTGGTGCATCAATGAGCGCGTCCTTGACAGCATCCAGCTTGCCACCAACATGGGACAGAATCGAGCCCACAGGTCCTGGCTTCGGTGAGGACAGCACGTCGAGTGGTGCATCAATGAGCGCGTCCTTGACAGCATCCAGCTTGCCACCAACATGGGACAGAATCGAGCCCACAGGTCCTGGCTTCGGTGAGGACAGCACGTCGAGTGGTGCATCAATGAGCGCGTCCTTGACAGCATCCAGCTTGCCACCAACATGGACAGAATCGAGCCCACAGGTCCTGGCTTCGGTGAGGACAGCACGTCGAGTGGTGCATCGATGAGCGCGTCCTTGACAGCATCCAGCTTGCCACCAACATGGGACAGAATCGAGCCCACAGGTCCTGGCTTCGGTGAGGACAGCACGTCGAGTGGTGCATCAATGAGCGCGTCCTTGACAGCATCCAGCTTGCCACCAACATGGGACAGAATCGAGCCCACAGGTCCTGGCTTCGGTGAGGACAGCACGTCGAGTGGTGCATCAATGAGCGCGTCCTTGACAGCATCCAGCTTGCCACCAACATGGGACAGAATCGAGCCCACAGGTCCTGGCTTCGGTGAGGACAGCACGTCGAGTGGTGCATCAATGAGCGCGTCCTTGACAGCATCCAGCTTGCCACCAACATGGGACAGAATCGAGCCCACAGGTCCTGGCTTCGGTGAGGACAGCACGTCGAGTGGTGCATCAATGAGCGCGTCCTTGACAGCATCCAGCTTGCCACCAACATGGGACAGAATCGAGCCCACAGGTCCTGGCTTCGGTGAGGACAGCACGTCGAGTGGTGCATCAATGAGCGCGTCCTTGACAGCATCCAGCTTGCCACCAACATGGGACAGAATCGAGCCCACAGGTCCTGGCTTCGGTGAGGACAGCACGTCGAGTGGTGCATCAATGAGCGCGTCCTTGACAGCATCCAGCTTGCCACCAACATGGGACAGAATCGAGCCCACAGGTCCTGGCTTCGGTGAGGACAGCACGTCGAGTGGTGCATCAATGAGCGCGTCCTTGACAGCATCCAGCTTGCCACCAACATGGGACAGAATCGAGCCCACAGGTCCTGGCTTCGGTGAGGACAGCACGTCGAGTGGTGCATCAATGAGCGCGTCCTTGACAGCATCCAGCTTGCCACCAACATGGACAGAATCGAGCCCACAGGTCCTGGCTTCGGTGAGGACAGCACGTCGAGTGGTGCATCAATGAGCGCGTCCTTGACAGCATCCAGCTTGCCACCAACATGGGACAGAATCGAGCCCACAGGTCCTGGCTTCGGTGAGGACAGCACGTCGAGTGGTGCATCAATGAGCGCGTCCTTGACAGCATCCAGCTTGCCACCAACATGGGACAGAATCGAGCCCACAGGTCCTGGCTTCGGTGAGGACAGCACGTCGAGTGGTGCATCGATGAGCGCGTCCTTGACAGCATCCAGCTTGCCACCAACATGGGACAGAATCGAGCCCACAGGTCCTGGCTTCGGTGAGGACAGCACGTCGAGTGGTGCATCAATGAGCGCGTCCTTGACAGCATCCAGCTTGCCACCAACATGGACAGAATCGAGCCCACAGGTCCTGGCTTCGGTGAGGACAGCACGTCGAGTGGTGCATCAATGAGCGCGTCCTTGACAGCATCCAGCTTGCCACCAACATGGGACAGAATCGAGCCCACAGGTCCTGGCTTCGGTGAGGACAGCACGTCGAGTGGTGCATCGATGAGCGCGTCCTTGACAGCATCCAGCTTGCCACCAACATGGGACAGAATCGAGCCCACAGGTCCTGGCTTCGGTGAGGACAGCACGTCGAGTGGTGCATCAATGAGCGCGTCCTTGACAGCATCCAGCTTGCCACCAACATGGGACAGAATCGAGCCCACAGGTCCTGGCTTCGGTGAGGACAGCACGTCGAGTGGTGCATCAATGAGCGCGTCCTTGACAGCATCCAGCTTGCCACCAACATGGGACAGAATCGAGCCCACAGGTCCTGGCTTCGGTGAGGACAGCACGTCGAGTGGTGCATCAATGAGCGCGTCCTTGACAGCATCCAGCTTGCCACCAACATGGGACAGAATCGAGCCCACAGGTCCTGGCTTCGGTGAGGACAGCACGTCGAGTGGTGCATCAATGAGCGCGTCCTTGACAGCATCCAGCTTGCCACCAACATGGGACAGAATCGAGCCCACAGGTCCTGGCTTCGGTGAGGACAGCACGTCGAGTGGTGCATCGATGAGCGCGTCCTTGACAGCATCCAGCTTGCCACCAACATGGGACAGAATCGAGCCCACAGGTCCTGGCTTCGGTGAGGACAGCACGTCGAGTGGTGCATCAATGAGCGCGTCCTTGACAGCATCCAGCTTGCCACCAACATGGGACAGAATCGAGCCCACAGGTCCTGGCTTCGGTGAGGACAGCACGTCGAGTGGTGCATCAATGAGCGCGTCCTTGACAGCATCCAGCTTGCCACCAACATGGGACAGAATCGAGCCCACAGGTCCTGGCTTCGGTGAGGACAGCACGTCGAGTGGTGCATCAATGAGCGCGTCCTTGACAGCATCCAGCTTGCCACCAACATGGGACAGAATCGAGCCCACAGGTCCTGGCTTCGGTGAGGACAGCACGTCGAGTGGTGCATCAATGAGCGCGTCCTTGACAGCATCCAGCTTGCCACCAACATGGGACAGAATCGAGCCCACAGGTCCTGGCTTCGGTGAGGACAGCACGTCGAGTGGTGCATCAATGAGCGCGTCCTTGACAGCATCCAGCTTGCCACCAACATGGGACAGAATCGAGCCCACAGGTCCTGGCTTCGGTGAGGACAGCACGTCGAGTGGTGCATCAATGAGCGCGTCCTTGACAGCATCCAGCTTGCCACCAACATGGGACAGAATCGAGCCCACAGGTCCTGGCTTCGGTGAGGACAGCACGTCGAGTGGTGCATCGATGAGCGCGTCCTTGACAGCATCCAGCTTGCCACCAACATTGGACAGAATCGAGCCCACAGGTCCTGGCTTCGGTGAGGACAGCACGTCGAGTGGTGCATCAATGAGCGCGTCCTTGACAGCATCCAGCTTGCCACCAACATGGGACAGAATCGAGCCCACAGGTCCTGGCTTCGGTGAGGACAGCACGTCGAGTGGTGCATCAATGAGCGCGTCCTTGACAGCATCCAGCTTGTTACCAACTTGTGATGGAATTGAGTCGGTGGCTTGCCATTTCGTTTTGGGCAGCATGCCTAGGGGTGCTTTGGCGCGGGTGTCTTTGTCATCACCACGTTTGTCCTTCAAGCGCGATGGAAGCGCCATGGTTGGCCTCGGCTTGGTCGATATCATCTTATGCAGAGGCTCATCGATGTTGTCATTATCACTTCTCTCCGGCTTGTTTCGTGGCATCGATTGAAATGAATCAGCAGAATCCAGTATCGTCGCTGGATACTTCATTGCAGGTTTTTTTATTAGCGCATCTTCTACCATACCGAGCATGCCTTCAACTTCCCTCAAACGTGTGTCAATTGCATTTAGCTTTGTTCCCTCCAAATCGGCCAAGTGCTTTGTGAATTCAGGCAGCACGACACGTAGTGCAGCCAGCTTATTTGGATCCATGAGCTTCATCACCTTGTCGATGAGGGGTACTTTCGTCCTCAATAGTTCCATTTCCCCGTCTGTGAACATTGCTGCTCCAGGAGGCATCGTTTTTGGTGCATCGTGTTCAAGCTGTATTTCCATCCCAGGTGAGAGTGCTGGCAGTGTAGGTGCATATTTAGCGAGAGAGGGCAACTTGGCCACAATAGCCTGAACCAACTCGGGATCCATGGTTTCAAAGTACTTGGCGACGTTGGGTATTTTGTCAAAAACGGCATCCAATGTGCTAGTGCTTAGGTTGGGGAGAATTTCACCAAATTCGGGAACGTAGGCAATGATGTGATGAAGAGTTTGCGCGTTCATATTGCCTAACAGACTGTCAAGGTGCTGATGGTTCTCGATTATGTACCTAACGAAGCTAGGATCCACAGTTAACAAAGCATTGGCATGCTGGGGAAGAATATTCGGCATGGTTGACAAAATGATTTGCTCAACATTAGGTTCCACGAGGTTCGACGGATCGGGCACTAAAGGTAAAGATTCTGGCGCAGTGGTATCGAGCCTCGTTGCTATAGGCACCTGTCTCGGCAAATGAGACATTATGGGCTGATTGACACCTGATTCGACGCTGGCCAAAGCGTATTCAATGTAAGGTATTTGTGCAATCAACGCTTGGAGAAGTGTCGGGTCTGCTGTAGCCAGAAGGGCATTCAGACTAGGAAGCCGGTTAAGCATTAATCTCAAATCGTAGGGACTTATACCGGAGAAAAGTTGGCCAATCCCCATTACGCTACTCAAAGTAGATTGGAGAAGCATTGGGTCCACTGACATTAGAAGTTCGTTCAGGTTTGGAACATTTAGGAGTACGGTTTGGAGAGCAGCCGGATCCAGACTGGAAATCGAGCCAGTAATACCTGGTATATGGTGCTGTGGCTCCAACGACTGACTGTAGCTTGACGGCCAGGTCATCATCGGGTCAAAGCCATAGCCATAGCCATAGCCATAGCCATCCACGTATCCCATCATCGGATACGCAGGAGAAAAATGGCTTTGCATAAGCCTCATGGGCATCGGAGCAGCATAGCCCCTACCATCATCCAGCTTATGCCAGCCATTGGTCTGTCCGTCGCACAGGCCAGTAGAATCGTCGCATTTTTGCCTGCTACGCTCGACGGGCACAAGCGTTTTGTCACGCAAGTTTGAAAGAGTCAGCTCAGTGGTTCTGGGCCTCAACTTCGGCGGCAAGTAACTTAAGTCTGTTGTCTTCGAAACACTCATGTCAACCACTTCTTTACCAAGGCAGTTAATCACTGCGTCAATGTCTGATGCTGAGTCGATGCAGTCTCGCAGCTCGTTGGAATCGAGTTTGGACAGATGCTCGGCAACAGTGCTTAACACCGCTTTCAATTTGCCCAAACTATCTGCCTTTGGAGATTCATCAGAGGTAGCACTGCTCTTGCTGACAGCATTGGTTTGTGACAAAATCTCACCCTCGGGGCCCGGCGTCTGCTGTGGGGACATTGCTACTTCGCTCAGTTCGCCATACTTGTCAACGAAGTGGCAAACGTCACCATGACAGACAACTTGGCAGTTGCCACCATCGGTGCAGCCGTAGCCGTGGAACGGTCCACTGACGCACTCATAGGCTTGGCACTGATTGAAGTCGTAGAAACCCTTGCACTTTCCGTTCTTGCATCCACCCCAGTAGCCGCAGTTGCCACCGTAGCAGCCTCGTATGCCAGGGGTTCCAATACCCCACTCCTCCGACATTCCCTCTTGTGGAAAGACGGTGTTGTCAGCACCACGACAAAACGACTCGGAGCAGACATAGTCGCAGACACCATCTCGGCAGCCGTAGCCAGTATTTGCGCCTGTTCGGCACACGGATGACTGGCATGATGGGAAGGTCGGTTGTTTTGGATGACAAAAGCTGCCAACTATGAGACAGCCGAGTACAATGACGAGATCACTCTTCTCTTGCATTGCAAATGTGTGATGCTTTACTGACCATTTTGCCCCCTTTTATAGACCATCTGCACGTTTGGGTGAGGTCATTCGCGTGATGGATTTGACCTCAAGCAATAAATCACAATCACGAGTGGGAAGACCATCTGTAACTGACTGTTGTGAGGCATGTTCAACAGCATTCACCCAATGTTATGCGGTATGCAACAATGTCCCAATGGTCCATCAGCTAATCATATCGCTGCCTCCTTTCACATGGTCCGTTTGCCTCATGTTATTAACATCTGTAGCACTTTCAGTGTCATGCAATACCATCGTGTTTGTCCCTGTAACGGATGTTCTATCGCTTTTCCTGGTCACGCTGCCACACTTGTGCCTTTTGTGACAGCTGACGATAGTGAATAGAGCTTGGTTAGTTCCTCGAACACCCAACAGTTCGTAGAGCATTGTTAAAATAGTCTACACCCTAGGTTGGTCTCCTTGCGCACTGAATTTTGCAGAGCAAAGGTGCTTAGTTCCCAATGTAGTACCGAAAAGAGCTGATAGGTGAATTTTTTTAGCAATGAACCTCTGCTTTGTGTATGAAGCCATTGCAATAACCATTAACATTTACATGTGATCAGTTCTCGTTCGACCTCACAAGATAGCCGAAATCTATTCTTCGCAGCACATACTGCAAGTTCTCTTACATGCGCGCTCAATTTTGCCTGTCCCACTTGACATTCCAAGCACCGATTGAAATTCAACAGCTTATCAGAGTGCTTTCATGCCATTTTCTTTGAGGCGTCGCCAGTTGTGTCGCCAAGAACTCTTTCCCTCTTTAAAAATCCACTGTTCCAGTCTGGATGTTACAGGTATTAAACTGTGTGCATTGTCAGCACTACGAACATTTGTTTCTTACGTAACTATTCAAGAACGCTGGTATGTTTTGGCCGCTCGAGGACATATTTGCTGCTGGGAGAAGAATTCTCCCACCTCTTCTTTCCTCACACCCCCTCGGGTCTGTAAAACCTCCTCTAACGTATTGCCCAAGGCACCGAGATGGAGTGAATAACTGCCTAGCCGAGTGGTTGCTGCCTTACGAAGAATCGATGTGGACAATTACGGCGATGACAGTGCGATAATCTGAGACAGTGACTATGCGCTCATGTTTACGAAAAGACGTTCTCAGTACTACTTTACCTGCATTGTAGATCGGAGCCATTTCGATCAGCTTCATGGCGTCTGCTATGCGGCGTGGTGTCATTCGATTTTGTCTCCCAGTACTCTCCTTCACGATCGCAGTGGGTGTTCGTGAATCCTTGTCAGCTAATTCTGTGGTTGTGCGCAATCGCTTCAATGGCTTGGAGAATAGTCGCTCAAGGCCGACTGTCTGATTTTGTTGAGGAGGTTTCGCTGGATTTGTGAACAGGATGGACTAGACTGTCGCGGTCTCTACTCTGAGCGCTGTGGCGCAGGCTT
Source organism: Taenia multiceps (assembly GCA_001923025.3). Taxonomy (NCBI): domain Eukaryota; kingdom Metazoa; phylum Platyhelminthes; class Cestoda; order Cyclophyllidea; family Taeniidae; genus Taenia; species Taenia multiceps. The sequence continues at coordinate 3,811,809 of CM010311.1, forward strand.
CTTCTGCAAGGCTACCGAATAATACCCACAGTTGACCGCACACACTCGGTCTCATAGCCAATGGCCACAGTGAAATGGCCATGATTTTACAAACCACCCAATTCAAGCCTCTGTTTATTAGGCGTGCGGCACCACTTTATCTCTTAGCATTAATAACATGCAAACACGCAGACCGGAAAGCACCTCCAACCACTTATTGGATTTGAGAAAACCCAACTAGGCGTTATTTAATAACAGACTTAAATACTCTTAACTCCCACAATACGTGGTACTTACTTAAATTAACATGGTACCTTTACTTTTGGAAAACGCTTAATGGAGACACAGGAGTCACGATGCTCTGCCACAGGAGCTTAGAGACTAAACACGAATGTCTTCAGTGTTACAGTGATGTTTGTGGTGGACCGACGTCCCGGCTAATGAAAACCGAATTCGGAATGTCGCAATGCCAAAAGTTTGACTACCGCACCACTGGCCATCCAATCATCCATTGTGCTCTGAGAAGAGGGTAGAGTGGAATATCGTAGCACCCATATTTGCACTCTGTCTAACACGAAGAGAGCCTGGAAGTACTGCATTAGCTACGCCCACAGTCAATGTTTCAAACGCTGTGGAACAAGTTAACCCACAGTAGTCAGGGCATCTTTCCCCAGGCCTCAAACCGTCGATTAATGAAATCCAGGAAATCTTGATGGCAAAGTTTGCTACGCATCAGTCAATCAAAAAAAGAGTAACAATATTAACCAAACGTTGGGATAGGATCGTCTTTACTCAAAACTGCGTAAACTGCAGATTTTTCAATGTGGGGTTGGAAAATCTCCCACTTTTGGTGCCAGTTGAGAACATGCGAATATGCGGGATACCACGATCTACTTTTCGGAGAAACTGGTCCCCTAACATGGAGTTGTGGACATAATCATTGAATAAACGGTCTTCTGAATCGCAGGTGCTCGACATGGACTTTCCGTTAGCAGGGATTTTATACGCTCGCGATTGAACACAAGCACCGAGTGATCGTATTGCTCACACCGTCCTGTTGCCACTGCAAGACTTCATGGCCGGACTCCAGTTTAAAGTATTAAAAGCTTTTTCTACCCGCCAATCATTTATCGTCATTTCACGTCGACAAGAGTCTGCACGCTACTACTGCAGCTTGCTTTGCGACCCCCAGTGTCATCGTGGCACTTATTATCTAGTAACGATTTGTTTAGGTCAGCTTTGTGTCGACGCAGATGTCCTCCACTTACGTGCTACATTTCGCCAGAGCTTTACACATTAGCCGACATTAAGATGCACAATTCGAGGCAGACACATTGATATCTCACGATTGATATAGAAGTCGAGCGACCGACGCTTGAGTCATGTGAACGAGAGTGCAGATGGTGGACTGTGTGTTGTATAACTTTTACGCTTACCCAGTGACTGGCGTCGTGCAGTTTATAATCAAGAACCATCATAACCTACCTGATCTTCTGGCCAGTATGAATGTACAAACTCTTCTCTACGTCACCGCTCATGTTTCTACATTTGGCACAATTCTGCCGAAGTTGAGTCCGAACGCATTGTAAGTGGTGTGTGCCAAATTGACTAACATTGACGGATTTTTGGAAGATATGGATCCCGAGGTAGTTTAAGCTATTGCAGCGAAGGCACCCTTTCTTGGGAAGTATGCGCCTCCAGAATCGACCACGACTACTTTGCCAGAAAGTTCAACGCTCGAGCTCAAGCTGGATAAAGAGGTTACGGAACACGTGCTGACAACAACTGCAGCTATTGCGCCTTTACTAACCGACGGGGAGTTGGAATTGGTGTGATTGAAAATACCGCTATGTGACATGGCGTTAGATTGGGCAGATCCGGAGAAAGTAGCTTTTTTGCGTAAATTAGCACCAGATTATCCGAAAATTATAACTAATCTAAAATAAGAGACGCTAGAGGCCATCAATAAGACATGGAATGGAATTTTCGAGTCCATAAAATCGAATGAGAGGTTGTACTGCTTTCTGAAGGGATGTAGCAACGGAACATCCAATATCTCCTCCTTTGTGTTCATTTTTCCCAGTATTGCAATAAAGGCATCACCGGCTCCTCCGATTAGAACAATGGAGCGCATGTATTACCCATGAAAACGAGCAACCGGATTCCAATGCTTAAAAATGGTTTTGTTACGTATTTTATTAACTGCTTATACAATGGCTATGGTGGATCGGCCGCTCAGGTGTTGACAATTGTAGGCGAATGCCTACTTAATGAAAGTTTAGCTTGAAGTAGTAGTCGTCCCCACATAACCTATCCTCTCACTTAGCTCAATTGCGATGAAGGGTGTGCTAGCGTCTGGTTGATGGTAACGTGAATCACGCGCAGGTTGTCTGACGTGATGGAACCCCTGAATTATTTATGAGCCATACGATCTTCGGTAGAGGGTTTCGTGTAGAAGTCATTAAAATACAAACATGAATGCAAGGTCTGTAAAGCAAATGGACTTAACCTACATAGAGTTATCGCCGTGAAGCAAAACTGCATGCGTGATGCAATACTATGCATGCATTGAGGAGCTGTGAGCTGAGTCGATTGCGCCTCACACATCATGCACACTGGTAATCACGGAATAACTTTTGTGATTGCCAGCTAGTGCTGATCAAGCTATTCAAGCCCACGTCACATCGTACCGACGCCAGTCACTGGGTAAGCGTAAAAGTTATACAACACACAGTCCACCATCTGCACTCTCGTTCACATGACTCAAGCGTCGGTCGCTCGACTTCTATATCAATCGTGAGATATCAATGTGTCTGCCTCGAATTGTGCATCTCAATGTCGGCTAATGTGTAAAGCTCTGGCGAAATGTAGCACGTAAGTGGAGGACATCTGCGTCGACACAAAGCTGACCTAAACAAATCGTTACTAGATAATAAGTGCCACGATGACACTGGGGGTCGCAAAGCAAGCTGCGGTAGTAGCGTGCAGACTCTTGTCGACGTGAAATGACGATAAATGATTGGCGGGTAGAAAAAGCTTTTAATACTTTAAACTGGAGTCCGGCCATGAAGTCTTGCAGTGGCAACAGGACGGTGTGAGCAATACGATCACTCGGTGCTTGTGTTCAATCGCGAGCGTATAAAATCCCTGCTAACGGAAAGTCCATGTCGAGCACCTGCGATTCAGAAGACCGTTTATTCAATGATTATGTCCACAACTCCATGTTAGGGGACCAGTTTCTCCGAAAAGTAGATCGTGGTATCCCGCATATTCGCATGTTCTCAACTGGCACCAAAAGTGGGAGATTTTCCAACCCCACATTGAAAAATCTGCAGTTTACGCAGTTTTGAGTAAAGACGATCCTATCCCAACGTTTGGTTAATATTGTTACTCTTTTTTTGATTGACTGATGCGTAGCAAACTTTGCCATCAAGATTTCCTGGATTTCATTAATCGACGGTTTGAGGCCTGGGGAAAGATGCCCTGACTACTGTGGGTTAACTTGTTCCACAGCGTTTGAAACATTGACTGTGGGCGTAGCTAATGCAGTACTTCCAGGCTCTCTTCGTGTTAGACAGAGTGCAAATATGGGTGCTACGATATTCCACTCTACCCTCTTCTCAGAGCACAATGGATGATTGGATGGCCAGTGGTGCGGTAGTCAAACTTTTGGCATTGCGACATTCCGAATTCGGTTTTCATTAGCCGGGACGTCGGTCCACCACAAACATCACTGTAACACTGAAGACATTCGTGTTTAGTCTCTAAGCTCCTGTGGCAGAGCATCGTGACTCCTGTGTCTCCATTAAGCGTTTTCCAAAAGTAAAGGTACCATGTTAATTTAAGTAAGTACCACGTATTGTGGGAGTTAAGAGTATTTAAGTCTGTTATTAAATAACGCCTAGTTGGGTTTTCTCAAATCCAATAAGTGGTTGGAGGTGCTTTCCGGTCTGCGTGTTTGCATGTTATTAATGCTAAGAGATAAAGTGGTGCCGCACGCCTAATAAACAGAGGCTTGAATTGGGTGGTTTGTAAAATCATGGCCATTTCACTGTGGCCATTGGCTATGAGACCGAGTGTGTGCGGTCAACTGTGGGTATTATTCGGTAGCCTTGCAGAAGAAGCCTGCGCCACAGCGCTCAGAGTAGAGACCGCGACAGTCTAGTCCATCCTGTTCACAAATCCAGCGAAACCTCCTCAACAAAATCAGACAGTCGGCCTTGAGCGACTATTCTCCAAGCCATTGAAGCGATTGCGCACAACCACAGAATTAGCTGACAAGGATTCACGAACACCCACTGCGATCGTGAAGGAGAGTACTGGGAGACAAAATCGAATGACACCACGCCGCATAGCAGACGCCATGAAGCTGATCGAAATGGCTCCGATCTACAATGCAGGTAAAGTAGTACTGAGAACGTCTTTTCGTAAACATGAGCGCATAGTCACTGTCTCAGATTATCGCACTGTCATCGCCGTAATTGTCCACATCGATTCTTCGTAAGGCAGCAACCACTCGGCTAGGCAGTTATTCACTCCATCTCGGTGCCTTGGGCAATACGTTAGAGGAGGTTTTACAGACCCGAGGGGGGTGTGAGGAAAGAAGAGGTGGGAGAATTCTTCTCCCAGCAGCAAATATGTCCTCGAGCGGCCAAAACATACCAGCGTTCTTGAATAGTTACGTAAGAAACAAATGTTCGTAGTGCTGACAATGCACACAGTTTAATACCTGTAACATCCAGACTGGAACAGTGGATTTTTAAAGAGGGAAAGAGTTCTTGGCGACACAACTGGCGACGCCTCAAAGAAAATGGCATGAAAGCACTCTGATAAGCTGTTGAATTTCAATCGGTGCTTGGAATGTCAAGTGGGACAGGCAAAATTGAGCGCGCATGTAAGAGAACTTGCAGTATGTGCTGCGAAGAATAGATTTCGGCTATCTTGTGAGGTCGAACGAGAACTGATCACATGTAAATGTTAATGGTTATTGCAATGGCTTCATACACAAAGCAGAGGTTCATTGCTAAAAAAATTCACCTATCAGCTCTTTTCGGTACTACATTGGGAACTAAGCACCTTTGCTCTGCAAAATTCAGTGCGCAAGGAGACCAACCTAGGGTGTAGACTATTTTAACAATGCTCTACGAACTGTTGGGTGTTCGAGGAACTAACCAAGCTCTATTCACTATCGTCAGCTGTCACAAAAGGCACAAGTGTGGCAGCGTGACCAGGAAAAGCGATAGAACATCCGTTACAGGGACAAACACGATGGTATTGCATGACACTGAAAGTGCTACAGATGTTAATAACATGAGGCAAACGGACCATGTGAAAGGAGGCAGCGATATGATTAGCTGATGGACCATTGGGACATTGTTGCATACCGCATAACATTGGGTGAATGCTGTTGAACATGCCTCACAACAGTCAGTTACAGATGGTCTTCCCACTCGTGATTGTGATTTATTGCTTGAGGTCAAATCCATCACGCGAATGACCTCACCCAAACGTGCAGATGGTCTATAAAAGGGGGCAAAATGGTCAGTAAAGCATCACACATTTGCAATGCAAGAGAAGAGTGATCTCGTCATTGTACTCGGCTGTCTCATAGTTGGCAGCTTTTGTCATCCAAAACAACCGACCTTCCCATCATGCCAGTCATCCGTGTGCCGAACAGGCGCAAATACTGGCTACGGCTGCCGAGATGGTGTCTGCGACTATGTCTGCTCCGAGTCGTTTTGTCGTGGTGCTGACAACACCGTCTTTCCACAAGAGGGAATGTCGGAGGAGTGGGGTATTGGAACCCCTGGCATACGAGGCTGCTACGGTGGCAACTGCGGCTACTGGGGTGGATGCAAGAACGGAAAGTGCAAGGGTTTCTACGACTTCAATCAGTGCCAAGCCTATGAGTGCGTCAGTGGACCGTTCCACGGCTACGGCTGCACCGATGGTGGCAACTGCCAAGTTGTCTGTCATGGTGACGTTTGCCACTTCGTTGACAAGTATGGCGAACTGAGCGAAGTAGCAATGTCCCCACAGCAGACGCCGGGCCCCGAGGGTGAGATTTTGTCACAAACCAATGCTGTCAGCAAGAGCAGTGCTACCTCTGATGAATCTCCAAAGGCAGATAGTTTGGGCAAATTGAAAGCGGTGTTAAGCACTGTTGCCGAGCATCTGTCCAAACTCGATTCCAACGAGCTGCGAGACTGCATCGACTCAGCATCAGACATTGACGCAGTGATTAACTGCCTTGGTAAAGAAGTGGTTGACATGAGTGTTTCGAAGACAACAGACTTAAGTTACTTGCCGCCGAAGTTGAGGCCCAGAACCACTGAGCTGACTCTTTCAAACTTGCGTGACAAAACGCTTGTGCCCGTCGAGCGTAGCAGGCAAAAATGCGACGATTCTACTGGCCTGTGCGACGGACAGACCAATGGCTGGCATAAGCTGGATGATGGTAGGGGCTATGCTGCTCCGATGCCCATGAGGCTTATGCAAAGCCATTTTTCTCCTGCGTATCCGATGATGGGATACGTGGATGGCTATGGCTATGGCTATGGCTATGGCTTTGACCCGATGATGACCTGGCCGTCAAGCTACAGTCAGTCGTTGGAGCCACAGCACCATATACCAGGTATTACTGGCTCGATTTCCAGTCTGGATCCGGCTGCTCTCCAAACCGTACTCCTAAATGTTCCAAACCTGAACGAACTTCTAATGTCAGTGGACCCAATGCTTCTCCAATCTACTTTGAGTAGCGTAATGGGGATTGGCCAACTTTTCTCCGGTATAAGTCCCTACGATTTGAGATTAATGCTTAACCGGCTTCCTAGTCTGAATGCCCTTCTGGCTACAGCAGACCCGACACTTCTCCAAGCGTTGATTGCACAAATACCTTACATTGAATACGCTTTGGCCAGCGTCGAATCAGGTGTCAATCAGCCCATAATGTCTCATTTGCCGAGACAGGTGCCTATAGCAACGAGGCTCGATACCACTGCGCCAGAATCTTTACCTTTAGTGCCCGATCCGTCGAACCTCGTGGAACCTAATGTTGAGCAAATCATTTTGTCAACCATGCCGAATATTCTTCCCCAGCATGCCAATGCTTTGTTAACTGTGGATCCTAGCTTCGTTAGGTACATAATCGAGAACCATCAGCACCTTGACAGTCTGTTAGGCAATATGAACGCGCAAACTCTTCATCACATCATTGCCTACGTTCCCGAATTTGGTGAAATTCTCCCCAACCTAAGCACTAGCACATTGGATGCCGTTTTTGACAAAATACCCAACGTCGCCAAGTACTTTGAAACCATGGATCCCGAGTTGGTTCAGGCTATTGTGGCCAAGTTGCCCTCTCTCGCTAAATATGCACCTACACTGCCAGCACTCTCACCTGGGATGGAAATACAGCTTGAACACGATGCACCAAAAACGATGCCTCCTGGAGCAGCAATGTTCACAGACGGGGAAATGGAACTATTGAGGACGAAAGTACCCCTCATCGACAAGGTGATGAAGCTCATGGATCCAAATAAGCTGGCTGCACTACGTGTCGTGCTGCCTGAATTCACAAAGCACTTGGCCGATTTGGAGGGAACAAAGCTAAATGCAATTGACACACGTTTGAGGGAAGTTGAAGGCATGCTCGGTATGGTAGAAGATGCGCTAATAAAAAAACCTGCAATGAAGTATCCAGCGACGATACTGGATTCTGCTGATTCATTTCAATCGATGCCACGAAACAAGCCGGAGAGAAGTGATAATGACAACATCGATGAGCCTCTGCATAAGATGATATCGACCAAGCCGAGGCCAACCATGGCGCTTCCATCGCGCTTGAAGGACAAACGTGGTGATGACAAAGACACCCGCGCCAAAGCACCCCTAGGCATGCTGCCCAAAACGAAATGGCAAGCCACCGACTCAATTCCATCACAAGTTGGTAACAAGCTGGATGCTGTCAAGGACGCGCTCATTGATGCACCACTCGACGTGCTGTCCTCACCGAAGCCAGGACCTGTGGGCTCGATTCTGTCCCATGTTGGTGGCAAGCTGGATGCTGTCAAGGACGCGCTCATTGATGCACCACTCGACGTGCTGTCCTCACCGAAGCCAGGACCTGTGGGCTCGATTCTGTCCAATGTTGGTGGCAAGCTGGATGCTGTCAAGGACGCGCTCATCGATGCACCACTCGACGTGCTGTCCTCACCGAAGCCAGGACCTGTGGGCTCGATTCTGTCCCATGTTGGTGGCAAGCTGGATGCTGTCAAGGACGCGCTCATTGATGCACCACTCGACGTGCTGTCCTCACCGAAGTCAGGACCTGTGGGCTCGATTCTGTCCAATGTTGGTGGCAAGCTGGATGCTGTCAAGGACGCGCTCATTGATGCACCACTCGACGTGCTGTCCTCACCGAAGCCAGGACCTGTGGGCTCGATTCTGTCCCATGTTGGTGGCAAGCTGGATGCTGTCAAGGACGCGCTCATTGATGCACCACTCGACGTGCTGTCCTCACCGAAGCCAGGACCTGTGGGCTCGATTCTGTCCCATGTTGGTGGCAAGCTGGATGCTGTCAAGGACGCGCTCATTGATGCACCACTCGACGTGCTGTCCTCACCGAAGCCAGGACCTGTGGGCTCGATTCTGTCCCATGTTGGTGGCAAGCTGGATGCTGTCAAGGACGCGCTCATTGATGCACCACTCGACGTGCTGTCCTCACCGAAGCCAGGACCTGTGGGCTCGATTCTGTCCCATGTTGGTGGCAAGCTGGATGCTGTCAAGGACGCGCTCATTGATGCACCACTCGACGTGCTGTCCTCACCGAAGCCAGGACCTGTGGGCTCGATTCTGTCCCATGTTGGTGGCAAGCTGGATGCTGTCAAGGACGCGCTCATTGATGCACCACTCGACGTGCTGTCCTCACCGAAGCCAGGACCTGTGGGCTCGATTCTGTCCCATGTTGGTGGCAAGCTGGATGCTGTCAAGGACGCGCTCATTGATGCACCACTCGACGTGCTGTCCTCACCGAAGCCAGGACCTGTGGGCTCGATTCTGTCCAATGTTGGTGGCAAGCTGGATGCTGTCAAGGACGCGCTCATTGATGCACCACTCGACGTGCTGTCCTCACCGAAGCCAGGATCTGTGGGCTCGATTCTGTCCCATGTTGGTGGCAAGCTGGATGCTGTCAAGGACGTGCTCATTGATGCCCCACTCGACGTGCTGTCCTCACCGAAGCCAGGACCTGTGGGCTCGATTCTGTCCCATGTTGGTGGCAAGCTGGATGCTGTCAAGGACGCGCTCATTGATGCACCACTCGACGTGCTGTCCTCACCGAAGCCAGGACCTGTGGGCTCGATTCTGTCCCATGTTGGTGGCAAGCTGGATGCTGTCAAGGACGCGCTCATTGATGCACCACTCGACGTGCTGTCCTCACCGAAGCCAGGACCTGTGGGCTCGATTCTGTCCCATGTTGGTGGCAAGCTGGATGCTGTCAAGGACGCGCTCATTGATGCACCACTCGACGTGCTGTCCTCACCGAAGCCAGGACCTGTGGGCTCGATTCTGTCCCATGTTGGTGGCAAGCTGGATGCTGTCAAGGACGCGCTCATTGATGCACCACTCGACGTGCTGTCCTCACCGAAGCCAGGACCTGTGGGCTCGATTCTGTCCCATGTTGGTGGCAAGCTGGATGCTGTCAAGGACGCGCTCATTGATGCACCACTCGACGTGCTGTCCTCACCGAAGCCAGGATCTGTGGGCTCGATTCTGTCCCATGTTGGTGGCAAGCTGGATGCTGTCAAGGACGTGCTCATTGATGCACCACTCGACGTGCTGTCCTCACCGAAGCCAGGACCTGTGGGCTCGATTCTGTCCCATGTTGGTGGCAAGCTGGATGCTGTCAAGGACGCGCTCATTGATGCACCACTCGACGTGCTGTCCTCACCGAAGCCAGGACCTGTGGGCTCGATTCTGTCCCATGTTGGTGGCAAGCTGGATGCTGTCAAGGACGCGCTCATTGATGCACCACTCGACGTGCTGTCCTCACCGAAGCCAGGACCTGTGGGCTCGATTCTGTCCCATGTTGGTGGCAAGCTGGATGCTGTCAAGGACGCGCTCATTGATGCACCACTCGACGTGCTGTCCTCACCGAAGCCAGGACCTGTGGGCTCGATTCTGTCCCATGTTGGTGGCAAGCTGGATGCTGTCAAGGACGCGCTCATTGATGCACCACTCGACGTGCTGTCCTCACCGAAGCCAGGACCTGTGGGCTCGATTCTGTCCCATGTTGGTGGCAAGCTGGATGCTGTCAAGGACGCGCTCATTGATGCACCACTCGACGTGCTGTCCTCACCGAAGCCAGGACCTGTGGGCTCGATTCTGTCCCATGTTGGTGGCAAGCTGGATGCTGTCAAGGACGCGCTCATTGATGCACCACTCGACGTGCTGTCCTCACCGAAGCCAGGACCTGTGGGCTCGATTCTGTCCCATGTTGGTGGCAAGCTGGATGCTGTCAAGGACGCGCTCATTGATGCACCTCTTGGTATGCTCTCTTCGATAAATTCGGACTCCTCCGGTTCCCTTCTATCGAACTCCATAGATACACTTGATGCTCCGAAGGGTATGCTCTTCGATTCACCTCGGGGCAAGCTGTCCATGACGAATTCGCAGTCCACCGACTCGCATGTACCCAATGCTGAATTCCAATCCGATACAACTGTTGGTGTTTCGTCTCCGAGGATGTCGAAATCCCCACGTTCTTTCATATCCAAATTAACGACCGGGCTCGATAAAATGAAGAATGTACTTGTTGAAGAACCTTTTGAGAAGTTGAAACCCGCTGGCACTCTCCGTGCCATTTTCGGTTAGCAGGTCAAGGGTTCGTTAGTTTCACGTTAGTTCAGCAGTAGTTATTCACCGCCTTGATTAGCTTTTCCCCAAATCATTTGCCTTGTTCCTACCCTAGCTTCTTCTACGGCTGCAGTAAATATTCGCTCTGCAGACTGCTTTCTCTTTTATGGGAAACTAAAATGTCGTTCAGGGACATGTCTTGCATGCATAGCCCACCGTTTCTTGGGCATTTGGTTTCAACATCCAATTGACAGAATCAGTTCTTTAAATGATCGCATTTCGCTTTCGCACAAATATTGCGATAGCAAAATTTCGAAGGGGAACTAAATAGCCAGTGATATGGTGAGGTCGACCCCTATAAGGGCTCTTTCTTTTTCTTTAGCACTGCATAATTAAATCAGTGCTCACTAGTTTAATTCCTGCTTACCTGGAATTGCGAACCATATCCCTAAGTGTCAGTGCTTGCCACAGAAATTTGCATGCCTTCGATTGATATCAAGTTGTTTGCAAAGGAGTGGCTACAACTGTCCAAACGAATAAATGCGAGTACTCCGAGGTTGTAGAGGAAGCTAGTTTTACAAATATTGTTCTAAAAATGAGACTGCTGAACTTCGACAGTCACCAATATAGGGACGTAAGATGTAAGTGCGGGAGCAAGCACATCAGCATTGCTATTTAGTGGAAGAATCATTAGGTGTACAGTGAATTGGAATGGGCTTGTACCGCTTTCCTACAAGATGGAGCGCCCACAGCGCCTGATGTCTAACTTCTGTGGATTTAATTCTCCCTGGAGTTTGATGCAGCAAAGAAAGCAACAGCTCCCCAATGTGTAAATAAACGTGAATGGAGTGCTGTTAATGCTGCAAGGTTTGACCTTGTTCGCGTGAGAAGAGGTTTGACTGCCTGCTTCATTGAGTTTTTGTTCACTTGCTGCCTAGAATGCGGAAGTAGTGGGGAGTGCTGACTTAAAGTGAAGTGTTCTGGGTGAGAAGCGGTGGTTGCCTTCACACAATCCACCCTCACGTCGAAGGATACGTCAGCAGCTGAGCAGATGAAACGCAAGTCACGCACAAGTCAGCTGATATGATGGGACCCCCGAATACTTGCAGGCTATAAGTTTGCGGTCGAAGGTGGTAGGATTAAATCTTCAAGTCCAGATCAAGTAGGTGCAAGGACGAGTGCAAATCCAAGACGGCAAAGTAGGAAGAGCCGAATATTGAGGCGATTTCCTCGTTAGCTGATACCGGGCACAAAGCGCTATTGCCAGCATTTTAAAAGAGCTGTAAGTGGTGTTTGATTTCGTTTTACACCTTTGGGAAGCGCTGATCGGTTGAGTATTATGGCGTCTTGTAGCATGCCAGTCACCATGTAAACGCATCTGAGACCTGAGCAAAGCAATGCCGCATAATAATTCTTGGCGGTAACCATATGCTTGATTGTGCAGGCCTTGCAAACAAGAGTCGCATGAAATCCACACTTCACGCTCTCGTCAATAAGCCAATTAGCTTGAGCTTACCATCATTCGATTCATTCGTGCGATATTACTTAGCCTATTTTGACGTCTGCGGCTCACTAGCGGCTTACGCCTGGTTGACTCTGGTGAAAAGCAATATGGTATTTAAGGGCACCAACGTAGATGTGAAAAGGCTGACGGCATAGATCACAGTAATTTTCCGACTACAATTTGTCATACCATGTGGTCGGAATAAGAGTGGAGTTAGTGACTGCGAGTCACGATTTTACGGGGGCTTCAGAAGCAAGTCACAGTTTGGCATAAAACAACCGCATCACAATGCTGACATGCAGGCCGTTGCCTTTGAAGAGGCGGCAAGCTGAATAGCATTGAGGCGTTGGTGTCTGTTTGTGCCTGTGGAATCACTACCGATAGACAAGAGGTCCTATTGAGTGTGAGTTACCTATGATGTGCGTGACGCCCCTGGCATTGAACACTATTGCTGTGCCCTGCAGAGTCAATATTTTGGGGTGTCGGAGAAGTGGATGAGGTAAGTGAGATAGGAATAGTGTTACAACTCTAGCGAAAACTTTAAATTGCGGGCTATTATTGACACAGAATATCAGCCATAAAGTATTGCTCCATGTCATGGTCGACTGGTTGACCCGACTGACGTGGACAAAAGGCAGCGCACGAAACCAGTGTCAAGAGTTGCATTCAATGAGGCATCAGACTTTGAGGGTAATCACTTGATCCCTTGAATTTACTAATGAGGGATCAGCACCCTTCGTCCTATCTTTCCAGGTCACCTTCTCCAAACGTGGAGTCACGGTTGTGGTCCAAGTGAGCAGTTCGTAGCCTAGAGGTTGGAAGGGAGTAAGGCGGCGGTCGACTAACCAACTTGTCAAGTGTGCCTTCAATAAATCGAGGATGTGGGTGCAAACCTTCAAGTGATATTAAGCATTACAGTAAGAACCGTAGACAAAATAATGTCGCATATGTATTAAACGTGGGGGCGCTCCATTGCTGAAGAATAATGTAGGGCTTGAATTGGATGGTGTGCAAAAATCACTGCTATTTGGAAGCGCCAATTTTCGTGTGAACCCAAGCGTAAATGGGCAACCCAGGACTTTACCCAATGACCTTGCAGGTGTTTATGCTACGGTGCTCAGAGCAGAGGCGTCGACGATTTGGTCAATCTTTGTCCACTGCGGATCAAATATTCTTTTTGTACACCAATCGCTGAAGTCATTGTATAAAACCGTGGATTTGGTCGAAAAGATCCCGTAAGCATTTATTGCAGTCGGACATCATGTCCTAGCATGCGACTGAGTGGGATTCCTGCGATCGAAAAAGCTGTCAAATGGAAAGTAGTGGCTTTGCTGCACAGACGCCTTGATCTGCCACTCCGTCCTTGGAGGACGCAGTAAGCAGTTGGTAAAGCTTTGCTCACCTTCCCTCGGTCTCTGCGAAATGAGTCCAGTGATGTATCACAGGTACAAACGAACTAAGGAGGAGGCGGCCCCTCTCAGCTGCCAGTGGATGCGCCTGAATATTGAAACTAGGAACGCCTATTCATGGTTAAGAAAAGAAACTCCAATACGTGCGTCAAACAGCGGCAGCTCTGCCTTGTACTAGGAGAATCCACGCTGAAGTAGAGCGTGTTGGAAGCCTGTCTATGAGTGGTCTTGGTGCACAGCGTCATCAGAGACACCAATGCCCTAAATAAACTAGAAACAGGACTAATTTCAATCCGTCACTTATATTCAGTCATTCGAGCTCATGTCACTTAAATAAGACACCTAGTAAAACCAGAGAGGGAGTGAAGCAGTCGCCTACGAACGGTACGTCGGTTGACTGCTCCAAAACACTATTAACCTTTCAGTTTGTCGGTGTAAATGCCGACATCTGTTTCACTGGCTAACCTGAATGCTGAAGCATGCCAACTTTACCTGGATGCAGAAATGTAGGGGGGAAGTCACGTGTATTGTGCAGCTCAGCTAATTAACAAACTTGCAGCCGTGCAAAGCCAGAGCTGCTCATTCAGTTCTTGCGGAAGTCTTCAGATTTGAGGCAGATTTGCAAAAGAATTCCGTACTCTCACTCTCACTAGCATTCTTCCTGTTGCTCTTACCATGCCTATGACCATGACCAAGTCAAGGAGGGTAATGAGCGGCACATTTAAGGTACTGACAATAGATGGGATTAAAAGCACTCAAAGTCTCCCTCATTCAGCTGGATTGTAAGCGAACGCCATGCCAGCCTACTTACTCACTCACTCATTATTCAACAACTAGATCCATCTCTGTCGGCAGCTTTGTCTATTTAATACCGATGACGCTCGTTGACTGGGACCTTGATCTGACCGCACGTTAGCATGGCTTGTAACACCTACAGTTGTCCACGAGAAGGCAGTAAAGAAGGAAGGGAAAGGAACACTCATTGGGGCATGAAGGCCTTAGTCAACCAGGAACGTTCCGAATTCTGGTGTTGCGAATCAGGTCAAGCGAACGCTAACAGCATGTCATCAGTGCATAAATCTACCTCTCAACTCCTCCTTGTGCATGCATCGGCTGGTGCTCATTTGGTGATTCTTCTGCTGCAAGAAATGGAGACCGCGATTACACTGTGTGCGGTTGAAATAGTGAAATGTGTGGTGAGAGTGTGGAATTGTACTGAGAAAGGTCCCAAGTGAAACATGAAGTGTCCAAGGGAGGTCGCAGTAAAAGAGGTGAGTGCTTCGGGGTCTGACGTTATATTTCTGCGCTCACGTACCAAACGGGTTGCTTCCACTATGAGTGACGTGACCCTATTCCACGTAGTGAGGCAAACTCAACGCTGTACACGGAAGGCACAAGTTAGTGAGAAGTCATCTGCATAAAACACAACCTTATCAACGATCTTAGCAGTGACCCGGAATCGCCAGCAGCTGTTGGCACAAACTGCCAGGGATTGGAACACCCTTTACGGAATACACGGAAATAGAGGCACTTGCGAGAGCCCAATTCAGTGGCATCCAAGAGGTTGGTACTCTGCAACCAGGTGGTTTTGTTTTATTTCACCTGTGTCAATGTTGGTTTCGTGAGTTAGGACGTACATTGAGAGTTGTCATCTACAAGTCTTTGCCGGTGGATGTTTGAGGCAGACGTGGGTGTGCGGCTCACTGATACTGCGTGACTATTCTCAAGAATCGGCTTGTGTGGTTGAAAGAAAGCTAAAGCGGAGTTGGGGACTTGACTAAGGACGTCCAGCTTGCTATATTAGCAGACCTGCAGGAGCAGTGCAGTGCCTACTCATTGGCGACCCCAGCCTCATCTCGTAGTGTACGTTCTATTTTGACTTTTCTCCTCACCTTTGAATCGGTGTAAGTTTGGTGAGCACGGGTCTATGTTTGGTTAAATAATCATTTGGACGAGTCAACCTTGACTGTGAAGCCAACCATCGATCCCTGTGAGAGTGGCTATCTGCAGAGAAAATCAAAGACATCTGGCGAAATGAAAACGAAAGTGATCAAACACTGCCTCTTCCATCTGCTCACTGTCCACATGGGCTGTGAAAATGATGCAGCTATCAGATGTCGGGTCAGTCGCTCGGCGAATGAAATGAACACCATTACTGCATTGATAAGATTTGCGCCTACAACCTTGGAGACGTTTAGCTTTATCTCAAATCGGTGCATGGCTTAAAGACCACGAAATCAAGAAAAAGCACCATCTTCAGAGACCTAATTGCAACGCAGTCAAATGCTGAGTTGAGTAAGCAGTTAAAGCCTGCATAGCGCCTCTCCTTCATTAAGCGTCGTTCTCGGCGCATCGCTGGATACCTTCAGCTGCCCAAGTAAAACATTGCACTGCTGCTCCTTTGCATCACCAGCCCTGCGCTTGTTTCACTCCCACTCACTTGGACTGGAGTAGTAGCTCAGAGATTTGTTTCAGCATCCACCGACCTCACTGCTAAGTTCATTTGCTGAGTGCTGATCTCCATGTAGCCATCACACAGTTGAACTTGAAATAGTCCGTTTCTAGCAGCTGCTGTGGTGAGAGTAATTCTAGGAGAGGTGGATTAGACGTTGTAGTGCGGTAGAAATGTGGGTTGCGCAATGTCTTCATCGGTGGGTCATTGTTTGTGCGCCCCCATGCATCGTTTTGCAATGCCAAAAGTGCTTCATCACCACTCAGCTAGGAGGAGATGAGGTGTCAGCGTATGCCGCACGAATGAGTCAATGCTTTCCCGTGTGCTTTCCCGATGGCCTCGCATGCTCTGCTGCACGACGTTTTGAACAAGTTGGTCAGGTCCAGTGTTTGGAGATGTCGCACTCTAGCTGTCTCGACGCAGTGCTAAATTGTGAAATGAGATCAGGGAAATCCCAAGTGCCTTTCGCCACTTGGTTACTGGTAGCGACTCGTAGACTAAGAACTACCTGGATCACAGTCATCATTGGCTGGCGAACAGACAGGCGGACCTTCGCTTGAGGGCGTCAAGTCTTCTGCGGGTGCGTGATGGTATCTGCGTGTTTTCGGGTGCAGCCGCTTCAATACGGCGTGCTGCAGCATAAACTTACTGCCACCACTGAGCCCCGCCCTCACCACCAGCTGTCCTGAATGGGTTGGCAGACCAGACTTCATCGCTAATCATTACTGATGGAATGGATGTCTCATCTGCTGCTACTGTGTGCAGTGTTACTGTAGTAGTATCCCTTGCGTAGGCGCATCAGTCCAAAGTCTCCTCCCGCGTGGTCTACTGACACCTTGTGATATGCTCTCTTGACGTGGCTCCACTCCTAAAGGCTCTACAACTTACTGCCCTTCAGCCTTGTTGTTGAAAGCACTGCGTTGTGCGCATCTAGAAGAGTTGGCGTGAAAGGAAGTGCAGCTTCCACAGAACACTGAGTCTTCTCACGAGTTCTCAGATCTGCCTTCAAACCGGATCGTGACAGATGTAAAATTAAAGTCAAGCATTGTAGTGAGCGTTGCGATTTATTTTAAGCAAATGGAAAATGATATTGCTGAGCTAGCTTGAGACATCAGTGGCGTCTGAATTCCAAGGCTAATCGCTACTAATGTGCGAGCGCTCAACGAAGTCGTCGGCTCCAGCATTGATTGCTAGTGCAATCAAAATTATCTGGACAGTCAGAGCAGGGTCTTCCTTTGACGTAGGGTTTGTGCCCTTCGAAAGTGCCTCTAAATGAAAGAGAACTTGCATGTCGTTATTGGGAAGCACTAAACTCTTCGGTTTTCAAAGGCACACAGCATGCGCGTTTAGTGGCGAACACAATTGTGGAGAGAGTGTAATTGGACTCACGCAGGCGAGTACTGGCAAACCAAGTAGTACACCGGCGGAGGCCAACCCGGTTTCATGTGATCACAGCGATTGACTGCACAACCGAGTTGGGTTGAGTCAGCCCACACCATCTACCAGATGGGAGTGGGTGGGTAAATGAAAACAAAGGAAGTAAACAATAGAAACATTGGACAAAACTGCGGTGAACATCGATTGGTTTTAAAGTAAAAGAATTTGGCAGTAAGGGAAAGTGGGAGATTACCTGCATGTAATGCCGGCAGATCCTCATAGGAATGCAGGAGTTGTTGGAATAAGTGTAGTGCTTCGCCTGCAGCCTCCAAGTGTTTGCCAGCCACCTAACTGTCGGCATCACACCCCCAGAGGCAGCAATATTCTGTCCAATACCTTTGTATCTTAAGTCCTGTCTCGCATCCGTGTATAAGTACTTGCATTGCTTAGCCCATCTCTCTGCTAAATTCTCCAATTCTTTCGAGTATCTCTATCACAAGGCACGCAAAGTGAAAATGAAGTGCACGTGGTGTGGTGCCAAGCCTAGCCCACATCTCGCTTACCATGAGCATCATGTTGGAAGCACGCGGACGTACTCGTTCACGAACTGCCGTGTGGAAGTCGAGAATGCTCTTACGGTCTTCTTTGCTAAGCGCATGAGCTCCGACAAACAACACGGTCAGGAGACCAGCTGCCTTGATCATGCAGGCTAAGCTGAATGGAATAGCGAGGGATGAAATGAAGGAGCATGCATTCGAGTGCGTAAAACCAACTTGCTCAACTCACTCAGAGATCAGGAAAGCCACTGCAATAGATTGTTGGTGACCATTATATTCTTAGCTTCTGCAAAGCGATACATGGCTGGACCAATGAGATTGCCAATGACTATGCCAATTACGATTGGTGTGAAGGATTGGGATGGTTCTGCTTTGGTTCATGAAATGCGTGGTGCAAGGAATCTGCTGCATTAGTACCTAATATCTGTCTGCTGAAGAAAAGCAGCAAGAGCGTCCGTTTTGTTTTGCTATGACATTCGCAGGCAACTGCCAGCGTACGAGATGCTCACTTTGGACAGGCAGGGGAACGAGGGAATCCACCAACACACCTGCGCCAGCTTGCAAGAGCTAACAGTGGAAGAGCACGAGGTTAGGGTTCACGTGAGCAACTGGTCATGATTCATCAAAAGCAGTAAGTGCCTGCCTGCGGTTATTCGGTGTTGTCTGAGATGTGTTCAGATTAAATGAGGATGCCTCGTTTTGCAAGTCTGGGCAACGAATGCTGCAGTGGTAAGACCATGCGCCAAAGTAAGAAGTACGTGGTCACTCAGCAACTCCCAGACACAATTAGTTAAAAATTGCAGACGCCGATGGTGGTAGGTGCATGCAAGGCACGTTGTGGAGGCCGACAATGCCACTAGGCAAACACCTGCGCACATTTGCAGACGAAAGTAAAACAATAGTTCACCAAGGCGACATCTGACCAAGTTGAGCAGTCGTAAGACCACAATGTTCGTGGATGATGGGCTATGCAATTCTCTGTGCCTGGTAGCGCGGCCACTTAAATATTTGCAGAGTAAACTTTTGATCAACAGCATGGCCTTCGAGGTGTGTTGGATTCTGTGGAGGTGGCTAAATAGATCAGCGGCATTGCTGCCGAGTATCCTTTCAGATGCACGCGAATTCGGTAACTGAAGCGTCCGGTTCGCTTGAACCACCGACTACCCTGTGAAGGCTTACACAGGAGGTGGAACTCGGGGAGATCAGAGAGGTGATGCTCAATTGGAGGAGATATGTAAAGCTTTGATTGTACTTCGATTAGGCAGCCCAGCTTGCGGGCTATTTCAATAGGCGCCGCTTGTCTCTAGGTTAGTAAGTTAGTATCTGGCACACTGCCATGAATATGTCAATGTCGGAGAATTCTCGAAGAGCTTCAACTGTATATTTTTGTGCTGCTTACAAATAGACGTGCTATATGAGCTTAAAAATTGGTAAGCGAATTTGCAGCAGTGCCACGTGCTTTAGCTTTTAACATTGACTAATTTAACTCTTTATTCGGAGTGGTTGTGCTTACCCTATTTAAGACGCGAAGTAATGTTTCCATCATTGATATTTTTGAATGTCAATTCCTACACGCATCTATGATACAGGAGGCTGTTTAGTTTGGTATCATAAGCAATGTGGACTCCAAATTCATTAGTTGGAGCAACTAATTAAGAACGAATTGCGCAAAATAGAACAAATCTGAGGGAAAATCTATGAATTTGTTTTATTATCCTTTGTAAATGTTTAAGTAGATAATGAATTATGCTGACACGTCAGTGAAGTAGAATGTCATTTAAAGAGGTGTATTGCATCTACAACTTCAAATTTTATTGTTATTCTTCGAATGAGTGGATTGCCATTCCAGTGAGTCTACACTTCATTATGATTGCATTGAATATGGAGTGGGAATCCTAGAGGAAGTGTATTTTACTTAGATTGAGATTCAGAAATCCTGTATGGGCAAGAGCGATTACTGTGAGATACAAAATTATTTAAATAAGCACTGTCACAAATGCCTTAGCCTGGATGCCACAGTGCCTCATTCTTAGCGATGCAATTGGGAATTGAAGGAAATGTATAACACGGGTGCATATGGGAATGAATTATCTAGTCCTTCAAAGAGGTGCGCGAAGTCTAAAAGCTCTAGAACCTTAAAGATTTTGCTAGGTTGTCACAAGTTGTGCAACCCAAATCTGCGCAGGTTAATCTGATCAAAGGTAAGGGAAAATTTTCTGTCAATTTAACAAAATAATTTACGTACTCCACATATGGCGGACAACAGTGAGGAGTGTTATTAAATGGTAAAGTGACCAGGACCAGAATTTCACTTGAATGCAATCATATGTGCACTACTATATTATAAGCGACTCTTTTTTTCATAGACCTGTCTCCTCTATTGGCTAAAGATGCATCTTCGCAATGAAAAGCGACAGAGGGTTTTGAGATTGAGCATTGAATAGCTGTTTCAAACAAAGCAATAATTTATGTGCTCTAGAATTACAGTCCCATTTGCACAAGATGATACCAAGATTAGTAATGGAAAAATAGATATAGAGGTGGGGCAGAGTGGATCAAAATCATGTGAACTGCAACGGAGTATGGAATTACCGTGTGAACAATTGAGGCAGAACATCAATCTATGTGAAGTCCCAATCACCTGATTGGGTTTTAACTTCAATAACTCTAGTTCTATAAACATTGCTGTTTGTCTGCTGCATGTCAGCTACTTGTACCCTAGCGTGACAAGTTGAATGTGTTCCCTATTTCCGTCACGTTGAAGCCTTTTATGTTAATCAACAGCATCGATTGTCAAAGACAGTGAGATGAGGGCAATTCCAATAGACCTTTTTGAAACAAGGCATAAAATGAGGTTTGTTTATGCTTTCCTTTTAGATGTGGTCAATGTCCAAACGGGCAGACGTCTCTCAAGTTAATCAAAGTATTTGGGGCGCTCTGAACTACATTGTGCATTTTCTTAATTTATTTAGGGACTTGAACCTTCGCTCTTTTCTCATCTTGCATAAAAAGTATTAGTTTCATTAGGGAGTCCAGAAATTAGGCGAAATTCCCAAAATTTAAAAGAATCGCATGGAATCGTGGTGCCATTCCGGTTCCATTTCCTACATTGCTGTGCATTCATTGCCCCCTGTGAGAGGTGATAATTCCTTATTTCACGCAATCAGGATCTTAGATTTTAGTGGACAACAGAGAGGGCAAATGTCTAGAAGCTGAAGCTAACTTAAGGAGTTGCCAGATTTAATGTCTTTTATCACATCTGGAATTAGTCAAGCATAGGTTAAATGCATCCACAGCAGATTGTTAAAACAGTCGTTTTAATTCCCTTCCATGTTAGTTTAAACACTGGTTTTTCTACCTCATCGAAGTTGCGGAATCAAGGTTCCATTAATTGGAGCGCAAGGCATTAGATGCAAATCCCTGTGCAGACAGCCCCAAAAAGCTCGAAATTAAAGTGCCACTTCAAAACAGGCAAAACTCGTGTTCACCATCTCCAAGCCTGTATTGACAAGCGACCCGATGGACAGGCTGTAAATTGTCACAATGCCAAATGAACGTAGAAAAGGTCACGAGTAACATTTTGATCCAATCCGATACAAATCTTAGAAACTCATTGGCCAAAACATGTGTGAAACCTAATTTGAGTTTCACCGACATTGCTTCTCTGCCACCCTGTTTCATTAAAATATGAACCCCTTGTTAAATTATTTAAATATTGCTTCGATAATTGGGGCCTTTGTTTCATTGTCTTCTTACAGAATCAGTCCTGAATTGGACAGTGCTTGATAAAGTATTTTTGGGCAACTTTAGTGGATCAAACCCGAGTCTTTCGCTTACTTATTTGTAGAATGGTTTTAAATGACTCTTTATTTACCTTTTGAACGTCCCTTCAAGCGTTCCTTCGATTATCATGTATCATTAGACGCTTCCTGAACCCCTTCACTTAAAAGTTTTACTGAAAAATACGGTTCATCGACGGAAAAATTTTCAGACAAATTATAGAAGTTACAGGAGTACTCGGTGGCTTGCCTCATGCATTTAATGGTATCGCCAATTTTTATCCACTCCTTTGTGGTTACTTAGTTATGGGATTCTGTGCATGAGGTTTTTGTCGCTATCGCTTCATGTGCATTGCTGACAGAAGAAGTGTGAGAGCCTGCAGTACTTGCCGGACATTCTTTACACAATGCTCTTGATTTTTTACTTTGCATTCGTGTTTCGCACTCTGGTCTATAATAAACTCACCTAACTAGTGAGTTCATTCATGTTCTAGTGTTTCGCAGTCAAGTTATCTGTCACTGGGTCTGCACTCGATCGGCTGAACTCACGGCATTTCTTCAGCGAGATTCTTATCGTACTGATTAAAGTTAGGTTGAGCTGTAAAAGCTCATCTCATTTTTCCAACTCCAAATTGTAAGGCTTCGAGCGTTCAGGCGACTTCCGTTCCTGCATTTAGAGTGGTAGGTCATTTTTCTGGTGTAAGAGATTTATAATGCTAGCCGCATTACCTGTCTGACGGGTGCGATTTATATTCATAGTAATCAGGCAACCCATAAAGTTGTCACTTGTGCTGACAATCCATCATTATTTCGTTTTTCTGATTGGCTGAGACTGAGTCGCCGTAGTCAAAGCCAGGCTTTCATAATTCCGTTCTGAAAATCATATATCTTTGCACTGGACCATAGGGTGACTTTTCGCAATGAATCCTATTCTCATACACATTAATTTGTGGTGCAGCGCCTCCACCTCTTCCAAATGACTGGCAGTGCAACGATTAGTACCAAGGCGGTCTGCACATCGGTACGATATCTGGTAAGATTATAGTTAAACCACTTATCTCTCTACAGCCCTTAATGAGCAAAGCATTATTTTAGCGCTCCCTTACTAAGTGAATGAGGCATAAATGCACAACTGCAGCTTTTATGCTGACCTTGCACGTAAATTAGTGTCATCTACCACCTTGCATGTCCGCAGAAGTAGATCAGCTATGTGTAGGTCCAGAATGAAGCACAACTTGTAGTAAACACTAGCGCACACAAGTCTTCTAAAGAGAATGCTCAACCAAATACACGTAGAGTGGATTGTTTCATACCTCTTGGTCTTTCTCCTTAAAATAAATTAAAAATCCGTCAAGTGCACATTTACCCGACAATGCAGTTAAAGTCATTTTCATATGTATTTGAACATGCATCATTATGAAAAGGATCGGTATTGATGAGGAGCAATACACAAGGTCCGCTTTTTTAGAGAAGTAATGGTTTTCATGTCAAGAATTCCTCAATAACCTCTGATTAATTTTTCGTAGTGTCACAGTCATTTTAATTCAGGTCAAAGCACTACGCATTCGTGAGCATGTCTTGACCTAAATGGTTGACTAGTAGGCTTAAATGCGTTCATCACTAAGCCAAAAATGCTGTCACTCGAAAATTTGAGCTTAGCTATTTTGTCACTTGATTGTGTGCAATCCATTTGTAGGTGTTATATTACTTATTCGGTTATAGTAGAGGTACATTTAAATTAAATTGAACTGTCCACCAAGTTTGAACCGTGCTGTAACTGTACTCGGAAATCATAATAGCGCCTCTTTCTTGTAGCCATTTTTATGTTAAATATCACTTTTGGATGCCTTAACAGTCACTTTTAATGAACTGGATCACTGTACAATGTCTACCCATGCGCATGTATAGCTTTTTTCTTGTGGGCACTTAAGTCGTTTTTTTAAAAAACCCTTCAACATTCCCTTTTTAAGTTACTTGGACACGACCTTCTCTCGATGTCAACTGCAAACCACTTGTGCATCAAACGAATGCTGACCTAAACATCAACAGCAGCCTATATCTCCGCCTCAATTGGAAACACGGTGCTCATTCGTCCTAGTCAACATCAATTCGGCATTATGACTTGCTGATCTAATCAGCAAAACACACGAGTTGCATGGAATGGAAATGTAACAGCAGGTCTGACAGTAAAATTTGCATTTGCTGAGGGAGTGCTTTAACTCAAGAAGAAAATGTAGGTATAAGGCTTCTCAAAATACGTACTGCTGAGCATCTTCACAGACTGATATCGTTTCCTCTTCACAGTGGCTGGAACAACTACGTGCAGTCTTTGATTGCACCAGTTAACGCAACCCTGTAGATGGCGTGGCCAATCATATTCACATACAGACTCCAGCTCTTTTCTACACTTCAAGCAATCTATATCTCTGTTTTTTTACTTCTTCTTGGGCAGGAGGGAATGTGGCATAGTTTACTCCTTTTAATTCTCGTATCTGGACTCATCTAGTGTACAGCTGCTCGGCTAAGTTATGATCTGCTAGCATCTTTGGAAAAGCGATACAGTAGAACTCACTGTGAGCAGGTGCACAAATGCAAGTTCCTGTGTAGGCGGCGAAGTGGATTTTGTAATGAATGATCTCCAGCGGATTGTCAAATAAAACCTTAATCAGGTAGGAACATATTTTAGAGCTCCTCATTGCATCTAGATTAAGTCTCGTGAACTTTGGTATCCGATCATTTTAGACCAGAAATAGGTTATTTTCAATCCATTACTAGAGGCTTTCATCTGCCTACACAATTTTAAGGGAAGCCTTTATAAATTCACATAGCTCTTACGGTCAATGCATACGTGATGAGAAAGAATTCGGACTGGAAAGTGATGGACCAAGATTTGTAAGTGAGCTATTTGTTATGTTAGTTGCAGTGACCAGGCATTTCTACACCTTGTATTATTGTATGCATCAAGCAACCTTATGAGCTTAAAATTTGTTTTGCTGCATCGCATGTTCTCCAACTATTGCTTATTTCCATCCGACAGTTTATTTTAATCAAATATGATGGCTTTAAGCTGTCGCTTGAGTGAAAATCACACATTCAGAAAACAGAAATGGACTGTGGCCGTTTGAATGGCTAAGAGGCCAGCTTACCCAGCAGAGGCAATATAGCTACCCTAAGTGACCGTAACCGAAACCAGAAGTCAAAAACTAAATTATTATAGCCTTTGCTTGAGTTAATCTCCGTTTATTACCAAGGCATTTGATATCAAGCTTTTGTCTTTATAAATAATGGTAAATATCATGCTCATCTTCCGGACTTACTGTAGTTATAGGCGGAAAACCTGTTATAAACCACGGGGATCAAGGATGTTTGTATAATGATAATCATGAATGCTGAATTCGTGGATTCTTATGGAGTGGTCTCCGATAGAGGTTCAGGGCACCGAATTCCTTATAAACAGCTTATTAGTCAATTTGGTCGATTTAGCATTCGCTTTGAGACATAAAGGGATAGGAAGGCAATGATTCTACAATATAGCTCTGTTATTCTCCACTTGTTCCACGAAAGATCAGCTCTATTTGATCAAGTTATAATGATTGAAACCTTGTTCCATTAGTTGTGAGATGAAAAAAATGGATTTGTTTGCTGTCTAAGGTATTAAAATGGACCAAAGCTCATTTTGGAGGGATGAACAAATAATCATCAAGTTGTTTTTACAGGTAATTTACTCTGTCATTTATTCATCATACTATTGCGCAGATGTCCTTTGAAGTGCTATGTTTTCTCTTGATCTATCTTTTGACATCATCAGTACCTGAGTCAAAGACTCCTCAAAGTGTCTGCTAACATCCCAACTATGTGGATTTTAAGAGTGAGTAGACATTCCTATTGCCATTTAAATGCAAACCTGACCTATTTCGTTTTTCCATCAAGGCAATCTATCACCAATTTAAGGTGACTTACATTTTGGTCGTAAATCATTACAACTTGTAATTTTATCTGATTCAAGGATTGGGAATGGCCTTGATTGCAACATCGTTCTCATCCCCAGCTTCATAGTTGATATCAAATGTCAAGAGGACAGCACTTACCTATCTTCATAGCGAGTGAGCTATTAAATCGTAGAAGACACAAATTTGCACCAATGTAATTCAACACCTAACGAAGAGACAAAGTGTGCTAGCTTCAGTTTGTTCAGATTAACGGGGAACTGCACGATTCAAATCCCCCCATTATTTTAGACTTCGGGCTGTCCTTAGGCATCGGCTCAAGAACTTAGTACTGAAGTCGGTAAGTTAATATTCAGTCAGTTGTGGAAGACCCTCGAACGCATAGGATTTGGGGAACTGTAATCTGCGCTCGCTTACACCAAGGAACGCAGTTGCGTTAACCTAGAGTTCACTATCATAATACATAGTCGCGTTGGGATACCTCGTCTACCAGCATTAATTTGCTCCACCTTTCAGATGAATGGAAGTCTTTAAGCAGAATCAGCCAAAAGATCCCAAAATTAGATTACCTAAAGGACCATTTAGCGTTATATGGAAGCGCTATACTGAATATGATGAGGAAGTTTGAAAATGCCTCCAGATTAAGAAACTTATTTACGAACAGATAGTTCATTTCAAAGTGACGTATTTAACAATCAAGCTGTGTTTCCCTAGCAAAACTAAAGCGGAACAATGAATAAAGATTAGCCTAAATATTTTGCTAATAACATGTTGCTTCTTGTTATAGTGGTATGTTAAGCTCGATATTTCTTACTTTCACCTCAGCTTTCATATCCTTGGGATGAGCAGACTAATTGGTCGAGGATATCATGCATTGGAGATTGATAGACAAATAACGGAATACGAGTATAACGGTCAATCATATTCAAGGTAGGTCTTCTCTTCGAAGGCCGATGGCATGCTATCCATAGAGAAGCTTGTAGTGACTGACCTTTTTACCAACTTGAAGGCAAGTTCGATCAAATAACGACATTTATGTTTGTAACTTATTCGTGAATCGCGTGTACGGCCAAAGGATTGAGTGCCATCATGTAAAAACATTAGCTGCAATACACTGAAGTTACCTGCCACACTCAAGAATTATTATTCATGGTATCTAACATGAGTTCAACACCTTTACAGTGGTTGTCGCGTTTTTAAATTCCATACCTTTTAAGTCTTGGATCCTTATTTCAATTTTCCGGAAGTAAACCCAAAATCAAAGAGCCAACTGGATATCTTTAAAAAAACTTTTAAACGATAAAAACGTTAGTTGACACCCATAGGGCAAATAAATGTTGTGCAGTCGATCATATTTGGGTAAAATGCCAGAAATGACATGATTACAACTTTTTCAAAAATGCAATTAGGTGCTGGATTTATCAATTTCCAAATAGTAGCGTGATTTCTACTATTGCTCTGTGTAATACTTTGTTTGTTCGAACTACCGGTTTAGGTCACTTGGGTGGCCATCTTGTTCTAGCCGGTTGGTCGGCCTCCGGGCCGTGCCAACAGCCCCCAAACCCTCTGTTCCCGGAATATATATATTCTTCCCTAGTACTGCGCCTTCTTTTACCTTAAGGGGATCCTCGGGACGCTACACTCTGTACCTCCAAATTTATTCACAACGTAGGAGGGATCAAAGCATAGCCGACAGACAAACTGATTAACTGACAAAAATTACCACCCTTAAAGAGAGGGCAGTATTTAGTAAAAATTTCATAATTTTCTGCAACAATGGCATTAATTAAGTTAGTGCTTCATGTCTTGGGCCTTCCATGTATGGATTTTAATATAACACTTGCGAACTTGGCAATGTTACTCTCTGAGTTCGCATATTAGACGGCTGCTTACACTTGACTGTTTATCAGATGACATAGTGTTATCACAATTCCCTATCAAACATTCGCCTTTTAACTTACCATTAATACCGAATCAGTCGAATCATTCTCTATAAATTTCATAATTTTTAGCTGTATCCACAATAAATAAGCAAAAAATCACGCAGTTTAAGGACCTAAATGCATTTTTTAGAGAAACAAAACCGTAGCAGAGGAGATCACAAAATATTGGTTGAAGAATCATCGTAATTAAAGCTTATTAAATGCGGTTCCAATGGCAGTTGAACAGACTGTGGGGCAATGAGATGTTTGCGAACTCATTAGCTGAAGAAATATATTGTGACAATGAGGGAGAGCAGTAAGAGTGAGGAGACGTAAAATAGGAGCTTCAGGGTATTCTATCAAGAGAGGGGTCGTTTATGCTTTGTAAAGAGCATTAAACAGGTACTGCAGGCCTGCCAACCTATTGTATTTTCCAGCAATGCCCTAGGAGTAACGGCAACGAAAGTCTCCCGTCCCAAGTTAGCGAATGAAAACGTCTCTTTATCGCGAAGGCATGGTTCGGAAACCGATCCATACGAACGCTTGTTTAATTTGGGACTTGTACTGGTAGTGAGCCAAGATCTCGGTTTAAAAGCAAGTACCCCTCAGTTTCCAATTCGGAACGAAATAAAGCACGATACTTAAAGTTATAATGATGGTCACTCGCGACAGTTTCCTTCATCCTACTTTATTATGGTAGAAATGCTTAAAGGCTTTAACAAAATGGTGGTGGTGGCATTTTTACATGTTCTTCGTATGTAGCTTCAAGAGGCTAAATTGCAGGGCTTTGAGTTGGTTTTATTGAAAGTGTCTCTTGGAACTTGGTCACATTCAAGCGATGTGATGTAAATTTGTGTTCTTTCCATCGAATTTTTTGGCACCACACTCTTGGTGATGGTAAACGAGAGTTTTTTGAGGTGGCTAGATACTCTAGTTTTTATGTCTAGTTCCTTATAGTCAAATAAAGACGTCTTGAACTCCAAACTCAACGTTAAGACACCTAGAAATTACAACTTTGTCAAATCGGTACATTTGTGCTCTGGTGAACAGGAGGAGAGAAGAGAGGTACCAGCAAGTTGTTTTGGCTAAATTGGTGTCGAAAATGTATTCATTGCACACACTGTTTTAGTGATAGAATAGTTTCCAGATGCACAGACAAATCCTCGTATCCAGCATCAGTGTCACTACCATTGATAACTTCAAGTTAGCTTCAGATTCTGTACACTTAATCAGTTCATTGCGACAAGAGGGCTTGTCAGCTCTCAGCAGCGATATTGCAACTGAAGGAAATTAAAAATGAGGACAATTATGATACTGCACGCCCTATGTCAATTCGTTCATCTTTTGAGTGATTTGTACAAAGTGGATCCCCTCTCTGATAGAAGTGGTGTCCTTTTATTAAAGAAGAAGAGAAATGTACGTTGGGGACTTAAACAGGAGGTGCATTAAAGTGCATACGTCCTCTTACCTATTTTCTACCATCTTGGAAGTCATCTGATGAAACTCACGGCTTCCCATGGAAAGTCTGCAATTGCCATGGATATTAGGACACTTGCTAGATCCACACAAAATCCAATTAAAACAATTGTTATATTTCACATTCGGCTGCGGAAATCGTCACCTTCTCACTGCTTTCTGCAACTGATGATGCGTATAGATCGGGAGCTCTAAATAAACAGGTAAGAAGGGCACATTTAATTGGCCTTGCAAAAAAGGCTAGTGGTAGACAAGTACTAGGGTCAAAGCTGCTAGAATTTGGAGGCAAAAATGGTGTACCCAAGATTCCGGTCAGGCTGTTGCAGTTTCATGCAAATCTATGCGCAGCTTCAATCCTTCACAGGACAATTTCACGCTTAGTATCAACTTACATGATTTTAAAATCTGCTGCCCCTCCTTCAAAGTGCCTTCGAATTCAGCCACTACCTCCATGTCTAAATTTCACCTTGCGTAGCTGATGCTGTAATTCTAGAGGATAGGGCAATATGATCTATGTAATATAGATGGTTTGGTGTTTTATTACGCAACCCTCTGCTGCGTCAATTATTAGTAAGACTTATTTTATTGGAGAATAGAGGTTGACGTTTGACCTTAAAAGGCATAAAATTTGTGCATATCTTAGGAGAACCAATGCAATTTAGCATTGCTTTCAGTACTTTTTTTAAGTAATAGCTTCAGCACCCAGAATGGGGCTCTACAACAACGAAGATTATGCATTTGTATCAGTTTTCATATTAATGACTATTCGCCTCCCAACAATTGTATTTACTCAAAGAGTTTATAGTCAAAATCAGAAAACTTACAGAAAAACAAATTTTCACGCGACTTTACTAAGCTGCCAGATTTAAATAATGTGATCTTGTAAATGAAGGTCATGTTGTCTGTTAATACATAGAATAATGCTGCGAAGATTCAATTCTTCGTTTGTTAGTGTTTCCTCAGCAGTAAATGAGGATAATGGCGCAGTGAATGATTAAGCAGTATGGTACATAATCTGTCTGAAAGAAGCCGTCTTTTGCATTTGTTCTCCGCCTATTCTAAATACGCTTAAGTCAAGCATATATTTGTTCGTCTACATGATTGGCTCGGAATGAACTCTGTACCAACCTTGGGTGGTTTGTCCTCCTAAGCACTTTCAATCGCTAATTCCTTTCTCCCGCTTTTCTTCTCAAGCGATTGTCAAGAACTCTTCTTAAATCCTTAGGCTTATCACCTGTTTGAAGGCGCAATGGGAGTGCGCATCCGCTTAGTAGGGGACTGATGGACACCTTTCAAATGCGCCTAATATAGGTTCGAAAAAATAAATGCCGATGTAATTCATGTTCCCTGTTGCATCTTCTAATGCTTTTTCCGATTCTCTCCCCAAAGTTGTCGATGTATAAATTTTAAAAATTTGTTAACGAGAATGCCCGCCCACTTCATATTTGCTAAACTGAGCAAGACAGTAGGAAACTTAATGCGTCTTTTAAATTCAATGATAAAACTCTAAGATGCAACTATTCTATTCTAAACATGGCAATTGCTGCGCAATACATTATTAACTACAACAAAACACATTTAATTTTTCTGATGACTGTCGGCAAAACTTCAACACTCAAATGCGGGACCAGCATGCGTGACAAATGACTAAAAATAAAACAATCTGACTGGCACTAAATTTGAGCTGTTTTTGAAGAGTAGGCAGAAGTTGTCACTTTTTGTAAAGATCGGGGGGCACTACTGGGGTATAATGTGCCAGTGTGTCGGTCATAATTTCGGAGTCGGATTGCAATGACTTTTGGTTGACTAAGGTGATGTGAACCATCATACTCCCGTGAGCAGACGAATTCAAGTCGTGTGAGCCCTTTTGTCCAGTGAAGCAGATATTACTTACTTACCACTTGAATAATGCTTTACTAAACCCGTAAACTGGGTGACATACCAATGAACAATGCGGGCAATTTTCATTTCCTTTGGATTCATAGTTTATTCGGTTGCAAGCATTCGGTGCATATTTTAACGCCTGAAAAGTATTCTGCTATCCACATTGGTCCAGTTGAGCAAAAATGCCTGAGATGTCTGAACAGAAGCGCTACTTCTCAGACTGAAGGCTTCTTAGCGGGTTTCATCGTAATGTCCTCTCAAGCAATAGGGAAAGTGTTGTTAGTCACCAACTGAACAGGGCGCAATTCTAATCAGGGCAAAAGTGTAGTTGTCACCGACTGTGAGCTTCCAGAAAACATAACTTTCACATGTCCCGTCGCAGAATACCACTGACCGGCCAAATGAGTCACCGCATTTAAGTTACAGCTTTAATATGCTTCTTTGAGCTCGATTATGAGAAAATAAAGGCAATCACACTATTTTATTCACTTCAACCGCTTTTGCGGCTCAGGTAGGCAATGTATCGTTAGGTATGTACGTTGGTTATTATTTGTTTTACCACCTCATCGTTGTTACGGTGACCAGGTTGCTCCAAATAGCGGAGTTAGGAAAATCATTGGCAGCAACATAATGAAAAGTAGTAAGGGATTAGCCGTTAAATTGCGGAAGCAATATGGATCATCTGACGCCCTCACAGGTGGGTGATTGTTAAAATGCCTTTATCTATTCATAGCAATTTTGTGGCAGATGAGATGCCAGAAGGTAATGCATCTATGAGACAAGATGTTCTTACGCATTGCTAGGATGGCCAGACCTTGGTGGTGTAAAAATCCACTCGCATATCCCGCTGCAAAGCGCTAATCATTAGATAAATGCCAACAAAATCAAATGCTGCCAATTGTAAACCACCTCTGCTAAAGCTTATATTGACAGATAAGTAGAAGTACGACAATTTATTTAACCTGTACACTCCTTAAATTTTTGCACTTCCAAGCGGCTTAGTGTGCCTTAACAGCAGTGAAGCTGGCGTCATGCATAGTTGCGCATTACTATCCGCGAGTTCGTTTCACGAGCTGCCATTCACTAAACATTTCATGGCAACATGCTGTGGCATTCTCATACCACCCCTATGGCCCGTGTCCACCATCATCAGCGTCCAGAGAGAGTCCAGACTATTATTTAATGGGTTGGACGTACCGCTATGATAGTATTCTCCGTGTGAATTCGTCTATCGAGTGTCTTATATCCATCTAATCCCACCTTTTTTCGTGACATGCTTTGCAGATGCTAATCTATTGAGACTTAGACCGGGACTTTTAGCCTCCATAACTTTGGGCTTCCATTGTCCTCCAATCATAGAGGTGAATTTCGAGATTAAATGAATAGTTGTCGGTTTACCTTCCCTCATCTCATATCACTCTGCATTTTCTATGAATTTCCACGGAATAAATACAGCTACCCAAGCGTTTACGAATTTGCCCTTTATTCGAGTTATCATTGATACCGAGTCAAGGCCAAGCATTATAATGAATTCACAGTTTATTTGAAGCAAAACGCAGGACACAGTGTTGAGTAACTTAAAAATGTTTTTAATATTAACGCTCAAATCCGGAAGCTTTTTGGTGCTTCATGTCTAATGTTCTTCACAGCTAATTTGCTGCACATTGTCTGTCAACGCAATCGGTATTAGACGGGCATTTGGCGCAGAATTTCCCTCTCTCATAAAGTTTTCGCCCATACCAATCGCCCCCAAAAGCAAAAAAATCTAGGTGCTGTTAGTGTGAAGCAGTGGACACTGGTGTTATAGGGCACATCACCCATTTATAGCAGCAAACTCGCACAGGAGAGTACCGACAAACCATGAGGCAAACTAGCGAAGGTCAACCCGAAAATGGGTAATCAACCTGTCTGATTGCACATCTAGGTGTGTAAATTTGGGTATCAGGTGAGGGCATAATAACAATAATAATACATATGGTTATGAAAATCAACTAATCAGAAAGCTGGAGTATGTACTTATAAGGGGAATATTATATTACCTGTGTATAGTGTCCGCAGACCTTCCCATACATGCAGTCGCCATCATTAAAGTAATCTTGAGCCTCACTTTCCACATTTTTATCTTCGCCTTAAGTTTACTTAGCCGGCCCCCAAGTATAGCAAGATTTTTCTCTGTCCACACTCGTACATCTGTATGTTCAAATTGACATCGCGAGACCCACATATCTGTCAGGTTTTCCACCTTTTAAGAGTAGGCTAAATGTAAAGCACAAATGTTAAATTGAAGTTATGTTGCGGTGAGGTGGCACGATGACAACACCAGGGTAGGCGTGACATTAGATGTGACCCACGCGTTGCTTACCTTTAACTTCATGTTAGCCGCGGCTAGGCGTATTCTCATTCGGCCATCTTTGTGGTAGATGACGGTAAGCTCAAGATCTTCCGCAGAAAGAGCTTGGGTCATAACAAACAGCGCAGTCAGGAGGATAGCTACCTTGATCACAATGGCTATGACAAATAAAATGGTACGGGTTAGAGCAGACACACGTCCATCAGAGTAGGTGAACTCAGCCTGCTTTACTCGAACGCCTAAAAATGCCGTCGAAGCAGAATACTTGAATCTCCTATATACTTATCTCCCATGAGGCAATAAACGACTGTCCCAATGGGATCGAAATGATTGCATCAATCATATTTTTTGAAGCATTGTAATTAACTTAATAAATCGTTAAAAATGTCCATTTCATGTCATGAAGGACATGTAATCACCATTTAATATTGTAGCTTCTACTATATCTCATCCTAGACCAAATCAACCCAAATTTCTTGCGTTAGCTGGAACAAGTAAACTGATATATTTTTAAGCACTCCTTTGTCAACAGTTGATAGCGCTAAATAATTAAAGGATTTTTTATAAGCGGGCGTGTGGAACTCGTTCAACTTGTCACGCATAAGTAGTAAATGGCGGACGGGTAGAATGCACCGAACAATGTCTAATGAGCTGGAAAAGCAATGACAAAAAACTTGTTTTGAAGCTTGTGATCAAATTATTGTGTCTTCACAGCAATTCACATGATTACAATATTCGCTGACTAGCCTCACAATTGTACCTTAATTTATTCATTGCCTCCCAGCCTTGAATTTTAACTTGTGTAACTGGTGCTGTGCTTCTGGAGAGCAGAGAATTTCACCTCCACTGTCAGTTCCTGGCGCGGGTGCGCTTTTTGCTGAGGAGCGGTAAAGGCATGAGAAATAGACGTGTCTGTAACATAGCAGTGGCCACAACACTATAACCTGGTAGAATCCTGTCATCGTTGGATTTGATCATTCAAAGTAAAACTTTTAAGTAATCAACTACGATTCGCATTTATTTGCCATCGCTTGCTAAAAACAATTAAAGTCTCGATATTTCTGCCGTTTTATTATTCCTAGTACTTCTTTGAAGTACCTAATAATTTGATTCGATGCGAATTTGTATTAATTTTTTTTATTTTCTTTGAAGTCCTATAGCATCAGATATTATGCCATTCTGCCAATAATTGCTTAAATGAAGGTTTCAATTCCATTGATTGCATTCGTTCATGCAGTTTTAATTCTTAACCTAAGTACAATTATTACCTTTCAAAATGCATTCATTCTAGCAAAAAGTGAACCTAAGATTATTGCGATTTGCTTCTTCTAATTCGAGTAAAAATATAAAGTTTTGGAGGTAGTGTGTTATTTCAAGTAACAGTATTTCTGGCATTAGGGAAGCCTTATCGACCAATTACTCCAGAGAAGCTTTTGCATTTAATGTGCGAATCACCATTTCCCCTTAAATATTTGTTTTAACGTTTAAAAGCTTGGTCCAACCTGCCCACGAAACTATAATAAGTAGAACTCTTGATTATAGAAGCCTGAAGATGTCAGTAGAGCGTCAACAGAAACGTTAGTAGTTGAAATGAGCATTTATTCAGTAATTTGCCAAAATCAAATGATGTGGTAAAATGAGAAAATAAATGTTGTTTGCAAACATATAGAACTGTATAATTACAATGCCTTGAGCCATACCTGGAGTCGTAGTAGATTCACTGCATAATGGCAGATATGTTATTGACGTACAAAATATTTTTGGCCACTAATATCTTCTTGAAGTCATCGTGTCGGGTAGAAGTAAAATCTGGGTAGACTTAAGGACTTATGAGTTGAACGAATCAACAAAACGTTACAAGTCCTCTTCTTTTAAGCGTCGTCACCAGCGCTCCTCTTGTTTAACCTTTACAATCGAAAATCGCAGCGCGATTAAAGCTTTAATAAACACCCACAAACCAGCCACTGTAGCTATCGAATTTGCTACAGCTGAAGACCTAAAAGCGTCTCTTGGCGACTTCACCAGAGCTTGGGTTTCTCTCGTCTGTGGAACTGTACTGAAGAAGGAAAATGCGCTGCTTTCCTACTACTCGAGACTGGGCCATGCACCGCGTTGAGACCATTTCGTATAATCGGTGCTAGTTGAAATATCACTAGCCTAAAAGCAGAATCATATCACTCTGTTCTCAACTCAGCGCCCTTTAGCCATGTACCCGTTTGGGTTCTGATCATCACGTAGAGAGGTGGAAGAAACATCGAGCGTTTACCTATTTGACATGTTTATACAGGTACCATAGGCAGCGCTAAAATGGACTTCAATGGATGGTTCCCAACTAGATTTGCTTCAGTTGTTAAGAGCGTTCCCAATTATCAATCCTTGTGTTAGGGGAATTAACAAGCGATTTTATTAGAAGAAGTTTTGCTTCGACCCCATTAAGACTTGGTATTTATCAGCAGAAATTAAGGTTGTGTCCTTTTTGTCTCTGAAAGCGAATACCTCCTTTCTTTCAACCACATGCCTAGTTCGATGTGAGCTCTGCATGTACTCATGGTGGTTTTCCTTCCTAAACATGCTGTGTCGGTGATATCTCCTACGCTACTTTCCCCTCCAGGACTCTACTCCATCTCTTAGGCCCATCTAACTGCTATTAACACAGTTGGCATGCATGTTTTAATAATGTTCACACTCTCTGTGGTAATCGTACCGCGCATTTAGGATTTGTTTCCTTTTCCTCAAGTTACCTATGTGGACATTCCAACAAAGGTTGTTTCAAGAAGTAAATGGCTACTTTACATCTTCTAAATTGAGAATAAAAGCGATAGGAGATATCTGCCTGCCATAAATAAAATGATTAAATTCCAGAAAGTCGGTTTTATGTGTCGAATAGATGTTAATGTCATTTCGTTACCAAAGTATTGTCATCACATTGAATGGCGCCTAAATATTGCAATTTCTCTAACATTTACCAACAATCCTGTTAAGCGCTTTTAATTCCTGGACTAAAATTGGTAATGCCTTAAAACTCAACAGCAGAATCTGCCCACTAACTTTGAAAGATTCTACCAGAGCAATCATGATGCGTTGGTCTAGGTCATTCTGAGCTTTGAAAAGCACGACGGTTAGGTGAGTTTATACATATTTTCTTATCATCAACTATTTTTTGGAGTGGATTAGCAGACCAAGCTGTAATGCCAACTCGATGTTGAGACGGAAATGCCTCTTACTGCTACCTTCTATGCATATGAAGCAAATCATGTGTATGTCTGCAAATCCAAAGTCCTATTTATACTTGATGCTTCCCTAATGCAACTCTATCTTGAAGCAGACCAAATTCCTTCAAGCTCCATAGTTCTATGGTTCCACAGCCTCATATCTATCCTACTATACCGCAAACGTCTACATTCTACGCAGTTAAGGGTGTTAAGTTAAAGTGTAAATATTTTATCACTAATCGTTGCACATTTCTCGGTGCATTTTTGATCAGCTGCCACAAAAGTGGAAAAATTTTCACGCAATCACAGATTTGCCACAGAGTCGGAACCAAGCATTGTAATGAGTGAATGTCACTGTTTTCTTTAATTAAAACACAGATTAGAGTCTTGAGATATTTCGGGCATTTTTAAAGAATGACGTCCAGATTTTGAGCCTTTGCGGTGCTACTACGCAAATGCCCATTCAGGTTACTTGCGTGAGCATTGCGCATCAACGCACTTGTAAAGAAGCGGGCATTTAGAGCAGGATTTTCCCTCCGGATAGGGTTTATTTCCAATCAGATTGCCTCTAAATGTAAGAAAATTTGGTTGTCGTTATTATAAAGTAGTGGACATTTCAAATGTTGCGGGTGCATATAACTTGCCAGTAGCAGCATTAGTTTGTTTACAATTGGACTCACGGAGGAGAGTATTGGCAAGCCATAAGGTAAATTGGTTTAGGCCATTGAGGGAAAATGTTATCACAGCGATTGATTGCACAACCAAGTTTGTTTGAGGTGCTCCAAACCATCTAAGCGAATAAATGCAGTTAAAATACCAAGGCTTAAGAATTTGAAGCCACTATAACACGATTGATAAGCATTAAATAATTTGAATGCAGTGAAGCATGGCATTTGGTGGAATAGTATAAATTACCTGTGTGTAATGTCCACAAAGCCTCTTAGGAGCGCAGGAGTTGTTTTTATATGTGTAATATTTCACCTCATCTACCCACCCTTGCGCAAGCCACTTAACGTCTGGTGCCGCACCTCCAGAAAGGGCAAGATTTTGTCCCATATTCTTATATTCTGGATTCTGTTGTGGATTCGGATGCGCATATTTACATAGCTTAACCCATTTTTCAGCCATAGTCTCCAATTTTTTCGAATATTTCTAATGTAGAACAAGATAAAGTTGAGATGAAGGTAGGGAAGGGTACTAACATCAGGCTTGATATGCCATCAAATCTGACCCATTCGTTGCTTACCATTAACATCATTTTCGAAGCTGTTGGCTGAACTTTGGAACGAACTTGTGTGTGGAGTTCAAGAATCTTCTTGCGCTCATCTTCAGTAAGCGCATAGGCCACGACAAACAACACGATCAGAAGGCAAGCTACCTTAGTCATGGTGGCTAGGATAAAATAAAAGAGCAAGAGTTAGACAAATAACCACGCATCGAAGTAAGCTCAACGAGTTCGACTCACTCGAAGACCTAAAAAGACAACGGAACAGAAAATTTGTGGTTTATATGCTTGCCTTTAACGAGGAAGGAAACGACTGCACCAATGAGATCGCTATAAATATGCCAATCACAACCGTTGTAAAGCACTCGAATTGTTTTGTTCCTTAATCACATGATGCGTAAAATCTTCTGCACTTTATTTTTCTTTCTGCAGAAGACAAAGCAGCAATAATATCCACTTGTTGCTATGGCAAGGCTCACGGCCAAATGTCTGCATGTGGGACACATGTCACTATATCACATGCGACGATTTGTCAGATAAAAATAATATGATAGCCTTTACAAAATCGTATTCGGTTGCACATATAGAGCTTAAACTAAACAAATGGGTACAGTGGCTTATCTAACCACTTTGTGATGGTTTATTACACTTTTCCTTAGCAATGTATACTTGAGCTTGATGTTAATGCGTTGCACGCACTCTAATATGGGTTGGACACCTATTGCTACAGAACATTTTAACATGAGCAAATGCTAACCTAAACAAGAATAATGTCATAAAACGCCTGCTGACTAAAGTCAGATTATTGCAATCCATTTTCGTTTGAGGAGCAGACGCGCAGCTGATTTGTATTTTATTTGAGCACACACTTCTTTGGCGTGTAGACGTCTTTGGATGACCTCTGTGACTGTAATGCAGCATTTGCAATGGAACTAACATCTCGTGACCAACCAAACTGACGTATTTACTAACTCACGCAGTATGTGATTGTTCAATGAATTAATAAAACGTATGTGGGTCTAATAACTGAACCAGTTATTATGTTTCGGGCGAAGCCGTACACCTGAATTCACCCACACTTGTTTACAATTTAAGTGAGTTATTGTTCACAATTGATAAGTAAATTTTCTGTGTAGCTAAATGGGAGCTAAATGGAATATTTCATGATGGATGACCTGTCCACCCCCTTTTATCACGTTTTACGGAAAGTTATTTAGATTAACTACAAAATCTCATCTGCGCAAATTCGACTTTTATGAAGATACTTCCATTTTAGCAACACCCTACCTGTAATTTATACCACTATCTCAGTCAGTAGTGCCTTCTTCACCCTTAATTCTTTTAAAAACCTCATATCTTGCAGGCTGGACCTTGACCAAAATATTTTTGCCCATAAAATAACATTTCAAAATGTGATTTGGTTAAAATAACGCCTTCAGACATTGTGTTTTGGCATTCACTTCAATTTGCGATACATTTACCTCACATCAGTCGACAAATACTATCGTAATTCTAGTTTAATTTTAAGATTTAGAGGAAAAACATATTGTTCGCCTAAATGACTCACAATTTTCTCTTCAAAATTTGTCATTACTAACCTACAGGGAAGGTTAAAAGTATAAGATCCTCTTAACAATGAATTACATGCATTTAGAAATGGTAGATCGAAGTGCATTTACCTCTGTGTGCCTCTTCCACTTCAGTCTTCAAGTCCTTTGAACGGAAAGATGAGTCAAAGAAGGGAGCTTTATTGGGTAGTGATAAACTGAACGGGAAAGGAAATCAAATGTTTAGAGTAGTCGCCTACCCAGGATTTGACAGCGTTTACTCCATCAAAAGGTTCATTTTCACCAACCGTCTCCCACCAAGTGCTTTTGCTTAGAACTGAGGCAACTTAGTTTAAGTAACCTGTTTCTTAAAAATGACTGATTATTTTAAAACCCTTGTTATGCAATTATTTTGTTCACTCACCCTTGTAAAAACCACACAATCATGTACTAAGTGGCAATTCTTTGTTGAGGATTAGTGCGCTATATGGACGTTAAGTTCAACGCAAACATCTATAAAATAATTTGGGCCTTGAAACCTAGTTTATCTTAGGTGTTATTGTACGGCTGACTGCTAATGTTTAACCTCTGCAATCTGTAGATAGGAATATTTATCTATATAAAACCCTGTTCCTATGCCAATCATGTTACAAAATGCAGTCGTCAATCAAAAGCTAATCATGTATCCACACTACCGAACCTATGTGGCAAAAAGTCATGAAATATTTTTACGTGTCTTGTTCACAAATGAAGGGTGTAGTAAACGCCACTAACCATGAGTCCAATGCAAACATGAGCCTTTTTTTATCCTGACCGCGTAGTCGATTATCAGCAGCTCGACAGTGTTTTAGATCCGTTGATTCTAGCCTTCTTTTTCCCATTCTTCAAATGAGATAATTTGTCAGTCAAAATAACCGCTAATATGCAGTTAGCGGAGCTGTTCAATACTATTCTTGCTTCAGTCATTCTAGGGAAACTACACTTTTAGTACCAGCTTTAATGGCCCTGCTTTCCCAGTTACTTAGTTTTTTGAGGTGGCTGAAACAAAAAATCATCTCTGCTATTCGCCTATAAATCATAATGTCAACATCATTTCGATAAATATTTACGCTATTCAATGGTAGCAATGCCTTTCATTCCTACGTTATTAGTGGGTCAATTAAATGCTGGGAAGTTTAAAAACTTTTTATTTTACTGTGTGCGATGGAGGTGTAAGCATTTTGTTTACCTATAGTGGTAATTAGGATGGCTATTTGGAATCAGCGCTAATCAGACGCTCAGTTTTAGTCCATCAGCCAAGGAGTTACATTTCAAACAGTCTCTTTCCCTTCTTTAGGTTAGAGTGCTCTGCCACTGCAGCCTTTATTTTGAAGTCATTCATAATTTTGTTAAATTGTCTTTTTGGTGCATTGTTAGGACCCTAGTTATTGGAGAAAATCGGTCAAGTCACGTTTTCGATAGCCACATCATCGGTCTCATGGCCACTCCTCAAACATTATGCGGACTCAATCAATCTCCTCTGAATGACACTTTGTTACCTTTGGTGGCACCACCCTTTTACAAGTTATTTTGTTAGGCATTTTGCAGAGTACGTAGAAGCTGGAGCAAGCCAGATTCTAAAACAACTTTTTTCTCTACGTGCTAGAACTCTAAGCTGGTGGAATGAGCTGACTATACTTGTGCACTTACCATTTTAGTTTTACATTTATTGTGCACATTAAGGTTGAAGGTGCACTTTGAGTTTAGTCCACTTGTAAAGAAAATGTGGTCTTGTGTTATTATGACTAATTTGCACGCCCTATTGCAATGCCCTATCCCATAGAGGACCTTAAGTGTCATTTTTTCATCCGTTTTATTCAAATTTGAGTGCAATTTCTCAATAACTTGCAGTAACTCCTAGCCAAAAAAGTCTGTTACTGGACATAACTTTCGTCTTATATGGCTATCATAAACGCAACAATATGTGGTTATAAAATTGTGCAACTATACTGGCTTCATATGAATGTTCCACCAAGGATTAATGTCGACAGTTCCAGTGTTTCGATTTAACTGCAAGACTTTTGGCTAACAACAAGTTCCACTCATTATGAAACAACTAAAATGCAGGGAAATTTGGTTAAATCTTACCGGCATTCCTTCTCGTAGATAAATAAAATCAGCTCTGAATGCTGTTAATCAAGCTCTAAATAAAGATTTAACAAGGCCCAAATTAGTGCTATTGCAAGCCTTAATTCCATCATGCTACCAAAGATAATCCTGTCCGGTGCCGCACAATACCTCTTAACACTTCATTTTGCTTGTCGATGCTGAAGTCCGCGGTTGTATGACTGACCTAGCCCCCTTCGGAACCAGACCATTTAAAAGATATTGCTTTAGCTTCTGTC
Source organism: Taenia multiceps (assembly GCA_001923025.3). Lineage (NCBI taxonomy): Eukaryota > Metazoa > Platyhelminthes > Cestoda > Cyclophyllidea > Taeniidae > Taenia > Taenia multiceps. The sequence goes on from CM010311.1 coordinate 3,853,667, forward strand.
AAAAATGGCGGTATCATAACCAGCATTCTTTTTTTGCATTAGCAGTCTAAAGTAGTTAGCACAATTTCCACTTTATACGCCCGTTAGTTGGACTCCAAATTCTGTACTACGCGTTTAAGGATATCATTAATAACAGTGACACTCACACAGATTTTAGTTAGTGCTTAAGGGTGTTTGAGTGATCACATTCATTCAAAGTTTTTCCTTGAATAGTTAAGCTTTACATTAGGCAGTGAAGGTACCTGATCATGAGTCTACCATTTTTGACAACTTACCCTATATTGCCGATGCAATGCTACTCATTTGTTCTCAGTAACATAACTTTCTCATAGAGTCATCAATGGCGCTTAGTTCCAGCGCGCCCCTATGCAACACAACTGGATGATTTGCTTTGAATTGTATAACTCAGTTTTCCAAATAAGTAACTTTTATCTGGAACATAAGTGTGCAGTTCATGAAAATCAAATTAAAGTTAATTTTCCACTTCTCATAAACACAAAGACTTCACTTTGTTAAATTTCGTGGTCAGTCAGTAAAAATGCTTGTTTCATTTATTTGTAATTACAAATTCAGACTTCTTTTACTTTAGTAACTACAAAAATCAATTAAGTATTGCCTTTGATTCGTTCACTGATTTATAATACGACTAGCTATCAAGCATCTTTGTTGAGATTTCAATTAAGATTTCATCAAAACAAAGCGATAAATGCTTTTTACAATAAGACGAATAAATATCGCCTGAATGTTGGTTTTCTTTTGGGTCTGGCTTGTATATTTGCTGTTTTGAGGTTGAGTTTTGCTTAGGGAGTGAAAGCATACATATGGAGTAAATTGGTTTGCATATTTGACATGATCCGACGTAAACAATTGGAGAATCACATATAAACTAACTTACAAAGTGCACGTTATTTACAAATTTTGATTCACTATCTATATGAAACAATGACAAATCTCTAGAATTTCATTATCAAATTCTCTTTTACTATCTTGAATTGGAAGAATAAATGTCAGAATTAGACCGAAAACTTTCCCGCTATTTCCATAATCTTTCTACGACTGTACTACAATATGGTTTGCGCGTAATAATTTTATTATTTACCTCCTCCACAAACCCAACGCCCGCATCTCAACATAGTGGAACAAAAGGAAAGCAGTTTGCAGAGCCGTTTGTAGCTATTTATGACAAAAATCAAATAATTGCATTAGAATATCAGCATATACCTTGGTCATACATCTCTTAGAGAGACTAGATCGGCAATTCCGATTCCGTAATCCTTTTGTCCCTCACTTAGTTTCCAAATGCCTACTTTTTGTGTGTATAGAAAGTAGTCATAGCCCCCTGTTGGTTAAGTAGGCATTGCCTGAAGCTAGTTATTCAACTCTGGTTTGGACCGCATTTAAACCAACTCGGCTGTGAGATAAAGCTGTGTCGGGAAGATGGAGACTAATTGGTTGATAGCTTGTTCATAAAAACTTGGCTAAATGAAGTTAATCTTTTTACCTAATTTTTACGCTAATTCCATGCGCGCATTTTGATACTAAGTAGTAGTAGTAGTAGCGAAATGATCCGAAACTATTGGAAGATGGCTTCGCTACATCAATGCTGTATCCTTCATGCAAATGACATTCAAACAGAATGCCAAGGGAAGAGTAGCACGGATTCGCTCCATAATTCAACCGCATATTTACGCCAAACGTCATGCAATTCTCGTTGCAAGACAGAGGTGAAAATGTTAGACGCTGTGCACGCAAGCACCCATAAAGGGAAACGCAAGTACAAAGACGAAAAGTAATGGGTGATTGGGGGTATATAGGATCACTTTCTTCCCTCATCTTATGAAAGTTTGTTTACATAGCAGGATTAGGAGCGGAATCTAGAACGGATTCACCTGTTGGGACACCATGCAGGGCCATGGGAACGACTGCTAACGATAACAGTAGGCTCTGTCCGAAGGGGAAATTGTGATTACCTAAGGTTCCATACTTCTGCGAATAACCAACTTTAACTGCTTCTTCATTTCATAATCGCAAATGAGTTTGTTTTGTTTATTTGATATGTTAAAACACATCGAGTAGGAAATGTGCGATGTCACCGATGAGTGCATACGATATACTGAGAACTGGTTTCAACATGTCTTCAAGTTCAAAAGAAGTTTTTAGCTCCTCTCCCTAAGAAGCGATATACCTAACGAAATGGTGTCAATGCATTGCTGTGCAGTGTGCTCAATCCTTCAGCAACCATTGTTGTGCAGTCCATAAAAGGTAAGCTGATGTTGATATATATTGTCAGCCTTTGTTGGTTTAATGTCGTACTAGGGCACCTTAAATAGCCTTCAATCTCTAAAAAGTACTATTTGCATTTTATAATGTTGTCAAAGTCGCAAATCACTCACTTCTACCAAATCTATGCAACGTTAATGCAAACACTCTCATACTACTCACAAAGCTACTTAGTAGTCCACAGCTGACCACTAAGTGACCATAACTTTTTTCTTCATCAGCAGCTAATTTTGTCTCCTGAAAACTTTTTTGTTATCTATGAGGATCAGGGTACCACAATAACTTAGTTATGCACTGGAACAAATTAAAATGCTAGATACCTTTCCACACATTCCAATTTTTTACCCATCAGAGTATTTTCTTTTAAAACGTCAAACCGCTTTAGATTGTTGCTCCTACTTAAATATCAAGATAGGAAAAGCAGAATTTTCAATTGTGGTTGGTGAAGAAACATGCATGAAACGTAGCAACGCTTTCCCAGCAGACGTCAATGAGGATGATAATACTGAATGAAAATGGACATCATTTACGGATGTGTGCTATACTATGAATACCGTTATGCCTTGAGTGCTTCTATCTTCAACATTTAAATGTAATCGTCAAAAGTTAGGCATAATGGAGTGCAAAATCAATCCAAACGACCATAAACCACCTTAGATAAAACTATTATTATAAGTCACAGAACTTTGTTTATCGGATACTATCTGTTTCTGCTAATAAAATTGGCCAAAATAGCATTGTATTTAAAAATTCTATCATTTTAGTCATTGCTAAAAATCTGAACTCTTTCAAAATTTAGTAGTACTTGAAATTTAAGCACCCCTCGTTTGTAGTCTAGTCCTCAAGTTGATGTTCAATGCCCCATTAGGACTGTTAATAGTTTGGACAGGTCCTTCCTTTAGAGAAATATGATTCAGTGGTGAAACTCAAAACTTAGTTTCTTACAACCCAAGAGAAAAAATGTATGCAATGCTGTTTGGGGCGACTGATTAACTCTACTACCACGGGTTGTGCTTCCGCATGGCAAAATACCCTCCAGGCCATATCAGAAGCCCCTCGGCTCTTTTGCACATTTGTAATCTATTTTCGGCCAAACTACTGTGAGATTTTATGGCTACAGGTTAAACTCGAGGCTTTGCCCTGGTGAATGCTGCAAGAAAAGTTTGATCTAAATGGACAACTACCCTAACATTGAGAAATCCTGTGAAAAATCCTAACACATGGGTTACTGAAGTGAAACCCGTGCTTCGAAATCGCCCAGTATTATGCTTCGCAGGAGTACCATTAACAACTGAAGCGACGATAGCCATGAACCATCTGGGATAGTTCATTGCTGAGCTGTTCACAGTACCTACTTCACCTTTATACTTGCCGGATGGAGGTGCAAACAGCATGGCAGGGAGATCCAAATTCTTAATCCCATTTTGACAGTTCTATTTAAATCAGCCTGCTTACTCAATAACTCGGCTTAAGGCTAAAGTTTGTAAGGCTGGCCCTAAATATCCAAGATTACTTTGTCGTAGAGTTTCATTCAGTCCACTACAGCATAACGCTTGCTTCTTATACGTTTCCTTACAGGACGAAATTCTGAGTCCATTAAAATCGTCATAATAGACCGATAAAGGTAACATCAAACATCTTCACTCTGAACGTAAATCCGATGACTGGCATCGCTTGCGAGTAGATATTTTCCTTACAGCACCAAAGAACGTTGTGATGGTCGACCTAGGGTACAGACCAAGGAGGTGTCGAAAGGGACACTCACAAAAGGCGAGGGGCTATGCAATACCTCGATCATTTATTTAACCCTGCTTTAAAATGTTTAGGTCTTTGAGTCTGTACGGATTGTATTCCGCTAAGTAGCATGGTCTTGGTCCGCACCAGTAGCCTTTCAGCTCTTTTCCACACCAGTAACAGATTTCTGCAGTCCTAACAGGAAGTTTATACTTAGGAACGACTCAGTTCGCCACGAACAGCCCTCTAAAATTTTTGTGCGAAACATCATTCAAGCAATTGCTTTCGAAAGCATTATTAAAAATTGAGGAATGCTCGGCAGTATGCAGTCTCAATTAGTGAAAATTCTTATGCCGAGATAGGTTGTTTAGCTTCATAGAGAGAACTTTTCGACAACATCAGAGTGTCGGGAGTGAAATTTTACTTTAAAGCTTCAAAATTGTAACCAAAGAAACAATCCTAAAAGCCAAGAACTCGGATATTACCTGCATAAATGCACCAAAGGACAACATTATGCTCGTGTCGTGGCTTCTAAAATGTTGACGAGGTACGAAAGGCTTCGTCACGTAGCGACGTGCCTATCTTGGAAATAAACGTATGACTAGTGGATTTGGATTAACAGTCTTTTATGCTTGGCGGCTTTCCAAAAATATATGCACTGACTTTTTAATACATTCACAAAACTTAAGATAACTGAGTTGAAGTCTCGGGGTTTTAATTTCCACGCAAGTCGGAACCTGTATATCATACGCATTGCGTTGGCATGTCTGTTGAATTTCCTTGGTTTTTCTAAGTAATAACACTTAGTCAGTTTAATGAGATTGATCAAATAATTTTGACACAAGTAACTAAAATATAAGAATAGACCCTCTGATAAACCTGGATTTATTTGATGAACAACATCAATGCTTGAATTGGATGCATGGCCTGAACTAGAAATTATCCCGATTTTTACAGGCCACATTCACAAGATCGCTTTCTGCACTATTTAGTGTTCACATGTATTCATCAAACCACAATGTGTCCAAATAAACTTATAAAATATTAACTTCGAACATCCATGATAAAGTCTCACGCCAAGCTTATTCACAATAGGTCCTAAAAAAAGAAAATTAAGGTCATCTTTAAATTACTTACTTTGAATGCACACAAAAGAGCTAGAAATTTCATTTGGTAGTAGTTATCCATTAGAAAACTGAAGCTTCTAATAGGGGAAATTACTGTACATTTACCATCTCGAGATACATATTCAAGTTCCAGTCATCACGGAATAAAGAACACAGCGAATCCAGAATCTGGTGTGGGTTTCCAGGTTTTGGGCTGCATAAATAAAACAGAATCATCAGCATTACTGAATGTGCCACCAGGTTAGAAGTAACAGGGAAATTAGACTATGCGAATGTGTGGGAGCGCAATAAGGGGGAGGAGAAATTCGATGGGCAATATTGGATAAATGAGGAGTCGCAAAACTGTAGCGGGCTCAGTGTTTCGTTTTACCACCTCGGTCTTCATACTCATAGAACTAGTGGGCGGGTTTGAAGTGGTCATGATAAATAAAGGTGTAGAGATAATATCACGGTTAGGCATGTTCATGATGGACACATGAGGTAACCAGCACAGCCCCAATGGGACGAAACTACAGATTTTTATGAGGAGTAAGTGACCTTGCGGTTGATTATAGCTGGAATCATACGAATACGATGATTGGCAGGAGTAGGTAGAGAGCGATTTCACTACTTAATTGGCTGCGTTGCGATGGCTTACGCAGAATGTTGACCAGGGAAGCAAAGGGGATGACAGCCAAAAGAGGTGGTTATGTTATGTTTGGCATATCTGTTAGACAACGTACTTTCGCTAGGCTACTTATTCTCCAGGCCGTTTCAGAAGCCCTTTAGCCCTGCTCTATTTATATAATGCACTTTTTTAGCATTTTGACCTCGTCCGGCCTTATGAAAGACTCGAAGAGTTAAATAATTAATAGAATTTTACATAATAATCTCATTTATTCATGTTTCTTGCTGCTGTAACCTTATCTGCTTGCTAATTTTATCCATTTCGGAGCTAAACTACTGGTATCGGCCAGCTCTTAAACTTCCACTTTAATGCTAAAACATAAAATTAAAGAATAGGAGTAAAGACGAAAACTGATTACCGATTTTGTTTGGGAAAGGTTTTAACAAGAATTTTAAATCCAGTAACCAAGATATGTAAAACACACTCTCCAATTAATTTCAAAAGGTACAGAACTTTGTTTCCGGCCCAAATTTGTAGCCTTCAGTGGTTATCTTGCCCCACTTTGTGGCTTCGCACCTGAGTCACATAAATTCCTAATCTCAGTTGGTATTCTGATAAGTTCCAAACAAGAGTAAACAGAAGAAAAAGGCTTTAATTCGGACGCCTTTACCTGCTAACGAGAACTAATAAGCTGATGACTGGATGTGTTAAGCTGTTTAAGAAAGTCACAGCATCTTAATTGATCTGGACCTTAGAATGACTTAGAGTGCCTTTAATATCTATAGGCGAATGTTATTAGCTAATCAGAAGCACTGAACCGAAATGTGAATGGTGAGATGTTCTAGAATGTCCGCAAATTAGGAATAAAAGCGAAACTTCTGCAGAATCGAAAAGAATGATTTCTTTTAGGATATTAGACATCTCCAGATAAAAGGCATTTGAAAACGAGACTTATAATATTGGCATCCATTTGCTCTCCCCCTCTTATACCAGCCGGACTGTCGCCTTTGTATAAATGACAGTCTATCAGTAAGGTAATTTGTTTATACCTCCCACCTACGTGTTCCTTCTAATTTTGACGTCAAATATGACTTCCTCATCTGTCCAAAATCCTTCTAGCCACCCATCCAATGAGACACAACCAATAATTGTGAGTATACATGTCAATGGCTGCTTGGAATTATGTCTAAATCGGGGTTGCTGGTCCTCTAAGACCAAATGCAATCATTCTTAGATTCGATTAAAAAAGTAGTTTAATAATCCAGTTTTTTGGTTTCCTTTGCTGGATAAAATGGCATTTTTTTTTCAAGGATGTGCAAATGGTGACCAGGCATGAAGAAGAGTAAAATATTAATTCACTCTAACCAATAAGGTCCAGGACGAGATTTTCTCCACAAAAAATATCACACTTTATCCAGTGTGCCACTCAGGCATAAATGTTAATGAGAATGATTCTGCTCTGCACTTCAATGAGGCTAAGGTAGTACCAAATTATGCTCCCTTTTTTGCTACCAAGACAGCCTATGAGCTAATCAAAATGTTCAACGGCATCAATCTCAAATTCGATAGTTTACAATTTTAATTATCGCAACCCAAAATCTCATTTTCTCTCTGTTATGTGACCTTACATGGGTTAAATGTACACCGGTGCATTCAAACGACTAGAGTGTGTAAAACGTACGCACACCTTTGTGTTAATAAACTTCTCAAAATTATTCTTACCAATCACTACTTAGTACTTCATTTATTGTATTCGTTGTTTCTACTTCGCTTAGTAGTAGCAACCAACAAAGCTCTAATAATGCCCTTCATTTACATGGCTTATTCTTTGTAACCTTAAAAAATGGGCTAACCTTTTTAGTTTATATTACAACATTTCTTAAAACGGTTTCCTTTTATTAAATTTTTAAAATCCCAAAAAGACGTCTCTGTTTATGCTAGCTTTCATCAGCTTCTTTCTCACGTACGTGGTTCCGAACATTCCGAAATATTTGAAGATTGGCGCCTTTGTTGAGTCTCTCCTGACTGATCATCATCTTGCGCGATACTTTACACTGTAGTATGTACTACAGTTTCAGAGGCATTTGAAAAAGACACGTGTGTATGGGAATGGTAATCACCGCCCTGCTCTAATGCCTTCATCCACTAGGAACGCATCTCTGGCCCACCTGACTCCCGCTGTAAATTTCCCTCATCTCCTTAAAATTTTAGTTAGAGCATGACCAATCCGTGCTCATGCCGCATTTGTGGTTCATAATGCTTAGGTTAATCTAAAGGAAAACCTATGGACGAGAATGGGGCAGCAGTTAGAGGCTAGATGAGAACTCAAGATTCTCCAAAGCAGAGAGGAGCTAAGGATACTGTTTACGTAAATCTGCACTGTTCATGTTCCGATTTAATCAGTCTTTTAAGTTAAGGGATATGAAGGCCAAAGATGGGGAGATGAGCTTGGAATGTGCTACAACAGTCTTTGGAAGACCTGCCAATTTGTCACAAGGCAATGTTGAATTTGATTGCTTAGCCGCTTTACAATTTGAACGCTACTAGCAATTTTAAGCTTTTCTATTTGAAAGCCTTTAGTGGTCCGCCTTGTGTAAGTTGATAGGAGAATACCCGCAAAAGTGTCTACTTTTCTAGTGTTGGTGAGCAAAGCCAAAGCTTCTCTTTAACAACTAAGAGTCTTAGAGCAAATCAGGTGGGTAGTTATTTCAGGCAATGTGATCCACTTCACTCAGGTCTTTCTAAAGGAACAATAGAGTTGAAGGGTAAGAACTAGCCTAAAACTCGGCATATGGAAAGTGCTTTGTTTTAAACCCACCTAATAAGCGCAAAGCGTAACACCAAGGACAGCTGTTTAGTCGCATTTAAATATGTACATGATATGTTAAAATCAGTTGGTATCTGTAAAATAAAAAGGAGCTTTTACTCATTCTCCTTAAAGGGCGACTCAGCTAACGAGGCGGCTGTGAAGTAGTTTGGCACTGCACCAGGGGGCCTTTTGCAAAAATCCTTCTTTAGATCCAGCGGCTGTTGTGGAAAGAATGTAGACGAATTTGGCTGAGAGTAAAGGCTAAAATAAAATGATCATTTGACATCCCGAGAGCTCATAGGTTCAATTAGAAATAGCTTATTTGCACCTAACTCAATATTATGTACGTAAAAAATTCGTCAGACACCTGCATATGTAAGGGCTGCTTTGTTGCCAAAAATAGTATAAATCTTAGTCCTATTTACCTCAGAGAAACCTGATTTAGTGTCGTCCAAAAGAGATCCCGCATTTGTTCGCAAGGTGCAGACGGCTGAGTAACTTGCTTATTGCAATCAGAGTGCTCTTGAGAGATAGGAATGAGGGACTTGGTGATTTCTGGAGAAACAACAGCTAAGCAGAAGTCACCAATGGCGAGTTGTTGACACGACAAACCACAGCGGACTTGTGCGAGATGGGGATCGCACGATGACCAACCTTGCGACCGAATGAAGAAGGGCTGTTCTCTGCTGCAGACATGATCGAATGTGATCAGTGGCTAAAAGTTCCGTTAATAATATATCATTTTCCTAATTCAGTTCCCACGTTTATAATTGATAAAGCAGTTACATTTATAATTAACATCCTCTTAATTTGAGAAATTTACAGTTCTATTATTTCAAGTCGAAGGTACACTTTAATAAACTGTAGGCACTGGAAATGCCTTGAAGAGTCAGGCTTTTAACCACAGAAAGATCGAACATTTCTTTGGTAAATACGTATTTTGAATTCAAATATACTTCTAAAACAAAAACCTTATTTTCTCAAATGAGCACTCACGAAGTTGTAACTGCGCATATACACAGAGACTAGCATTCGTCTTCAGTAATCAGTGAGCTTTAGAATTTTGATATAGTTGGAGTTAATTAGCCACGCTGTTTATAAACGCATTAGCAAAGCATCGAATTTGATTACCGTCACCAGACAAAGATTATTAATCTTAGCATGCCTTCAGGCCATTCGACTTCTTCCACAGGTCGTAAGATGTGCATAAGTTTATAATGTAGGTCCCAGGGGAGCCCAGCATGCTAATTGAAATCGTAAAAGTCAAGAAATTGGCTCCACTGGCTTTGACAAAACTAAATCAAGTGCGAAAATAGCAACCACTTCGCATAGGACGAATTATGAAATGATAATCTCAGCATTTGTGCTCTAAGACAAAGTTATTCTCCTGTAAATGGAAAAGCAAAACATGTTAAACTATTGTTCGCCAGAAGTGGGAACAGAGACTTTACTGATTGAATACCTTCTAACGATGGGATGTACGTAAACCAGCATATTTTGAAGCACTTAGGTGTCGCTAGATAGGCATAACTAATGTTAAAATGTATAATGAAACAAAATTTATCTGCAGATTTGGTCTGATTCCTTACCACAGGAGAAAAATTGGTATTTGAACACTCCTGCGCCGTGTGGCTATTTAACGAAAATCGTATTTTAATGAGTCCTCGTTGGAATCCTGTTGGAGAAGAATCCGTGAAAATTCGTTCAACCTTCACCCACTGGAGGGATCTCTCTTCACCGATCGACACCGCGCTTCGAAGAAAGTCAGAAAATTTGAGACCCTCTATCTTCTGAACACTTTCATCTGCAAGTTTGACTCTTCCACTGCGTCGAAATGGCGATCCGAGATTTCTATTCGGCAAACTCACGTGTTTGTGGGATTTGCTAAAAGCGGATGTACGTGAAAGAGGATATGGCAGAAATGGAAGTGATTGCAGTGAATCCCTCCTTTGAATTTGAGTGAACAAGGAGGCTGTGACAGCCTTCAGCATATTTATTTGATCAGATGCAAGTGTTGGATTTGATGATAAGGGAAATAGAGGATTTTGCGGGAAGCACTGCAGGTAGCTACCACTTTCAGTCATTTGATGTGGAAGAAGTGACATTTTGTGACCTAGAAAGAAAGCACATCCAAATATATATTTTTTAAGATTAAATAAAAATTTCAATGTGAAAAAATGGTAGTGACTCCTGAATTATTAATTTGATCATGAGCTCTACCTCTACTTACGATAATCCCAAAACTGGAAAAACTACTTGCAGAACGTACACGCATAATCCGCTGTCTATGATGCGTCACATGAAGGGGGTGTGACAGTCGTCTCGTTTTGCACGCGCTGCATAATTTGACCGCATTAATCTGATTGGTCGGTGTAAAGATGCACCTATAAGCTCCACGTTCCACCCCTGAAATGCGTTCCAGCCACTTCTTCAACTATGAGTGGCCAGCCAGCCAGTCCTATCACTTCACACATCCTCCCCATTTACGCAATTGTCACCTAAATTTGGCCAATCAGTGTCGTGCAAAAGTAGCAAAATGAAATCCCGTCGTAATTGATAATGTTTTCTGGTGATTCGTCACGGTAAAATGTTTGAACGGGATGAAACATTGAAAACAATAGCCATTTGACTTATTATAATGGTAGTTAGCAAAATTTAAGGCTACTGAAATACGTTCAGCTTCTCGAAATTGAAAGAGGCTTGAAGAATGGGGTGAGCAGAAATTGCCTCTTAAGTAATTAGTGATTGAGAGGTTTGCAATGATTACCCTCAAAACTGTTAATTTTCATCACAATTTCGTTGTACTCGCTTTGGAAAGCATTAGGAAGTTCGACCACCTGTGCTAAGTGCATTGAAGCAATTTGAATTGATGCGATTGTAATGATGATTTCAAACCAAAGAATTGGTGTGCAGGGTTAATGACTTTCCTACCCCTTTATTAATTTATTTTCTATCACTGGTTTGGCTCTATGTGCGAAATTCTTGTTCACTAGTTCGCAGGCCCCACAAAAATGACACAGGTAAATAAATATCCAAAGGATTTTTGCGCTCCATTTCTTATGCTATAATGAAGATGTCAGAGCAGTCGATCTAGGTAAATTGCAAACTTTGGTGCAATGCCGGTGTACCTTAAATTAGGAATTTTCGGTGCAAACAAGTGCAAATATACAATACTTTAAAAAATGTATAATTGAGTTGCAGATAATAAAGTCAAGAAAATTAGTTATTTTGAAGTCGTTTTCATGAGTACTTGCATTTGTTTACCAAATGTATCTTAGAATTAATTATTATGAATCGTATGCAATATCCTAAAGGCCCCCAATCATTGCAAATAGCATGGCTCATCTTGAAAAATTCTGCCAAATATCTTAATTTTCTACCATTTAAGTACATGATATAGTGGCACCTCTAGTGTAGTACTGAGCCCCAGTTGAAACATAATTCTCTTGTGCAATCCATTACTCAGAACCTTAAGGGAATCAAAATTAAATTATAATGTTAAATCGCAGCAAATCAGTGTTATTTTAGCAGCATCAAATAAAAGAGCAACATGGTAAATACACTTCCAACCCCATCAGCATCATTGTCACTGTACGATGGTTATTTTGCTTGAAAATATGATTTATAATAACTATCAGCTGCATTCTTTTGTAAATTACATCTACCGGTCACGTTTTACAGATTGACCACCTCAGTGACAGCATGTGAGTTTGCTTATTAAAAGAGAATCTCAAGGTCCTATAAGCGGGACCCCTTGTGTGTATAAACACGCCAACAGTTGGTTTTGTTTAACCTTTTTTGGCGCTAGCGTGCGGGTACGCGAGTGTGTTTGTGCCGTGCACACTCGAAAAAACCTCGGAGCGCCTCGTGGAGGCCACAGTTGGTGCGTTGTAGAGTGTTGATGGCGTGTAAGCGTAAATAGAGCGGCTATTGAAACTGGCGACAGCAAAGTGTGCGTGCCGTGCCATCGAGGCGTAATTAATGTGGCCACAAACGTCAAACCCGGTACGCACTCAAGGCGTATACAGGTTAGACAGTTTTGAGAAATAGCTTCTTTGGGAGCTCAAGCTTGAAAGAGGTGAACGACTCCTCTGGAGGTGTTGATAAATAAAGCTATTTGGCAGGCAATAGTTCTTGTTTTGCCTGCACCTTCCTTTAACTATGTGTACTATCTTGCCGCATGTCAAATGCGGAGAGCGGCGAGTAGTCAATATCAACATGATTAAGCGATTGTTATTTAAAACACTCAGTAAGAAGGAGCAAAATTCCCTCATTTAAGAAAAGTAATCATTTATTTGAACTAAGATCCATTACTATGGTTCGTGGTTGATTTCAATGGGGTCAAGGGCACAAACGATGCCTATCATCATTTTTAGCAGCAATCAGTAGAACCGGAATAAGTGTAAGCATCCAGACTCCTAGTTCACACTACTTTACTGCCATGTATTGTCCTTTGCGGACATTTTTTACTAAGGTAAGCATTAACAATGTTAGTAAATTCGATTAGCACACATAATGTGATATACCACATTATGAATAAATTTCTGATAGGGCCCTTTTCTATCAAAGTCCCATCCATGAGGCAGCTATGAAGTATTAGCGTTCGTCCTGTTTTTATCCAAAATTTCTTCCTCAGAAGTATAATAATATGAATGGCAGTTAACTGTGGGTTGAAAGATTGACCTGGTCATAACTACTTAAAAATACATTGAGGATATGATGTAAATAAGGCAGAAAAATCTGTCCGGTGCCTTCAATAGTGTACAATTGAATGAACTGGATTGCCGTTTATGCCTAAAGTTTGCTATTATGTTTTGCAAATTGTCTACCATGTGAGAATTCGGGTAAGGATAACTAATATTATTTGACCAATATAATAATTTGCGGTGTTTATTGCTGGTAAACTAAATCACTTAAGGTAAAGCGTAGGGTTCAGGCCATTAATAATGGTCGTCATCAGTGTGTAAGTCACTTTCTTTGGCGCCTCACTCCCTTAGACTTAAGAGATGTTTGGATTCAGTGTGTGTGCAGGGATACACATTATTTACTATTGTCGCTCCGTACCAACCAGGCATATTCGGTAGAAAAGGAGGTCGATTAAAACGCTATTCTTCATATATACAACATTGCCGAAACCTAAACAAATAGCACTCCTTCTTGTTAAGCGAATTTCAGGATGGTATTCAAAGGTGATGACTGAGTTATCTGCTTCTGTCAGTTTTATTGCTCCAAGTGGAACGCTTTTGCTAACTCTTGCTTGCATTTGTTTAATGCTGCTCTTTCGGGGCGCATTTTTCTTCATATTCGAAGAACTTTGAATCACTTCTAAATGATTGGGGTTTTGTATCGGGAGGAACATATTAATACAAGGCTTGAAAAACGGAGCGTAGCAATAAGTCTTAAATTGAGTCCGTCCGACTTACATCTGAAATATTCAGCCGTCTTAAAAGCGCAAAATGATTCCACGCAGGTCAAATTTAGGGGTTCTGTCTCCACTAGCAAGCGGTATCGCAGAGTCTCAATCCAGCCTGCGACTCAGTCTTCTCTCCATTGCAAAGTAACGACAGAGTTTCACTTTGAAGAGACCTAGAAACGTAACTTTACCTGAAGCCAGAGCATCATGCAAGAACGGCAGTTCAGTAAAACACAAAGGAAGCCACCAAAATCAGAAACTCTTACTGATATTACGATAACACCATGAATAAACTTTTAAAATGACTTGAGTCGACAAGGTCCGGATTTTCGCATTGTAACCTATAAAGCGCTACACTGCAACTAGAAAATACTTGCTGAAGGGTAATAAACAAAGCTGTTATAAAAATGCGTGTTACGAAGAAGGCGCCATTAAATTTTGGAAAAATTTATGCACTGATAGGCTATTCACTCTCATGGTGTCTTAGTATATGACTTTCTTCTGAACAAGCATTTCAAATCATCTAGCAGTTAAGCCTTCGTTTGTTCACTTGTTAACCCTTCACAAGGTTGCTAACAATTTCCAAGCCTTTTAGAATCTAGCTCAGAGTTGTCTTATTCACTCCAACAAAATCTAATAAAATGACGAGAAAACATTGGCTTATGAATTGTTTGAATGTGCCTTGGTCAGAAACGCCAACCGTACTCAAAACAATCAGAGTAGTATCTGACTATGTTCTAATAGGCATTCACCGCTGATACCTTTTTGTCAAGGTAAGCTGCTATTGTGGGTGACCAAAAAGTGATCTCCCCTAATATTAGGTTTTTTCACTGTCAAAATTAAACATTTTTGTCTCTACACACGAATTTACCTTAACCAATGATTTAATTGAGAGGCTTAGTAATGCTTTACTTTTTAACGCTGTATCAGATTAGGAAAGTTTTTCAGCCGATTGTACTTCGGCCTGCAGCATGTACCCAGGCCATAATAATGTAAGTTCCTTCGGCTTCAAGAAAGGCACAAAATGGAGTACCGATCCTAAAGGCCAAATGCTCCTATTTATTTTCATGTTTCCTGAAATTCATTGTGACGAAGGAAGGGCATTTACCGCTGATGAGAGATCTTGCTAAGACTTCTAACAGGGAAGTTGAAAATGACCTCCACCTTTGGCAACTACTGCAGTCTCTTATCCTTTAGGAATGCCATTAACAACAGAGGCGACACTAGATGTGAACCATCCGAAGAAGGCTACCTGCTCCACCTCTCTACCAGGCCAATTGAACGCAGACAGATTTATAGATAAGGGACAATGTAGGGAGAACAAAGCATCACCGAGTAAATCGACTCGAAATCTAGCCCTAATGAACTATTTCAAATCCCTTCTTTTACTAAAGGGTTCTGCTTTTGGGCAAGTGTTTTCTTTCGACTAGCAATAAAAAACCGCCTTCTCTAAGGTAATTCCTAAATAAAACATAATTTCCAACTTCCGTGGGACTACAATGTGCTATTAGTAATGATGCGGTAGGGTGTCCTCTCCGAATACGATGACCGCCGTGACTGTTTCGTGGTGCCATTTTATACAACACCGACTACATTGTTGTGACCAACGCATGAGGTTGATTAATGGAGGCACCAAGAACGAAGCTTTAAAAGAGAGGAGAATAAGGCTGTGCAATTCTCTTTGTCTCGGTTTTGCGACATTTATACTTTTGCTTAACGGCAAGGTCTCTGCGCCATGCCAATAACAGCCCAACCCTTTTGTACATCGGAAATACCTATCCTGTCCCAGTAATCTGCTTTCTTTAGTCTTTAGGAGTAGCTTAGAGTGTGGCGCTTCATTTAGGATAAAAAATTCTAACAAATTAAAGCAAGAATATTTTGCACAAATTAAGTAACTGTAAAGTATTTTAGCAGCGGTTTAATTATGAGACTGAACTACATACGGACCTAACATTTAAGTGAGTGTACATTAGAGTATCATCTTGAAAGCAGTTCCAATTAGTCTACTCTTGGTTATGAATACTAGCACAACTCAAGTAATCGCAGAGTTTGCAATCCAAACACATTTCTACCTGCTAAAATCTGCACAAAGCAGTATGTTCTGATAATATAGCACTAGAATCTACAAATGAGCGATAAAATGTGCAGTTTCTACCTTTCAGATAGGTAATGCTGTAAAGTAAGATAAATTAGAGTGCAGCTAATCCATCCATTCCATCATGGTGAAAAATGTATTTCTGACGTGTGGAAGGGGTGAGGGACTACTGGCATGGCCCGGAGGCTGCGCCGTCCAACTGAAGTACAATGACGAAACCTTAGGCGCCCGCATAGTCAAAACAGGAGGCCAAACAAATAACTAAAGAGGTACAAAATAAAAAGTATGCTTAGCGATACTTTCTCTAAGTTATAAGATATAGTCTCCCATGTGAAATTAGTTTAAAAGTAGGTGTAATTCTATTTCAACTTGCACAACATCAACCTTTAAGTGTAATCTAGGGTCGTTTGCAATTCGGTTTTCCACGGAAGGCATCAATTTCTATTGTCATGCGGCAGCGTTCTTTGCCTTTTCTCTTCTGCCTTTACGTCCTGCGAAAGTGATAAAGCAAAGAGTTAAGTACCCGCGAAACCAAGGCGAAGAGTTAAACAGGTAGCCATCACCACCAACGCTGGCATCGCGATTTCTGTGAAGGAAAGGCTTTAAATTTTGTCATGCACTCAGTAAATAGTTATACATTTTACATAACTCGCAAGACCTTTTTATCATATCATCTGTATGCCTGCAACATCCGGCCTTTCGAACTGATGTACTCGAGTCGCACACCAGTGTATACACAAGTGGCATTCACACAGAATGCCAAGAGGAGAGGAGGGGATAGAGGCAACATTAATCTACTCCAAGTTGTTACGCATAATCCCGAATACTCCTTCTGTTGTGTTTACGCCAAATGTGACTTTTCTTCTGTTGCATCACAGGAGTATAAATGTTAATAGCTGCATTCACATACTCGTACACTATTGGGGGCTGATGTATAAACACAAATGCGACATAAATAATTAGAGATTTGTAGATCGGCTTCCTTCCTAGCCTCTGCTCCTTTGTTTATACTACAGGGTTGGGTGTGGAATCTGAAGGGGATTCACCTATTGGGACAATATAGTGAGCCAGAGGAGGGATATCTTGTGCCAACAAAAGGCCAAATCTGACGCCTGTCTTGCAATGCGCTAGTGCATTCTCTTAGTAGCATGGATTAATAATCGGAGGATCATTTTTAGTGTATCTACACCACTCTTTCTCTTTGTGCGCATTTACAGTTTCTCTTAATTTCCAGGATAAAGTTATCGCCTTCGAAATTAGTTCGTTTATCCAAACAAGAACCTGAGGCTCAACTTGTTTGGATATGCTACCATTTGGCTTGAAAATCTTATTTCGTGCAGGGATTGCGATGTTACTTGTCCTAAGAGGCGTTTTTTTAGCAGTGTGTCATGACAATTATGTTATCATCTAAAAGTAGTTTACCGCTTGTTTAACCAAAGGTGGCATTAAATTATCCATTTTAAGTTTGCTACTGCTCTAAAGATAGACAAATTTATTTAAATAAATGATGCAGTTCGGCTCTGGTAAGAAACAATGTTTCTCAAGCCATTTTAATTGTAGTGCGCAATTCGGATCTGAAGTCAAACAAAGATATAACGTGCTTCGCCGATGTCCGGAAGAGATAGAGTTCTACCGTCTCGATCTGGAGGGCGGTGGCCCTGTAGGGGCACAAAAGTAGAGCCTTTAGCACTCCAAAAATCAAAACTTTCTTCTAGGAGTCGCCTCCCGCGTTTGCAATCCTAAGTTGGTCGATCATGCAAAATAAAGGCCTACGAGCCAGCCGCGTAGGTAATTAATTTTGCCTTCGACAGAGTTTTTTTGTCTTAAAATTACTGACCTCTTTCAACAATTCCGCAGGACATAGGGGCTATTTCCTATATTCAGCGCTAATCGTAAGTGCACTCGACTAAAAGCAGTCATTTAATTAAGGAGGGAGTTTGTAATAGTTTTATAGAAGCAGAGTCTCTTATCGTTTCCTTTTTGCCACTTTTTCACACTTCACTGCTGTCTAGCCACATATTTGTTTAGATACTCTCAAGCTGGTAGAGAGGTGGAGGAAGTACCACTTATTCACTCAAGTGATAACTTCATACAGGATAGTAGACGCCATTCAAATGAATTATTCCGAATGGCTCACGTCTAGTATAGCTCCAGATGCCAACGACACTCTTGTAGGACACGAGAATAAGGCATATGCTCAAAGTTGATGTTGTTTAGGAACTTCTTATTAACAGTCTTCACAGATTCCTCATCAGGGGCAGACGGCCTTTTTTCCTATTGTTGGTATTTATTGTCCAGTAATAAGAATAGAGGTATCTATTAGACTCGCATTTGCGCCACTACCAATTGAGCGCCTCGATACTTTCTCAACGTGCAGAAGATCTGAAGAGATACTAGCACGTCCTGGAGGTTATGCTGCCTAGCGGAAGCATAATCACGTAGTCTTAATTGCCCATGAAAGTTAAAGAAGGAGCGAAGCAAACGATTGGTTTATTATAACCTGACAATTCAATTCTTGGATGGGATTGAGATAGTATTGGCTGTCAATTTGAATTAAGAATCTGGATCCAAAATCAAGATTACGGTAGCCAGAGAGTAGAAACGTCTTCTTGATTAGTAGACCCATTAAATGACTGTATAAACTGAGTTCTAAAACTTTGTACATTGCTGTCTTAATATTTAAGGAGGCAGGTAGTATGGACCAGGTCACGACTGACGGTTGCTACCAGCATTAAAGGCGTCCAGACCGGACTACCAGAGAGTGCGAACTCAGCATCTCTCATGCTTAACCAAAGGTCGTAATCCGACATAGAAGTATCTCTCAGGAATAAAGCGCAAGTTAATCGGCTGTTTCGATCAAAATAAAAACAAAATTGAACAATTAAAGTTTAATAGCTCCACATTTATTTCAAATTTCTTTCTCTGACCTAATTTCTGCCAAAAAAATTGCTCAGTTGCGGCTTTTAAGCGATATTTACGCTGAATGAAAGAAATAACTCAAAACACTACTTTGGTGGAATTATAATGAAAATCTCAGTTTGCGTAAATTTCCCAAACTAATACTGAATTCCAAATCGAAATTGTGACCGAACCGCAGCAGAACTGCTATCAGGAATCAAATTTTTCAAGCAATGGTGTGAGTACCTCATCCTGCATTAAAGAAAACGGACAAATATAGCGGCACTACACTCTATTAATTTAAAAGCTCCAAATGTGCGGCTGCCATGACAGTCGCTTGGAGGATGTGCTGGAGAAATAAGAATTAAGAATAGTTTCAGGATATAGTAGTCAGTTGGAGATCCACAAAATCAGCTTCCTTTTTTACCAATGGAGGGCTGTTTATAAAATGAGGCTCAAAGTGAGGCCTGTGGGATTCACTTGTTGGCTTATTATAATGAGCCCGGAGAAGTGCTGTCTATGCTATTAATGATCCAATGTGAGTTTGCCTTACCAAAGTTGAGAGCAGTAATAAAACTTTATTTTTCCGCCAAAAACTCCCCTTAGTTACCAAATAATTGACCAATTGCTTAAACAGATTTCTCTCCAAAATGGCATTCACCATAAAATACCAACCCATTAGCCTAACTTGGTTTGGCAATTTTTGTCAGGATCCGTGGTACATTTTCGAAGGACTAGGGTTTAATCGCTCAAAATACGTGGGTTTCTAAATAGGTTATACAAAAAAGGTTAAGACTGCCTGATTTTACCAGACATTTGTTGCCGTAACTCGCGCACTGTTTGGTAACCGATCTTTCTACGGATATAATTTAAAGTATAATTTTTGATTTCAAACGCTGTTGACAGCACAAATAGTAAATTCCAGTACGGATGTTTACTTGAATTAATCAAGTATTTTGAAGCAACCTTTGGTAACTAATGCTAAAGTTGGGGTGCTAATTTAGTGCGACCGTAGATTTTTACAATGGACATCAGTGCCTTGAGGGGTTTGTATTTGACATTGGCAAATTAATACCGAAACAAGACATAATTAATAATGCTGGTGATATTTTGAGTCCCTAAGTGAGAGTTTTAAAAAGGTCGGTGTTAATGGATGCCAAACTTATAAGTGGCTTTACCTTTTAACAATTTTTACTAAACAGCGCCTCTTATATAAATGCAGTACTAAGTCCAAGATAATGGTTCCGGTTCACCCCAGAGCCTTTTTTTTAAATGAATAACAGAATTTTTATAGTTGCTCAGAGGTTACCTTAAAATACTAATAAGTGAACCCTTTTAACGTTGATTTTTAGTTTCAATGTAAATGTATGGATTTAAATGTAAGTTTTGACGTCCCCTTCGTAAGAGATCACCCTGCTGATTAAAAAACAAAGACCTAAGATCGACTAGCTCATAGGACAGAAATTGAGGGGAAGATGGTTTAAGAACTAAAATGAACCAAGTAAGTGGGTCTAACTCGAGGAGTGCTGTTAAATCAAGCAATGCGCACAACTTCCCAACCAGAAGTGCTGTCTCACAAAACACTGCACTTATTCTTTGCCTCTACTTAAGGTGGAGAAATCGCGCCCCCAAGTCTGTTATTCGGAATCTTTTACTCAGCACAGTACGATTTTGCATCAGTCATGCTTAATCAGCGCTCAGTATGGCTAACTAGCCTGCAACGGGATGAAACTACTGTGCAAATTGCCCAAAACATCATTCCTTCTTCTAATGTAGTCACCTAAAAAGCCATCAGCTTCCCTTTAAGTTCATAAATTTGAGAATAAATGTACCATGAACCGTACTTACTACTGCATTTTTAAAAATTCGGTTTTTTAGGACCACCGCAAGAGGCATGTCTTAATCATCGCTGTGAATTTTAATTTGCTGAATTTCTAAGAGAATCTTTTGCCAGCTTTTCCAGTTGGGTTCTTCCACTCAACACTCTTGCAAACAACGGAAATCACATGGAATATGGTTAGAGACTTCCAGATTGACGAGAAAGAAATAAGAAGGTAGGTACTACTTACCACGATAGATTTGAAAGTCAGAACGCTAGATTGTTAGAAATGGTAGGCTCACAAAACCAAGCTAAGATTGAAAGAGGATAGCAATGTGTTGCATAAGCGGTCAAGCTTAATAAAAGCCAGGTATTATCAAATAATAAGGGTTCCACAAATTCGTCCTCCACGCTTCAGCAATAAGGTAAAACTAAATTATGTTAACCTCAAATAAGGGGACACGGGTGGAGAGATAGACAAAATTTTTAATTCCTTTGATAGTAGATGAACAAAAATGGACCATATGATGCTGCCAGTAGGTTTGGTCGATAACTTCCAGCATTCTGTAAGAACGGCGAAGATTAATTATCACCTTTAGCAGTGTAATAAAGCAGTTATGAGGAAAAGTTTAAAAAATACTTTAAAAATGTCACATTGACTAATTGAACTTCACCATGGCAAGCATAAGGCCTAATCCAGAGTATAAAATTTACCAAAATGCCTGCTTAAGTGTTTGGTGTCTATGCAACACTGCCTGTTCGCTTGACTCTGCGTTTTATGATGCAGGCATTTAATTTCCCCTAGGTCATGATGTCCCTCAGTAGCATGGACTTCGAGCCATTCCACTAGACTTCCAGTCCTTTCACACTACTTCTAGAGCTACTCGAATAAATTCAATTCTAAGAATTAGCCACTCCCGATTTTTATTACTAAATACCACACCCAAGTGTGGTAGAAGAAGGATGTACACTGTTAATGGAAGAATCTGTGACGACTACCAACAGAAAAGGTAAAATTACAGCTGCACTAATTCCAGATTCTGCAGGAATGTTAGTAACTATTAAGGTGATACTAGCTGCGAACCATCTGTAATAGTTCGCTGCGGAGCTGTCTACAATACCTGCGTAAAGCCGTCACTAAAGTAAACACGAGACATCTTCCTCCACCCCTTTACTAGCTGGACAGAGCAAGGATAGATATGGCTCATAAGCCAGTGTCCTGACGCCTGGCGACAGAGACATGGCATTGCTACTGTGTGGAACATTATCCAGTCTCCAGAGTTATGAGGAAAACTCATTACCCCTTTCCCAATAGAGCTTCCAAGCTGGATGAAATTCAGGGCTATTAGAAACTTCTTGTATGGAATAATGATGTTTCGGTCAAGTGTCTTCGCATTAGGTCGTAAATTAGATAACTAACGCGGCTAATCTGTATATGTTTTCTTTAATGCGTTGACTATTTTGTGATAACTGACGCAGGAGTTTGACTAAGATGAATTACGGGACGACTCTCAAAAAAATATGGGGATCATTGGGTGCACTTGTTCTGCCACAAATATTACTTTTAAAGTTTCAGGGAAAACTCAGAGTCATGTGTTCCTGCTATCGAATGCAAGAATAGATGTTGTGTAATGGGTGCATTTTGGGTAAAATTCACTTGCTGAGCAGAAGCTGTCGGCAGGTTGAAGTCATTATACATTCACAATGCCTACCGTCAGCTGAAACGCAAAGGGTCTCTCCTAAGCTCCTTAGGGAGGTTGTTTATCCTTACCTCAATTTGCGTACAATGTTTTTACCACTCAAACGCATTAACGGTGCACTGTTTGAAACTTTTATAAATGGCTAAAGCAGGTATGTGATTCTGAGTGAAATGCATAAAGGGCGTAAAAATCGAGTGCCTCGAGGAAATATCTAAGTTTTGCGACAGAAAATGCTGCTTAGGGGGCAAAATTTCATTCAAGGAAGGATAATAAAGTGCCTTCTTTTTCAGTTTTAAACCACGGATTAGTTCGAGGTAAAAAAAATTTTTAAACAAGTCCTCCCCTTAACATAATAAAGCTTTTAAAGGTGGAATACTTAATTTTGTGGCTCTCTCATCTCTGTAACCCTTCAAGACCTCCCAGAAGACAAAAGATCAGAATACTTGGGCAGAAGAGAAAGGAATTGGGGAAGCTGGCATGGCTCACAGGTCAGCTAACCAGGCAAAAGCAATAGGGTCACCCAAGTGATCGTAACCGAGAATGAAAAACAAACAAGAGACTGTATTGCACAATCCTTCTCTTCTTCTTACAACATGATGAGTGCTAAAAAAAGCAGTCGCGAGTCATCTATTCCAGTTATTACGCTTCTCTGCAACTGGAAAGATACTTGACCACAGCATCATTGATTCCCCCGGGCAATTTAAATAGATCCAGAATTTCATCTGGTTTAAAACTAGATTTAGGGAAGGGGATTCCACTACCCATCAAGCGTATCAATAGCCAGACGCTGGAACACTGACCTTGAGATAGAGTTTTTCTTCTGTTTTTTCTTGCTACGTTGTTTTAACTTTGTCTTGCTCTGTCATATCTGTATGGAGTCTATTCAGCTAGGAGGTAAGTAAAGTAAATATCACGGGTTCAATTAGTCTAAGTGTTAATGAAAGTTCAGCAAGGCACTTTCTAAATAAAACTTATTTAAATGATTCATGGCTAATGTCGCTTCCGTTTTTATTAGTCTTCCTGCAGAACGCTGGATTAAGGTAGATTTTGAAAGTAGACGTCATTCCAAGTCCTTCTGCTATGAAGCATCAGCGCTTCTCCCTAGCGTAGCACATGCACTTCTTTAGCACCGCTATAGTTTGTCATAGACGTTTGAAATCGGGATGGAAGTCCCTGCTGCCAACAACATAGTTTACCTTGACCTTTCAAGAGACAAAAGGGGACGTAATGCCTGGACAGAACATACGTATTCGGCGAGCAGAAGGGAAGTGTGGCTACTGGCATGGTCCAGAAGCCAGTCCACTCGGCAAAGGCAATATGGCCACCCAAGTGACCGTAACCGAAAACAAGAATTACACAAACAACAAAACGTGTTACAGCTATCATTCCATTTTCATAATTTTAAATTCAAGTCAATTCAAGACATTTTCCAATTATCTTAAGATTCCGTGATACCTACCTTTTAAGCACTTGATATGATAATGATTAAAAAAACGGCTTACAAAAGTACTTGTATCAATAGTTTAAGTATTTACCACCATACCAGTTCGAACTCTTTCGAGGCAACATTTATAAACACAAATGATTTTTAAAAAAGTTGAGTGATAAGCGGGCAGCGTAATAAACACAGACCATGAATATAATGCCACATGACCTACTGGGTAGAACACAGGTGCTCGTTGTAAAAGCCGCAGATAGTGAACATTAATGATGCGCCACCGTGTAAACAGAGGCGTAGCCAACCCGTCGGCCATCAAAACTGGCGACAGCAGAGAGCGTGCAATGCCATTGAGGCATAATTAATAGGACCGCATGCATCACCTGCGGTACGCCTTTGTACCACGCGAATCTGCATTATTCTTAGGTAATTTTCACAGAAAAGGGTATAAATTTATGACGTTTTTAAAGTTATTTTTGATGTCATGCACCAAGTTGACACACTTGCCATAATATGACCACTTTTGGTGCCAATATCTTATCCCACTCTACAAATTGAATTAGAAATTTCGTGCGAGATTTTGCCTTTTGGTAATGATAAAGAACTTTATTTAAAAAAAACAATTCTTTTTTTAAATCTAAACGTCAACAATGAAAAATTTAGGCCTAGGAGAACCAACTACTTTGAATCACAACCGATACTCTAGTTTTAGCATTCCTAAACGATGTGAGAATTTTATGCCACGCCCATGTCTCAAACAGCACCTATCAAAGTATTCTGGCCCGCAAAATGCAAGTTTTTGTGAGTGTTTCCGACAGTCACTCAGAACTGATTGTTGCTTGCTCCAAAGGAAGGTATTCCATCACCTAAGGCAGGGTTCATTCCAGCAGTAGTATCCTGTTGCTTTTTCAGTACTGACGATTATTAAAAGAAAACTGTTGTCTAATGACTTGCCTTTAGTAGTTACCACAACGCAAATCCTTCCTTTATGGAAAATTGATGCCTTAATTTGACACAAATAGGTGTTCGGACTCGGTACTTCCTGCAGAAGTGAAAAGTATTTACTTTCATGACTGTGCACCAGCCGAGTGTGTTCGATGAAGATCAAGGTTCACTGAGACCCCTTATGTCGTAAATATGACATTAATGAAGAGGATTCAACAATACCCTCTCTTCTTTGTTTAACGGCTGCCTAGAAGGCGTGATTCTCTTAAAAACAATTCATCACAAAAGGCGGGAATGACTAACCCACAACCGCACCGCATTCAGCCAGGCAAATGGGTACCCTATCAACAAATAAAAACTTATGAGCCCTGCCTACGTCAAATAGCATTAGGCTCTATTGATAGGCACTTCCTTGGGAAGAATCAGCATAGCTGCTTAAGGGAATGGATAGTTATACTGACAATGACTTAAAGGTAAATTTAGCTGTCACGCATGTTTTGGCTTTCGTGATTGACTATGTCAATAACCATACATCTACTGCCAGTGTCAATGATGGCTCATTAATGCCAAGTTGAGGCAGGCTCTTCCCCCCCTGATTTAGACAGCGCTTGTCTCAAAAGTCTCTGCACTCTGAAAGGCCATAAAAAGGAGTTCTGTGGTTTATAGTGATCTTCGAATGCTAAATACCTTGCCTCTGGTAGCAATAATAACCTTTTTCTGGTGTGGAGTCAGCATGTAGCCATTTTCGTAGAACCTATCATTTCCTATGCAAGTGACCACCGTGAAGATAGGGCCGGCCAGTATATTCGCTTCCCAAACACCCTCTGTGCTCTATCGGAATGGAAGTCAAGTATGCGATTTGGTGTAGTCAGAGCACACAAATGAATTTGTAGGAACGCACAGCTGCCTGTAAAATATCTGATCCCCACATGACTGTCCTAGTTGCGCTAAAAGACCAAACTTACTGGCCACAACCCTCTTATCCTCTGTCTTGCCCTCTCTCCCGACATGGAGAACATGTCTTCTGCAGCGCAAAATCGTCCAATTTAAATTCATCATCGCTACCAATTCTAAATTTGACAGCTTCATGAGGTTCGAGACAACCTTGCCTTTCTTAGTCGCATCCATTGTCATCTAGGAAACCAGTTCTAACCGATCTTTAATGCAAATTGGCACCTCTTTCGTTATCCAAAAGACGGATTTTTCCAAAGATTTTTTTCTTAACTATCTATAAACCTCAACCCGTTTGCAACCCCCAATAGGATGACCTTATGCGCTTAACTTCACCAAGCCCGAAGAGGCAATGAAATGAATTACCATTTATAATACGAAGTTATTTGGTAGCTCCTCTAACCTTATTTAAAGTGGGTTATGAGGGACTGAGGTCTGCTTTGACAAGCTTTATTAACTACTGAACTAGTAGAAGACACCTGTCCTCTCGTGTAAGCCATGTTTTAAATACCAAAATCATAAATCAGGAATTAAATATATCCATCTGTTCTGCAATAAACTCGCTAGGCCATCCTCTTTACTATTAGACTTGTTCGCATGAGCTTTAGGCTCATCATCATCTCTCTGTAAGTTCAAAAGGTTCACCCCAGAAATTTCATCACTTGCCCTTAGTACTTTAAGCCTTCTACTAATTACTATAAAAGTAACATGACGACGCGAAAAGCATTTCGACTATGCTTAAATCAAAGGTTAGCTGGTTTCACCGGCCAGTCGGTTTTAATATTGAACCAGCTCCTCACTTTTCTGTTTTGACCTTCTGATTTAAAAAATTTATTTTCTCCAAAGGGCGCTAAGAAACTTGTTTATGATTCCCTTGTAAAATTCATGACATCCATGAATTCGTCAATTTACATAAGCATTACCATACCACTTAAATGTTTTCCCCAAAATTCCCTTGGGAACAGAAATTTTATGCATCCATCCTACTGTTTAAGAATAGAGTATCTTTAATTTTACCATTAAGTCGACCCACAGCAGAATAACTGTCTCTCTCATTCATTTTCACACCAGACTACGTGATACTCACTGCATATACACACACCTGCGCCCACGTACACACACAGCAGCAGAGGCACGCGCACAGCTACAACTGTAATACTGATACGTGGAGATTTATGGGATCACCCTCCTCTCCCTCTAGCCTACGGAGATTTGTTTACACAATGGGGACTAGGTGCGGAATCTGGAGCAGATTCACCTGTTGGGGTCTGCATACCAAGCCATGGGAGCAAGTTTACTTTCTGATAAATAATAACAACCCTCGGACATTTTCTGTGCCTCTCAGTCTACAAGAAAGATTTACCTTTCCTATACCTTGCATGCCTTGCGTAGCCTTGCCAAGTAGTCACTTTTAAAAACCGACTTTTTCAGACTTTTCTGAAAGAGCATCATGCTCTGAAACCAGGATGCATTAAGTTTGGGGAAAAATAAATGTACAAAAGCGAACCTGCAAAGATAAATATGCGACTCTAGGGGGTTGCGTTTATGATATGCTGGGGATTAGTTTATGTGTAGACTTGTTAGTTCAAGGAAAAGTTTTCACAACTTTTTATTAAAGGGCGACTCAGCTAACGAAGCAGCAGTGAAGTAGGTGGGAACGGCTCCACTCTCCTTCTTCAGATTTAGAGGTTGTTGTGGAAGGGATGCAGAAGAACTAAATTGAGAGGCACAACTAAAAAGAAAGCGATGGGTTACCAATACCTTTGGAGTGAAATTCCATGAAGAAGTAGTTACAAAATTGCATTTACTTAAACTTCCATCAGCTGCTAGGTAAACTACTGATTCGTTCGAGATTCGTTTACTACGGTAAAAGACGTGGGTACTTGCGAACTACCGATCAAACTATACATAATCACAAAAAATTTGTGTAATCACTTTTGGAAGGTCGGACTCCTTGAAATCCAACAATCCTCGTTTGTTCGCCCAATAAGAGGAGATGCTTTGCCTGTGCAGTTGCTAGAGGTAGAATTCACTTGCGGGATGTACGAAAGAGATCTGGCGATCTCAGATGGAATAATAACGAGGCAGAAATCACCAACTGAAAGCTGTCGACATGGTAAGCCACATCGAGTTTGAGTGAGGTAGGGATCGTATGAAGACCAGCCATGCGGTCTGACGAAAAAGGGCTGTTCGCGGTTGCAGACGTGGTCAAACGTAATCACAGACTGAAGTTGTCAAGCAAACCAGAGAATGGTAGTATGGCTGGAATCTCAAGTTCTTGCAAACATTCTTCAGAAGTATTCTACAATGTCAGCCTTATAAAATCCTTTCAAACCTTTAAAAATCAGGTCGACTGAAAGGTCGATACAATAAGTTTTGATCGGTTTCAGGGCAGACTTATTTACAATCTACGAATCTTTCTGTTTGGTGCATAAATCGCCTTTCCTTCAAGTATGCATGCACAAGTAATCTAGGTCGAAGTTGAATTTAAATACTCATTGTTTCCTGTGAAGGCCCAGTTGATGAAGCAATAGTAAATCCGGTTACCTCCCGCAGCTCTAATCATTTCAACTCCAAGCAGCCTTAGGACTTATAATTACTTCTGAATGTCAAAGTAAGCAAAGTAGGGGGTAATGGACACTACAAAGACAATTTATCTTGGGAAACTCAATAGGTTAGATAAGAGAACAAACTCAAGGAAGGGATGAAGGCTTCAAATCTAACACAGAAAGGAAATCTCTGATAATGTTAGCATATTATCTTACCGGTAAGTGATAATTACTCTTTCCACACAATGGAACTCTGAGGGGATTTAATGAAAACCGAATTTTTATGTGCTCTCGATGGCAGACGGTTAAAGGTCTTTCCATAACAATTTGCTCAACTCTACTCCATTGGAGCAAAGACTCCGCATTAATCGGCGCAGCGGTTTGCAAAAAATCAGCAAAACTGATGCTCTCGATATTTTGAACGCTCCCGTCTGGTAGTCTGACCTTACAACTGTGCTGAAATGTCGATGCGGAGTGTCTTTTAGGTGTACTGGGGGGCTTATAAGGCCTCTGGAGATCAGATTGATGCATAGGATGACATGACGTTGACAAGGTGGATTGTAGTGATTTCCTCTTTTGGCATTGAGAGAGTAACGGAGCGATGATACCACAGGAGGCTGTTAGAGCTTTCGCCATGATTATTTGCTCAGGTGTTAAAATTGAATTTGCTGGAAAGGGTGAAACATCCTCTGTGTGATGCAGTAGACGATTGCCGCTTCCTGGCATTTGGTATGGAAGCAGAGTCATTTTACGATCTGAAAGAAAGACAAATAATTTTCTTAGAGTTCTCACGATTGTTTCTCACAGTTTATGCAAATTAAGGTAATATTCACTCAATATGTTTTACATTCCTCATACCTTTTTTTAAATAGTCGAAACTTGTACTAAAATGTGTCTAAAGCTTACGCATTAAATCCGCTAGCACAATATGCCTCTGATGTGTTGCATGGAAGGAATGTCCTAAAAAGCGTTTTTTTTTTCACGTGAAACGTTATTTGACCACAAGAGATGATTGGTGAAAGTGGAGGTGCGTCCGTGCTATTCACTGTCTGTCTTTGGGACGCGCAAAGGCTCGTTAGCATCCCTGAGTGGGTGATCGGCCAATCCCACCGTTACCCATCGACGTCTCCGCTACGGCTTGTCTGCATTAAATCATCCAATCGGATTCGTTAACCAATATGGTAAATAAAATTTCCTCTGGTTCGACAAAATTTTTTATGACAAGCCCTCCAACGCTTTCTGATAGATCCAAAAGAACCGCTAGAGTATTACTTTTAGTAAGGGAGAAGTCAAAATCTACTGAAAATCCCAACATTCTAGTTTGTTTCTATAGGAGAGAATGTGGTTAAAACTTAGAAATTGGCAATTTGGAGCATACTTTTCCAAAAATACAACAAAAGTAAGAAACAAAAAGGTATGAAGAAAGGAGTTCTATTTTGGAATGTTGAAAAGGTTATGGATGAACAGAGCTGCGTAAGGCGAGAGTATTTACACAATAGAAGGTAAGCATATGTCATAGTAAACACCTTCCACGTGATGTTCTTTTGCTCCATCTAGTGGGAATTCTCACGGTCACTTTTCTGGTCACCGCTAACACATGCTCTCGTAGATGTCTTACGTTTTGAAATCAAGGTTATTTGACTAGGACTAGTGAAACTAAGTGCATTGGCGAAATTTGCGGTAGAAAACTACCTTTCGTCTCTACACGACACAGCTTCAAGTACCTACCGTAATTAAAATTGTTTGTTTTTAAGCAAAATTATTCGTTTTAGCACTTATGGACTTGGATTTTTAAGTAGTATAGAGTTTGTGGTTCGAAAAAACCCCAAAAACCTAAAAGAAGACATAAATTTAACTAACTAACCATTCAAAGTAGTTCATCTTTAAGAACAGATAAGATTCCTTTTAAAATACTGGTAAATTAATCAATGACGACATCTAGAGTCAAAATATCCGAATGCAAATGGCTATTTTATGAACAGCTCATAAGGTTAAATGTTTAATTGATAGGGAGTCTATCGTTCAAAAACTTCAAAAATCTAAAAGAAGATACAAGGTTGACTAATTAATACCAATCGAAGCAGTACTTCTTTAAGAACAGATAAGATTCCTTCCAAAATATTAGTAAATTATTCAATGACGACACCTAGGATCAAAGTATCTGAATACAGGCGGCAATTTTATAAATTCGGGTCCAAAGGTTAAAAACGCGTGCAACCGATAGAACTTCCGCAATCCCTTGTGCTGATGTGGCTCATTTTAAGAGCCTCCGTAACCTTACTCCAAGGTTCACCAATCATTTGAGCCCTAAATTTGTTTAATAAGAGCACACTGCAAGGTTGGATAACCAGGACCTCCTTCTACACATAAACAAATTGGCAGTTGGTTTCGTTTAAGCTATATTGGGTGCCTGAGCACGCCTAAGTGTGTGAGGGTGTGTTTACATCTATAGACGAGAAGTCGCGGATTTCCAAAGGCACCGATAGATAGCGTGTTGTGAAGCGCGGATAGCGTAAACAGAGAGGTTATCAAAACTGGCGACAGAACACGGTGAAGTACATACAACGCCATCTGGGCGTAGCTAATATCATCGGTAGTACGCGTTTGTGGTGCACGTGTTTGTGACAGTTCGTGAAGATGCGTCGGCGAAGCCAGAATGAAATGTGCAAGCGAAACAAATAAATTTCCGTAGTTATTTTTAGCTGGGCTACAAATTAAGCGAAGCAGAATGGTTAGAATTATAAATATTTGAGAGTCGATAGTAATTCTTATGATTTCATTAAATGAGATTAACTATGCCAGAATTGAAAATATCCCAACCAAAGCTGCACTGTAATTAGGCTTTCCCTCCAGCTGGACCTATCAAGACCATACTTTCCATAATTTAGGTAGTTGAGGTACATTTAGTGTAAGCCTACAAAGAAGTGGGTAAACTTGCAACACAGTATTACATCAATCCCAGGTTAAAAATGTGCAGACTGATGTTTCATTGTTTTTCAACCGAGGAGGGTTTCACTCCGGTTTGTAAATTGCGCATTTGAAAAGTTGCATTGAGCCCTCTTGATATGCTCCATAGGAAAATATGCCTGAATGTAGAAGGCTAAACAGCTATTACACTCTCTTGCGAGGTCATATGTCTCAAATCCTCCCAGTCGTTGATGCAGTAATCATTGAAACGTATGTATTTATCAGGAGTTAAGCCCGCTTCCTGTGCTATAAAGAAGTGGTGCAGTTAGAAACTTGGAACATTGTTTGAATGGAGATGGGCCGGTAATTTCATGCACCAGTTACGACAAGGAGACAACAAGGGTAAGAGGTTTATCGCAGGTAAGCATCAGCGGCAAATGACAGCCTTATAAAAAGTGGACAGTGCCTTTCATTGTTGGATAAATTTGCCCGAATTTTTCAATCTTGTGTAAATTATTTGAATAAGTGAAAATGAATGGAATAGATTGCAATCTGTGCACTGAATACCACTGATTGAAAGAACAAATTCTTCATTTTTGTAGACGGATCGAGTTACCGGATTTAATGCCACATTGCTTCGCGGCAAACTGACCCATAAAATCCTCAAAATTTGACAGCATTATAGTTTAAGGTATTTGCTTCACATAATTGGCTATACTTATGATAATACAGTAGTATCATCTTTAATGGATTAATGACACTTAGGACTGTTGACGGCTGACGTAGCAATTAGCACAGATATAATTTTGCACGCTTTCCATTTTTTTAATTGGTTCTCGATGACCTCTACTTCCATTCAGTGGTTGAAGTTGGCCTCATAAACCGCAATGAATGCATAGGATGCTGTTAGGAGCAACTGCTAATCTTAAGTAATGTACCATTGAAAATTTGTGAAGTTTAACGCATCTTATACCACTACAGTCCACGATCACAAGTCAAGCAAGTGTTCATTTTCATAAATGAGTGCATTGGCTATCGAACAATGTTTTTTTGATGACAAGAGGTCATGAAGATAACCCGTGCCTTTCAATCTAATTAAAAAGCCATTTGCAAAGTATCGAAATAGGGGAATATACAGTCTTCTTTAAGATGCTTTGACTTAGCAGCATGGATCCTCAGAGTGGAATAATAGAGTAGATATTATGGGTGGTTGCAACTCCAAAATTCAGCAATTTTTCGACTCTGGGAACTTTTAACTGATTGTCCATCCTTCGAACGCACGAGAGGGTCATGTCCCTACTCAGCCCATTCTATCCATTAAGTGTACTTATAACCTTATAATCTATGCTCTCTAGCCACTAGGCGTGTAAGGACTGACCGTAACTCATTTCGCTTACTTACTACGTCGGTAATTAAGGTATCTGTCTCTAATTCTCCTCCATTGGTCGTCTACTTGTCGGCTTCTTGGTCATAACAACTGCTGACTCAATTGATGACAATAGGAAACACATTTTCTTCATTAAAATTGAAGACCATTTTTATTGAATAACCGTTCATTAATCATCAGTGAATGAATGCTGCCCTTGGAAAAAACTTCTTGTAACTTTTTGAAGAAAAGCGATATTGTCTGGTAAGCTGTAAACTAAGCCTCTTTTAGGGTTTTTGATCCCATCAGCTTGAAACTTAGTTTCGCGGCTAATTCTCTGTAGCCTAACTTGTGTTACATTGCACTTTAGGCTATCCTGAACCTTGATAAACACGTATAAGTGGAAACCTTGACACTAAAGAACTTTAGCATTAAACAACAAGTATGGGATGTTGCTTTGCGCGTCGGATACAAATGGGCGAATCAAACTAATCTGTTACATTATCACAAACAGCTGGGGCTATAGGATTGTACTTCTGCTCAGCGATATGGTCTTGGAACCATGC
This sequence comes from Taenia multiceps, assembly GCA_001923025.3. Taxonomy (NCBI): domain Eukaryota; kingdom Metazoa; phylum Platyhelminthes; class Cestoda; order Cyclophyllidea; family Taeniidae; genus Taenia; species Taenia multiceps. The sequence continues at coordinate 3,886,871 of CM010311.1, forward strand.
CAAAGGTCACTAGCTCTTTTGTTCATTGGCACCCCATTTTTTGTCATCGTATTTAACCTTCTCTTACCTCTGGAGAATTCACGCTGCGCTACATTAAGGGCCGCTAAAAGTGAGTCCGATCCTTTGGAAAAACAGTCCTGGTTTATGATTCGGAATGCTAAAGCTTGATGTGCCGGACGTGATAACTCCCATTAGAGGTTTTGTAAATGATATCTGCCTTCGGTAGCTGCCTTTGCTCACTGTTCCACTAAAAACTATTAACAACTAAAGCGGGATTAGCTGTGATCAGCCATAAAATTGTTATTTGAGGAACTGTTTACAATACTTTTATAAGGATGTCAATTATGTGAACACACGATGTCTCTTCCATCTCTCAATTAGCTTGACTAAGACCTAGAAATTTGTAGCTGGGGAGCACAGAAGCACGAACAAACAAAATGGAGGCACAAATGTCCTTACCACCGTTGATATAAGTGCGTGATGACCTATGCATTTCTCCTTCCCTCATTTACTTCTTGAACAGTGCAGAACTCCAGATGCAGTGTAGTTGCCAAGAGGAATCAGTGACGCTGCAGTCATACGCCTTTTCAGTTACATGCTAAATCAATGATTGGCACTGTTGGTTTGTGAGTGTTAATAGTCAAACTACCGACTACGTTGTGATTGCCAGTGCAGGAGGTTGACCCAGGCCATCGCCGGAGGGATGCTGAAAAGAGAAGGAGGTCTGTGTGATGCTTATATAATTTCCTGATTCTTCGCTTTGATTACGAGGGCGTTGAAGCCTCCACCACTCCCCCGGGTCATTCTAATGGCCTACAGGCCTTCGTATCTTGCTTAATTTCGAATTCTGAAAGACGCGGGACATTACAGAACCAAGATATGCGCATGATAAGACCAGCGATTTAATGTATAGTTGAATAGCAGCATGGAAGTAAAAGTAGAAAAGCTCTGTGCTTGCACTGACTGCACGCATGCACATCTACAGTGAGCCTGGCACTCGTGTGCATTGTAATGAATAGTGTGATGCGACGGACTCATGACTCGACTACAAACCAAAGTACAAAATTTCATACGTACAAAGATTTACAAAGTTAGTTTCGCGTGGGGGTGTTGCAGTAAGTCACAAATCTTTTTAACGAATTCGTAATCTCATTTAATATTTTAATCAGCTGTACTTAATGCAATGTGCTAGCCATTGTTTACACTAACTGAACTCCACACTTTCTGAATAGCAAAATGAATATTACACATACAAATTGGTAGTTTTGCTGTGTAATTCCCATGATCGCTTAAGCTACCTCCATAAAAGCATCCAATTTCTTTGCTCACAGTAGGCTGTGAGCAACTGAGCTGAATCATTCAAGCGAATAAGTTCCAATCGTAATCACCCACCATGAGCAATCAAGACTCAGCCATGCCAGGTACAACAATCCAGAGCAGTCTCTAACTGACACTATCCACGTTTATTTTTCCATTAGACCGCTTCCAAACGTCATTTTATCAATACAACAATTTTTGTGCAAAATCAAACTAATCTGTTTCACCTAAGGTCTCGACAGAGGATCCCATCAGTGAAATCTTTCATATAATTGCAGAGTGAAATGATATTTTTCAATTCCAAATGTTGATTTAATCTATAATAGCAAAGTTTGGCTAAGCAATAAGCACTTTCTTACCCTGTGTATCAAACAACCAGAAATGAATGCATCGCCTTTGTAAATTCCTTTGTCAAAAACGTAGCGGCAAGAATTTCGGTTTTTTTTTAATGAGAAAATTTTGACTCAATGCGGTGAAGGTGATAGGAATGACGATTTTCGACTTACTTTTTATTTGGTTTCAATAGCAACTCATTACCCATTTCTGACCACATCAACACATACTAACCCGCTGTTATAGATGCTTTTAAGTTCCTTCAAAGTTTACTCCTTTTTACTGATGTTCACATGTGAAAAGCGTGAGAGAATAGGTAAATGCAAGCACCTACATCCAGCGCATGACGCAAACGATATTGTCATTGGGAGGATGCTCGCGGCAACTGAATGTCAATCTATTGTTTTGTGTAGAAAACTGGGTGAGCATGGGACACGGTGACGTTGTCATCTATATCCATTAAACAAGTACCTGTGAAATTGACCAGACCTGCGAATGATTGAACTGAATGAGAAATCTAGTGTCGATGAATGGTTTGTGTAGAAGTGCCCTCCACTCAACCGCTTTATATTACCCTATCTCGTCGTTGGAGCGTAATAATTTATTCCTTTGTTAGTACCTTTCATCATTCTCGACTCAATCATTTAATTAATTTCTCATAGCTATTAGCTTGGGGAGCAGGGCTCTTTCATTCTAACAAGGATGGTGTGGAAACACATGTGACCATTCAACGCACGGTTGAAAAAGGAGACATTGAGATGTGTGGTCGGAATTCACCAGTATCAGTGCAAGTAATTGAGCCCGACTACAAAAGATGAGCAAAATAGTTGCATATTTACACAACTGATGCTTGTATTTCGCATTACGCTTTCAAACGTAAGATCTTCACTTTAGTGTTTGCCCCCGTTTTCAAGTGTAATCGAAGAAAAGGTGTTTTAAATGAGGTATATCTTGGACTCCAGTCCTTTAAAAATCTGGCTCAGTTTCATGAAAAATGTTGTGTAGGTACCACTAGTTGTATGGCTCGATGGACAGTGAAACATCAATACGAACGTTTTTAAGAGAAACTTAAGGTTGCCATTCATGTTGAGTCAAAATAATTTTTAAAAACGTTCGATCACCGAGGCACTATGCCAAAGTGTATCTTACTGGAAGTTTTGCATAAACATGTACCCCATATCTCGAGAAAGCTAGAACCAATTGAAGAATAAAGGCGGTCAACACCAAACACTGATTGTAAGGGCTGCTACCGACATCGACGCTTATGCTCTTCCATCCATCTGTACAATTTATTCAACAGTGCAAAAAATGTACCACAAATTGCATCCGAGTGGTTCGTTTTCATGTATCGCCTTTACATTATTTAAAAGCAGAAGCCTCTATTGAATGTTGCTGTCACTGCCTTCATGCATGAAATCAATCGTTGAGCCAAACGTAGGGAGAATTGAAAATTTTGTTATAATGGTATCACCATCTCCATTCACCACCTAAACGACTGTCACAAACGTCACTTGGTATTAGGCAGTTGGCTATCTATTGTATTTTGCAGTAACCAGCGAGCGAGGGTTGACTACCATTTCACTGAGTCTCTCATTTCATCTCAATTCGTCCGTATGTTCTTCCAAGTGCATTCACCTAGACATATAGACCTCCTTCCTCTCGACTATCACGACTCCTAGGCATGGAGACTAAGTAGCTGGTAGGTTCAAGACGCCCTAAATTTTGCCGTTTTATAATGGAAGGAGGAACAATCAAGTGGTGTATATTGAATGAAAACCACCAAAATCGTGACAAACATTAATATCAACTTTAGAGAGCAAAATATTGCCGTAATTCAGTCTTTTTTTCTTGTCAAAGATAGTGACTAAAGACGTGGCAAAAGAGCACAATATTACCACAGCAAGCTAGATCGTATTTACGATGCATTTCTCACCACCTGTTAGAGGCACCTATGATAATCCTCAACTCTTGAGTTTGCATCTGTCTTAATAAAAACGTCATTTATTTAGAAAATAGCAAGATTATACTTGATTTGCACTTTTGTAACACTTGACGAAGAGAAATTGTGATTTGGTGTTTAAATACCGGGGTAGTAAACAGATTTAAGCGGAACAGAACGAATACGAGTCTGTGTTTAATATCACGATCATGCCGGCTGTCGTTCTCTGCCACGTAGGCAAAATTTGAAGCGGGATGATGGGTATGGTATTACAATATTAACACCCAAACACAAGACAGCTTCCATAGTGCAGTGATACTGGTCAGAATCGCCTAGCCACTGGAAAAAGAGGCCTCAATTTCTAAACTAAGTGTCATCTGAGCAGGAACAAAAGAAGGGAAGTTCAGTTTTAATGGAAACAAAGGGCCACATAGGTTTACAATGCTTAGCCAGAATAAAAAAACAAGGTGTGCTTACCTTGTAACAAATTTTCTCATGTGCTGACCACGTTATTAAAGTGTGATCAAATTTCACTAAAAGTACTTAAAAAGAGCTATAAAACCAACTACTCATTGAAATCCGCGCCTTAATCATAATTTGCTACTCAGCCGTAAGTTCACAAAGCATTTCAATGTAAAATTTATAGATCGCTTATATTCAATTTTTTTAGACACAATGGCCAAGTTCATTTGCTGCTTAGTCTTGATAACACTCGTGGCCTCAGAAGCTCCGACTGAGCGGGAGCGCAAGGCTCTTCTTGATTTTCACAACAGAAAACGGGCAACTGTAAGACCTCCAGCTGCAAACATGTTAGAAATGGTGAGTTTTTATTTGTGCGTTAATTCGAGCCCTGCATCTTCCTACCCTTACCACAAATGATTTCCGTGAATTACCATAAACCAACCATTCGAAGTTGATGGTAACCTTGCTTTATGTTACTGAAGGTATACAGTCCAGCACTGGAAAATCTGGCAGTTGATTGGGTAGCGAGATGCAAGTTTGAACACCCAAATGTGAACCAACATCCGGAATACCGTGATACTGGGCAAAATCTTGCTTTGTCTGGAGGTTCAAGCCGCAATTTGGTCCAACAAGCAACCGGATGGTGGAACGAGGTCTATAATTATACATATGAAACAAACACATGTGCTACTGGCAAAGTGTGTGGACATTATACCCAGGTGAAATAATGACTTCTCACTGGCACATTAAATGAGATTATAAATTTTGGATAATATGTTAGAAATTTTTTCATATAGTTTTATTCCATTCGCTAGCATTTTACAGATTACCCGATTTCAGCTGTTGTTTGACCAGTTACATAAAATGCAATCTTCAAAGCGCTCTTTTGTGCATTTGATAGCTTCGTGTAATGACTCCCATATAAAGTGACTTTTTCTTGTACTACACAGATGGTCTGGGCAACGTCCGGGGAACTTGGGTGCGCAGTTAAACAGTGTGATAGTTTGAAACCAGATTGGCCTCCGCCGGTGTTACTAATGGCATGCCAGTATAAACCACCGTAAGTGTGAGAGAGCTATATTTTATGCCTCGAGACTCATAGGATGGTATATAATCCTGATGTATTTATCACAGAGGCAATTACATGGGTGCGAAACCGTACATAAGTGGTACTAGTTGCAGTCAATGCCCATCTGAAACCAAATGTGTGAATAACCTTTGTTCCAAGGGAAGATCTCGTGCATCAACTGCAGCGTCTACTTACACTTGGGTGGGAGAAATCGCCTTGTTCGCTGTACTTCAAGTTTACCCTTTTGTCTAAAGATGCCTCAACGAACAAAAAATACATTACTGGGACTTATTTTAGATACATCAAACAAGATACCCTTTCTTTCCATTAACCCTGCTTAACGTGACTTGTCTTTCAACTGTCTTTTTCTTTTTGCCTCTTTGCCCCAAATCATATTCACTTTCCACAGATCTGTCAGTTAATTGGAAGGAAGAGTGATGGTTGGGCATCCGAGATAATCACAACGTCTCACAAGCAAGAATGTTTTTAAGAAGTTCATTTTGTAGAATGGTAAACTTGACAATCTCGTGATGAAATTAGGGCAAGGTTACCACCTATGGATCCAAGTCACTGGTAACTTAAACAAGTCTTGCTTGCATTCACACTTTATATTGACTACTATTGAATGAACCTGTTTAATTTCTTAACTTCTTAATAAATATTTCATAAGAATAGTTGCGTAAACAACATTCGCTCATAGGTTGAGTGCTCATCAGATGGTTGAATTGCGATTTTGGCGAGGATTTGTCATCTACCAATCCTGATTGTTAAATTCATGAGATAAAGGTTCCAAAGCTGCACAAAATCAGGTACCAGTCCCACGCTTTATAACTGCATCCCATGCATACGCTGATTTTGAAAAGCAATTCTTCTCTCCGCATGATTCTTCGACAAATTTGCAAAGTTGATGTGTTCGCAGTGCCAAATACGTGGGTTTGAACACTCAAGAATGAGAATTGTGGTAATCTTCCGCCTGAAATTAAGTGCAAGGAATAATCTCCATACAAGTACATTCTTAGCGCAGTTGATGCTATGTGATTACCCTTCAGAGTATTTCTAAGATCCTTTAACATCAATGTGAGATGAGACGGTTTGCAGACAAATGGATGAAGCGTTGTTGGCATGAATGTTAAGGATACAGATGAATAGGATGAACGGCATGATTGGTAAACATCTGCAAAGTGGCTCAATGTGTTGATGGAATGTGTTTCTGATCCGACGAACTTTATAACTGTAGATTGGGAGAATGAGAGCAAATAATGTAGTGGAGTAGATCAAAATGCATCTATCAGTTATACAAAAAGTCATAACACATTGCAAACCCATTTGCAACAAATGTTGCTCTGAATATCTAAATCACTACTAAGCTGCATCAATTTGCATCGACGCCCTGTTGGAACAGTCTTCAGTCTTGTCCCGCATCTCAAATGTGATTTACTACTGTAAACAATTAAGTAACAGCGATTAAACATGGAAATCATCTGTTTGCCAGCAGGTGCCTGATTAAATGCCACCATTTTTGACAGCTACTTTGCTTAAGATTCCAGTCTAAAGGGTACAGTATGTAACCAAATTTAGATGGAAACGAAATTGTGGTTCTTATCTAGGTGTTGACCATGTGTAACCATCTTGAGTTTGTCCGCATCACAGGACCACTACTCCATAGTTTTATTTCATTCCTCCTTGATACTGGCCCATTTCCTATAAATGCATTGCTTCGAAAATGCTTGTAACCATTCGATTTATTTCTAGCCATTGCTGTTCAGGCTGCAGTGAGGTTAAGCTGCCATTCACGACCCCACCAGCATTTCAGAATGCGATTCTCTAAAAGCCATCCCTAGATAGATAGTAGGAGAATGCAAAACATCACCACCTTATGATAGTACAGCATCTTATTATGCCCTCTCTAAAACAGTCTAATTATTTTTACACCCCCTTTTGAATGTCAGATTATTAGAAAAAATCCGTTTTTAGGTCTTGTTGTTCTGGCACTTGAGTAGTCAGTCCCATGCCTAATGACTCCCATGCGTTTTTGCTCATTCATACGCTCACTCATCTACGAAACATTTGTTTGCCATATCAGCAAGCATTAGATAGTGGCTATCTCCATAACAACACTACAGAGTACGCGTCGGGCGATTTTTACGCAGATACAGCTTCTTTTATTCTAATAAAATATGTAGATCGCATGCAACACTACTACCTCAGTCCATTGTTTTAGGTCGCTCTAATCTTATTTTTAATATTTCTGACCTAATAAAGAATTATGTTATTGGTCTCAATGTAGAGGGTCAGGCATGTGAAGGAGATCCGCTCAGGTCCCATGTTACAGCCCCGTTTGATACTCGATTCACCGTTCGGCAGTGAAAGTAACAGTAAATGGAAAGGCAGACCATTGTCGGGATTTTCGTGCATGGGAGAAGGTGAATCATGAAGCATCTAACATCGAAGAATTAAGTAGTTGACCTGATAGCTAAAATATGGTCCGTGGCTTAACAGTCAAGCCCTTTGGTATAAGAACACATTCGAGCGAGGCATAAATTAGGAGAAATACCCAACGAGGATTGCTCAAATAGGTTCTTTCACGCTGCAAGTATAAGAGAAATTCATATGACAGAATCATTATTACGGTCTGCGTGTACTCACGGCAGTACAGTCTGAATTGACAGTAGAAGGGAAAATTGTCTCTAATACCTAGGTGAAGGAAAAGATAATGTTGAGTGCCTTCGCATTACACCTCCCATTATCGATGCTTGAAGCGCTTGGACTAGGAAAAGGCGTAGTACACTCCATCATCCCACATTTATATACTGTGGAATCAACGTTGCCTGAAAAAATCAATTGTAATTATTTATGAAGCCTTATTCCTCAAATGGCTTTTGGGCGAATTCCATTTGGATGATGAGGTTGCAATCGATAGCATGTTTTGACTTCTTCCATCCTCCTGACTTCAAACTACTATGTACGCAACTAGCGTTGAACCCGTAACATTTCCTTTGATAAATACTTGTTTGAGGAAGTTCAAGGTTGATGCAGCTGATAAAACTAAAGCTATCCTAAGGTGTCATTTATTGCAATAGCAGGAACGTTGTACAAGAGATTATCCAAGAAATGCGGAACACAGGAGTGCGAAATAGCAAAAGGAGGTAGAGACCATTGGTTCAATCCTATGTCAAAGTCGCTTTTCTTTAACAAGTTCAGTTTCTTAAAGTCAGCATTTCGTTCTACTACACAAAAGGGTGCATAATATCTCACCCAAATCACGGTGTTTCAACTGCCGGAGGAACTATAGGGTAACCCTGATACTCCTTCCAAGCATTGGTGATTTCATGATGGGTGGCCTCCCCATGTGTATCTTAGAACTCTAAGCATGTATATTAGAATTTCCATTCAAAATCATCGGAGGATGGCTGCCATTTACACTTCTATATCTAGAAGGCACAGCATTCATCTTGTTCATTCATGTTCATAACGCGGTACTGTTTTGCTGTTTTGTTGTCGTAGACCAACATGCAGCGTCGCGAATGGATCCTAATGCCACATTGCAATGTTAGTCTAGTAAATGTGAAAGTATACCCGCAAGTACAATTAGGAAAGCAGCGTTAGTGAAAGTGTTTGGAAAATTAGTATTTATAAGACAAAGATGGGATTAAACGCCTTTAAGTTTTATCATTTTAGTAGAATATATCAGGACATACAAATAATGACAAAGAAACCCTAAACTCAAATAATGCTTTGAGAGGGACACCAAGAAGTGTTAAGAAGCTGTCGGTTGGAAATCAAACCAAGAAAGCGGGTATTGCTTCATTCGCACCTGCTTACAACTACCACAGATCTTTGCATATGTGTTGTTAAGGGAAACAGCTTTCTCAGCTCAACACTCATTTAAACTAAATAAGGTGTTCATAAACATTGGCACATTGTCCGCAGTGAGACGAAGGCCTTATCCAGTCTTCTGGTTTAGTATGCATCACTTTGAGAAACTTTACTTAAATAGGCACCCAACGGTACCGCGTAATGCCATCACTTCCAAGCGCGCTGATCATCAGTGAAAGGAGGCAAAGAAGCTAAAATTCTTTCGAAATTCGCATCAGAAAGCAAATCTCCAAACAATTCTTTGCTCAAAAACAGCGTGTGATTAAACACAAGTATGATGGACAGCTGACACCTCATCAAATGTGTCATTTCTAAAATGCAACCAAGTTCTTTTCGCTCTCTTTATTCCAATCAAATGAGGCCTATAATCAAATGGGCAAATGATGAGATTTTAGAGGTAAATTTTAGCCTATTTTAGGAAAAAACATAAAATTTAGCATAATTTTTTAACATTGTTAGGAATGTACACTCATTCACGCACCAATTTTTTTACCATGACCATTTAAGATGCATGAGCAACTGTGCGATTAATTCACGCTCTACAAAGTAAACAGCGCATGATCATGCTTTAAACAAAGGTGCTTCATACCAATCAGAGCATCAAAAGTAAACAAATTGTTCTACTCACCAAACGAGGGTAATTTAATTCACCGATGGTAAAACTCGAAGATGAGAAGTGTGGCAGATAAATTGGAGGCACTTAAACAACGTTAGCTTTATTAAACATACGTAAGCGAAGCTCTGGAAACCTGTAATGCAGCGGATTAATTTCTGTAGCAGCCTCAATTCGATCCCGCGTAATTGCTTGTTCGCGTAGATTTTAAGCGTCATTGTGGTGAAAGGAAATTGCCGCTTCAAAATATGCCCTTAATGTTCAACAAGAGCTTCTACACCCTTTTATCAGGTCTGTGTTTACTTGCATCTTCACATCCTTATTCATGCCCATGTCCATGCTTAGATTTTCAGCCCATGCAAAATTCGCTCTCGTTCACTTGCCTAGGAGCTCCTCAAGCCTTTGGTCAATGCTAATATAAGTGGAGTTGATCTCGCAAGTCTAGATTGACAGGCTATTCTATGTTAGGGATATAGTCAGAGCCCTTCTAATCCATCGCCTTGCATGGTCACCCAATCAGTCATCTGATTCTGGTAATAAAACTGAAGAATGTCTATTTTAAGACCAAAGTGAACAAAACCAACAAAGAAGGTGGGCACTGCTTCATGCACACCTGCTAACGACTAACACGAAACCGGACGCATGTATTGTTAAAGTGATCAGAGGGCCACTTTTCCCATGTCAACACTCATACAAAGTGCACGAGGTGTTAACAAGCGCTAGCACGTTACCTGCCCTGCGGCCATGATACTGCCCAACATCCTTGATGATCTTGCCTTGCTTTGGAGAAGTACAATGTACTGTGCGCTCATCCAACAAAAGATATATGAGCACAACCCAATATACTGAGCATCAAAGTAAGGGGGGTAGTGGAGGTAAAAAAGAAAGGATAATTGTCCCCAAAGTTCATTCACCAAAGACGTTTGGCTCTAAACTGCAAGCAAGTCATCGCGCGTGAATGTCAAACACTAAACTGACGAACAGTCTCAGTCACATAACTTGTAGGAGAGAATGCGCACTCGCACTTCTAAATGTGATGCTTGCCATTAAGATCGCCTTTTAAAAATATGTGGATAATCACATCTCATCATATACTGCATAATCAAAATGCACATTCTTTTCATCTTATGAGAAGATATCAAAATCGCAAACATTAAAAGGTTAAAATCAGCCACCATTTGCACAAAATCTACAAGGAATGCACTTTCCTCACCTTCTTGCAATGAAGCACTCTTCCATGCACTGATCTCATTGAACACGACCATTTCTATCACATGAACAACTGTGAGGTCAACCCACACTCTGTGCAACAAACGATGCACAAACGTACGCTTTGAGCAACAATGCTCCATCCCCAACTCCAGGTTTAAAAGTCAACAACTTAAACCACCAAATCAAGACTATTCGATTGCCCACATTAGAACCTGAAGGAGAAGGGAATTGACAGTGTGATTGCAGTAGTCGAAGCAACGCTCGATCTAACTCCTCCGCATCAGGAGGCAAATGGTAACGCAATTGCTCGAATCCGAGGTGTGACAAAGTGACTTCAGCCATCATTTCATCACACCTACTTAGTTGATCACGTGAACTTTCGTTGTCACGGTGATGGCGTGTGTTACTGCCCTACCACATCCGTTTACCTCCACTGCGAACGCCTTCGCCAAGTCTTTAGGGAGGACACCACCTCCACTTTCGTCGAGTTCTTCCCTTTCATACCTCGTGGCTCAGCATCACATTCACACCACCGTGATGTGAGACACAATGCTCTCCTTACTAACGACTGCATTCCAACTGCGACAGCATGCCCTAGTGGCAGGAAGGATACACCCGATTCGTGCAATCGTGAAGACACCTCATACAGGTGTGAATGATAACCACCCAAGAATTGGCAGCCATTTAAAAGAGAGTCTGCACATGGTTATATCCTGTGTCACCTAGTACTATGAATTACGGAGTAGGTGTGGTAGAGTTTAGTACAGAATTATGCTCATCAGTACCCTTGCTGACACCGGTGATAGCGGACGTGATGCATGAAATAATTGCTATCATTTTTCCGCCCTTAGGGGTTTCACATGTGGAGGGAGTAGTGTCGAGGCGTGAGGTCGTGTGCTCCTTACAACAGCAAGTTCAAGGAAGGCATTAGTGTCTAGTTTGTTGTCTCAGATACCATAGAATTCATTTACGTCTCCACATGTTTTGAGAATCGTAGAAGCCAATTGAAGCAATATTTTTTTATCAGACAGGTTGAAACAGCCTTGACCGCCAACTCCACAATCCTTCATTAATTGGTATGTGGCCATGGTCAATGTCCTCTGCGAAATTTTACACAAAACCTTAAGTAATAATTTAGTAAGCGCACGAGTAAGCAGAGAAACAGCAAAATGATCACGTGAAAATTGCTTGCGACACCAGACAATCGTTTTGAATACAAGTACTAGTATATTTTACTGTTCATATCTCAAACAAGAGCAGGCATCAGTCGAAAATGCGTGTGTCTGCAAGCAGGACTCCGTTGCCTGTCATTCAAGTGCAACTTGGCCATACTGCTATACATTTTGGTCTGACATGCAGTTAGGCCTTACCAGAATAACGTATCAACTTAGCACAGTGAGGAACCAGTAGGTCTACAGGGCATTTATTGCTTCAATTTGCGCTTTCTACGCATAAGTTGAGAGAGAGAGAGAGACAAGAAATGATCTGACAGGCTGTTGGTGGCATTGAACAGAATAAATTAACACACTGTCGAGAAGGAAGACCGCACTGCATTTGATCTCTTATTTTGTAACAATAAATAGTTTCACTCTCTGCAAAAAGAGTTGAGATGAGCACCCCTCAATTTCATTAACCGACGCTAACACAGGAAATTTTGTAGTTTAGGAAAGACTTATCAACACGTCTTGACGTGTAAGACCCAAGGAATGAATATGCATAGGTACTGCCTACACAAACAAACAATCCAATGCGATAATACGGTAGAAGTCCCAAGCACACCATCGTCGATAATATCAGCAAATTGCAAAGGAGATTAAGGCAGTCCAAAAAAGAAATGCCGAAGGTACTATGTCGATTTTGATTGATAAAATTTGGCTATTACAAACAACCACTTGAAGTATATACATGAAAGAGTTTTTCTGCCATCAAATCGGTTGCAAGTACTTTGAACTGACCCACTCATCGCTCTTGTCCTCCATACATGCACTGCATCATCGTCACCCCTAATTAACATCAAACAGTTGATTCCTCATAATTATTTAAAGTAAGTCTTTCACAAAGTTTTTTTCGCTTAATGTGACCCTTGACCACTGCCTTGACTATTACGATTTAGGTAGGATACTATCACGCGCAAATCAGGCGTTCGCTACCTAATTGACATCTACGAAATTGTTGTTGGGATCTGCGCATGTTTCGGTAGAACACAAGCAGTCCTCAATACAGTCGGCAAGTTTGACTGCACAAGCTACAATATGAGTTTAACAGCTCGCATGAAAAATGAAAAAATCGGTGCTTCCCTGCTCATATATCAACACAGCATCACCAAATTGGAAAATCACTGAAATTTTAACAGGTTGACCGAGATAAAGCTGTAGAGAAGACTAAATAAACGCAAACATTCTTTTAATTACTAGCTGACGTAGTCATGCGTCACGAGGTCACTGGAGGAGCATAGGTGGGTACCATATATAAACACATGCGATTTTATCAGCATCTGGGTCTATTTGCCTGAATGGTTTCAACATTGAGTGAGTTACCAAGTTGTGGGCATCTGTAGACTTCATGCCCTTTTGTAATGAGACTTGCTCCTGTAATACTCTTCCTTGCAGGTGGCTTTGTGAAGGCCTGCTGCCTCATCATCCTCCTATCCGTTGCAGCGTGTTGGCAACCTACAACTGTTGAACGAATGCAAATTCTCGAGGCTCACCTCAACTTACGAGAGAATGTGAAACCTACTGCAAGCAATATGAAACTGATGGTATGTTCATGCTGGACAAATTGGAGCGATTAAGGTGCACAACCTGTTGCAGACAACTTTCAGCAGACATGACATGCACCACTGCTGCTGAAAATTTTGTTCTTTTTAATTCATAATCTCGCTAACTGTATTTTTATTTGTCTAGAAGTACTCAGAGAGGCTGGAACACTTAGCTGCTCTTTGGGCCAGTCGGTGCGAATTTAGGCATCCATCGTGGAGTGATCCTTCAGTTTATCATAATCTTGGACAAAATCTTGCACTTGTTGCTGGATTTGAGCCAACACTCACTGAAAGCGTTTGTGGTTGGAAAAGTGAAACTAAGTTTTACAGTTACAATAATCGAACATGTAGTCGTGTTTGCGGCCACTATACACAGGTGAGCGTGCCAATGCGTAGGAAGTATTTTATTGCGAAACCATTTTAATTTTGTTTTGCAATTATTTCCTTCCCTTGCATGAGTGCTTGCTCAAATGCATACCGTATGCTTGAGCAGATAATTTGGGCAACCACAAATGAGTTGGGCTGTGCCAAGTGGCGATGCAGAGGAGTTATACCTGGATGGCCTGAGCCACAATACCTCACTGTCTGTCAATACAATCCTCCGTGAGTTACATTCCTCCGTTCTGGTTTTTAACAAAACAGCTTCATTCCACTTCTTAACCACCTTTACTTACTTCAGAGGGAATTATGAAAATCAACAGCCATACATTAAAGGAATCCCTTGCAACAGATGTGGCTGGGATAGGCGCTGTCTTCGCAAACAGTGCGCAGGAAATGCTGGATACTACGACGCGTATCCGTTAGCGAGATACACAAGGCCTGAAGACAAACATGTACCAAAATGCAGACCAATGAAGTCTTACAATACTGTCCACTATTCCTAACTGTGAGTCGAACTCGACATATCCAATGTCATCACACTCACTGTTTCTCTCTTTACTTTCACTGAGACTTCGCAATAGCGATTAATTCATCAATAAAGGGAAGGTTCGGTTTAAGCCTCTGCGTTGTGATGAATTGGTGGTTGAAAAGCTGTAATGCTATTTCTTTGTAAAGGGTTCTGTTTTATTTGACAATTACCTGTGAAATTAATGGGTGAAGCTGGGATTTCGGGCAATGTTTTGGGTTTTCCTTGCAAAAAAAACCAGTAATCTACTCTACGCAAACGTAAGGATGGGCTCCACACACTGTATTGTGCTTCCCTCTTGCTAGAATTGGCCTTTTCACCAGATCAACTTAAACTTAAGCAGAAAAGCACTGTAAGATGGTGGCCCAACGTTGTTTCCAAAACCCCTTCCCCTTTCGGATAAATTGTTTGGTTGACAATACCAACTTCATACTGTGTAGCCTTTCTACTGGATGGAATGTGCAGATAAAGTGACTAATTTTTAGGGTTACATGTTCAACATTAATGCCTTTCTTTGATCATTTTGCTATCGAGCGCACGAGAATTCGCCTTAATGAAGCAGTATAAATCGACACACAAGATCCTAATGAGATGAGTAAATTGATATGTGGGCACATGACTTTCCGGATTTTCTGGATGGGTCAGCCCTAATTTGACTTCAAATGCTGCACATTCGTGGCTGTACTATCGTTTACTGGACACCTTCGACTCATCATATCCATCGCGAGGCATTCTGCTGAGGTCGGCCTGCGATTGCCGGAATCGGTAGAGTCGTATCCCTCTTCGCTTTGGTGATAGTGAACGCCTGCACCACAATGTCTGTATGCAACGTTTTGGCCATTGTGAAAGCCGAATTCCCTAACAGTATTGCAAAATGTTTATGAGTGACTGTTGTCGCCGATATCGTCAAGGTTATGGACGTATATGTGGATTTGGCGATGAGCTTAGGTGTGAACACAGCCTTAATCGAAACGAGGAGTAATTAATGTGAACCATCAGACGAATAATTAGAAGTAGCTTGCTGCAGCGCCTTAATGGCGAAGGCTTGACAGTGTGCCGTCCAGGAGGCACAGCATTTGTGTTGTCCTTTTAGGTCCATAGCTAAGTGAGCTTTTGTTGGTTTATAATAGCAACCTAATATGCCGTATCACAAAATGACCTCAGCACCCTAGTGCAAATTTTGGACTAAAATGCATGAAAATATGAATACAAGTATAATTAGGAAGGCGGAGTGAGTTCAATTGTTGTAAAAATAGACATTAATAAAACAGACAATGTGAGAAGCGACATGCAGATTTCTCCCAATAAGGGAAATGAACTGAAAAGCATTACGAGTAATGGCTAACCAACCTACGGAAGGAGCCAGGGAATTTTAAAGTAAATTTCAGCAAAATGGTTCCCGCTTATTTCCAGATGAGATCATTAGAGTAGTTTGAAGTAATTGGTGGACGCATTACTTCATTCACACTAGCTTTCAAATAGCAAAGGGCTTAGTGTGTGTTGTAGAAGTGATCATGTAATCACCAACTCTCATTCCAACACCCACGTACATTCGCGTGCAACTTACTCCGTGGCCCAGGTCCTGCCTAAACTCCTAGCTCGCCCAGCATCATTTGTATACTTACGGTTAAAGTTGCACTGATCCTATCAACGGTAGGCTAACTTAAGTACAGAGAGAAGAAGATAAAGGAAGTTATTTTGGGCCGAAATTTGTCTCACAAGATCGTTCACCAACAGATGCTTAATTGTGAACTACGTGTAAATCAACACGTGTGAAATACAAACACACAAGTGAATAACAAACAATCACTGCTTGCAAGGGACAATAGCTCTCGCACTTCCAAATGAGACATTCGAAATCCGAAACGTCTTCTTCACACCTAGCAAAATTACACTTCATAAAGTACTTCATGCTCAAAAAGCATATTCGTATAACCTTATCGGCAGATTAAGTCTGGAAAGAGATTGCCAGATCGTAAACATTAAGAGGTTACAATCAGCCACCATTTGCACAAAATCTACAAGGAATGCACTTTCCTCACCTTCTTGCAATGAAGCACTCTTCCATGCACTGATCTCATTGAACACGACCATTTCTATCACATGAACAACTGTGAGGTCAACCCACACTCTGTGCAACAAACGATGCACAAACGTACGCTTTGAGCAACAATGCTCCATCCCCAACTCCAGGTTTAAAAGTCAACAGCTTAAACCACCAAATCAAGACTATTCGATTGCCCACATTAGAACCTGAAGGAGAAGGGAATTGACAGTGTGATTGCAGTAGTCGAAGCAACGCTCGATCTAACTCCTCCGCATCAGGAGGCAAATGGTAACGCAATTGCTCGAATCCGAGGTGTGACAAAGTGACTTCAGCCATCATTTCATCACACCTACTTAGTTGATCACGTGAACTTTCGTTGTCACGGTGATGGCGTGTGTTACTGCCCTACCACATCCGTTTACCTCCACTGCGAACGCCTTCGCCAAGTCTTTAGGGAGGACACCACCTCCACTTTCGTCGAGTTCTTCCCTTTCATACCTCGTGGCTCAGCATCACATTCACACCACCGTGATGTGAGACACAATGCTCTCCTTACTAACGACTGCATTCCAACTGCGACAGCATGCCCTAGTGGCAGGAAGGATACACCCGATTCGTGCAATCGTGAAGACACCTCATACAGGTGTGAATGATAACCACCCAAGAATTGGCAGCCATTTAAAAGAGAGTCTGCACATGGTTACATCCTGTGTCACCTAGTACTATGAATTACGGAGTAGGCGTGGTAGAGCTTAGCACAAAATTATGCTCATCAGTACCCTTGCTGACACCGGTGATAGCGGACGTGATGCATGAAATAATTGCTATCATTTTTCCGCCCTTAGGGGTTTCACATGTGGAGGGAGTAGTGTCAAGGTGTGAGGTCGCGCGTCCCTTACGGCAACAAGTTTATGGTAAAGGTTGCGTTTTTTCGGCTGCAGTGCTGTTTGCATCCTTATGCAGAACTCTCTAACTTGCTTTTGGCTGTGGTTGTCATTGCTGCTTGCCTCGCATTTATCATGGCTGATGGAGCTGGCATGCAAGAGCCGAAATTACATTCCATTTTCGTTCATTCAAATGCACTGCTAGGTCTCAAGTCTTGCAGATACAACGACTTGACCATTATGGAACCTGAATTGTCTCTAAGGATATTGTAGATGCTGCAGTCGCCGATGTTGTCATAGACGTGAACGCGTATGCTGGCACAGCTCACTAAATAAGCTTAATGGCAAACAAGCAAACGAACAGCCTCTCGTGGGTGAAGTGGAGCCAAAATTATAGTCAATCTGTTGCATCACAGGTTCAAGAGACCACATTTCCATTAATTTCTTCATCTTATAAGTTAGCTGTTGATTAACTGATTCACCTCAATTATAGCAATTTATGAATTTATGGCACTCAATATATGCTTATGCGTCTTTCCCTTAGTTGACCGTGGGTTGATCTCAGGACCTCTTTCATTACTACGGGCAAAGTTAAAATAGGCCAATGCATTAGCTATAGTTTTATCCTCTTACTCTTTTAATTCTAGCCACATCTGTCTAGATTCCATCAATTTTAGCTCTGAGCATGATGCATTCGATGGGGCGCTGAAGACCCAGAGATAAGGTGGCCGAGGCAGTGTTGCTGTATAAGCATCATAGTGGTGGTGTTTAATTAGTTGTGCATGTGGCTTACCCATGTGCCGAATAACAACATGTTTTGTTGTAAAAATTTACTTTGATTTTGACTCCCAACGCAAACAATCCACTGCTTAAGTCTACTCCATCTTACTACAATACTCATCATGTTTAGAGGCATTGGCATTTCGTTGCAGATTTGTACATACTTCTTCATTGTCGTATTGAAGAAGCAATGGGATTGGGCTAAGTCATGGTCTCACGGCGCATTCTGTATCAGGGCGTGCGGACACCACCTATAAATGTTGACGCGAGGGAGAGCAGTGGTGCGACCACTTCATTAAAATATACAATAAGTTAAGTTCTGATCATAAACAGGCATGCAAGAAGCAATACTTCGTTTGTGTAAACGAACATGCCTAGTTTCCATCTTTTAAATGTGACGGATGGTTTATGGTGGAAATGCGTAGGCTGAATTTGGAAAAGCGAAAGGTGATAGCCCAATGGATTGGGTTGAAGTAAGTCTGAACACATCCACCATATAGGTCAGACTACTATTGTAGACCTGCAAAAGCATGAGCTTACTTGGGTGAGCGTATAGTCATTAAGTAATTTCACACAAACTGCATTCTGTTGCGGATCAGATTTAAATTATCATCGACGCAATGTTCGCAAAGGATGCACAAAATGTGTTAGGACTCACCAATGCATCTGGAACCGAAGTATGCGACGTCAAGTTTGCTTAAGAACGTGTTCCTTAAAAACGCTTTCCTTTGTTAAATAAGTAGTGATTATATTGCATCCATTGCCTCTCAATATATCCAACTCAATTTTCCTGCTATTATTTGGCTTTCACCTTAAGATAGCGGTCTAGTGCATGCTACACTTTCTTCAATATCACCCCACTTCCTACCTGCCTATTCAATTAATTTAAAGTGATTCAAAGGCTCTAATCACCACTATTGTCCTACATATGCCTCAGTCCTCAACAACTTTATTCATGCCACCTATCAAGTTGTACGCATAAACAAATTTTGGCAAACCCTAGTCCAGCAATGCAATAAGGCATTAGGACCCGTTTGCGATGTTGCATGTGCTTTTGGAACAACAAAACAGCAACACTGCACTTAGACAGTGACATGGATGAACAACGTGAATTTCGTTCCTCTTTGATGGATAAGTGCCAACCAAAGTTAACCTTCGATGATTTGGAATATGTTTCCTGCAATATATACTGTCCTTTCCAAGAAGCAGCTAGGAAGCTAACTCATCATAAAATCTCTAAAAATTTGGATGTGAAGAGATCAAAGCACTCCAGAAGTGCATATTAGTATAATGGACAATCAAAGAGCCAGGATTTCACTATGATTTCTACACCATCTTATAAAGTTAAGCCAACCGCGTGCATAAGATCATCTAGCTTTTAGAAAGGAGCTATCACCTCTTTAAGAAGAGCACTTCTATATGCAATCAAATGGTCTGCCTCCAAAATCTCTCACTCTCTTACACACCTACATTCTCGCCTCATTGGATAACTGCGTGTTTGACATTCATTATTTTGCACATATCAGCTTCTAATCCCCAACTATTCATCCCTCCATCATAACTAGTCAGTGTAATATTTACTGATCTTGCATTCGTCAAATGAATTGGAGCAGTGCAAACGTCTATTGTGCATAGAGTAGTTGATAGCGAGAGGACTAGGAAAAGGCATCAAGTGCTTTCAGCCTCCATCCTCTCTAGCCTAATGGATTCTGCTTAAATTCGATTTTTAAGATTAAGCGCAAATGAATAGTCACGTTAGTTTGTCCAAAAGACATCGTCTTCGCGTGCAATGCATGTGTTTATGGAAAGCGTCATGCATCCTCCTAGTTTAAATGCTGCACAAGCCTCCAAATATTGACAACGGGAAGTTTAGTGCGCAGACACTCAACCCTTGCATTCATTCTATTCACACAGTAGTGTAATCTTTCTAATTCATTGTAAGACATATCAAAGCGTCTCCATACATCTGTTCCGCGTCTGAATTAATGTAAATGCCATAGCAACAGCCAAAAAACGAGAAGAATTCAACACGTGTCTAGGACCAATACGTCACCCAAAGTAATAATAGCCTTTGGGTTTTAAAATCGACTCTGCGTATCAATTTTAATTAGTTTGAAACGCAGTTAGAAGAAATACGCTCAAGCCGTCTACGGTAAACACTTTTAGCCTAACTCTTTTCAGTTTCAAATGTACTCCTCCTCATGTAAAGCTAGAGGAAATCGACTTCCTACTTCACACATTATTGCTTAAAGATTTAGCAAAACACCATTAAAATTTAGTAAACGTGAAAGAGGAGATAAAGCTGATTTGAGCCGTTAGATTGGGATCTCAGTAATGCATGTGGACAGGAAGGATGCATTAAAAAAGAGAAGGTGGGATCCATAAGAGTAGTTAAAGTGTAATGGAATGTGTGTATTAGGATGAGTCGAGTCTACCATTGGCCTGCGATGACTAAAAGAGGTAGGCATATGCAGCGCACTGTGAGGAGGTGGCAGTGGAATAAAGGTGGATGTTGTGGCAGCAATGCGTAAAATACCAATGCGTGTTCATTGGCACGTTTGTAGCAGAGAGTTTTCAAACTCGAACATTAATGGCAAACAAAACAGGACAATTGCCAGCAGCAAATAAAAAAATTTCAAACGTCGCTTACTTCTACACAAAAAAAACAATGTTGCATTACAAGACTCAAATTTAAAAGAGAGTGAAGAGATAAATAGACTTCAGGAGAGTAGGCGAAGAAAACTGGAGCATGCGTTTATCACAGATTGCAAAATCATATCTATTTACCAATGTGCAACTGCAAAAGTTCATGGCAAATTAAGCTTGAGGCAATTTGTTGGAACTTTGTCAGCATCCAGAGGACTAGCATTCTCAGGCAATGCTACTCCAGTGGCTGCAGCAACAAGAACAATGCTCTCTAAAAGGAGAAAACGGAGCGACTGCAGGTTTGGCGAGTAGGTTTAAGGACTCAGAAACAGTCACGGCAGTGTGTTGATGCAAATTAATTCTGCCTGATAGTAGTCTCCACACTTGGCGCACCAGTGGTCTCAAACACGCCTATATCGCATCCTGTCCTTCTGTGTAAAATGCAACTGCATTCAACCTACTCCACTAAATTCACTGGCTCGCATTCCCCCAGCACACGCCTCGTCATTTTCAATGTGGCTAATTCACACCACCAATCTCGACCACGCACGCATTTACAAGTGCAGGTAGCACTCTCTTTCCAAGTGCATCTCACCATCGTTTGCATTCAGCGCATCCACGGTGCGCACTGCTCCACAAGCGACTGATCGTCTCCAGACGGACCTCTCCACAATCAGCAGATTTGTTCATGCCGACGGCAACGGTTACGATGTTGGAAGAGTTTGCTGCATTGTGAAAATATTTTATTGACCCACCAAGTCCTCACCTCTCCATCTTACGACACGTCAATCTAGTTGCATTAAGACCATAGTAGTCACAATGAAAAGAGTTCATGTCTGTAAGGTGGAGTGATAGAGGGTGGTTCTTGCCCTGTGGGTGTAGTGGCAACATCAACATGATGTTGCAACAAGCGTCTCCAATCACCTGCTCTTAGTTGCACGGTGTATGGACGAAGCGACTGCCGAGTAGAATGTTGGGAAGTGGAGTAGGGTGTCCATTCTTCCTGAACACAATGCACTCTAATGAGCACGATCGAGTGCAATCCATGGCAACTCAGCAAGGCACATACCGAATTGCATCCCAGCATGGAGGAGACATTCGCCTTGTCTCCATGTGACTTCAAGCTTGTCTCTACTCTCTGTTATACCTAATCAGTGCGTGAAAAACCCTCAACCCATTCATATGTATCCCACCAACACGATAGCACCTCTCGTCATTTATGCTTCGTCCTCGTCCCTTACCATATTCTGCCTGCCTTTTCGACTAGCACGCCGTATTCGGTGCTCTTGCTAGATCAGACTACGAATCGGCCTTGCAAGTTATCGTATTTCCGCGTGCCTGAAGAAGTATCTAACCCCAATTTTACTAATGCCTTCTAGTAATTTAGCTAGAGATGATGCTGTGCTGCGGTAGTAGCAGCAGCAGCAGCTAATCGTCGGGCCTTTGGCGGCTGCGATACCACAAAGAAGCGTTTACACAAGTAATAAAGGCATTTAAAGTCGCCATCCTCAACGCCATCACAATATAATCGATGATGAAAGGAAAACACCCACCAATCACGTGAAGGGATGTTTGACTCCAGCGTCACCAATCCTCCATGTCAGTTCTTCCAGAACTGCGGTTTCGTCCCCTTCAAGAAGTGTGTTGGAGTCGGAGGGAATGTGCAGGCTATCACAGAATTCCCCTGGCAGTAGTTGGAACAGTGACCAGGAAGCAGTCGTTCGACAAAGGCCACAGTTTCATATAGCTTCGTGGAGACAAGTTTGCGCGTCTGTTCATCCTTCCACTCTCCTCTCACTTCGATGCTGCCCAGCGGTATATCTGTCCCAGTTGCTGACACGTGGCAGAGAGGTGGAGGGAGTATCGTGCATTCACTTAATAAACATCTCTATACAGGAACCACAAACAGCTCCGTAAGGGAACTTTTCTAGAAAGTGTACGTCTACCATCGATTCCGCAGGACAGGAAACAGGAGGAGTTGCCAAAGGTAGTTGTCATCTGCAATCCTCCTGATAGGGACCATCAATGATTTTCCCATTCTCCCATTTGCAGCCCATGCACTTCAATCGTCGCGTAGGTGTTGAGCACTTCGTATTACAATTTTTCTATCTGTTCAAAAGCATGAGATTCTCCTCTCGTCTTGTCTCGTGCAATCCACCGAACTGTCTCTGAAGTTAAAAGAAGGCGAAATACTGGAGAAGGGAATGCCTTGCCAGCGAACAGGAGGAATCAGCATGGCCCAGAGATACCAAAATGCAGCACTGTAATGCTTGACAAACCCCAAACCAATGTACAAAGAAATGATCGAAGCATCTCATTTCTGCGTCATAATGCTCAGATCCGTGTGAGGGCTTCCCATTGCTCCCTCCGTGCTGATAATCAGGCATTTTAACATTTTAGAATTTGCCCAAATTCATGATAATATTTACTCATCACACTACTTAGTAGGTTTCTTCTAAATGCGAGAAAACTGATTTCAGTAGTCACTGCGAGCTTAGAACGGGATACACTTGGTTTGCACTGCATGATTTTGTCTGTTAGAAGCCACAACTTTTGTTCTCCACTAAACAGTACCACAGTCTAGGTCATTCCTCTAACTGAGCCAGGTGTTTGTTCAGAGGGCTTAGATTGGAACGAGAGCTGCAACATTACCCTCACCCACTAGACATTCCACTGAGGAGGGTTTCCTAGAGTAATCACTGTCGTGGCACGGCAATCGACAATTACCGGTAGGTTCCCTATCACAGAGATATGCTTCCAAGTGATTTGATGCCAACAGAACTTAACTACACTTTAAGAAGGAGCAGTACTGGCACTGTTTGCCGACTCGACATGGCATGAACAATGCAATAACTGGACTCACCCTAACCATCTTACGACCTACAATCGCTAAAGTCCACTGATTCCACTGATTAACGTTGTAGCTGATGGGGAATGTGCTGCACCCGACCCATGCAGCCAGCTAGTCAAATTTACTCCGTGGTTGCATGACAGAAGAGGTTCCTGCAGAAGGGCCTTCTTCCCCGCTCCCAGATGACTGTGGCAGGGTCCGATGTGTAAGTCTCACCTCAGCTAGAAAGAAAACACCTTCGACTCTGCAACTGAATGGTGCTTGAACAGGCTATCTCTTCAAAATGACAAGTTTCGAGTCGCCTGCAATGCAAACGTTGGCATCCCAATATCAAAGCACTATGATGTCTGCATCAATCCCCAGAAGGCATGTGAATCTTACAACACTCTACTAAAAGTGAAAAAGTAGATGGCGAAATGAAGTCTCATCCACAGAAGCGTTTGCAGTCCTCAAGGAAGAGGAAACATATTTTAATTTGAAGGAGACATGGGGAGGGGTATGTGCACTTTGCTGAAACTTTGATGCACTAAGTTCTCTACTTCGAAATTCTACCTTCGTTTAGAGACTCTGAAGGGTCGAGGATATCGGTTGACAAATGGCAATGTAAGCCGCAACACAGTGCAAGTACTCGAATAATCGGAACACTGGATTTCTTTTCCACCTCTGGCATCAAAAGCGCCCTCTCAATCAATCACCGAAAGTTGCGGTGTTTTCTCCACACGCAATTGTCTACGCGAAGAAATCCATTTTCTAGAAAAGCTCTGAAGGTAACCAACCAACCCATTGAGCCACACAATCACAAAATCTCCATTTCGCCCTGCCTTACACGTCAGCTAGGAAGGGGGTGAGTTAAAATTAACTGGTTGCGTGAGAATAAAATAATATAATACCCCGACTTTACATTTCTACAGAAGGAAACGGCCTCTGGACCATACCGGAAGATTCAATTCTTTTCTGCTTTTGCACTGCGCTTTATTCTTTGTATTTTGGCGTCAAGGAAGGCGCTAGATGCTGCATTAGATGCGGTGGAAAGCAAACCAGATTATAGATGACAACTCCTCCCACTTCCATGTCAAACACGTTACTTTAATTAAGTAAACACTCGGCGCCTCCCTTACCACTCTACCATGCTCTCCGCTGAGGCAGAGGTAACCAATGCTCTCCTCTTCCCAAAACGCACTTCCCAAGTAGGTCAAGGCTCTATATTTCAGTAGATTTGGAGAGGAAAATATGCGGCGTTGCATTAAAATATCTTCCCAGTAGCACACAAATCTAGCAACTGGCATGGATTGTTGGTGGATGTTTTTATGCCCACCCTGAATATTAACCGACAGGAGTGACGGTAACGATGCTCGAAGTGTGAGAAGAGCCTTCTAGTAAATTAATTACTCGCGTAGATCTTCATTGTGGTTTTGTGGACACCCAAGACTAGGCTTTGGAGCATTCGCTGGACAGCATGGTCTCCTGTACTAGTGTCATGACCTCTTTCGTTTCCTGCAAAACAGCGGCAGTTTCACCACCTCCAAAATTTGCGTCACTAAATACGCACACATTAGGAATGCTCAACACATTCTAGGCTGCTCCAGCTTACTGATGTTGCGACCTTTTCTTTGAGTTGCTGGCGTCAGCCCTTCGCATAGCTCTCTTGGGTCACAAGTCTGCATCCGAGTTGCACTTTAAGTTGGCCCACTTCAAATGGCCCACCTTTATTGATTGTTTTTAAACCGTCCAGAAATCAAATCAAGGAACTGCTGCAAGTGTAGCTCGCTCGATTTAGAGGCGCATTTCTGACTAAGGTAACAATAACTTACTCGTAATTGATTTGTGGACCACTCGCATCGTGGGCACAGGTTTCACGCTTCATCCTAGCAAGGCAGTCCAAGAAATTGAGGTCTCAAAATTGAGACGCCTCTAGGAAGCACAATCGTACACTAGTAGCATGGCTAGGATTGCCAAGCTAAGATCCAGGTGACATTTGATGGCCTGAGGGTGCGCAAAGCATTTCTGAGAACGTCGCAATCATTTGACCAAAGTGTTCTACTCGAATTGATACAAGTCCTTGCCCTAGAATCATTTCGCCAATTGAGTGCGCAGACCTCACAACAGTGCCTCAAGCCAATGGCCCACAACACATTCTGTGTGTCACATATCCCAAAGCACTTGCTGTGTGGTTGCCAGTTCGTCATCCTTGTCCATGTGAATTAAACTGATTCCTCACCCTCACTTTCCATTTTAGACAAATGTCCAGATTTATTTGTGCCTTGGTGCTGGCAACACTCGTGGCCTCCGAACCCCTAACGGAGCAGGAGCGCAAGGCTCTCCTTCATTTGCACAATAACAAACGAGCCGCCGTAAAACCCCCCTCCACCAACATGCTACAAATGGTGCGTTCCTCATTTGTGCCAACACTCCACCTCTAACAGTGTCCTCCTCCCCATCAATCCACGGTGAAGTGCTTGAGGCACATTGAGTCAGCTTTGGTCGGGGCTGGTGCTAATCCTGCAGTGTGTTCTTGAAGGTGTACAGCAAGGAGTTGGAAAAGCTGGCAGCTGAGTGGGTAGCGAAGTGCATCTACGAACACCCAGATGTGGCCAAATATCCGCAGTATGGCAATTGTGGACAGAACCTTGCACTGTCAGGAGGTTCAGGTCGCAATTTGGTGAGAATGGCGACCGGGTGGTGGGAAGAGGTTCACGATTACACCTACGATACGAACACATGCGCACCCGGTAAAGTCTGTGGTCACTACACCCAGGTGAGCTAATAAAGCAGGTTTGCCCAGTGTTTGGGGGTTTACTTGTAGTTGCGTCCCACTGCCCTGTGCTCTACACACCATCCACCTGAGCCACTCACAGGCTATAAACTCTTCACTGTCGAATGCAGATGGTGTGGGCGGCGTCTGAGGAGGTTGGGTGCGCAGTTGAACGGTGTGATAGCATGAAACCGGATTGGCCAAAGCCGATTTTCCTCTTGGCGTGTCAATACAAACCACCGTGAGTGCGATAGTGCAGTGTCTTATTTGGCGAGAATGGTTGGCTTGCAAATAACCTTGATGCATTTGCTGCAGGGGCAACTACATAGGTGCGAAACCGTACACAAGTGGTGCCAGTTGCAGTGAGTGCCCACCTGGAACTGCGTGCGTGAACAACCTGTGCTCCAAAGGAGGAGACCATGCAGAGGCTGCGATGTCAACTGCCCCCATCACTCGGGCCGGAGAAGACGTCGTCCTGTTTGCTGTGATTTTGGCTTATCGCTTTGTTTGAGAAAGCTCATTAAGCAATACTCTCATTCCACACACACACACCCAACATGGCAGCCGTTCAACCTCCAACAGAGGCTGGCTTAACTAACCTTCCAACTGCTGTTTCCATTCCACATCTCACCACCATTCATCTGTCATTGTTTGCGAACGCCTAGCACTGCACCAATGACACATAGCTTCCTTTCATTTGGATAAAGTGATATGGTTTCTTTGCGTCTTGCCTCTGATGTCACTTGTCCATGCTGACGTTTCAGAACGATTTGTGAGTGGTGCTTCTCCATATTTGCTCTTCCCGATGCGCACCCGCATGAACTGTAGCAGATTCCGCATTTAATGCTCCTGTGCCCACCTGGCAACGCAAATTGCGCAGCATTCGAATGTCACGGTAATCATATCGTGGCATTGAAATGGCCGTTTAGCTCAATCTCGATGACTGCTGCCAAACCATCCAACGGGCTCAATGCAGCCCAATTCACAAACGCTTTCTACTGCAATAATCCTATCTTTTATGGGGTTTGCTACTTTAGTTATTGGAGAGGTGCTTACATGGACACGCGGATAAATCCCAACACCCGATCCGCATGAGCTCGTGGCAGTGTCGCACACTGTCAGGAAGTTTGCGCGTCATTAGGGTAGAGTTGGAAGATCGTGTGATGGGAGGTGGCCAACAAGTGCAGCTGTGGATCATAGCTATGGGTGGTTTAAACAAACCTAACCACTATCCGTGTGCATAGTGACGCCTCACGAATGGTCGCCTTAAGATACTTTCCATTTGGAGAAATAGCTGAGCGATTGCTATGCTCCCACATCTTGCTCACTCACCAGACACTTGTATTGCATGCCCTGAAATCTTGGATGAGGAAACCAGCAGAGCGAGGGACTAACGACTCTGCGGTGTCAGCCGCCATTGTCCATGCCCTGTCAACACCAACCATACCACAGCAATATGCGATGCATTATTCGTGTTTGCAAGACTGATGTATTTGCATAGTAGAGTAACGAAGCTTGAGGTACCTCAAAAATGCAAGAGCAAATTGCTTTCTGATGAGTGGCGATTGCGTGGGTTCATTTCCTTGTAGGAAATCTTGACAGTCTCATGAACCAGCCACTCCAAATACACCCCAATCGTAGCACCCAAACAACATCACTAAATTAGACTGTTTACATAAACGCGACATTATTCGATACAGGTGTGCCCCAAGGAGAGGAGGCAGCTCAGCTACAACCAAGCAAACATCGATAGCAGAGCATGGAGGAGAGGGAGAAAGAGAAGGAAGTGTAACATTGTCTGATAGTTCATTTCTTCTTCTGTCGACATTGCTGCTCACTTGGCACAAAGGAGTTGAGTATTAGAGGCAATACCGACTGGTGTGCACAACCCACGAGAGGCTGCAGTCTCGACGAGGAGGTGCGCAAGGCGACCAGTGGAGAGCGGATCATTCTGATCGTTATCTTCCACGCTCTCACACTCACTACAAAGCTTTGGACAACTACTAATTCATGTCATTACCTATTCCACACACCTCATTCATGACTGATTTATAGGCAAGTGATTAGGCAAAGCGAAAATTACTTGATACGAGTGGGGAAGTGAGAGCTGTATGTGTGAGGCTAGGCCTGTAAATTGAGCTGCGCCACTCAGCGAAGTGTTGGAAAGAGGCCTAATTTGTATCCACCAGCGTATCTAATGACCTGCTACTGCAGTCAATCGTGAAGCAAATGACTGAAGAATACACAACGGAGAAGTTATGAAAAGAGGGCTTAGGCATCGAAATGCTGTATTTCAGTTTTGGGAGTGATCCTGTGGTCGAAGACCACACCAGGAATGTACAGGTTCTGGTTTCGCAAGCGCAGCTCACGATGCCCAAAGTCGTTCCCATAGCATTCAATCCCTCGTGTGTATCCAACTGCATAGTATTTGGGCACAACTCTTCCTCACTCACCATAAAAAGTGACACTCGACTGCACCTCCAATCTCTTACACAATTTCTGACTCGTGTTTGCACCATGCAACTCATGACAAGGGCACCATGGTCATTGTTGTAGTATCATCCCACAACTGCTGCTGATGAGGCCGCCACTATGCCCGTTGTGACAATATCGCCTCCATCTCCTTCACCTTGAAGGCGTACACTTAATTGAATGAAACAAATGCTGTTGTAATGCATAAGGAGATGGGCACATCTCGAACTACGGAAATCAAGGCTTAGTGGGCTATTAGAGTGAGCCCCAATTTAGCTCAATTTTTAACATCCCTGGCAGTGCTTCAGAAATGGAACAATCTACTTAGGGTAGGGCACATCTGTAAAATGAGGCACGTTCTACTACTAACTACAACCCAACGTGAATGAGACTGGTTTTCACGAATGTGGAATGCAGCCCTCACAACAAGAATGTCTATGCTTCCGTCCCTACTTGAGGTTAATCTTGCAAGTAAGGCATTTGGATCGGTTGAGGTGTGGATTGTAGGGACGAAAACCGATGACATTGGTGAGGTAGATGGAGTGCATTTGTCAATTAGATGGAAGATAATGGCACAAAGCCGACTCATACGCCTTTAGAAGTGATGTCGCTACTGCAATCAATTAAGTAGCAGTACCTGACAATAAGCGTTGGAGCAGATTCAACTCCTTCGATAAAGCGCAAGATCAAGAAAGCTCACAGTAAATGCTTCTGATGGAATCTTGAAAGAGTTACTGGTAGGCTGCCACTGTTGTGTGGAAGGGCATGAGGAAGGGCTCACGAGGTGAGTGGAGAAGGGAGGGGCACAAGGGATCTAGAGATGTCTGAGGCAGTTTCATTGCATTGCACAATTAGCCCGCACTTGCTAACAACACTAGATGCACCTCCCAGCGTGTTTAACATATTAGGCTTTGCACTACGCTCGAGTTGACAATCAGGTAGGGGAATCTTAAGGCAATTACGGACCCTCGATTGTCCACGGAAATAAATTTCGATCAGGAGGTGCTTCAAACGCACCATATCACAAGGAGGGAGGTTTAATGAACAGTGAACTTCCTTCCAGTCTCGTAGAAGAGCTGGTGTATAACAACTAAGCTTCCACTTCAAACCGTTGGAGAGTGTTTGTGTTTACCACTTCTCCGTCCAGAGAGCTCAACCCACATTCTGTCTACTCAAGTCGACACCAAATGCCGTTTTGCTATGTAGCGAATGGAACTCAGTCTACCGGTAGAGCGCTCGACTAGTAATTGTGGAAACACCCTAACAAGGACAACAAAGGAGGTAGAACAGATGCCTTCGAACATCCGCGCATGCGTTAAACAAAATAGACTTTTACAAAAGAATGGTGTGTACATCAGCTCATGCGTGAATCAAACACGCATATCAAGGTGCTTGATCATCACACCACTTAATTCCTACCTGTGGTTCGTCGGCACATTGTCCAATGCATTATGCGCGGCGGCGCACGATGTCGCCACTTCTTGTCTGAGTGGATGGAATCTCCACTCCGACGACGAGAGGGGAAATCGTGAGATGGATTCGAATCTGACCCTTTTGATACATGCGTTGCCGTAGGGCGAACCCACGTCCAATCCAGAGAACAACGCATAGGCAGAGAACTTACTTGCAACAATTCCACTTTGGTGACAGTATGTGTAGATCGTGAAAGGATCGATATGGAAGTTGGAAGGGTCCAATCAATGCTCACCTCGACGTCGTCCACTGCCATCCTGCACAAATGCGCTGAGGTTGAGTATCCTCATGATCAATGCAATTAGCCTACAGATGACCGTTTTTGGTTTAGGAGAGATTAGTCAGCTCGCCTTGGTGTTCGAGGCGCAAGGGTTCCATGTGCAAATTGTTCCATAATTGGGCACTTCTGTCGTTACCAAATAATATCCTTGTAAATTAAGACGATCTGCAGTCGCCTCGATTATCACCAACAAAGTGGGATGGTATCACATCCTAATCGGCGGTTTACTGTCCAAATGTTATCAAACAAATCGTTGACGCTGTTGGTGTTGTTGATGCTGTTGCTGTCGTTGCGTTTCAGGTGTGTGCATAGTTATGCGTGACACTGCAGCTTCTCAAAGGCGTTGGCAGCTTTCTTGGCATAGGCTACCATATGAGTCATGCGTTCCACGAGAGAAATATGCAAGCGCTGCGTTAGTCTGGTCGCGTCACTACAGCACCTGCTCATCCCACACTGACTGTCTCACCGTGCTGACCTCTTTCAGTCAGACTAACTCGTGATCGCTGCTACTGATGATAGACTGCTTTCGTGTCTATTTTTAAAGCGACTACTAAATCTACGCAATCACCCTCCTGAGCTACCCCAAACGCAATCAAGTGCTCGCCTCAGGCGTCCAATCGAAACGATGCCGCTCACACTACCTGCTTGCACAAAATAGCGTTTGGTGTGCTATGCTGCATGCGTGCAGTCAACCTTGATAAATACAGCTAGTTGAACCGTGACAACTTCAATGCACTTATCCAGATACCAGTAGTGAACGTGGATGCAAACTGTTGACGAGTATTGTGCTTCCTCCATTCGGAAGAGACCTACCGATTCATCTATTCGAATATTTTAGCTTTTAGTGCAATGGACTCTGATTCACTGTTCTGTTCGAACCGACGTCATAATTTGCAAGTTACGAGTTAGTTCCACGGACAATCGAAATCCATGGCTATTATTAGGTTTCCAATCCCATTGCCCACTTGAATGCTCTACCACTAATGAGATGCTTAGTTTGTTGGAAGACGAGTTCAGTGTTGATAGCCAATGCACTTCAATAAAGGATGAGACAATGCATCCCATATTCTGCCTCCAGTTAGTGATCTCGTGTAGTCGGTGTCCACATGCACTGGCACAGAACCCCCTGCTCGACCAGGAGTCTGATTCATCCTCTTGTTCGTTACTTCGTTCGTGCGTCCGTTCGTTCGTTTGTTCGTTTGTTCGTTCTCGCCAGATAGAAAAGTCATGCTCCAATTTAAACGACATGTCGCTCTTTCCGCATGGTTTCAGCTTCACAAGAAAAGGACAATAGAGACTGACACAACTGAACAGATGCTTTGCTGACTAAATTTGCAGTCGGTTTTACAAACAAATGGTGTGTACATCAACACATACGTAAATCAAACACGCATATCAAGGTGCTTGATCATCACACCACTTAATTCCTACCTGTGGTTCGTCGGCACATTGTCCAATGCATTATGCGCGGCGGCGCACGATGTCGCCACTTCTTGTCTGAGTGGATGGAATCTCCACTCCGACGACGAGAGGGGAAATCGTGAGATGGATTCGAATCTGACCCTTTTGATACATGCGTTGCCGTAGGGCGAACCCACGTCCAATCCAGAGAACAACGCATGAGCAGAGAACTTACTTGTAACAATTCCACTTTGGTGACAGTATGTGTAGATCGTGAAAGGATCGATATGGAAGTTGGAAGGGTCCAATCAATGCTCACCTCGACGTCGTCCACTGCCATCCTGCACAAATGCGCTGAGGTCGAGTATCCTCATGACCAATGCAATTAGCCTACAGGTGACCGTTTTTGGTTTAGGAGAGATTAGACAGCTCGCCTTGGTGCTCGAGGCGCAGGGGTCGATGTGCAAATTGTTCCATAATTGGGCACTTCTGTCGTTACCAAATAATATCCTTGTAAATTAAGACGATCTACAGTCGCCTTGATTATCACCAACATAGGGTGATGTTATCACACCCTAATCAACCGCTTACTGTCCAAATGTCATCTAACAAATCGTTGATGTGTTTGTTGTCTTTGTTGTTGTTGTTGAGTTCTCGTCTTGAGCAACGCAACGATTAACTTACAGTCCTTTTACTCTAACTGCTTCTTAATACTACTTGTGCGTTATGGCATTGGCATTTAAAAGAAATCTTACCATACATGGGCAAATGTACTTAACATATTTTATCTTTTGTTTTTGCAGATGTATGCAGCAGTGTTTGTGAGTGATAGGTTACAAGACGATCCACACATTTAAGTATTCCAAACACGTTGATATTTGATGAGAGTGAATCTGAATAGCAGGCAATAGAGGTAAGATTGCAGTCACATGGAGACACGGAAAATGTTTCGTCCGTGTTGAGGTGCCATTCGGTATATGCCTTGGTGAGTTACCATGGGTTGCACTCGATCGTGCCCATTAGAGTGCATTGTGTTCAGGAAGAATGGACACCCTACTCCACTTCACAACATTCTACTTGGCAGTCTCTTCGCCCATGCACCGTGTGACTAAGTGCAGGCAATTGGGAACCCTTGTTGCAACATCATGCAAGAACCACCTTTAATCACTCCACCCTAAGGACATTAACTCTTTTCATTGTAATTACTATGATCTTAACACAACTAGATTGGCACGCCATAACATGGAATGTGAGGACTTGGTGGGTCAGTCAAGTATTCTCACAATGCAGCACAATCTTTCAACATCGTAGCTGTTGCCATTGACATGAACCAATCTCCTGATTGTGGAATGGTCACACACTGTGGATGAGCCGAACCCTTCTGATTGTGAGATGCACTTGGAGTTTGTGGTGTGTCTGCAATTATAAAATTCAAATGCAGTCACAATTGGTATTACAGTTAGGTTGCCTGCAATGAGGCGATTTTACCAAACGTGGCAGGCAACCACTTCAAAGTGTATGACTGTACCCCACTTCACGATGGTGTGAATGCACTGCTATGCTGCAATCACAGTATCGTGGACACACCTTGTGAAAACAGACAGTTTTTGCTACATAATTTGGCAATTTTGTTAATAAAAAGGATTTTTGCCATAAGAAATGACATCTGGCATTAGCCTCAAATGTCATTAACAAAGTGGAATGATATTACACACTAAACAAGCGTTTACAAACTAAATGTCATTAAACATGTCGTTGATGTTGTTGCTGATGTTGCAATAATTGCTATTCTTGAGAACTGTGCATAGTTCGATGCAATATTGAAACGCATTATTGGCGCTGGCAGCAATGATCGCGTAGGTTTTGAAATGAGTCGTGTGGTATACAGGCGAAATAAGAAAGTTATTGCTTCTTTAGTCAAGTCTAGCCGCTACAGCATCTGTTCATCACACTGTCTGTCTCAACGTGCTGACCCTTTTTAGCTAGACCAACTCGTGATTGCTGATGGTGATAATCTTGTCACTGTGCTGACACCTGAAGCGATGAGTGTATCTATGCAATTAAATGCTTTAGTAAACCTAACGCAATCAACCATCACGAGGACAGTGGCATCGCATATAAACGCATGCCGTCACCTCAATCTCTCAGTCAATTCGCCCCAATGATTTCTACACAGAGTGAGTTGCCAAGTAGTGTGCATCCGTGCATCTCGTGCTTTTGTGTGATGAGACTTGCTATTGCATTCCTCCTCCTCCTCCTTGCAGATGTCTTCGTGAAGGCCTGCTGCCTCACTGTCCTCTTATCTGCTGCAGCATGCTGGCGACCTACAAAAGTTGATCGAGCACAAGTCCTCGAGAAGCATATTCAAGTGCGCGAAACCGTGAAGCCCCCTGCAAGCAATATGAAAGCACTGGTATGTCCACAGTGGACTGATTGACACGATTAATGTGCACGATTCGTTGCACGCAACTTGCAGTCGACGCAAGGCGCGCCACATATGTTGGCATTATAGCTTCTCTTAAGAAGTTTGTTGTTTTTAACATTGCGTGCTATTTTTAATTAACTTAGAAGTATTCGAGGCATCTGGAAGACTTAGCTGCTGAATGGATCAATGGCAACGTCTCTGTACTTACAGTCACAAGCCAACAAAGGGATCAGCGTGAGATCGGAATGAATATTGCATTCACCACCAGTCCCCACCCAGTTCTCGCTCAGACCATTTGTCCTTGGGTCGCTGAAGCTAAGTATTACATCTTCTTTAACAACACATGCAGGCATAATTGTGACGAATATAGGCAGGTGAGTGTACCAGTGCGTTTGAACCACTTTATTGTCACTTTGCTGGTTTATCCTTCTCTCCTGTAATTGCCTGCTGCAATGGATACCGTATGCTTTTACAGATGATTTCGGCGTCCACAACTGAAGTGGGATGCAGCATGGGTCGGCGCGATGACGCTATGCCTGGATGGCCTAATCCACAATATATCACTGTCTGTCTATACAGACCTCGGTAAGTAGCATTTCTCCACTTTCATTTCTGCAAACGACTTTGTTCCACTGCCTGACCATCAATGTTCCCATAGTGGAAGGTTCCTAACAAAGAAGCCATACATTCGTGGACCCAGTTGCTCCAGATGTAGATGGCCAAAGCTATGTTACCGCAATCAGTGCGTGAGAAATCCACAAGCCAAGCATTTGTTTCCCATGGACCAGCTCTCTAAACCCAAAGACAAGTATGTGCCAAAATGCGTACCAGT
Source organism: Taenia multiceps (assembly GCA_001923025.3). Lineage (NCBI taxonomy): Eukaryota > Metazoa > Platyhelminthes > Cestoda > Cyclophyllidea > Taeniidae > Taenia > Taenia multiceps. The sequence goes on from CM010311.1 coordinate 3,922,200, forward strand.
CTAATCAGAGTCCACCGTCGCCAAAGTTAATTGTGGGTTGATCTCGACAAACACGCAGCATTTCCCCTCTCCCAAGTTCCACCATGCCTACACCGCATCCATAATTAATCCATTAATAAAGACATTGTTCGCTTCAGACCTCTTTGTTTTGGTATAGTAGCGCTGAGGAGGCCACAAAATTGGCTAATTTCCACGACTCATTATTCTGCCCGATAATATCCTATGGCCTTTGAGATAGAACAAGAAGTCACTTTAGATAAAATGTTGGCGTTTAATTTCAATGGAATGATGCCAGTTATGCTTGAATGCACAAATGCATAATCTTTGCAAACAGTGGTTTTTGTCCCATTTGCGGTGGCGTCACGTTTCATAGAGATAGCTTCCTTCAACCAGTCACCAGTACTCCTCCACACGCCAATTCAGGTTTCTACAAGATGATCAACTGCTGAAACGTTCCTGAGTTTTCGAAGCAGAACTCAAATGTGTACTGAGTGAGTCATGCGCCATCCCTCCAAGCCATCCATTGTGCCCACTTTTAAGCATGCATCAAAGCGGTGAATGCCTTTAATTTCCACTTATTGACTAACGTTCCCGTAAACGCGCTGAATTATTTGGCAAATCTTACCATGCACCGTCAGTTTCTATCAACACGCCGGATGTCCGATTAAGGAGAGGTATGCAGAGACGCTTGCAAATGACAGGCCACAAGACAAATCACGAAGTGCTAAGTGATCTGCGTTTGGTCGAGGCTCGGTGGGAATGCGCTCGAATGGCAGACATAGAAACAGGATTGCAGACACGTGCACATTTGCATGGTGTCTGCTCTCAGTCGGGATACCCTTCGGTGGGGCGATTGGCAGACCGGGTCATGTGCTTGTTATGTCATGGCGTATCATTTGTGGATGGTAAATATGCAAAGACTATTTAACGCACAAGTGTGAAAGTGTTGGTTGAGGTTAGACCGGATGAGAAAACTGATGAGCACAAACTCCCTCTTCCGATTGCTGTGGCACAAAAGTGGACAGTGTCAAGTACTCTACCGCGACAAAGGCTCTTCGACCCTCCCTACTGCAGAAAATGATGCAGCAGTTTGGATTGCTGCAATAGCCAAAGTTGTACAAGTCAAGTGGATCCTGCCTACGACGAGGCAGTTTTACCACGCGAGGCAAGCATCCACTTCATGATGGTGTAAATGCATGCTGCAACACGGGGCATGCAGATGTTACATGCACTCATTGTGGAAGTGTTGCAAGACATGTGGTTATGGACGTCGCTACGGCCACGAACGCAGTAGAGTGGACACCGTTCTACCAGGAACGGGCTGAAGTCTACGTGCACCATGATAAGGAGTGGCAGGAGCAGCTTGGAAAGTCTAATTTTAACAAGCCAGCACTTGTGACTGATTTGGTGTAAAAAGCGAGGACAGCCCTCTGTATCAGGTGTTCAAAATACCATAATCGCCACTGTGATACAGCTGTCGAAGTGGGCATTGATTGGACCCTTCCAACTTGCCCATCGATCCCCTCATGATGCACACTTACTGTCAACAAAGTGGAACTGTTACAAGTAAGTTCTCTGCTCATGCGTTGTTCTCTGGATTGGACGTGGGTTCGCCCTACGGCAACGCATGTATCAAAAGGGTCAGATTCGAATCCATCTCACGATTTCCCCTCTCGTCGTCGGAGTGGAGATTCCATCCACTCAGACAAGAAGTGGCGACATCGTGCGCCGCCGCGCATAATGCATTGGACAATGTGCCGACGAACCACAGGTAGGAATTAAGTGGTGTGATGATCAAGCACCTTGATATGCGTGTTTGATTTACGTATGTGTTGATGTACACACCATTTGTTTGTAAAACCGACTGCAAATTTAGTCAGCAAAGCATCTGTTCAGTTGTGTCAGTCTCTATTGTCCTTTTCTTGTGAAGCTGAAACCATGCGGAAAGAGCGACATGTCGTTTAAATTGGAGCATGACTTTTCTATCTGGCGAGAACGAACAAACGAACAAACGAACGAACGGACGCACGAACGAAGTAACGAACAAGGGGATGAATCAGACTCCTGGTCGAGCAGGGGGTTCTGTGCCAGTGCATGTGGACACCGACTACACGAGATCACTAACTGGAGGCAGAATATGGGATGCATTGTCTCATCCTTTATTGAAGTGCATTGGCTATCAACACTGAACTCGTCTTCCAACAAACTAAGCATCTCATTAGTGGTAGAGCATTCAAGTGGGCAATGGGATTGGAAACCTAATAATAGCCATGGATTTCGATTGTCCGTGGAACTAACTCGTAACTTGCAAATTATGACGTCGGTTCGAACAGAACAGTGAATCAGAGTCCATTGCACTAAAAGCTAAAATATTCGAATAGATGAATCGGTAGGTCTCTTCCGAATGGAGGAAGCACAATACTCGTCAACAGTTTGCATCCACGTTCACTACTGGTATCTGGATAAGTGCATTGAAGTTGTCACGGTTCAACTAGCTGTATTTATCAAGGTTGACTGCACGCATGCAGCATAGCACACCAAACGCTATTTTGTGCAAGCAGGTAGTGTGAGCGGCATCGTTTCGATTGGACGCCTGAGGCGAGCACTTGATTGCGTTTGGGGTAGCTCAGGAGGGTGATTGCGTAGATTTAGTAGTCGCTTTAAAAATAGACACGAAAGCAGTCTATCATCAGTAGCAGCGATCACGAGTTAGTCTGACTGAAAGAGGTCAGCACGGTGAGACAGTCAGTGTGGGATGAGCAGGTGCTGTAGTGACGCGACCAGACTAACGCAGCGCTTGCATATTTCTCTCGTGGAACGCATGACTCATATGGTAGCCTATGCCAAGAAAGCTGCCAACGCCTTTGAGAAGCTGCAGTGTCACGCATAACTATGCACACACCTGAAACGCAACGACAGCAACAGCATCAACAACACCAACAGCGTCAACGATTTGTTTGATAACATTTGGACAGTAAACCGCCGATTAGGATGTGATACCATCCCACTTTGTTGGTGATAATCGAGGCGACTGCAGATCGTCTTAATTTACAAGGATATTATTTGGTAACGACAGAAGTGCCCAATTATGGAACAATTTGCACATGGAACCCTTGCGCCTCGAACACCAAGGCGAGCTGACTAATCTCTCCTAAACCAAAAACGGTCATCTGTAGGCTAATTGCATTGATCATGAGGATACTCAACCTCAGCGCATTTGTGCAGGATGGCAGTGGACGACGTCGAGGTGAGCATTGATTGGACCCTTCCAACTTCCATATCGATCCTTTCACGATCTACACATACTGTCACCAAAGTGGAATTGTTACAAGTAAGTTCTCTGCTCATGCGTTGTTCTCTGGATTGGACGTGGGTTCGCCCTACGGCAACGCATGTATCAAAAGGGTCAGATTCGAATCCATCTCACGATTTCCCCTCTCGTCGTCGGAGTGGAGATTCCATCCACTCAGACAAGAAGTGGCGACATCGTGCGCCGCCGCGCATAATGCATTGGACAATGTGCCGACGAACCACAGGTAGGAATTAAGTGGTGTGATGATCAAGCACCTTGATATGCGTGTTTGATTTACGTATGTGTTGATGTACACACCATTTGTTTGTAAAACCGACTGCAAATTTAGTCAGCAAAGCATCTGTTCAGTTGTGTCAGTCTCTATTGTCCTTTTCTTGTGAAGCTGAAACCATGCGGAAAGAGCGACATGTCGTTTAAATTGGAGCATGACTTTTCTATCTGGCGAGAACGAACAAACGAACAAACGAACGAACGGACGCACGAACGAAGTAACGAACAAGAGGATGAATCAGACTCCTGGTCGAGCAGGGGGTTCTGTGCCAGTGCATGTGGACACCGACTACACGAGATCACTAACTGGAGGCAGAATATGGGATGCATTGTCTCATCCTTTATTGAAGTGCATTGGCTATCAACACTGAACTCGTCTTCCAACAAACTAAGCATCTCATTAGTGGTAGAGCATTCAAGTGGGCAATGGGATTGGAAACCTAATAATAGCCATGGATTTCGATTGTCCGTGGAACTAACTCGTAACTTGCAAATTATGACGTCGGTTCGAACAGAACAGTGAATCAGAGTCCATTGCACTAAAAGCTAAAATATTCGAATAGATGAATCGGTAGGTCTCTTCCGAATGGAGGAAGCACAATACTCGTCAACAGTTTGCATCCACGTTCACTACTGGTATCTGGATAAGTGCATTGAAGTTGTCACGGTTCAACTAGCTGTATTTATCAAGGTTGACTGCACGCATGCAGCATAGCACACCAAACGCTATTTTGTGCAAGCAGGTAGTGTGAGCGGCATCGTTTCGATTGGACGCCTGAGGCGAGCACTTGATTGCGTTTGGGGTAGCTCAGGAGGGTGATTGCGTAGATTTAGTAGTCGCTTTAAAAATAGACACGAAAGCAGTCTATCATCAGTAGCAGCGATCACGAGTTAGTCTGACTGAAAGAGGTCAGCACGGTGAGACAGTCAGTGTGGGATGAGCAGGTGCTGTAGTGACGCGACCAGACTAACGCAGCGCTTGCATATTTCTCTCGTGGAACGCATGACTCATATGGTAGCCTATGCCAAGAAAGCTGCCAACGCCTTTGAGAAGCTGCAGTGTCACGCATAACTATGCACACACCTGAAACGCAACGACAGCAACAGCATCAACAACACCAACAGCGTCAACGATTTGTTTGATAACATTTGGACAGTAAACCGCCGATTAGGATGTGATACCATCCCACTTTGTTGGTGATAATCGAGGCGACTGCAGATCGTCTTAATTTACAAGGATATTATTTGGTAACGACAGAAGTGCCCAATTATGGAACAATTTGCACATGGAACCCTTGCGCCTCGAACACCAAGGCGAGCTGACTAATCTCTCCTAAACCAAAAACGGTCATCTGTAGGCTAATTGCATTGATCATGAGGATACTCAACCTCAGCGCATTTGTGCAGGATGGCAGTGGACGACGTCGAGGTGAGCATTGATTGGACCCTTCCAACTTCCATATCGATCCTTTCACGATCTACACATACTGTCACCAAAGTGGAATTGTTGCAAGTAAGTTCTCTGCCTATGCGTTGTTCTCTGGATTGGACGTGGGTTCGCCCTACGGCAACGCATGTATCAAAAGGGTCAGATTCGAATCCATCTCACGATTTCCCCTCTCGTCGTCGGAGTGGAGATTCCATCCACTCAGACAAGAAGTGGCGACATCGTGCGCCGCCGCGCATAATGCATTGGACAATGTGCCGACGAACCACAGGTAGGAATTAAGTGGTGTGATGATCAAGCACCTTGATATGCGTGTTTGATTCACGCATGAGCTGATGTACACACCATTCTTTTGTAAAAGTCTATTTTGTTTAACGCATGCGCGGATGTTCGAAGGCATCTGTTCTACCTCCTTTGTTGTCCTTGTTAGGGTGTTTCCACAATTACTAGTCGAGCGCTCTACCGGTAGACTGAGTTCCATTCGCTACATAGCAAAACGGCATTTGGTGTCGACTTGAGTAGACAGAATGTGGGTTGAGCTCTCTGGACGGAGAAGTGGTAAACACAAACACTCTCCAACGGTTTGAAGTGGAAGCTTAGTTGTTATACACCAGCTCTTCTACGAGACTGGAAGGAAGTTCACTGTTCATTAAACCTCCCTCCTTGTGATATGGTGCGTTTGAAGCACCTCCTGATCGAAATTTATTTCCGTGGACAATCGAGGGTCCGTAATTGCCTTAAGATTCCCCTACCTGATTGTCAACTCGAGCGTAGTGCAAAGCCTAATATGTTAAACACGCTGGGAGGTGCATCTAGTGTTGTTAGCAAGTGCGGGCTAATTGTGCAATGCAATGAAACTGCCTCAGACATCTCTAGATCCCTTGTGCCCCTCCCTTCTCCACTCACCTCGTGAGCCCTTCCTCATGCCCTTCCACACAACAGTGGCAGCCTACCAGTAACTCTTTCAAGATTCCATCAGAAGCATTTACTGTGAGCTTTCTTGATCTTGCGCTTTATCGAAGGAGTTGAATCTGCTCCAACGCTTATTGTCAGGTACTGCTACTTAATTGATTGCAGTAGCGACATCACTTCTAAAGGCGTATGAGTCGGCTTTGTGCCATTATCTTCCATCTAATTGACAAATGCACTCCATCTACCTCACCAATGTCATCGGTTTTCGTCCCTACAATCCACACCTCAACCGATCCAAATGCCTTACTTGCAAGATTAACCTCAAGTAGGGACGGAAGCATAGACATTCTTGTTGTGAGGGCTGCATTCCACATTCGTGAAAACCAGTCTCATTCACGTTGGGTTGTAGTTAGTAGTAGAACGTGCCTCATTTTACAGATGTGCCCTACCCTAAGTAGATTGTTCCATTTCTGAAGCACTGCCAGGGATGTTAAAAATTGAGCTAAATTGGGGCTCACTCTAATAGCCCACTAAGCCTTGATTTCCGTAGTTCGAGATGTGCCCATCTCCTTATGCATTACAACAGCATTTGTTTCATTCAATTAAGTGTACGCCTTCAAGGTGAAGGAGATGGAGGCGATATTGTCACAACGGGCATAGTGGCGGCCTCATCAGCAGCAGTTGTGGGATGATACTACAACAATGACCATGGTGCCCTTGTCATGAGTTGCATGGTGCAAACACGAGTCAGAAATTGTGTAAGAGATTGGAGGTGCAGTCGAGTGTCACTTTTTATGGTGAGTGAGGAAGAGTTGTGCCCAAATACTATGCAGTTGGATACACACGAGGGATTGAATGCTATGGGAACGACTTTGGGCATCGTGAGCTGCGCTTGCGAAACCAGAACCTGTACATTCCTGGTGTGGTCTTCGACCACAGGATCACTCCCAAAACTGAAATACAGCATTTCGATGCCTAAGCCCTCTTTTCATAACTTCTCCGTTGTGTATTCTTCAGTCATTTGCTTCACGATTGACTGCAGTAGCAGGTCATTAGATACGCTGGTGGATACAAATTAGGCCTCTTTCCAACACTTCGCTGAGTGGCGCAGCTCAATTTACAGGCCTAGCCTCACACATACAGCTCTCACTTCCCCACTCGTATCAAGTAATTTTCGCTTTGCCTAATCACTTGCCTATAAATCAGTCATGAATGAGGTGTGTGGAATAGGTAATGACATGAATTAGTAGTTGTCCAAAGCTTTGTAGTGAGTGTGAGAGCGTGGAAGATAACGATCAGAATGATCCGCTCTCCACTGGTCGCCTTGCGCACCTCCTCGTCGAGACTGCAGCCTCTCGTGGGTTGTGCACACCAGTCGGTATTGCCTCTAATACTCAACTCCTTTGTGCCAAGTGAGCAGCAATGTCGACAGAAGAAGAAATGAACCATCAGACAATGTTACACTTCCTTCTCTTTCTCCCTCTCCTCCATGCTCTGCTATCGATGTTTGCTTGGTTGTAGCTGAGCTGCCTCCTCTCCTTGGGGCACACCTGTATCGAATAATGTCGCGTTTATGTAAACAGTCTAATTTAGTGATGTTGTTTGGGTGCTACGATTGGGGTGTATTTGGAGTGGCTGGTTCATGAGACTGTCAAGATTTCCTACAAGGAAATGAACCCACGCAATCGCCACTCATCAGAAAGCAATTTGCTCTTGCATTTTTGAGGTACCTCAAGCTTCGTTACTCTACTATGCAAATACATCAGTCTTGCAAACACGAATAATGCATCGCATATTGCTGTGGTATGGTTGGTGTTGACAGGGCATGGACAATGGCGGCTGACACCGCAGAGTCGTTAGTCCCTCGCTCTGCTGGTTTCCTCATCCAAGATTTCAGGGCATGCAATACAAGTGTCTGGTGAGTGAGCAAGATGTGGGAGCATAGCAATCGCTCAGCTATTTCTCCAAATGGAAAGTATCTTAAGGCGACCATTCGTGAGGCGTCACTATGCACACGGATAGTGGTTAGGTTTGTTTAAACCACCCATAGCTATGATCCACAGCTGCACTTGTTGGCCACCTCCCATCACACGATCTTCCAACTCTACCCTAATGACGCGCAAACTTCCTGACAGTGTGCGACACTGCCACGAGCTCATGCGGATCGGGTGTTGGGATTTATCCGCGTGTCCATGTAAGCACCTCTCCAATAACTAAAGTAGCAAACCCCATAAAAGATAGGATTATTGCAGTAGAAAGCGTTTGTGAATTGGGCTGCATTGAGCCCGTTGGATGGTTTGGCAGCAGTCATCGAGATTGAGCTAAACGGCCATTTCAATGCCACGATATGATTACCGTGACATTCGAATGCTGCGCAATTTGCGTTGCCAGGTGGGCACAGGAGCATTAAATGCGGAATCTGCTACAGTTCATGCGGGTGCGCATCGGGAAGAGCAAATATGGAGAAGCACCACTCACAAATCGTTCTGAAACGTCAGCATGGACAAGTGACATCAGAGGCAAGACGCAAAGAAACCATATCACTTTATCCAAATGAAAGGAAGCTATGTGTCATTGGTGCAGTGCTAGGCGTTCGCAAACAATGACAGATGAATGGTGGTGAGATGTGGAATGGAAACAGCAGTTGGAAGGTTAGTTAAGCCAGCCTCTGTTGGAGGTTGAACGGCTGCCATGTTGGGTGTGTGTGTGTGGAATGAGAGTATTGCTTAATGAGCTTTCTCAAACAAAGCGATAAGCCAAAATCACAGCAAACAGGACGACGTCTTCTCCGGCCCGAGTGATGGGGGCAGTTGACATCGCAGCCTCTGCATGGTCTCCTCCTTTGGAGCACAGGTTGTTCACGCACGCAGTTCCAGGTGGGCACTCACTGCAACTGGCACCACTTGTGTACGGTTTCGCACCTATGTAGTTGCCCCTGCAGCAAATGCATCAAGGTTATTTGCAAGCCAACCATTCTCGCCAAATAAGACACTGCACTATCGCACTCACGGTGGTTTGTATTGACACGCCAAGAGGAAAATCGGCTTTGGCCAATCCGGTTTCATGCTATCACACCGTTCAACTGCGCACCCAACCTCCTCAGACGCCGCCCACACCATCTGCATTCGACAGTGAAGAGTTTATAGCCTGTGAGTGGCTCAGGTGGATGGTGTGTAGAGCACAGGGCAGTGGGACGCAACTACAAGTAAACCCCCAAACACTGGGCAAACCTGCTTTATTAGCTCACCTGGGTGTAGTGACCACAGACTTTACCGGGTGCGCATGTGTTCGTATCGTAGGTGTAATCGTGAACCTCTTCCCACCACCCGGTCGCCATTCTCACCAAATTGCGACCTGAACCTCCTGACAGTGCAAGGTTCTGTCCACAATTGCCATACTGCGGATATTTGGCCACATCTGGGTGTTCGTAGATGCACTTCGCTACCCACTCAGCTGCCAGCTTTTCCAACTCCTTGCTGTACACCTTCAAGAACACACTGCAGGATTAGCACCAGCCCCGACCAAAGCTGACTCAATGTGCCTCAAGCACTTCACCGTGGATTGATGGGGAGGAGGACACTGTTAGAGGTGGAGTGTTGGCACAAATGAGGAACGCACCATTTGTAGCATGTTGGTGGAGGGGGGTTTTACGGCGGCTCGTTTGTTATTGTGCAAATGAAGGAGAGCCTTGCGCTCCTGCTCCGTTAGGGGTTCGGAGGCCACGAGTGTTGCCAGCACCAAGGCACAAATAAATCTGGACATTTGTCTAAAATGGAAAGTGAGGGTGAGGAATCAGTTTAATTCACATGGACAAGGATGACGAACTGGCAACCACACAGCAAGTGCTTTGGGATATGTGACACACAGAATGTGTTGTGGGCCATTGGCTTGAGGCACTGTTGTGAGGTCTGCGCACTCAATTGGCGAAATGATTCTAGGGCAAGGACTTGTATCAATTCGAGTAGAACACTTTGGTCAAATGATTGCGACGTTCTCAGAAATGCTTTGCGCACCCTCAGGCCATCAAATGTCACCTGGATCTTAGCTTGGCAATCCTAGCCATGCTACTAGTGTACGATTGTGCTTCCTAGAGGCGTCTCAATTTTGAGACCTCAATTTCTTGGACTGCCTTGCTAGGATGAAGCGTGAAACCTGTGCCCACGATGCGAGTGGTCCACAAATCAATTACGAGTAAGTTATTGTTACCTTAGTCAGAAATGCGCCTCTAAATCGAGCGAGCTACACTTGCAGCAGTTCCTTGATTTGATTTCTGGACGGTTTAAAAACAATCAATAAAGGTGGGCCATTTGAAGTGGGCCAACTTAAAGTGCAACTCGGATGCAGACTTGTGACCCAAGAGAGCTATGCGAAGGGCTGACGCCAGCAACTCAAAGAAAAGGTCGCAACATCAGTAAGCTGGAGCAGCCTAGAATGTGTTGAGCATTCCTAATGTGTGCGTATTTAGTGACGCAAATTTTGGAGGTGGTGAAACTGCCGCTGTTTTGCAGGAAACGATAGAGGTCATGACACTAGTACAGGAGACCATGCTGTCCAGCGAATGCTCCAAAGCCTAGTCTTGGGTGTCCACAAAACCACAATGAAGATCTACGCGAGTAATTAATTTACTAGAAGGCTCTTCTCACACTTCGAGCATCGTTACCGTCACTCCTGTCGGTTAATATTCAGGGTGGGCATAAAAACATCCACCAACAATCCATGCCAGTTGCTAGATTTGTGTGCTACTGGGAAGATATTTTAATGCAACGCCGCATATTTTCCTCTCCAAATCTACTGAAATATAGAGCCTTGACCTACTTGGGAAGTGCGTTTTGGGAAGAGGAGAGCATTGGTTACCTCTGCCTCAGCGGAGAGCATGGTAGAGTGGTAAGGGAGGCGCCGAGTGTTTACTTAATTAAAGTAACGTGTTTGACATGGAAGTGGGAGGAGTTGTCATCTATAATCTGGTTTGCTTTCCACCGCATCTAATGCAGCATCTAGCGCCTTCCTTGACGCCAAAATACAAAGAATAAAGCGCAGTGCAAAAGCAGAAAAGAATTGAATCTTCCGGTATGGTCCAGAGGCCGTTTCCTTCTGTAGAAATGTAAAGTCGGGGTATTATATTATTTTATTCTCACGCAACCAGTTAATTTTAACTCACCCCCTTCCTAGCTGACGTGTAAGGCAGGGCGAAATGGAGATTTTGTGATTGTGTGGCTCAATGGGTTGGTTGGTTACCTTCAGAGCTTTTCTAGAAAATGGATTTCTTCGCGTAGACAATTGCATGTGGAGAAAACACCGCAACTTTCGGTGATTGATTGAGAGGGCGCTTTTGATGCCAGAGGTGGAAAAGAAATCCAGTGTTCCGATTATTCGAGTACTTGCACTGTGTTGCGGCTTACATTGCCATTTGTCAACCGATATCCTCGACCCTTCAGAGTCTCTAAACGAAGGTAGAATTTCGAAGTAGAGAACTTAGTGCATCAAAGTTTCAGCAAAGTGCACATACCCCTCCCCATGTCTCCTTCAAATTAAAATATGTTTCCTCTTCCTTGAGGACTGCAAACGCTTCTGTGGATGAGACTTCATTTCGCCATCTACTTTTTCACTTTTAGTAGAGTGTTGTAAGATTCACATGCCTTCTGGGGATTGATGCAGACATCATAGTGCTTTGATATTGGGATGCCAACGTTTGCATTGCAGGCGACTCGAAACTTGTCATTTTGAAGAGATAGCCTGTTCAAGCACCATTCAGTTGCAGAGTCGAAGGTGTTTTCTTTCTAGCTGAGGTGAGACTTACACATCGGACCCTGCCACAGTCATCTGGGAGCGGGGAAGAAGGCCCTTCTGCAGGAACCTCTTCTGTCATGCAACCACGGAGTAAATTTGACTAGCTGGCTGCATGGGTCGGGTGCAGCACATTCCCCATCAGCTACAACGTTAATCAGTGGAATCAGTGGACTTTAGCGATTGTAGGTCGTAAGATGGTTAGGGTGAGTCCAGTTATTGCATTGTTCATGCCATGTCGAGTCGGCAAACAGTGCCAGTACTGCTCCTTCTTAAAGTGTAGTTAAGTTCTGTTGGCATCAAATCACTTGGAAGCATATCTCTGTGATAGGGAACCTACCGGTAATTGTCGATTGCCGTGCCACGACAGTGATTACTCTAGGAAACCCTCCTCAGTGGAATGTCTAGTGGGTGAGGGTAATGTTGCAGCTCTCGTTCCAATCTAAGCCCTCTGAACAAACACCTGGCTCAGTTAGAGGAATGACCTAGACTGTGGTACTGTTTAGTGGAGAACAAAAGTTGTGGCTTCTAACAGACAAAATCATGCAGTGCAAACCAAGTGTATCCCGTTCTAAGCTCGCAGTGACTACTGAAATCAGTTTTCTCGCATTTAGAAGAAACCTACTAAGTAGTGTGATGAGTAAATATTATCATGAATTTGGGCAAATTCTAAAATGTTAAAATGCCTGATTATCAGCACGGAGGGAGCAATGGGAAGCCCTCACACGGATCTGAGCATTATGACGCAGAAATGAGATGCTTCGATCATTTCTTTGTACATTGGTTTGGGGTTTGTCAAGCATTACAGTGCTGCATTTTGGTATCTCTGGGCCATGCTGATTCCTCCTGTTCGCTGGCAAGGCATTCCCTTCTCCAGTATTTCGCCTTCTTTTAACTTCAGAGACAGTTCGGTGGATTGCACGAGACAAGACGAGAGGAGAATCTCATGCTTTTGAACAGATAGAAAAATTGTAATACGAAGTGCTCAACACCTACGCGACGATTGAAGTGCATGGGCTGCAAATGGGAGAATGGGAAAATCATTGATGGTCCCTATCAGGAGGATTGCAGATGACAACTACCTTTGGCAACTCCTCCTGTTTCCTGTCCTGCGGAATCGATGGTAGACGTACACTTTCTAGAAAAGTTCCCTTACGGAGCTGTTTGTGGTTCCTGTATAGAGATGTTTATTAAGTGAATGCACGATACTCCCTCCACCTCTCTGCCACGTGTCAGCAACTGGGACAGATATACCGCTGGGCAGCATCGAAGTGAGAGGAGAGTGGAAGGATGAACAGACGCGCAAACTTGTCTCCACGAAGCTATATGAAACTGTGGCCTTTGTCGAACGACTGCTTCCTGGTCACTGTTCCAACTACTGCCAGGGGAATTCTGTGATAGCCTGCACATTCCCTCCGACTCCAACACACTTCTTGAAGGGGACGAAACCGCAGTTCTGGAAGAACTGACATGGAGGATTGGTGACGCTGGAGTCAAACATCCCTTCACGTGATTGGTGGGTGTTTTTCTTTCATCATCGATTATATTGTGATGGCGTTGAGGATGGCGACTTTAAATGCCTTTATTACTTGTGTAAACGCTTCTTTGTGGTATCGCAGCCACCAAAGGCCCCACGACTGACTGATGCTCTTGCTGCTGCTGCACAGTATCACCTCCAAACCAGGTCAGTAGTTCCAGGTCCTTCTGTAAGTCTCAGCATCGCGTGTTGGCTGGAGCGGGTGGAGAACTTTATTCTAAAGCACAGCCACCCAAATTCCCAATCCTAAATTACAAGCCTCGACTTGACGGAAGAGGTGGGTATATCGAGAAGGTGAAGGTCGGTTACGATCCCTGTCAGAAAGCTTGAACTTAGCGTCTACCTTCGGTGACTGCCCCAGTACCGTATTCTGTAGTGTGAATGTGAACCATCCTGAATAGCTCGCAACGGAGTTGTCTGCGGTGCTTGTATGAGGATGCAAATGGCACGAACACGCGATACCTCCTCCACCTCTACTAGCCGGCTAGAATCCACACCAATGTATGGCCGGGCTGCACTGAGGTGAGAACAGACGAAAAATTTGATCGCTACGACCCCATTTTATGGTCTGCACACTCCCTCTTGCCTTGACGTGATACTCAAACAGGCCGAAGTCCAGATTCAGCAGAATAACCAGAAGACACCAGTGCTTTGTGGTCAGATGTCTCCTCAGGCGCACGCAAATTCGATGACTTGTGGAACCGGTTAGTGGGTTGATCTTGTGCGAGCATTGACTACGGTGTGCTAGTCGACAAGGAAGGCAGAATAGGGGAAGCGACGAGGACGAAGCCCAAATGACGAGAGGTGCTATGTAACGCCTAGCACTTTGCTTAACATTGTATTTCGTTTTTGGAGACGGTCCAGACTCCAAGATTTTACACCTGCCGGGTGGTCTGACCCCCAAACAATGTCAGCTGCTTCTCATCCCTTCTGTGCGTCCTTAGTAAGCATTCTACACTCGTACTTACTTTCATCTTCAAGGAAGCCTCCAGTTGAGTGCACAGACATTCAGCATGATAGGAGATATATTTCTGACGTAGAGAGGCGTTATGAACTTTGGCATGATGTGACGGTACTTGAGTTCGTCGTTGCTTCGGTGTAGCACGGACAGTACAATGCTTGTGAACCCTGATCGACCGACGGCTGGGGTAACCCAATCTCCAACTGTCCTGGCCTATTTACCGAGACACTGGTTCGGCGGGCGTCACTGTCATTCTGGCACAAGAAGACCTCAGCATGGTACTGGAGACGAGGTATTTACAATTCCAAAAGCTTTTCCATTTACATCTTGGAATTTGGCATTCCAGACTCGGCTTTGATTGGTCGCTGTTAGGCTAAACCCACTTTACGTGCAACATCACCTTCACTAGATTTCAAAGACGTTCTAAAGTTGTAAATGTAAAAGAGGTGCAAACATGTCTTTAATCACAGGGAGGGGGAAGAAAAGATCCTTCTCATTTGTGCCCAGTTGTAACTGCAAGTGACCAAGATTTCGCCAGGTCCTGTAAGGGCATTACTTAGATTGTACCCCTTCGTACTCCTACGTAGGAGTACGCATCAAAGAATATTCCTTTTTGATTAAATTGGATAGTAAAAAGTACGCTGCAGCCTAGCATTGTAGCAAAGGCGATTATTACTACCAGTACCCGGGACTTTTTCGATCTCCTATGGCATGCTTGAGAAGCGTTTTCCACCCTCACAAGCCATCCTTACAGTCGCTGGTCCCAGCAAACTTAAATTTGAGTGTTCAATCAGAAATAGCTTACGTAGTCGACCAAAAAAGTGGTATCCCCGGCTTTTATGCTAACCTCATTACTGGGCACATTAGAATGCATCTCTTCCAGTTCTCACAACAAAGAAATTGACATTTGAGCTTGAAAATTTCCTACTACGTGATACTCCAAGTCCATGCAAAGGAGCTATCTTGCTAATCATCAAAGCAAGCATGGAATTACGGTAATACTCACCTAGCCTCATGCAAGCGATACTGGGATGCTTGGCATGAACGATCGATGTTCACAATGCCAATTAAATGAATTTACCGCCTGTTCATAAAGACATCATTGCCACTCCATGAGAGAAGCTATGATGGTACCAGCTGGTTGCAATCGACTGGAATGAGATGCGACAGGAGGGTGCATCATCGGCCCACGCAACGCAGGCCAAGTGCGTCAAAAACACCCACCAGGCAGCTGAAAAACGACGATATTGCTCGAACCAGGGAAAAAACTACACTATTTTATAGGTCCATGGGCCTCGTGTCGCGTCTATCCATGTCCTCGAACATATTGTCCCCGCCACCAGCACCTATTTTTGGCGGCCTACGTTATCAAGAGTAACTAAAGCAGCCGAAACCATCTTTATCCCAAAAAATAGAAGAAAAAATGCAAATTAGCATTGATAACAAACAGCCCAGTTATATAATTGACAAGTTTTTTAACTAAAAGCTACTGCCGGCTGCAGAAGCTTCCTTCTTTTGCTTCTTCTTCTCCGTCTCCTCTTCGCGCTCGCGTTCAATCGCCTTCACGTACGCCTCAATCTCCTCCGATGTAAGCATCTATTTAGGAGACAAAGCATAAATCGGGTCGCTGGACAATCATTCACTTATTATAGCATTATATCACGACTTTCACAGCATTCATCGTTGCTTATGCGATTCTGAACATTCAACGCCCCAATCATGAAAATACCTCTAGGCTCTTAAAATTATCAACATCGATACAAGTAATTATGACATCACACACGAAGTCATTTCGATGTCTGAAGCAAATAAGAAACCTCGGCTTTTACAAAAAGAAACCAACGTAAAGAACTGACTTATGGCAAATTGTTTGGTGAATTCACAGAATTTCACGAAGTCAGTAGAAATCATACCTATGAAGATTAAATTATTCACAAACAAACATTCCCGAAACCGTTTCTGAAATCCAAGGCTTCCACTGTAATAACCTTACTTCCAGCGTTGCATAAAGTGCATCAATTCTTACAATGTCCATTCAGAGTTGTCTTAGTGTTTACTCCTCTTTTATTCTAGAAAAATCATGAATTAAGAATACTGGAAAAGTAACTGTGACTTGAAACGGCTAAATGCGCTTTTATTATGTCAACAAATACTGAACTTCCCTGTCACTAAACATTTCTAAGCAATAAGTTTACTTAGTGACCAGGTTTATTGTCCTCTTAAATAAAATGCAATAATGAGTAAAGCACATCACTCAATTAATAAACTTTTGGTGAGATGAGAGATAAGACATTCGGTTCTGACGCCCGTCACAAATGCTATGCTCTGGTAAGTAGCAGCACTGAAGAAATGAGCGAAATGCACACAAAACGAACACCAAATGCCTTCCTGCCACTTTGATGCCCATGAACTAAAAAACGCATGTATACGAATTGAATATGGAATAGCGCATTACTTTTATTTACCACACGATGGGTTAGTGACAATGACGATGTACCCTATAGGAAGTTATAAGTCACCGATAAAGTCGGTAAATAGAATGCTAGTTGTATCTTGAAATACAAAATAAAGACAATTCGAATGTGCCTGAGGTTTAATGGCAGCATCACTTATAGATTGGTTGTTATAAATTCAGAATAACATTGAAATTTAAACTTGACCTTCAGAACAAGAAAAACACAGTCAAGGCATGAAACCGAGATGGGAAACCAGAAAATAAATCTGAGTCAGTACACTCTGAACAAAAAAAATAGTACGTATTTGTGAAAACTTCTAAGTTAAATAGAAATCTCATAATAGTTATGGGGATTTTTGTAACAGAACTGTAACATCAAGTCACAAGTAAAGCTCCGAGTTACGCATTATGGACTACATAGACATGAATTCCGGAAAGGCACGATCATGATCACTGAAATTCGCATGTCTTACGACCTAAGCAAGTATAAAAACAAGTAAACCAAACCACCTTCCATTCTGCAATGGGTTCCCCAGGTTTGCAATCGGATCTTCGTTTCATTACACCCAATTCCATATGCTTTGCACCGGTCTGTACAACTTCAAATAGCGCCTTAACGGCCAGTTTGATGGTGCCCTCTTGTGTAGTGACGGCAGCCTCTGAGTAATTTTTCTCCAAAAATTCACGCGCAGCCTTCGAATTCTTGCCAATTGCATTGGCCTACAACCCACAGAGTCATTAATAAACATAATTTTACCAGCCATTCGAAATGAGTTCCCGAAGGATCAGTCTGGTAAAGATGAGTAGAACCATCCTGATTTATGCCACACAAGAGTGTGGACACTCCAAATGGTCTACGACCATTGCTTTGAGTGTACTTCTGCTTCAGTTGGGCCATATGTCGAGCAATGTATTCCACAGAGACCGGATCTTCGACGGTTAAACGGTAGCTCTTGCACTCAATTCGCATTCTGTCAATAAGGATCCTTGCGTCAGCAGTGAGTCCTGCAAAAGCAACCGCAATATGTTCGTCGAGAAGGGAGATTTTGTGCACGGTCCTGTCGTTTTGGAGTTTAGTTGTGGCCTTCTTCTCCACACAAAGCACAACACAATCCGCCCCTTTTACACCAACCTAAGAAATCACCTTGACCCAACAAAACTTACGGCAGTGGACCCCTTTTTGACTGCCTCTTGAGCATATTCAACTTGGAACAAATGTCCGTCAGGGGAAAAAACAGTAATCGCCCTATCATACTTCGCGGTCATGATTAATACACAAGGTGCCCGAGAGACGCGCGCAGATTAGAGGGCATTCAAAGGTATTTCAGCCAATAATCACCAGCAGTCGTTTTAAGACTATGACTACATCAATTTTTTTGTTTATAACCGAAAACAAGTAAAACTAGCGCTCATTTACTATGTTTTTATTAGTCATTCTTGTTCCAAAAAGGTTTTCGAATTCTGCTTTGATATGACAAAAACCAAGGCGAAAAGTAGTAAAAATATAAGAACAAAAGCAACGCTGGAAAAAAATACGGTAGCTCGGTTATTTGCATAAGTAAGTGTACAATTCACAATTCTTACATGAATTTGGGAGAGCGACGAGGACGACGATCAATAGGAGGGGGTGTTGTGTAATACATTCTTTGTTTGTTTATATATATATAACGGCTTATGCCGCAACAAAATGCTTGTTAAAAACATCCGAAGCAACATAAGAAAGTTAAACTAGGGTTGAATTTCGGTTTGTAGTTGTAGCATCTCAAGAAGTCCTTAAGGAAAAATAGGGGCATGATGATGAACAGGATATATGTAGCGTTCCGAGACTTCACTTAAGGTAATGGAAAGCATAGTTGCAGCGTCACGAAACTCCCTTTAAGGTAAAAGAAAGCATAGTGCTGGGAGTAGAATACATGTATTCTGGAAACAGAGGGCTTGGGGGGCTGTTGGCACGGCCCAAAGGCCGACCAACCGGCTCAGTACAATATGGCTACCCAAATCACCGAAACCGGCAGTTCAACCAAACAAAGCATTACACAGCCCCTCTCTTCTTTCGAACGTCGTCCCCGACGCTCCCCTCCGTCAGCCTCCCGTCTCAGCCGTATCAGCCATCACAACGTAATCAGTGCTGCGAGAAGCACTCACGAGCTAACCGTCCAAGTCGTCGAGATTCGAACGCATATGTTCCTGTAGTGCCATCAACTCCGCGTAGCACTCAGTACAGCAAATGCGCGCTCCTTGGCCCTCCTCTCTCACGACAATGTGATCCAATGGAAGATGGAGGTACGAATCCAAGTTTTCGAAATGGGTCGAGACACACACAACACATATTGCAACTCCAGACTTAATTGATACCGTAGAAGAAACGCAAAGGCATCGTAGAAACCTGAGCAAATGTGGTGGTCGGGCCTCATAGGAACAAAATGCATGCGATCCAAGTGTGCAAACCATAAAACAATGCTATCCAATGGCATCCTGCACATTCTACATCTGAGAGCAGGAGAGAGAGCTTACGGAGGGTGCTTGACCACAACGTCT
The DNA here is from genome assembly GCA_001923025.3 of Taenia multiceps. Taxonomy (NCBI): domain Eukaryota; kingdom Metazoa; phylum Platyhelminthes; class Cestoda; order Cyclophyllidea; family Taeniidae; genus Taenia; species Taenia multiceps. The sequence continues at coordinate 3,941,417 of CM010311.1, forward strand.
CAGGTCTCTCCCCGCAGTTCCACTAGACTAGGAGTTCACGGCTAGTGTCGCTTCAGTTGTTAATAGCTTCCCTGTCGAACACGAGGGCGAGGGAGATGCCGAAGCTGGACGTCGATCTCGGCCCTTCTGTTACGAGATACCAGAGGTTCTCCCATCCATAGCACATGCACTTCTTTCACACCGCCGCAATTTGCCACTAGCGGTATAGACCAGGATAGAATTCCATCAAAGTCGAGTTTGCTTTCCGCTGCCACCAATGTAGCGTCCCGAGACTCCCTTTAAGGTAAGAGAAGGCATAGTACTGGGGGTAGAATACATGTATTCTGGAAACAGAGGGCTTGGGGGCTGTTGGCACGGCCCAGAGGCCGACCAACCAGCTGGTACAATATGGCCACCCAAGTGACCGAAACCGGCAGTTCGAACAAACAAAGTATTAAAATATATATTCAGCAAAAAGAAAGGGATCTGATTTGCCGAGCTAATGCCCAGAGGCCAACTCACACGGCAAAAGCAATATGTCCACCAAGTAAACGCAGCCGAACCAGGCACTAAAAAACGATGTAGTACGATTGTAATACGGCAGAAATTGTAATACTTTGTTTGTTCAAACAGCTCCCAAGCCCTTTGTTTCCAGAACATATATTCTGCCTTAGTAATATACCTTCTTTTACCTTAAGGAAGTCTCGGGATGCTACATTGGTGGCAGTGAAAAACGGATCCGACTTTGATGGATTTCTATCCTGTTCTCTACCACTTTTGACAAACCTGGGCGGTGTGAAAGAAGTGCATGTGCCACGGTTGGAAGAACCTCTGACATTCCATAACAGAAAGGCTGGTTGACGTTCTTCTTCGGCATCTACCTCGTTCCCGTGTTGTGCAAGGAAGCTATTAACGACTGAAGTGATACTAAGCCGTGAACTCCAAGTCCAGTGAAACTGGCAGGAGAGATTAGCGACGTCGTGGTCAAGCTTTTTTCTTAAGCTCTCTCTCCTGCTCTTAAGCAACTCGCCTATCTTCGCCAAAATGTGTATGAACAGGCGTAAAATGTGCAGGACGCCATTCGACAGCATCGTTTTATGCTTTGCACACTTAAATCGCGTGCACCTTTTCCCTATGAGGCCCGATTGACCCATTTGCTCAGGGCTCTACGATACCCTCGCGTTTCTACTGCGATACCGATAAAGCCTGAAATCACAGTATGCGTTGTGTGTCTCGGCCCATTCAAAAACTTGGATTCGTACACCCATCTTTCACTGGACCACATTATCGAGGAAGAGGAAGACTAAGAAATGCGTATTTGCTACACCGAGTGCAACGCAGAATTGTTGGCACTACACGAACACATGCCCTCGAATCCCGATGATTGGGACGGTTAGCTCATGGGTGCTTCTCGTAGCACTGATTATGTTTTGATGGCTGACACAAGGAACTGACCAAGGGGGACGTTGGGGACGACTCTCGAAAGAAGAGAAGGTCTGTGTAATATTTTGCTTGTTCGAACTGCCGGTTTTGGTCACTTGGGTGGCATAATAAATGCGTTCTGGAAGCCAAGGGGTTGGGGGCTGATGGCATGGTCTGGAAGCCAGCCAACCGGCTAGCACAATATGGTAACCCAAGCGACCGAAGCCAGCAGTCCGTACATAAAAAGTATTATGGAAATTTTAAGAAGTGGAGCACATACATGGGTGTGCAATGCTTGTATTCATTAAATGCGCCTTAAAACGAGAGGGAGGTGGTTTAAACTTGGTCGTGGGCGAACAAGGTCGTTTTCCGAAGCCATATCCATTCTCGTCTTAAATGCCTCAATTTTGCTAGCACATACCCCCCGTGTGCCCATAATAATGATGCCTAAAAGCATCCAACCTTCTCATAGTATCTGTATTCCAAAGGCGCGTGAACCACCCGAAGAACCATTTGGGATACTAAAGGGAGTAATTCGCAGATTGAATTGTTAATGCAAAAAAGTAATAGTTTCCAATTCGTTTGTAGTAAATACGAACTAAGACATCGCTTTATTTAAAAAGAAAAAGGTGGATGAAACGTCCAAATCTACGAGGCTCGAGTCTCCGGCTCCAGAGGGAAAGACGCGAGTCCGTTCGCGAACACGTGGATATTGTGTTCCCGCCTCTCACCTACAAAGCGCACATAAACACCATCATTATTACAGATAAGCCCAAAAAATAGTTGTTTATTGCACCGCCAACTGTTCTTCTAGTCAAAATTTACCCAGTTTAACAAATGGTTGCTATAGCAGGGTTAAAATAGATTGGTGTCTTACCTCCAATCACTTTCGAGTTTCTCCCCTAATAATATTGGTCAATGACTGGGGAAAGTTCTGCCGCTACTTTAAAGCGGTGTTCTAGTGGATGTCTATATTAAGGAAAATCTTCTCAAAGGATTCTCTTTCGAATGGGAATTCGTCAACTAATGGGGGGTTTTGTTACCTAAAACCGGAGCTTCAGGAAAAATTGTCCTGTGGTGTTAAGTACAATTGTTAGTATAACTTGTGCTTTGCCTCTTAATTGGGTTTTGGCGTATGCAAAACGCATACTTGTCAGATTCCATTTAATTTTGACAAGAATTTGCGTTTATGGGCCAATTTTCAGTGCTTTGTGTTTTTCCCCCTTTCGTTACAGTAAAATTAGTTATTCGAGGGGAACGAAAGTCGGGAAAAAGTACTCTTCTTTCCCGTCTTAAAGGGGAAGCGTTCGACCCAAATTATACACCAACCGATGAAATTAAGGTAAATACTTTGGTTATTTTGCTAATTCTGATTCTTCCAATTGCACTGAATTCCTTTCCTAGTTGGCAAACTTTGTTCTGAAATCTCTTCGCCGTACTTCTAGGTTGCAAACATTTTATGGAAATATCAGCCCACAGATGATGCAGTGAAAGTGGATGTGTGGGATGTTGTGGACAAGGGTCGTCAACGGGAGGTCAAGCATGGGACCACAACTTCGGGGTATATCTCAAAGCTGACTAAAAAATCCCAGGTATTTTGTACGTCACTATTGTCCGGCAAAAATATTATTTTTCTGGAGGTCAAAGTAAGCTATCTTTTATAAATTATTTTTGTGGTAACTTGCCCTTGTAGCTCTTAAAGAGTTTTCATTATTTTTTAATGTAACATCTCTTAATTTTGTTTCTCGTGTAGCTTTGTTCGTTCCATCTGCTGTGCTAGTTAGATCAGTGGCTTTACTTTCATCTTTCAGACGGCAACGGCTATGGCTTCCCTGGATTCAACATTTATCGATGTCTACAAAGGCGTGAACTGTGTCATTCTGATGTTTGACATGACGAGCAGGTGGTGAGTGATTGCCTAATAGGTTTCCTTTTAGATTTAATTTGTTATTTTTACGTATCAAAATTGTTGTTCTTCTGTACACTTGCAAAGTGGTTTCTGCTGGGAGCGTCATTTCAGACGCTTCTGTTTATTTTCTTGTGCTTTTTTTCATCTTTTGCGATTTAGATGCACCCAGTATGAGTTTTTCAAAGACCTTATGCTATTGTCTGGACGTTTCATCGGTCAAGTTTGATCATATGCAGTAGTGGATGATACAGCAGCATTTACAATTAGGTCGCCTTATTTTTATTTGCTGCACGGTTTGATAATTTTCACTGTTTTTTTCGGTTTGAAATCAGCTTCATTGACATCCATACAAAGCCTTCAGTGAGTCGAAGTGCTGCTTTAAAAAAATTCGTTATTCCATGCTAAAGTTTTGCCATGCCCTTTATAGTATCAGAAAACTGGTTGTGATTATTTTTCGTCTGTAGGCTTTGTGGTGTGCCCGATTTCGAGTTAATTTTAAGAGGATAATTTCTAATTTCCGCATGAATAGGTGTATTTCCTAATTTTTTTTGCGGCAAAGGCTTCACGGGGGATGCTCTGACAGGCTTCTTATTTTTCCACTCTTTCGGCGTTGGTTACTTGAGTTGATTTTATTTGCCACACTGTCACTCAGAGATGTTATTTGTTCGCAAATTTCTCCTTAAAGCGTTAATTTAGTTATGCTAAGTTTACCTAGCTTAGAATGACATCCCTGTGTTGCGTTTTAGTGCTAAGTCAGTGTTTTACCTGCTTAAAGTGAATTCCCATTACATTTCACGCCAAGGCACCTTGCTATTCGTTTGCCAACTTCGTTTCATTGTTTTCACAGGTGCAGCATTATTCTCATGCCCTAGCTGTAAGTTCTATATAGGCTCCAACAGTGCTTACTCTCAATCCTCTAGTTCTGTTGAGTTAGCCTAGCTTCGTATCGTCGCCTTCCCGTAAGCCCGTGCCCCGAGAAACTCAAAAAAATTCCCAAGAGATGAATATCAGTGTCCGTTCACTTATGTAGGACTAAGAAATGTGGACGCTACGAACAATTAAATGTATTTAGACTTGCACCACTGGAGAATATTCTTTTCAGATTGATCGTTTGTTGTATGCCAGGACAAATGATTTTACCGTTCGTTAACCAAATCTCTCCAATGCATCTTTGCGTTGCTATTCGGGGGCACCATTTTTACCGAATTTCTGATCAGTCAAACTTCCATTTTCACTAAAAACGGCAACTGAATTCTGGTAAATTCATCTAACTCACTTCGTCAATATTTGCAGAAAACTCAAAATATTGTCAGCAGTGTCACTCGCTATTACTGTCGATTTCTCATCTCTCTCTCTTTTCGGAAAGGACATTCGATTACGTGTGTCGGGAACTGCCGAACGTGCCGCACTCAGTGCCAGTTCTGGTGGTTGGGAACTTCCGCGACGCTGTTGCTACTGATGAAGCGAACCGAGAAATCACGGAGACTGAGGTTCGTACTTTCATTAGGCGGATGCTGAAGGTACGACAGTCCTCCGCCTCTGACAGTGATACACCAGAGTTTTGCAAGCAGTACGTACGGGTTACTCTTCTTCTTTATTGGTACCATTTGAAACCTTTTTTCCCACTTTTGATCCGGAATCATAAGTGCTGATGTGCTGTTCGAATCCTCGTAATGGGGATTTACTTCTAGTCAGTGTTCCTTCCGTTTGTTTATTCATTGAGTCTTCTCTCTTAGTGTGTCATTGCGTTCTTCAGTTTAATTTCGTAATAATTTTGAACTTCTTCAGTGTCCCCCTTGCCTCTGAAACGCTCTTAGGAATACAGATCTATAAAGAGGTTTTACGTAAACATGAAAGATTGCTTCAGCTCTCAAGATTCTCCTCTTCTCCTTATCATAACTCTTAATTTTTCGTTGGTCTTTCCGGAACATGGGCCTAAGATTCATTTAACTTTTACGTACTTCAGCCTGATTTCGCTTCCGGGTTGATTTTTGAATCTTTATTAAGTAATTTGAATTGGAAAGTGGCTTCATTGTGAATTCGAAAAAGGAATGAGAGACTAGTGGCATAAATGTCATTAACCGGAACAGAAATGTGGATAATTCGATGACTGCGTATCAGTGAGAAAGCTTTCTAACCCACCAGTGGTGGTGGATTTCTATGATACTAAATTATCGTGTCGTTCGTCAGAACTGAAGCGAAATGTTTGCCAAAATTGAAGTTTCCGGTTTGCGCTCTCATGGCCGATGGGTTCTCTTTGCTTTTCGGTAAATGGACGGACCTGAAACTGGTAACTCAAAGGGATACCGCATTTTAGTAGTAATTTTAGTCTCATTGGTTTTTCCCCTCCCTTTGAAGGTGTGCACCAATACGCTATTGTGAGACTTCCATGAAGAATGGATTTGGGCTTATGTATCTACACCGTTTCCTCAACATTCCATTCCTCCACCTACAGTACGCCTGCCTTCTTCAAGCACTAGCTGTCAACCGCCAGGCCTTCTCCAGCATCAGTCAACAACTCGACCTGGCAGAGGAGAATCGGGAGGTGATTTGTTCCTACGAAAAGTACATCTACTCCTAAAGTTTTTCTTTTTTTATTGTTCATTCTGTTTGATTGCCTACTGCTCCTTGTGCCTGGTAGTTATTCACGATGGTTGGAAATAATATGAAGTGTGTGTGTGTGTGTGTGTGTGTGTGTGTGTGTGTGTGTGTGTGTGTGTGTGTGTGTGTGTTTTATCCATTTGTCTGAAGTGATACTCCGTCGAGAATTGCTGTTGATCTCTCTATAGTCCCTGAAGTAAGTCCTCATTGAAAATTGGCATTGCTTTGCACGTTCGTAATTATCTAGTCGTTTGTTATTTTTCGCGTTTAAAGTTTGAAACGCTCGTTTAAAAAAGCCGTAACCAAAGCTTCAAATAGGTTTACACGCTGGTTGGAAAACGTCAGAGGTCCAATTTTGTCCTCGAGTCCTGCAGGTGAGTCCTGTCTTTTTAAAAAGTTAGGCCCCACCTATTTTCGCTAGATTATCTGTATGCTCCCCGTTCCTTTTCAGTCAGAGATGGAATGAGAAGGGAGACGCTACAACCTAGCTCAATTACAGTGGCCACTAGCCGAGTTGATGCTAACTCCAAGAAGCAGGCCTCTCCAGTCAGTAAGGTTAAAGTTGGCCTTATTTTTATCTCCTGTTTATCTGGCCTTGAACGCGGTACATGGTAGCTCAATCATGAATCCAATTTTTATTCATCCAATAAGTACAATGTTTAACGTTATTTATCACCTTCCCCTTGGAGAATTCGTATGGATATTAGCCTAGATGCGTGTCTAAGTTATAGATTCTCGTATCTAGCATTAGCTACGCAAGTAGCGTTTATTTTCGCTGCCGTCACTTATGTACGCCGATGTAAAATTTTAAAGAAATCGGTATTTTTATGCGAAATGAGTTCTTGGTTCGTGTAATAACTACCGTTTTCATATTAGAATAGTTAAATGCACGCCTTGTTCTACGGTTTTGTGCATTTATGTTCAATGCGGTGGAACCGTTTATGTATCATTTGAGAGTCCGAAGGCAACAACAAATGTGTATTGGCCATTCTAAACAAAGTGTTTTGCGTAAGAATTAGCGTATTACACACTTCCAAATGGCTTTACCTGAACCTGGTTTCGTGTAAGCCAAATCAGTAGCGCTTTTAAGTAGTATCTCAAGCATTGTATGTTAGCGAATTTCGGGTATATTCCACCGCACTGGCATTATTGGAGTGCTCGGGTCGCATCAAAGCACCTTGAGCTTACAAGTAGCTGGAGGGATTGATGCGGAGGCAGCATTATGCTGTCGTGATTTTGTTACGGGCGTGGTGGACATACTTTGTAAAGCAAGAACCACAGAGCCTCTGCAACAACTGTCACTGGGTGCATCAAATCAAATAACAGGTAACACGAAAATATGCTGCTGTAGAACCGAAAAAGAAGTCGGTCAACGAACCTCTCTTACCCACAAGCGTCGCTGAGGACTCAGCATTTCGCGACTTTATTCAAAAAGTTGACAGTCCTTCTACACCTGTATCTCCACCTACCAACGGTTTGGACGTGAATACGGAGCCAATTGAATCGTAAGTGTTTCCTTCTGTTTCACCTTGGCCTAATCTATAAACCTTTCTCTTGTTGACAGTTCCGATTTGTGTTACCTATTTCAGCTCTTGCTCTTTGACATTTGACTTAAATTTTTCTGCTCCAGAATTAAGTCTCATTGAAATAGCTGTATTTGTTACAAATCAATGGTTTTTTATACTTCTTGAGGCGTGAGCTTTTCCAAATTGACTAAACTCAGCTTTGTGCTTTTTTGGGAAATCTAAATTTAATTTTACAAAGGATCGAAATCAACTGCTCACTGTGAATGTTTAACCTCATTTGGGTCGCATCTCTTTGCAGCTCCTCCAATTCAACTCCTGTGGTTGCAGCATTTCAGGAGGACATTGATCCCGATGATGCTGTGGTTGGCAATGTGGCGGGAGGTTTCAACGGTGTAGGCGGAAGCCTTCGTCCGCTTGCCGATTCTGTGGATGATGACTTAGTGGACGATGACGACGACTTGATGAATGAAGATGAAGATGATGACGAGGAACAGTTGGGACCCGCTTTGGGTCTGGCTGCATTCAGTAATGAGGCTGTGGAATATGGACGAGCTTCGGTGGGGGCTTTAGCTGATGTTTGGAACATTTAAGATTTCTGCTTCTTTGTTGACAGGCGATTATCAAATGTCATGGTTACACTTTCATCAGATCAGATTTTTCCTTTACTAACATCCGAATTTAGGTTTTGTCTGAGTTATTGTTAATTTTAATCCTCATTACCGCTTTGAATACTCGAAGCATCAGTAAAAGGATTTGTGGTAGAACTGATACAACTTACGGCAAAACCTTTACTCAAGTCTACTGCTTAAGAAAATCACTCTCCTCTCATTCGTACTGAATCCAGTGGGTTTTTTCGGAATTTCATGTGATTAGAACAAGTATTGCCAGCACTGCAAAGGAGGTCCGTTTAGATCAGTTTGGCATTTGCCTTGAGGCATGTTTTTTTTCGGTTTAGAGCTGTAGAATAAATTATGTCGGATCTTTCTCCTTTGATGTTATGCACAAGGTATACAACTGATGCTCTGGATTTCTGGTGCCTTTAGGCGAAGGCTCGTGATGGGCTGCAACCGGATCAGCTGTCGAACCTTCAGAGCCCATCTTCCAGCCCTTCCTCTCCTTCCGCTTCACAGTCCAGCTCACCCCATCTACCCAATGTCGTTCCATCGGTACCGCGAGCCCCCTCGCATGACCCCTCCGCCGATTTGGTCACTTTGGAGGAGAGAAATGCTTTTGAACGCTTTCTCGCTGACATCTGATCGTTGTCTTTTTTTACCAAGTTGTTGCTATGGCGCTCCCTTCTTTGCTTTGCATCACTTTCTGAGCCTCTTCTCTAATTTTTTTTTCTTATCTCATCGTATCCTACCAAATATTTTATGTGAAAAGTTATTTGGAATAGAATGCATGCCTTTTTGACCTTTTTTTATTTGAAGTTTAAGGCACTAAAAGTGGCATACATGACTCTTGCCCCCTTCTGAGCTTTCGTTTGTGTGATATACACATCAGAAGCAAAGTTTTAACCGAATGCATTGCCAAGTATTCGCTCGTTGGTGGAATACTTTGCGAAAGATTAATGCGTGGAATGTCGTCCACTGATGCTCGCTTGCTAACATCAAAGCTGATATAAGAGCCTCCCCAGCTTGCTCTTTTCCAGGGTGTCGATTTAGCCCACTGCGCCATTGGCTCACACTTTTTCCGGTCTATAGTGAAGACATCAATATTTTTGCCTTTGCATCGCCCCTAGCTCCGTTACGTGTCATCTGAGTCGGCAAGAAGCTTTTTATAATCGCATGGAAGGTGAAGCGAAGACCCAACGCTTCCCACAAGTGGGCGAACTCTCGACGCACTCCAAACGCCCTGACAACACCTTGAAAGGTGACGCAAAACTGGTGCGCTCTCAATGAGTGACTTACTAGCCTTTACACTTGTTGAACCAGTCAGTTCGACTTTTATCCAAGTTCTAGAACAGCCTTCCTCCTCATCCGACTAATATTCTGCAGGCGCTTTGTTACTTTGAGTTCAACCAATCTGTTCGTGACACCAGAAGAGGGCGCCTATCGCACATATGTGACGCCAGTTGCAGGTAAAAACATTTAGCCACCACCTTTACGTGGCGTGTGTATTAATGGTCATGGGGCTGTGTTAAATATCAACGGACTCTTAAATAAAATGTTACTTGGTTACATTCCGTTCCACTAGATGCGATAGAAGTCGGACTAGAGCATCGAAATAAACATGCTGCATGAAACTAAAAAGCATTATCAACAAGAAAGGGGTAGGATCACCAGCCTTCATCGCTTTTTGACTCCCGAGTATTTATTGCATACAAAATTTTTCCTCCATGCGAACCACAAGGATGGTTCGATCGCTCGCTACAGTTCAGCTGGCATTTCTCCTTTACTCTGCTTGTGTTGACAGTAGCGCTGACGATAATGCACCAGTGGAAGGAAAATGCTACAAAGTTATTAGTACAAATGTCGTAGTAAGTAGTCTGGCATGTAAAAAGCTTGACATGTACTTTTTTAGTGATGCAGTTCACTGTTCGCGAATTGCGCGCGATGAACACGCTTCTAAGCACCAATCACCTGGTGTCAAACAACGCAAGGACGATCGACGGTCCGTTCACTTCTATGCGTCAACAACGACCTCCATTTTCAGGTTTTCGTGGCTCATCATGCACGCGCTGGCTGGTGTACTCTGTGCCGCTCTTTTGGTGGCTACTTCTTGTCATGCTGCCATTCCCGGCGTGGAGAACTGTTCCACTCGTGAGTGCCTTCCTTATTCCACCGGATGAACGAAGAGAGAGAAGGAAGGAGATGTGATTTGTTGTGCCTTACCAATTCCTTTTTTTGTAGCTTCCAGTCAAGGAATATTCATCGACGGAGAAATTACTCCATGTAGTGAGAATCCGTGTGTTTTGGTAAAGGGACAAAATACTTCAATAACTCTCAAATTTATCTCCAGTAAGTTCAACCTTCTCTGTGCAACACTTTTATGCGATAAGGAGGAAATCATCAACGCCGTTTGGTTGTTGAAGCTTCTGGGTGGTTATTATTATCTGATTTTGTAACCAAGCTAACCTAGTCTTCTTAGTACAGTTAAACAATGATGTCTTGCTTTCATTGGAAGGAATGTCTATTTGGGTAATTGAACCGAAAATCCCACACTTTCTTTTACCAGATTGATTGATTTTTGCCACTCGTTTTACCAATGCCCTGGAGAATCTGTCAATGACTTTGAAATGCACAGGAGAGTGATGTGACCGAAACCGTCGGTTTCGGGGGTTACTTTGTTTTAAAAGGTTGCTAACAACTTCAAAAATTTACTTGTACGTAAATCTTTGCTTGTGCGCATGCGAAAATGTGTGTTTTGCGTCATGTATTATGTTGACGACAACAGAACCGTACTGGGCCAATTTCATGGCAAGAGAAAGACAAGTTAAGCGCTCTGCTTTGGTACAAAACCAAGAAAATACTCTTTGCTTTCCCTGTAGCCGGCTTGGTGAAAGCCGGTAAGATAGTGGTGCATGGGATAATAGCTGGTATTCCAGTACCCTTCACTCTGCCCGACAACGATCTCTGCCACTTCGTCCAACCTGGTTGTAGCATCAAACCGAATTCAGCTGAACAAATGGACTACAGCCTCTATGTGAAGGAGTCCTATCCCTCCGTGAGTTCACGCATTTTGCGACTTTCGCCCCGAAATCACATAATTTCCAGCTCACCTAAGCACCACACTCTAGTCACCGAAACGCGGCGAATAGTTTATGTTTCTTGTTTGACGGAGGTAAACATACTCACGCATACATAGCAGGGTTGTTTACAAATGTGACTAACACCTCACACCATTAGAAAGTGAACTTGTGTTGGAACAGTGACCTTGCATTTAATCAAGTCTCCCATCCTGTAATAGTCCAAAAATCCAACTTCAAAGTGGGAACAGTTGGCTTTTACGCTCGCCTATATTTTTTGTAGATTCAATTGACAATAAAGTGGCAGTTGGTGAACGATGTGGGTGTCGACCTAGTTTGTATCAGGTTTCCAGCTAAGCTATCATCAACGCCTCCACCTGAGTTATTAACACCACAGCCACCAACCAGGACATTATTTGGACATCTACGTCACATTCTAGGCAAATTGCTGCGCTTCGGGAGTCGGAACTAGCCGCATCTCAAGTGTATAACTGTCTAATCGCAGCTCAATCATGCACCAATTTGTTATCCAATGCAAAAATATGTACTTTTGATTTCTTCCTCGTTATAGTGAATAAGGATTCCTGTCACGTGCACAACTTATGCTATGCTGCAAAAGTTCTTCTCATTAATAAAAATATGCGGTATTTGCTTGCGCTATAAATGCAATGTCCATGGGCTTACTTAGGTCATACGGTTTGGAAGTGAGTTCCTGTTCTCCAAGTCGGCTCTGTGAGGCTGAATTTCAATATCTATCGTCTTAAATGATAAAGATTGGATTTTTATTTCAAAAGGTGCGCTGAGTATCAGGAGGCTACTATTGAGCGCCCATTCTGGCGTAAGGCACGTTGCATAAGGGGCACCCGGTGAAGTGATTTGATATTTTGCTTCACTGCCTCCACAGCCACGTGATTATTTCATTCTTCACAGGTTGACTGCCAATAAGTGACACAGCCTTCAAAATATGCCAACAAGCCTTTGGCCATCCTTTATGTTAGTGCTCCACGTCCTTTCAACCTGACCTCGACAAATGTGTAGCGCGCCACACAGCACTAATTTAAGCGGTATTAATCTCGGAATTTTAATTTGCTGAAACGGAGCTCTTTTATTTAGTCTTCGTTTGCAAGGAAGCTTGTACTTCTAAGTTAACGGGCAGGAAAGTACCGCAACGCAATCGGCTTGCCATTGAGTCGCAAGAAGTTGCAGCAATAGGGTGGATGTAGCGTCCCGAGGCTCCCTTTACGGCAAAAGAAGGCGCAGTACTAGGGCAGAATATATATATTCCGGGAACAGAGGACTTGGGGGCTGTTGGCACGGCCCGGAGGCCGACCAACCGGCTAGAACAAGATGGCCACCCAAGTGACCTAAACCGGCAGTTCAAACAAACAAATTATTACAGTGGAAGTTTTATTGCTGGGGTGGAAAAGAGTTAGTGCTACCAGCCCAGCGGAAGTGCAATTTGTGGAGACTGAAGAGCGTCTCTAATTACACTACTTGTAAGGCAATTAATAAACTGTTTTATTTGGGCTCAATCGACGTAAAGGATAGCGCACACAAGTGTCAATGAGGTCGCACTAACCAATTCCGAAAAAACGATGCAGATTTTTCCATAAACATATCTGCACGAACAAATAATTACCAAAAGGCGATTCTAAATGCAAGATTTAAAGTAAGTTTCATTATGATTAAAATTCTCTTACTTTGCAAAGAGTTTAAATGTACCAAATGTTCATATTCTGGTTCCGTAGTCAAAAACAGTTCCGCATTGAGCCTTTACTGTCACGTCGATGAGTAACACATATCAGTTTAGTGACAACAGGTAGGTTCTGGTATTCTGTGTATATCTATTCATTACCTACTTAGAAATGGTTATCCGCAACCGCCAGAACAGGTAAGCTTGTACTAGACCTGCATTTACATGTAAATGCTCCGTTGATATCCGCACGATTTTTCTGCTTTTGTAGCAATACATCCCGCAGGTTAACACGATGCGTAGGTTTGGTATTGTAATGGTTTAGATTTCTAGCTTTTATGTATTTCTCGTCGGGAGTGCCGTACATTCCGACTGCACCCATGTATCAACAGCAACTGTACTCTCAGTCCCCAGCCCAGATGTCGCCAATTGGACATCCTCAAAGTCAGTTACACACCTTTAATCAGAGCTTTGTTGCTGCTGCGGTTACGCAGCAGCCAATTATATCCACGCCCCCCATCAGCCATAACCCACCACCAGGGAAAATACTGGACATTGTTGATCCTAAGTCGGGTCAGAAACTTGATTTCGAGAAGCTTAAACATGGGAAGAAGCCCACGCTTGCAATATCGTCATCCTCTGCCCCAAATGAACCGTCAGTTCCCGTAAAAATTAGAACTCCACCTCCGAAGGACTCGAAAATTCCACCAGATCCCAAATCAGACGTCCCCAAGGATGTAATTCCTCCGCCGACAATTGATGTAGTTCATGAAAGCAAAGCTGACTTTTCTTTAAACTCTGAGGAAGAGACAGTCTCAAACAAGGATTCTCATGAAACCGAGGATTCAAAGCAGGAAATTTCGCAGGAAAGTGACGAATCTAGTGCTGATACTTCATCAAACGGCCTTGATGGTGATGCACAGGAGTTGTCACAAGATAGCAAGGATAAAGAGTCGTCGGATACTGAGGATCAACCGACTGATATGTCGCCTAAACCTGTTAAAAAAATTGAAAGAGTAGAATCAGATTCCTCCGGCAATATTCAAAGGTATAATCGGGAGCAGCTTATTTCAATAAAAAGCGCCACGGATTTTTCGGCTTTACCCGCGCTACCGATGTCAGTAGTGACGGCTATTGTTGCTGGTTCGCAACGAAACAGGGCTCGTGGGGGTCACAGACCTCAGAGTAGACGTATCTTGACGTTCAACACAGAAGCAGTCGTGCTTGACGAGGTGGAAAATGCTTACAAGCCCTCCCATTTGAAGAAGGCTGAGGATATCCCTTCAGACCGTCTATCACAGTTATCTCGGGATTTAAACATCATCCTTAATCGACTTATCAATGAAAACGTGTTGGGAGTAGCTGATGATATCAAGAAGATTGGTGTTAAAGGCGAAGATGAAGTCAATTGTTTGGTAAATGCCATAACAAATAAGGTAAATATGGTTCAGTAATTTTGACTTTTAGGCTGCTCGTCAAGCATTGTATAGTCAAGCATTCGCAGAACTGTGTAAGGCCCTCATTGAGGTGAGTTGCTTGGATATATTACGAATGCTTTTCTTAGGCTGATATAGATGGCTTTCGGGAACGGTTGATAAAGGCCTCCGGTGAATTGTTTTCTACTCCACTGGAAGTTCATATTGACAACGTGAAGGCACGTATAGATGAGAAAATACGGGAGACAAATGATGAGAAGGTCAAGAAAATGTTGGAAGAGGATCGTGAGACCGTCATCACAAAGAAGCGCGAAGCCTTCTTTGGAATCATGCGATTTTTCAGTTTTCTGTACTTACAGGACATTATTCCGGTAAAGGTGTTCACGGATGCACTGAAACCGTTTGCAAAGCCTAAATCACAGGACGACGTTTTGGCACTCTTGACTTGCCTTAGCATTTGCGGAGAAGCAATGGACAAGAGGGGAGCTAATTTAATCAGAACTTATATTATGGGCTTGGAAAATGCGAGAAAAACGTTGAAAATGGAACAATACGTCCAATACAAGATAATTTCTCTCGTTGAATTACGCCAGCGCGGTTGGAAGCCCTCTGAATCCGTCCCACCTCCACAAACCGCGACGTTACCTCGTTCGAATTCAAGTAGGGATAACTTAGCACGTCGCGTGCAGACACATAATGTTTCGCGCAAGGTCTCTTCTACGATCAAACCGACCGCAGGCAAAATGGGTGACTCAAAAACCCCAATTGATACCAAAAATCTTGCGGTTTCGAGTTTGGGTAGTAGATCGAACTACCTCGGTCCTCAGTATGATTGGAGCCAAGGCAGTAAGGCGCAGCCAAGGTATTGCACCTTACCGATCATCTTTTTGTTTAGGCATCCGAAATCGGGCACAGCTAGTGAATCCGATAATGGGAGGGAGTCTAGGGCGTCCAGTGTGTCTACAATCAAACGGGATACCAATCAGCCCTCCCATTCTAAGGTTGATGAGACTTTAACGGCTAAGGAAGCCGTACGAGACGCGATTGACGCTTTTATGACTACAAATGTGCCAAAGGTGTGCTCTATCGTCGTTTTTAAACATTGTATCTAGTTTGATTTGCTTTTACGTGAGCCTGAGAAGGGGCAATTTGTCAAGGAAATTTTATGCAAAGCACTAGAGGGGAAATCTGAAGAGCGGCGGATGATTGTAAATATACTTTTTCATTTGTACTCTAAACGCCAGCTGAATGACGAGCAGATGGAATTCGGGTGAGTTACGAATTGTGACTTTTATTGCTTCTTCATATGATTTTGCTCCATGGTGCTACAAGCTTTAGCTTGGCAATTGGAAACACCTTTTCTAGGGTTACGTTTTCAAAGGCTTACTAGACCACTTGACCAGGGCTATCTATTTATGCGTAAAATTTAATTTATAGGTTCTCCCAGTCATTAGATTTTATCGATGAAGTTGACTGCCCAAAGATTGGTGTATTTTTCGGTGAACTAGTCAGTTCTATGGTGAGGGCCTCATCAGTTGACTTCACTAAGATCGTCAAGTTAATCGATATGCTGCCAGGAGCGAAGTATAAGCAGGAGGCTCTGGCACAGTGCATCAAGCTTGCGGCAGAACGCATCGGCGAGCGTGAAGTTGCAATCAGTGCTAACAAGACTCTGGCAGAAGGCCTACCTTGGGGTGATGAGAAAGCATTTAGCGAGTCAGGCTTTTTAAAACTCTACAAAATTGAATTCATCACGACAACACCGCCTTCGGGGTCGGCTTCTGCGTCTGCGAATTCAGTGAAGCAGTGGCGCGAAATGACACCCCATGCTTCATCCTCTACAACCGACCCTTCTGTAAATGATCTTATCGACAAGTGTCTACGACAAATGGACCTGAAGGAGCTAGTATCCATTTGCTCGCAGAATTCTAAATCGAAAGATGCGGACCAATACTTGGGAAAGATCTTTGCCCATGGTCGAGGTAAGTCAGTACCATCGTAGTTGTTCACCTTCTTGTTTCGCGTGGGTTGTGTTTGATCGTTCACCATTCCGGTACTAGGCCTACAAAGGAAAGAAATTGATTCTTTGGCACCGGTCGTAAAAATTTTCATTCATTCGACACCAGATAGCGAGCGATCAGTGATGTCTATCTTGCAAAAATCCGTTGGTAAGTTTTTACTCTTCCCTGTATTTATTATTGCGTGTCTCCATTATGTTTTTGTCTTATCGAACACAATTGCGGCGATTGAGCTAGTGCATAGGCGATGGGGTGCCAAGTGTGTTCACGTTTCTAGGTTCTAAATCTGTTGGCTTGGCTCCTAAACATTGTTTTCTCTACAGATAATAGGGAAACTTTCAGGACGTGGCTTCAATCCCTGGTGCAACAGAAGCTTTTATCTCCGCAGTCCCTTAATGCATACGCTCAGGATAAACGTTTACCATCTGCATACAGGGAGGTGGTTCTTCAAATTTTTCGCAAATGTCGGTCGTGAGAAGCGCACTTCCGAGCATCACCTTTCTTCTTCATTGCATATTTTCTCTCCAGCTCCTCACATTTAATCCCCAACTTTTGTGTGTATGGCTATATTTATATGCTGCTAAATGGTGTGGAGCGCGCAACGCCCGTCTGCAAAATCCCTCTCCCCTCGCAACATCGTTAATCCTCCGAAGAGGAACTTGTATAGATCCAGATTTGTTGATTGATACCTTCTTCTGGATGTGTAGAAAATTTTGGTGCTTTGTATACAGTTATCAGTGTTTGGAATTGTGTGGGGATGAACTGAATGGGGTGAGTTTGTCTCGTGCAAATCGTTCCCGATGCCTTCCCTTTTGGGATTCTTTGGCCAAAAATTCGTTCGCTCCTTATGCTCAGCTAGCTTGCCCTTGATTTTTGCAGATTTCTAACCACGTAGGCGTGGTTCTAGTTATCACATTTCATGTAGTTGAGTGATCTCTCTTGGTGATCAGTTTTGAAGTTTGCTCTTTGAATTGCTCTATTGGATCTGAGCAGAGATAACAAGGCGAGAAATGGGTTAGTGGATTCGACTAGCGGCAATTGTGCTATCCACTTCCATTGCTTAGGAATGCAGAAATAGGAATATTTTACTTTCTTGCGGATTCCGATGTATCATTGATCTGGAGGGTGTACCGTTTCCAGTTGTGGCGGGGTGGTCGTTTTGCCCTAACTTTCGGCTAGGATCAACCAAAAAGGGTAGATTTTCCACCGAATGGAAGTAATTAGCACGAGCGCCATAGCACGTTTGTGTTTATCGTGCGCGTGCGCAATGCGTAGCTCTCCTATGCCTTCTTTTTCATTGGTTGGCAATGCAGCGTGTACAGTAGCGTCTCTAGGTCAATCTGCCTGCGTGGACAACTGGAATTGGGCGTGATAACCCACGCGCTTCTTGGCATGCTTTGAGCGTGTGCTTCCGACGCCATCGTGGCTGTAGGACCAACTACCACGTTACATACATTTTCACACTTAGATTCACACCTTGAGGTGGGCAGGAAGCATACTTTTGTGTCGCTTTATTTGGCAAATGCTAGTCGCACTTTAGACGGTGTTAGTTGGGTAACTGCGAAGAATGGGGTAGTTTGATCGCCAATACGTGTTGAGGCATCTTACTCAAATCTTCTTTTCGGTCCGCCTCTGCTACATGTTGACAGGTGGATTTGGCATTTTTACGTCTTGTGCTATTACACGAAAAGCTGGGTTAAAGATGGAGCTCGGTAAATCGAATCTCATCACGGGAAGTTATACATTCGGTCACCCTTTTCATTCAAAGTCGCTTGCATCCACCAATCCCCTTGGAATTTCTGGTTTAGAACTTCTCAGGTTGTAGTTTGTCTGGCCTAGTGAAGGGCGTCATTGTGGTAGCGTAGAACAATTTCCGCCGTCATTCCACTGCCACCATCTGTCATTTAATGTTATGGGATGAGCACTAGAGAAGGCGAGTTGTTTACTGGTTGAGAAATATGAATTTGGTTGAGGTTAGTATATTTATCATTTGGCATTAGGGTAGGCGTATGATAGCCGGTGATTGTGTAAATGCCTGAGGCAGTCGCCTGCTAAAGTGCGTATGCGTGGAGAGAGTTTGTCACGAGTTCATTAAAACCTCCGTCGTGCAATTTGTTGTAGAGTTGTCAATTATTTCGTCAGAGTATGTTGAGATCAGAAGTAAATTTTTTTTCCCTTAGATAGTCAACAGTAGAAGAGGGAGCTTAAATTCGACCTCCCTTCCTAATCAAAGTGTTTTCACCCGCGTCTGATGGTTCCGGTAGGTGTGCTATATTCCTTAGGTTCATCTGAACTTTCTAGAATGTGTACTTTATGCCAAAAGATCAAATCAGTCATTAATTTTGGGTGATTGCGCCTAGATTGTCTTTTATTATGATAGGGGAGGCATCCTGAGATTGAGCTTAACCTTCCCCGGCATGCTCACGTAGTGGGAGCGTGCTCGCAATCTCACACAGGGTGACATTCTGTTCAGGTCAAGGTTTGACACAACGTGGACGCATGTTATGGCTCAGCCTGGCGATTTGTTGGTTGGCTCCAATCAACCCAAAATCGAATCATTAGAAAAATGGAGCTTAGTCGAATGCTTCTACAAGCATTTATTGTTTCTTCCTTGGCTCCTTGATAATGCACATAGTGAGGCTATCCGCGGATACTCTTACTGCAGTCAACCTTAAAAGTGCAGGCCAAGCACTCTGCAAGGCATCTGTCCTGTTAACTTAGTGGACGATGTAAATTTGAGGCATTACATTGAAGCCCCGTTTATGGAGTGAGTAGGACCTTGTGATTGCTGGTTAGCTTCTCATCAGTTGTGTACAATCTCTTGAATGCATCGTAGACGGTACTAAGGCAGCCTGAAAAGGTCTTTAGCCACCACGACAGACCAAGTTGACCACGTGTGTTTTTTTTTTCATGGTTAATCAGAACAAGTGTTGGTGGTCATCCAAAAAACTGAGGCCTAATTTGAGGTCTTGGTGAGGGAAATGTATTGAAGGCTGCTTCAAAGAAAAGTGACTAAGGTCAATTTTGTGACTTCATGAATCAATGCCTCAACGATGCTCATACCGAATGACCTAGAGCTTTGTCTTCGCAGTTTACTGCAACTAAAACACGACGTGAGTCCACTCCTCCTCCTCCTCCTCCTCCTCCTCCTCCTCCTCCTCCTCCTCCTCCTCCTCCTCCTCCTCCTCCCTCTCGCCTACACTCACTTCACGCCTTCTTGCTGTCACTGCGCATTTAAATTTGCCTTTTTTTTTGGAAATCCCACATTTGATTGTCATAAGTTGTTGCGCCTTATTTTACTGGTAGGATTGTGGGAAATGCATTTACCCCACTGGTAGGTATGGCAGGGAGGCTACAACGTAAAACGTGGTATGTGATCGGTGCGTGCGGTGTGGTTTTCATCGAACAAATGCATTACCATCGTCAAAATCGCCTCCCAACTGTGATTTGGAAGCTAAATTTAGTGGGGAATGAAAAAGACCTGAACTATTGGGATCAATTTTTCCCTCTAGTAGAGGCGGTTCTCGTGGCTGTAATTCGACAGCCTATCTACCATAGCACGTGCTACAGGAGAATGACGAATGACCTCCATTTTGTGCTCATGTGGACGAATGTTGAATGACCTGAAGCTAATGCTAACTGGAGGTGAGCACGGTAGCACATTTTTTATCACCTCTGTACCAAGTGGAGGAACAATTTGTGTGATGCGAAAGAAGAGGATGAAAGAAAAGTGGCATGAGAAGTAGCCTCCTCGCCTCCGCTCTTTCCGACTCCTCCTCTCTCCCCTCCTCCCCTTCCCCCCCTCCACCTCCACCTTTGGTAGGAGTTGGCACCAAGCCAAGCGAATACACAGACATGCACGCAAAGGCCTACGGCGAATGCACGTCGCACATGGATTTGTGTGTGTGTGTGTGTGTGTGTGTGTGTATGTCGTTTAGACCTTAAAACTGTGCCATCAAACGTGCAAAAGGGATGTACAATGCAAGCGCTACAAATAACACCTGCATCTCTATGCTAAGGCACATAAACATTCGTGTTTTTTTTTTGGTACTAAATAAAACCACGCTCTGATCATCGGCGTTATGCGATTAACAGAGAGCGTGGCATCAACACTCACCATCGATATCGTCGAGGGATAAATGAGTGTGGTCAGATGTCTGGATCCATTCCTCTCAATGTGGTCTTCAACACCATGTTTATTTGACCTTTTGCAATCCAAGGCACAAATAAATGGTTACATTTTTTTGCTGTTTCCAATCAAAAGTACGTGATACAGGTGGTCAACTGATAAGAAGTGGTAGTTTTTATTCAAACCTCCTGTTGGCCCTTCTTGAACTAATGCCACGCATTGATTCCAATGTCAGTGCCAATTGTTAGGCTGTTTAAGAGGCTCAGGAGTAGGCGGAGTTAGGGTTTAGCGCTCTCTGCCTTCTATAAATAAACCAAGTGTAGTTTCAATTGGACACAATTAAACTAATGCTAAATTTGATGTTCAAAGTACAGTAATCACGTAGGTGGTTCTTGACTCCCCTTTTTTACAACATTTAATTATGCTACACTCCAGAGGAGGCAGGGAGAGTGGGAGGCCACTGGCATGCTCCGGAGCCCTAGGTGACCACGACATCAAAACTTGAGAGTTAACAAATTTAAAGGCAAAATCGTAGTGCATGGTGGCGGCAAAATTTTCCACTCCAACAATCGACAGTTCAGACGACTGACGAGAGGAGCTTTAGCCTCTCCAACTGGCTAAATTTTATTGTGTACCGTCCGTTTGATAAGGCACATTCTGCGCCAGGTTGTCATTGTCAGGAGCTAATAACTTCCACAAATCAGTTGTCCATTTTTAGCAATGTGGAAACACTACGCTATGTTCATTCTTCTCTTGCAATGTGAAAGACAAATAAGTGTACACTCGTTGACTTTTTAAACACCTCTAAGACGAAAATTGTCCATTTTTGGTAGAAAGTAAAAGCACATTGTCATCACCACAATGCGCTTTTAATCAATCTACAATACCACTGAAATAACAAAGCTTAAAGAATTAGATCTGATAATTTTTTGGTATCTCTGTTTTGATATCACGGATTGGGGGGAGATTTGGGGCTGGACGACATGGTGGTGACCCGCCCGCCCCCCTTCCCCCTCTGTCCGAGGGTTGAGTCACATTCTGACATCAGGACAGGCTCGGGGCTTGGCATATCAGCCATTCTTCTATTTTTATAAAACTTCATTATTAATAGCCTTGGAATTGATAATTACCTATACCAGAGTGCCAATTCCCAACAAAGTGTAAAGTATGGAAATCAGGCATTGGCATTTCGCACCACAGGAATATAAAACAAGTCCCTTTGTGATTTTTTAAATTTCCAGAAGTAATTAACTTTTTTATGGGTTGAATTTTAGATTAAATCACCCTATCACAGTTACGGGAGCAATCTGAGAATTAACGACGATTTTGGAGATTGAGAAATTGCGCAATATTGACATTGATGCCGACAATAATGACGAGATTTGGGCACTGCTGTGGCAAGTGGGTTTAAAAGCTCAAATATCTTTATGTGTTTACAGGGAGATTAATAAAACTTATTATTAGTACTGGGTAATTGTAATGCCGAATGGTGCGGAGGCCACGCCTCTTTAATGGAAGTACAAATGCGGAGCCTTAAGACTCCGTAAAACCAAGACAAAGAGGTGAGCTAATAACAAATTAGTTGGCAATAATATTTGTATGAGTAACGAGAGATAGGTAAGTTTCGTGAGCGGTTCGCACCAAATTAAGTTGGAGATCTTTCATCGGTTGAGCTGATAATACTTCGCTTTCATGACTGTTGTTGAACGAGGGTGAATATCAATCTGTTGGTTCGTAATTATATCGTTGGTTGTTAAACGCTTGGATTTTCGATGACGTGGACACGCAAGGCCCCACGATTGTACTTCCGCTGTGCGGCATAGCCTCGAAGCCACACCAGTAGACCTTCGTTAATAGACTCAGGGTGCAATCGACATACAATTCCAAATATTAAATCATAATCCATGTAAAAGTTAGTAGAAATCACCTTGTGCTTGAATAACGACGCCAAAACAAGTGCACCATATGCCCTCGAAAGTAGACTTTTTTATAAAATTATGCAAGATTTTTAGCTGGATTGCCCTTTTAGTAGGCCACCAAGAGAACTCTAACTTCATTGTTCCATTTGTTTGATGATGTACCAATAAAAACAGACATCAAATGAACACAATGACCAGAGCAAATGGTTTTACAAAAGGAATACATTAAATTGTTAGCAATGCTCATTGTTCAGAGCTGTTTGTGTTCGTTATTAAAAGCTTCAAGCAGGACTTACTCCACGCAATAGATACCAAAAACTTGATGCAGCTCACAACTTACGGTGCGAAACATCACAAGTAAACACCGAAGGTTATAAAAAGTGCACTAATCATCGGGCAAAGACAATTGTTTTCTGGCGACACCATGCCTACTTATATTTAACTAGTAAAAAGGCATAATCACTGATGTTCCAAAAATTTGGAACATCAACACTAGCCTGAGGTACCTTTTAGAGTCAGAAAGCCTACGTGATCTCGATGACGCGTAAGAGCTAAGCTAAAACTTCCAAATGTGAACTAATAAATTATGTCCTTGCGAATAAGCGGTCCTATTTGACGTTGCTTTGTTCCCCATTCAGCGGCGAATTTTAAAGACTTATTTGGGAAGAGCGCTTAAAAGTTTGCTTATTGCCAAAAAATGACGCATTCCAGGACTTAAGCTAACTTTTTTTTTGCATTGCCAATTCGACTAAATCTTTAGTTATTGAAAGATACTATGATCTAATAGTAATTCGGAGCTTAACTTTTTATACTTTATTGGAAGAATTTAAGATGGCACATATCCATTTGGTGTGAGCCCCAAAGCAGGCATTTGAATTTTATATTGAATAAGTATGTGAATAAGGCAAACTCATTATCCTACTTACTAACTTGAAGGCTCACTTAAGTAGTCCGAAACTTGGCGTGTAGCCAATGATAATGAGGGGGATCAAATGCAGATTTCTGGTTGTGAAACGAAAGCGTAATTAACCTTGCAATGAAAAGAACATTAGGCTGTACTCAAAACTCTGTTTTTGGAGACTTGCTACCAGTGGAACAAAGCAGATGCTTTAAGTGGTACCTTTATTTTCGTAGGCATTCACGTGCTACGCATAAACATTGTGAAAAATTAACTGAGAGAAAGAGACAGGATTATATTCGCAACTGTTACATCCACTAGACACGACGCATTGTGCCATCACACTGATTTTGTGGAGCCATAGACCGCCTATCGGTGCTCGGCGGCTTTGAACACCATGAAGGACATTCCATCCACCGAGAAGAAGGCAAAGTTGTCCTTTACGTAGGCGATTTCGCTGTGAGAAAAGAAAATGAGAAGAAAAGAGGTGTCATAAAAGCGCCTGCGCAGCCAATTGCCTGAGTCATTGTGCACATGAACCCTTCTGTGAGTACATACGCTGTGTTTGCATAAGGCCATCTTATACCGTTATGCAAATAACCACGCTGTGACTCCCTAATTAATGCACAACAATCCATCCGTGCAGCACCACGGGTATGTCAATCCTGGTTGGAAATTTTTTCGACGAAAACAATAACTCCACCTATTTGGTGATGCAAGGTGTAGAAAATCATGCACAAACAGTTGAAAGTTAACAAATTAAAAATAGATCCCAGGCATTTAGATTTCATTTGTACTGAAGCGTGATACCACATTCGTGATTTAAACAAAATTGGATTTTTGAAAGACTGCTTCAACTTTGGTGATAGTTGATGAAAGTAAAGATAACCACCAGGAATCGACATTTTTATTCTCTTCTTTGTATAAAAAATGTAAAATTAAATGTGGAATATTAAGATAATGAATGGATCTGGCTATAAACTACGGAAACAGGGGATATGTGCAGTGCCTACCTGCCAAATCTCTGACCGCAGACACAACTCCAAGTGCCAGGATACTGACTCTCCAGTTGTTTTCGCACGAATGAGGCCAATGTCTGTTCCTTGTTGGTTTGATTACCATAGCTACTTTGCTCATTAAGGGCTTGACGGGCAGCTCTTTGACAGGCTCTGAGCATGTCATCGGTCATGTCCTGTTTGAAGACCTCATCCTTCATCATTTTAGTGTTCATCGTCAGACGCTCTTGCTCTCCCTCTCTTTCTGTTGACTTTTGCGCTAGCTTAAATGAGACCTCGAGTGCGTGCACAGTAGTGTGCTGAGGCGCCCTCAAACGCTAACACTCTATTGGCAGGCGCCGAGTTGTGCATGTGCGTTTTTGTGCGTCTGTGACTGCTCTGGGAGCCAGGGTGCTGCTAATACGGCGACTCATTGCAATAAAACGAAAGACAGGATCTTTTCTGCTGTGAGCATTCAGGGGGTAAATAAAGGAAAAGTGAAGATTGTTTAGGCTACAGGAAGGGGTTTTCCAACTCACACGAGTTGACATTAAGGTGACCATGAATTTTCGCTTCCATTTATCAAAAACAATTAAGGTGTAAGTAATCTGTGCAGTTTCCCAGTAATCTTTTATCCACTTTTGTATACTTGGTTATAGCAAAATAAAGCTGCAAAAGCCCCAATTATGTAATGGGTCAATCAAAAAAACATATCAAAATATAAGGACTTAATATGATTCCACTGTTTAGAGCTTAATTGCAAAATCTATAATTTTAGGTGTTACGAAGCCCCTTGAATAGTTTCACTAAGACCTTGTTGCAGCAATTTTATAAACGAGTACCCAAAAACGGCCAAAGGATGGATAGGTCCTGAGATATCACTTTGTTCCTATGTAAATGCTGGCAAATTTGTTTTAAGAACTTGGAAATTTTCTAGTAAAGAATTACCTATTTTCGCTTTTGTAACAATACATTAGCTTTGCCTACTTAAATCCAATTTCAGTAGCGAATCACACCCACGATAACAACGTATTTTGATAACAAGTGACAGAGTGTTGTTTTAATGGAAGCTCGCAGTGTCGTGAGTGAGTAATGTATGTTTAAATTTGAATACTTAAATAGTCGTCAAAGTTGTCTCCTAATATGGTGGAAAGATTTGCATGTTGGTGTATGCATGACAAGCCTATTGATCGTTGTTGATAGTGCAAAGCACACAAGCAGATCACGCATCTAGGCTAACTGCATTATCTTCGACAATACCTACTGCATTACCATATTCTTTTAGCCACAGTATTGTCTTGGAGTGCTTAGGTGGAAGACGTGAATAGTATGCAAAGCAATGGTATAAGAAAGGTTGCGGTTTGTTACGCGAGCAACCAGTTATACTGTGAATTCTCACTCCATCCGGTTCTGTAAGTCGGTGGTGACCTTCTCATTGCAATTTAATACAAAGCTTAATAAAATTCAATCCTCCGGAATAATGACCGCTCTAAATTATGTACCGAGTGCTGAGAAAAGCACAAAATGGACATTGGATTTCGACTCACAATGTTAAGTATGAGTGAAAGGCAGCCTAGTTGGTACTGCCGCGGAACTCAAACGCAGCATTTTTCATTCCGATTTCAATCCGTATGCAGAGGTCTGCTATCAAATTTCCGGTGGCTTCCATTTTTATTTTTGCTAGCAGGTCAAATCAAATTCGCAAATAGGGCGAACTTTTATAATGCATCAAATTTTAACCTTTTAAGGCTAGTTCTGTTAAAGATGGCTGCTTCGTATCACCTAGCTAAAGATAATAAGGAAAATAAAGAACAAAAGTAAAGGAGTGGCTAAAGCCGCTTTGATAAAGGATGTCAAAAGACGCTTTACGTCATCATCCAACTTCAACCTAATTCATCTCCTCCTCCAGAGGTAAGCACAGCGCTCAGGCCTAATACCTATGTGATTCCACGTGAACAAGATACTCCAGGCATGGTTCAAATAAATACCATTCCATGCAAGTAGGTGTTCCGCATACCAGGTTAAGCATTGACAGGTGGCTCAACTCAACGTTTGAGCATGCAGACAGTCATCTCGGTCTCATAATCCTCTTGAATTTCAGTAGTATATGCTCTACCATACATTGTGAGCTCTTACGAATTACGGGAAAATACAGGGCACTGCGTCAAATAGACGCTTGGTAGACTTCCAGGCCCCAGCGAAGGAAAGTGAAATAGCTGGTATAGTTGTGCCATGCTTCAAGGAATGAAAAAGTACAAGACATTTGGAATAAAGGTCAACTGTCGGACAGGGAGTCTCGAATTGTTTTTAATTTATGGCAATTTTCAAATGATCCATCAACAAATCTAAATTACCTGAACCGATTTTATCACCACAAGAGACGAGAGACGATTAATTGTTGTCACTTAACGCTTAACAAGTTGTACGCCCCATTTTTGAGATTGCTCAGAGCTTATAAAAAAATGGAAATTACTAGCACGATCTAAAATCTCTTATTTTGCAGCTAAGAAGCAAACACGGAGACGGTGGAGAATACCAATACCACACGCATGCACACACACCCATGTGTATACATTTGGCATTGCATGCTCCAAAGCCCAAATTCTTATTTCTTAACTCTATTACACCAGACACATCATTTTGAGTCATCAGAGCGTAGGCAGTGAGTGCCAAAGTGTGCATTTATGAAGGCGTGTGTAGGTCACCGTCACATTGATTCCACTATCACAGCGTAGTCTGAGCTCCTGCTGATTTAAGTGCTCAAGCTGGCACACACACACACACACACACATACAAGAAGAAGTGGAGAGTCTCAGTTTCACCGGAGTCCACCAAACCGACAGTAGCGCAGGTCACTCGATGATAGGCCTCACCTCGATGTGCATTTCTGCGTTGCTAGAAGTTTATGCGCACTTTCGTGTTGGGTTAAAGGCATATTTACAACACTTCGATCGCTCAGTTCCGCTTTACTCTTTTGTCGGTGTTATCTCATCTACAATTTGTCTTTTACTTCCCATTCATCCGCCTGGTTGGCTGTTGGAATATCAGTGTATGTCGGCTTTGGCCACATAAAGGTTTTATGTGCATTTTGGAGTGGTACCTAATGCTAGATAGTAACTGATATGCGAAATTTGGCATTTTTAGGTCGGTTGGATGCTTCATTGTGATTAAATATGTTCAACTACAAGACTAATTGAATGATTTACGGATCCATCACGTAGACGCCACCAGTCTGAATAGGAGCATTGAATGTGTAGGAATATGAAGGAATTTAGCGGCCGTAGAGACAGGATAGTGCCTACTCATTCCTACAACTTCATTTATCATTGGGCCAACAATTTGGCACAAATGCCAAGGTCGTGTTTTACGAAGCGTTCTCAAGAGCTGGGGATAGGTGAGTTACCTAGAACATCCTGAAACTCGTTGTAAGCTTCATCGTAAGTATTGCAAGCATAGCTCACGTCTCCTGAGCCTTACCACGCGATGATCCGAAGGAGCAAAAAGTTATCTAATAAAAACATGAAGATCACTTGCATCTATTTGCAAGATTATTTCCATTTGAAACTCTAAAAGAAAATGCCTCATTGCAAACGACCTTGAGCAGTTTGGTTGTTAAACATTTGATTTTTCTTTAATTCAAACCCTCTGAATGATGTCTGTGCTGCTTACTCTCTTTTACTCTCAGTGTTATCGAGAGGCTCTAACTGAATGCGAGCCACAATCATTATGGACATGCAGTGTAGACCAAGTTACACCAGTGAACCCTGTCCATTCCCGTCCAAGCTCACACGCACATAGCCACTAACTTCCACTCTCCCCTTAATTTCACACAAGGATTAAAAAAAAGAAATGTAATCCTTTCTCCTTCTGATTGGATGTAGGGATGATAAATGGGCGTTGCATTCGATTATACGAGAAAACAACACGTTGAAGCAGGGTGTGAAATGCTTTCGACTGTTGCAACGCTCCTGATTGCAGGTTCATTCAAGCCGACCTGTAGAAATCGCAGAAATCAAATTGAGATTTTGCACAATTACTTATTCGTATTGCTAGCTTGGGCTAAATTCTAGAGCACCAAATTATCTCGTGATGGAAAATGAGACCCTGACTGAAATTTCTCAACTCAGGCACTTGCTGGGAAAGTACGTTACTAAAATGCTACCCCTTTAAACCTCTACTTATGTGTCCGTTAAAGAATGCAACCGAAAAAACCTCTTGAACTTGAAATTTTGCAATTTTATCTTAATAAGCAGTCTTGTAAAGAGGTTTTGGTAAAGTATTGATTACTCATTTGACATTTAATGCTAAAAAGATAAAACAAAGTAGGCCTTAGAAAAATGTTCTTCACATAACTTCTTTAGAATAATGTAAGGGTTTGGGAAGCTCTTTGAACAAATGAGCGATCCAAACAAAAATGCCTGGTATTTCCTTCGAATTTCTGCCTCCAAAGGAGTTGTTTCTTTCCACAAATATACGTAGCTGACGCATGACCAGTGAAACCAGATACGCATATGAAGTAACGTCAAGTTCTATTTAAAATGTCAATCAATAAGGTTTCACGTGGTTGACATGCTGTCTAATGATTTGGTAGGTGCTTAACTTTCATATCTTATCCCAAATACATTACCAGTTGACATGCTTGAGAGCCAGCCTAGTAGTGCGTTAACAATGTTTACTCAGTATAAATGCGCCTTACAAATAGATTTTGAGAAACCTTCAAAGAGCAAGTGATCTAAAGTGAGGATTCCATTCTTAGCTGTTGGCCGAAAGAAGGATTAGGAAATCTGCTTGCCTAGGTGTCTATGTACTTTACTGCCTTGATAAAGTGTTTAATATAATAATGTGCCCTCACCGTTTCAGATATTTTGTTTTAGACGGGAAAGAAGCTAATCAGACTAAAGCAAAATGTGCGCCATGTTTAAGTGCCGCGCGATAATCTGTGTTCTTATGCCAGTGATGTTTTGTTTGAAAGAGCTAGCATAGCGTAGAAAAAGGAATGAACACTTGCAAATAACTTTCTAGCAATCATAGGATAGACACAAACTGAGCACAAATAAACCTGCTGTTTTAATCTTTACAACAGAAAAATTTTCTGAGAACTCGGACTGACTGCAAGTTCACTGACGAAGCAGACCTATGTAAGTACCATTCCAATTCATCCAGTTTCTGAAGATACATTTATTTAGGGATATACTCATCAAAAGCATTATTTATTTTAGACAACGTATATTTCGTCCAATACCATTTTGTGACTATTGCATGGTGCTCAAATGTCAAGGTCTACTAGCCTTACTAGTTTAAAAATGCAAGTCTTCTCACCTTTCATAGTCAAAAGGGTTTATTTGCAACTTATCCAGGTCCAAATGTACAGCTTCTCATATATGTAAACAGGGCCTGTTACTGAGGTGACCGTAGAAGGGGAAGAATATTATTGCTTTATGAGAACTGAATTGTAAATAATTTTAATATGCTTCATTTTAGATCACCTGCCGATCGATCCATGGAATCAGAATATTACACAGCCAATTCGTCATCTGACAAAAGTAAAAACTTTTCATTCGGTTATTTTAATCAGTTAATAGTTGTAACTGATTTTTGCATAGCTGTTAGGCATTGAGACAAGCTACTTGCCAAAGACTCAGAGCAAAATTTGATTTGCAAAAATATCTTGCTACTTTTATATGTTAAAAGGCCCTTTTCATGTTTTTTGTGCAAATTTGCTTATTGTGTGGTTGCTCATCAAAGCGCTGTTGATTACATGAGTCTGGAATAAACTGATTGATGGTTAGAATTAGCGGAAGCAGTCTCTCGTTTACAAATCTATGTGATTGGCACCACTCCATTACAATCTACTTCGTTCTCTTTTAAAGGACATAATAGAAAAATAACTCAAGACATCATTTTAGGCAAGCAGGAGGTCCCTACGCCTGAGGTTCATCCCGGGAAAGTACCTGGGCGACCCAGAGGCAGTAATGAGACCATTCGAAAAAATAGTTCCTCCAAAGTCACCCATGCGCCTGCCACCGCTGCCGAAGTGTAAGTCCTTCTTTTAAGCTTTCCGAGTCTTAAAAGGTGCTTGGGTGCGTGTCAACCACTCACTTTCAGAAATGCAGTTGATCTTGCGTCGGCATTCCTTATTTGTTTCCGGATGAGAAATAAATGCTTGGCATTAATAGATCGTAAACTGTAGACAGTCAGCTTATCATTGCGATTTGATGAAAAGTAGCGAATTTTCGCACTGTGCAAACAAATGCAAGCAGATACTATTGGATATACAACCTCAAAACGGGATAATATGCATTGTTGAGGAGTAAATGGCTACAAACATGGAAGTAAAAGATATTTTACTTTTAACACGTCTTTTGCTTGGTAACTCCAAAAGTGCTTTGATGAGTAAAAATGTGATTAGAAATGGCTTAAGCCTGCTTCAACGGCAACGTAGCAATGGCGCGTCTCGCCTTCAAATATAAATTTGCATTGCTACCTGCAAAACGAGGGCAAAAACTACTTTTTTTCTAATTTGAAAACAATACCAATGGAGTACTGTATCAATTTTTACGTTTCTTTATGTATTGACAAAAGAATATGCAAATTCCCCACTTCTTCCGACAACTCACAATCCCTTTTTTTATCCAATTTCTACTCATGCCGCTCCTCTTATTACGAATCCCTTGAGCTAGCTAATAATTAAACTGTCAATAGTAAGGACAGGCAATTTCTGGTGAGATCTACAATGCGATTCAAAGCAAAATGACGGAGCGGAAGGCCAAAGCAATGCAGATCGAGCATTTTTGACATCCATTACGTCCTTTGCTTAGGCTCACCACCGGAGGAGATAGACTCGCGCATCCGTCAGGCAGCCCAGGAAGCGGCAATGGCAGCGGTGGTGGTTCCCCTGTCGAAGGCGATGGCGGTGGACAACCTTCCTCCCCTTTACGACGATGCAGGATATCACGATCGATACGCGGGGGTACCGCGAAACGTCCGCACTCAATTCTTTCACGAGGACGCACAACGGGTGAAACAAGTGGCACAGGAGTTAGTGAAAAACGCCGTGCGAAAAGCAACCTACCGCGTGCGCCGTAGTCGCGCTGTTGTCTGTCCTTGGTTGGGCGGCACTATGCCAACCTTCGGTCTGGAGCATATATACCATTCAAACTACCGCTATTCTACTCCTCCGTGACGTCCTCCCAACAGCACCTTATATTCTTATTTTGCTAAATACATTTCATTCTGTATTTATCGATTGATTACATGAAAGTAAGAAGTTATTTTGAGTTGAGAACTTAATTTCATATCCATCCCTTCAGAGCTCGAGTACCAAAATGACGTACATCAATCCATTCTGTGCAGAAATACTTTTATCGCAAGTACTTAAAATTTAAAAACGCAGACTGATGACTACATTGAGGTCTGGATTTTTGGGAGGTTTAAACAACAGGGTTAAATAGACGAAGAAGAGCAACTATTGCAAGTGTAGCGTCTTTAAACGAAACTCGAGAACCTCAGAAGCGAAGTATTCGAGCACAGCATCCAAGTAACATCGATAATCTAGCATCCAAGCGCTCCACGAAGTTATCATGACGCACCAGACGGGGCAAACGACCCACAGGGAATCAAGGACCTCTGAACGCAGACCTCGTCTTCGCTCGTGATTTGACCAGTGGTCTGAGGCCTTTACCTTATTTATACCTCTTACACATTGTCCAGTCACCGTAAGAGCAATCGCAGTTTCATATACCTTAATTTGTGAGTAATGCAAGCATACTTTAAGTCGTCTTTTAACCAGTAAGAAACTTGATAATCTAGATAAATACCCTTTTTTGAATCGAACATCGCCCTCTCTATTTCCCCAAAATAACTCACTTTGGAGGGTGGGGAAGACTTGATGTAAAATGGGTAGTAACTTAAAAGCTCCTATCAATTCCATTTAATAGCGGTGGGTGGAGTTTACCGCAAAGTATTATCGTGGCATAAAATGAAGAGTTGAGGAGGTGCGCAGATAGTATTTTAATAAGATAGGCATCATTTGAGGCTTTTACATTTGCATGGATAAGGCTTGAATTCAATTTGGAGCGAAATGGAAGGCTATGGCTTAATACAATGCTTTTACGGAATTTTTGCCCTGCTTTTGATAAAACCAAAGAACCTTTAGCTAGGCCCTATACTTACCCGAACAACCTTAAATTTTACGCTATTGTCTTTAAACTTCTGCTTATTTATGGGGATCGGCAAGGATTCAAGCTGATGATCTGTACCCTGCCCTATGAATAAGCCTTACTTTGACTTCAAGAAAGCCTGAAATCGCCACAAGCATAGTTCCTACTTCTTGACAAAAAGGAGCATTTAAGAAAGCACCAGCATCAGAATTTCCTATTTAAGTTTATGAGTAATCTTAGTGCATCGTTCATGTTATGGCAACAAACTCCAGAGGTTATGTAGCATCCCGAGACTTCCTTTAAGGCAAAAGAAGGCATAGTGTAACACTTTTGTTTGTTTGAACTGCCAATTTCGGTCACTTGGGTGGCCATATTGTACCAGCTGGTTGGTCGGCCTCTGGGCCGTGCCAACAGCCCCCAAGCCCTCTGTTTCCAGAATACATGTATTCTACCCCCAGTACTATGCCTTCTCTTACCTTAAAGGGAGTCTCGGGACGCTACATTGGAGGCAGCGGAAAGCAAACTCGACTTTGATGGAATTCTATCCTGGTCTATACCGCTAGTGGCAAATTGCGGCGGTGTGAAAGAAGTGCATGTGCTATGGATGGGAGAACCTCTGGTATCTCGTAACAGAAGGGCCGAGATCGACGTCCAGTTTCGGCACCTCCCTCGCCCTCGTGTTCGACAGGGAAGCTATTAACAACTGAAGCGACACTAGCCGTGAACTCCTAGTCTAGTGGAACTGCGAGGATAGACCTGCGACGTTGTGGTCAAGCACCCTCCGTAAGCTCTCTCTCCTGCTCTCAGATGTAGAATGTGCAGGATGCCATTGGATAGCATTGTTTTATGGTTTGCACACTTGGATCGCATGCATTCTGTTCCTATGAGGTCCGACCACCACATTTGCTCAGGTTTCTACGATGCCCTTGCGTTTCTTCTACGGTATCAATTAAGTCTGGAGTTGCAATATGTGTTGTGTGTGTCTCGACCCATTTCGAAAACTTGGATTCGTACCTCCATCTTCCATTGGATCACATTGTCGTGAGAGAGGACGGCCAAGGAGCGCGCATTTGCTGCACTGAGTGCTATGTGGAATTGATGGCACTACAGGAACACATGCGTTCGAATCTCGACGACTTGGACGGTTAGCTTGTGAGTGCTTCTCGCAGCACTGATTACGTTGTGATGGCTGATACGGCTGAGACGGGAGGCTGACGGAGGGGAGCGTCGGGGACGACGCTCAAAAGAAGAGAGGGGCTGTGTAATGCTTTGTTTGGTTGAACTGCGGTTTCGGTGATTTGGGTAGCCATATTGTACTGAGCCGGTTGGTCGGCCTTTGGGCCGTGCCAACATCCCCAAGCCCTCTGTTTCCAGAATATACATATATTCTGCCCTAGTACTGCGCCTTATTTTACCTCAAAGGGAGTCTCGGGACGCTACAATAGTACTTGGGCAGAATATACATTTTGGAAGCAGAGAGATTGAAGGGGAGCTGTTGGCAGGGCCCAGAAGCCTGTCAACCCGCTAGTAGAATGTGGCCACCTAAGTCACCGAAATCAGCGGTCCAAACAAACAAAATATTACAGCTAGGTAAGGAAATCGAAGCACAAAACCAAATTTACGGAATGGAATGATATTATTTTGCTTGGACGCAAAGACTCGCGCATTTTCGACCTCGTACATAGTAACAAACTCGCTTTCCCAGCCCGCTAATGAACACATCACAAATCCCTTATGTACTGATATGCTATCAACTGACTTAGAGAAGGATGATTGTAATGGTGTTGTGGGCAATTAGAAGATTTCGGATTGCACAAGAATTTGCATATTACTCACTTCCTTAAAATAGCTTTAATGTTCGCAGTTTGGCTTCATAATAAGCAAGCAAAGTTTAATAAAGCATTTTGAATTTTCTTGGATTTAGCATATAAAGTCTTGCTCAATTGTGTAGTTTGTAACTTTTGCTTAAGCCCCGCCTTGTTCGAAGTCTCAGGGGTCTGGACCGTCACGCCTGTTTCTTTGCTCAAGTTGGCCACACGTTAGGTTTGTTGTCCTTTGCCAATGTATCTCCCCCTCTAATTTGGACTGGTGTTCGTGTCTTTAACAGCCTTTTTATGGTCATTTCCATGGGATTATTAAGTTACAGCGCGTAATTATTGGGAATAAACCACCAAACCACCCTTTGTGTGTTCTCAGTCTTTGCTCACAAGTCGCTTCATAATGCCATTATTTCACCTGATCTTTGTCCAGAAGTGCAGCTACTGCTCTAATTTTGCGCCAGAGGCTTCTTTGGCACTGTTTTCTGTTTGAAACTATTCGGATTATTTCTTCGTGGCATTTGACTAAATGGCGCCTTGCCACTAGTTCCGAAATGGCGACTGAGGCCTCCACCAATGGGGCCTCCAAATCAACATTCACTAAGGAGGAGGAGAAAGAGATCTTCAGTCACCCCTTCTTCGCACACTCAGCGGAAGAAATGGAGGGCAATCCAGCTTACGAGGCTCTCCGTACTCTCAAGTACGAAAGTGATGACCCCAATGCCAATGCAGAGAGCTTCAAGGAGGAGGGTAATTACTACATAAAGCAGAAAGACTACGAGAAGGCTATTACCGCCTATACCGGGGGTATTCTTGCTAAACCCACCGATAAGAAACTTCTTGCTGTGCTCTATACTAATCGGGGAATCGCACACGGGCTGAGAAGTAGGTGCCCTATTCTCTAACTTTGGGACATTTGTGAATAGAAAACCACGGTTCATGTGTGAAGGACTGTAAATGGGCGATTAAGCAGGATCCCACCCACCTCAAGGCCTATTTCCAGGCGGTGAAGTCGCTGATAATTTTGTCAAAACCCGTGGAAGCCGTGGCGATGTGCGAGGCTGGTTTGAAGGTGGCGGCGGGCAATGAAACACTAACGGAACTTAAAGCAGAAGCAATGAATTTGCAGGCGGCGATGACAGAAAAGGAGGAGAAGAAACAAAGTGCAGTGGAGGAGAGTCATAGCAAACTGTCGGGTGCTTTTAAGCAGCTGGCGGTAGGTTAACCAGTTTTTTTTTGTACTTATCCACTCATTAAGAATGGTTGCTCCATTGGTCTCATCTTTTTCCATGTATTACTACTCCATATTTTCCATCAGTTTTGACTGCAAGATACAGACGTCGATCAAGTTGCTCAGTTCAACGATGTACTTGTAGAATGGATTAAAGTGGGCCGGGTCTTGTGTACATTCTCGCTTTATTGTGCATGATTTGAGCTCGGAATGCTCGCGACGTAGCGTCGATAGTCCTCTCGCCACTTTGGTTATCCACGCTCAATATATCTCTTATTGCGTTTTTGCGTTGTATTCGACAAGTCGAATTTGGAGTCGCAATTTTATTGAAGTGGTGGGTCACCCGTTGGGATGCTGTCACCAGCTAACGAAATAGCTTGGGCGAGCTTTAAGTGACTGAAAAGATCAGTGTAATTTTGTCCTGAGCGTGCCCCATTGCCGTACCTCTAATTCGGGTGTCAACACTAGTGAATTACCATTGACCTCGAGGTATGAATGAACATAGGGTGGTAGGTCTGTACCACCTCCGAAATGTTTAATTTATTTAGATGTTGGCATCGGCATCTATGAAAGGTTAACTTTATAAATGCTAAGGGCTGGTTTATTTTCAATGTAGAGCACGCTCAAACTGTCAATAACTTTTCTTGGTCGCTTGTGAAGGAGTTTTATGCCCTTGGATCTCTGCGATGCAATCGCGATTTTGGTTCTTTCCAACCTCCTGCTCCCTTGCACACCACGGTGCAGAATTCGATGGCCATACACAGGAAATTCCTCTTGTAATGTTTCGGCCCGATATCCAGCCGGTCAAATGGATTTGGATTTCTAATCAATGCCTGAAGGTGTTGTATGGCAAACAAGACGTCCAGGCGGTCTGACATGCTATCTGGCTTAGTTCCATGCCGACACCGTAGGGAAACCGAATTGCCATAGTCCCCGTCTCTACTAGTAATTACGTTGAATCTGCATTAACTTTAAGTAACTGTGTCTAAATACTTGGAGCAAGGTTGGATTAATTTTAAATTGTGCATATAGTCCTCGTATAATCATACTTACTGTCGGCGGTTAGGCCACAACCAGTTGTTTTATAAAGTCATCATCAACTTTGAGCAACTCATTCTAGGCGACGGAAGGGGAATCAGACTACGGTTTTTTGGAATGTCTTTTGGCGATGTATAGATCTAATTTTCGTGGGTTCTTACTTGCCTTTGCTTCTCCTTGCTAGGCGCGTGGAATCGTAATCGACTTCGAGCAACCACCGGTGGGTCTACCCGAACATGCAGCTGTAGAGATCTCCTTCGATCATATGAACCTCATCCATTGGCCTGTCCTTTTCATGTACCCCGAGTTCAGTCAGACCGACTTTGTGCAGGATGTCGCTGAGTATCTCACGTAAGTTAAAAAATTCCTCCCTTAATTCTCTCTTGAAATTGGGAAAGGTGATCCGTTGTCCTTATGGTACCTCATTTACGCCTTTATAATTGGTGCAGTGGTTATATGTTACCGGATTTACAGTCAGCGATGCATCTTCAAACGTTTTTCAGCTATCCCTCCCTGATAATCATGGAAAGAAATCCAAATGCTGTCGCCTTTATGCTCCGGTATTAATCCATCGCGATAGACCCTGTTTATTCGCTTTATGTGGAAGTGGAAGTTATATTCACTTCTCACTCTAGCTGCTTTACCTTGACGAATCATTTATTCTACACCCTTGAAATAGTGTTAAACATTGAATACAATTTACACCACTACTGATTCATCCACTCATCGCCTTTCACCCAAAGCATTGACCAACGTACTGTCTGTGCTCTGTATGTTCACCAGGTGCCTACATCGTTGCCATCTAAGCATTTCGTTTTTTGGTCTTGGTTTTTCTACGCAGTACCAAGGTTAGAGGTCTCAGTCTTTCTGTTAAGTGACCGCTTTCTTAAAAAAAGAACATTTACTCGTTTTAGGATTCGGGAATGTCTCAAACACGTCCTCAATCCATCTGAACCCCCACCATGGGATAGGGAGAAGGCTTACACGACATCTGAGGACGAACTCGAGGTTACTTGACCTTTACTGAGCAATTGAACATTGTTGGACCAGCCAGAAATAAGTTTTCTGCCCTTGAATTATTGTGTTCTGTTTCAGGTTTACTTCGAGGACACAAAATTCGCCAAGCAAATGGTTGAAGTGCCTATTACTCGTACCATAACTGAGCTAACTCGGTGTCCTGGGTGAGTAGTGCATTGTTTTTTTTGCAGATAAACGGGTAAAAGTGATTAAACATATGTCTTTTGATGTCTTTTTCTTAGATTTTACGTGAGGCGGGATCTCGTAATTATCCTCTTTGTAGTCTCCAAGTTGTCCAAAAGTTTTCACAAAATGTGGATCGAAAATTTACAAGGTTGAGGAGGCGCCCTTTGTGATTGTGGCATCAGTACTCATTTGTGAATTGCTAATGGCATTTGCAGTAGTGTTGTTTCCATATAAAGATGCAAACATTACTTGATTTACTATCGAGGTATCTTTCATTGATCATTGTGAGGTTTGAGGGGCATGCGATTGGGCCGTTATGTTGTATTGCAGGATTGTTGCTGGTTTCGCAGGAACTAGAAGTGTAGCTATTGTTGATGGTGGAGTGGTAGGTAGTTGGCTTTTGAGTCAAGTGGTGGGAATGGTACCAGCTTAGTCCCCATCTACGAGTGTGACCTTTTTTCGCAAGCTGTGAACGATGTAAGTTATCGCGTGATATCGTTTACTCCACATTGGTTGGTATTTTGTATATTTTAAAAATATTCAGTCGGTATAAAACTGACTCACTTTTGGCTATCATCATGGAGCCTGTGTGGTGACAGACTGCCGAGATGGGTGGACTGCTATTGCTAGTGCTACACCTACTGCTGATCTGCGATGCTCTACGCCACCCTGTCCAATAAGTGAACAAATCCGATTTGAAGTGGTCCCAGTATCTGAGCGGAGCACGGATGAAATATTAGGTACCATAGAGACGAAGCAAAAGTGACAATGGAAGAGGAGCGTTGAAGTGGTTGGAATGAATGATTGATTGAATTGGGAATGAAGTAATTAATTGAGGTCGTACTTGTATTTCTGTTTGAGTTTGTACCAGTGCGACACTCGAGTAAATGAGAAGATTCCTGATAAGGTTGTAGTCGCTAGGGCTGGCTAACGCACGCACCAAGGGTGACGCAAAATTTATCAGTGATGAAGTTGTTAGGGGTTGAATTGTGTTACGTTTTTGCTTGAATGTGGCGGTAGTTATGGTTTCAAAGGTGGTGCTACGCGAAGTCGTGAATAAGGCTTCGAAGATGAGGGCGGTGAGGACGAAAAAGAGTTGGGCGGGGGGTGGGAGGGAAGAGAGAAGGTGCGCCAAACTTATCCCCTCGATCGTCATGTCAGCATCTTGGAGAGTATTGCTGCGAATTGGAGTAGGCTGGCACAGCACTAGGAGGTCGACCAATACGAGCAGAGAAATCCAGACGGTTGTGCGTCTCTTGCTGCTTGGGGTGTTGTTCAAGCAATCACAGTGTAACAAATTACACCAACTTTAAGTAATTGGCAGGACAGGAAAGTGGAATTAAGGAGTGTCTGCGTCTACTGCTGACTCGGCACTTCACTCCACCCTGCCCAGTAAGTGAACGCCTGAACAGCCCTGTTGGCGTCCGCCATCGTGATATTCATTCTTAGTTGTTGTGATTGCAATATGCATTTTTACTTGTTCCATTCGTTTTCCGCATTGTTGAGCTGCTCTCCGAGCGCCAATGTTGGTATTGGCAGTGTAGGAAGGAGGGATGTGATAATGTGTTTGGGGATGGCTATGGGGATCCGATGATCGTAATGGTTGGGTCAACAGTGAGAGGAGGAAATCTAGCTTCGTGCTTGGTCCGGTGAATTTGGTGCTTTCGTAAGAAGGTGACGTTAGAGCAGAGCTGTAGCGCACAAATGGGTACATGAGTGAATGAATGTGCCGCCGCATTTAGCATCAATGCTCACTGACTCCCACCAGGCTGAATCAGGATACCCATCTATACTTGATGCTCACATGACTTGTGTTGCCTAGTACCACCAACTTGAATGTAAATGGAAATTATTTTGTCTACTATTTGCCAATTTGAGGTATCAAGTCAAGTGGGCGCCTTCGAGCTCCATATCAACTTACTCTGCATCCGCATGGCCTTATGCATTGGTACGTAGATAAGTAGCGGTAATGGCATGGCTCAGTGGATATTGAAGTTGGTAAGGGTGACAGAGAGGGTAGATGTCCAAGTTGATGCCATATGTACAAGAACCTGTTATGAAGCAGTCCTAGTGAGCATCAAGAATGAAATTGAAGGAATTAAGAGTTGAGATGTGGACTACGCTAAATCATTTATTGGAATTGCTAAATCTGTTAGGGATGCTTCAGGCGGTGCCTCACTCCATCAATATTTGGAGGGTAGTATGAGTTGAGAATAATGTGTAGGTGATGGAGCAGTAGGATGCAAACATGAAGAAAGTACTTATAGAATTTGTGTAGAAAAGTGATGGGAATTGCGTACGAATGCTGTTTCATTTGAAGAAAAAGTATGCATTGCAGTGTTTTAGGACGAGTAGAAGAGGGTGGCTTTAAGCAAGTGCCCACAAAACGCTCATTCGGCTGACAGACGGACAGATTGAGAGTGTTGAGGACAATTTGTATAACCCAGTAGGAAAGAGTGAAAGGGGTAATTATGATGGTGGGTTTGAAAAGTGAAGAGAAGGCAAGTGGTGCTTGAGATTGCAGAAGCTAAAGGTTGTAAAATTTTAAAAGGACGTTGTCGACTGCTTGTCGGCATCTGTTGCCCCTTCTGATAACAGTATTTCCCGTCAATTGAGTGTGCATCAAAGCTGCCGCAGTGCCCTTCAGGGTTAGCGTTGATGATATGCTTGTTTCCTTCTTTCTCTTATCTTTCTACCGTCACTTTCTAGAACATGGTTTTCATATTCCCATGATAACTGGTCGTTTCAAACATATTTTCCTTTTTGGCCTTCCTTCTACTCACTCTTTCTCAGTAACTCTATTGTCTTTTCACATTAATCGTGTTGACAGACATCATCACAGACGGAAAGATCTACTGATAGTACTTAAATTTAGAAAAAAATTGCCATGTTTTGCCCTTGTCCATTGGTTATTGACCCTAGCACCAATCGTCACACAGGGCGGGTGATCGGGGGTAGAATAC
This sequence comes from Taenia multiceps, assembly GCA_001923025.3. NCBI lineage: Eukaryota > Metazoa > Platyhelminthes > Cestoda > Cyclophyllidea > Taeniidae > Taenia > Taenia multiceps. Next base: position 3,982,041 of record CM010311.1, read on the forward strand.
AAAATGGAAACACCGCCATCTAACAGATTGTAGACTCAAATCTACGTGTGATGGCACTACCGCCAGTCTTTGCAGCTCCTCTACTTGAAATAGCCAAGTGCGTTGAGCAAATTGCACAGAACCCGTTCACACACACATACATCAGGAGACCAAAAAGACTAACTGTTAGCCATTTAATCAAGCAATCATTAGTCAAACAGCGGATCAATTATTTAACGGTCTAGTTTGTGATGAACTTGGTGAGTGCCATTATCACTTGCGCGTTAGGCAGTTAATTGGTCAGTCAACCAGTGTTGGTGACTGACTGAATGACTGACTCAGTAAAATCAGCCAGACTACCTCGTGATGAAGATGGAATTTTCGAACTTCCTGGATAGTACCGATGCCTGGATGCTAGGCAGCACTTCACCCTAAACAATTATAACACATTTACACAGCTTGTTAAACTTCTCATCATTGCGGATGGACATCTTAAGCATCTTGGCAGTGGGATCTTGGAGCGCAGCAGCCAAGCCGATCAGTGCAGCTGTAGCGCCATAACAAATGGAGGAGGTTTATATACCTGCCTGCACTGAGCTCGTCCTCGCTTGAACTCATCATTAATCTCTCTTGCCTTTTCTACTCAGCCGATGGAATTGCGATCTTAACTCGTGTTGCACCCTGATCTACAGCTCTCACTCATCACATTGATGCCCACTTCTTATTGGCTGCTAATTAGCCTATCCGTGTCACACAGCCGATTGGCTCGCCATCGCTAACGCCTTTTGGGATTGGTTCTGCTATTGCTCTTAACGTAGCCGATAAACAACTGAGTTGGATCCGACTTGAGCTTACTTCACTTTACCTGGGTCCTTCACCGTACACATCTACGCGCAGATTAACTAAACCTCTTATTCACCTACACACAGTGTATACATCTTGCCTTTCTACCTCTATCTGTCCATCTTAATCATGGTAGAAAGTAGATAAGTGGGATGGGCAGAGACCGTGGCAGCTTCGCATCGCCTTATCTAGCCTAAGCACAATCTACGATCGCTAGCATGATCGAATGAAAATTCAACTGTCTTCAAGACTCCCCATCATGCTTAAACCCTCAGTTCGTACCAACTAGCTAGTCTGTTCGACGTTGGCCTTCATCACATTTTAGAATCTCATCGTTTGTCCCACCCCTATATTACTTGCGTAAAAAGTATGGCAGTCGGCCAAACGCTTGCAAATTCTACCTCTTTCTTTCTTCCTCCCAACGTTCCTTGCCTCTCCTCCTTCTGCTTTTTTTCCGTCCATTAAACTATCCACATGCCAACTTATCGCTACCTACTAGGTTAGGCTCCAGCCCCTTCTGTAAGTTACGCAGTGTTTTGCATAAAGAATGTTTTCTTGAAAATACTTGTGCAATGATTTTTTCCTCCATCCATCCCCTCACCCAATTCCTACACAAAAAGTGCACAAGGGAATTTGGTAACGTCTAGATGGGCTGCAAACGAATCAATGGAGGGATCAAGGAGTCGTAAACGATGCTGAAAACATCGCACTGCCATACGGAGTGAGAAGGTGCACTATTAGTTACGGTTATGTATGTACGCACATACGCCTGTTTGTACATGCGGGTAAGGGCTGCTTCACTGATGGTGAAATTACGGCGAAGTTTTAAGCGTTTGGGTGGACTGAGGTGGAGTGCTGATTGGATAATGCAAAAGCTGCATTTTACACAGAGATACAAATAGCGAAGGCCGTTGCCACGCCCTCTCTATTAACGAATCGTATTTTCTGCTCCGCCCCTTGCTTAATCATTATTTTAATTCTAAGCCGGAAAAATGGAGGAATTGAAATGGTCTAATCGGTGTAAAGGTGGAAATGGTCTTGCAAAAGGGCGACAGGCATTGTGCGAAATCATTTAGTGCATCAAAAATCTTACTATTTGACTACTGACAAGCCGTGGTAGCGTGAAATGCATCTCAACGTTCATCTACAAATCGACCCGCAAAGTGGTTAATGCCATTTGAAGAGCATCGCCTGTGACTTTTTTACATGTACTGAGCACGCAGAGCGCAAGTTCATCACTACCATGGACGTGGTCTGCGTTTAAAACGCCAGTGGCTAAGATGCGTCGCAACCAATAGGTGAGCGATGTAACAGCCTTGTTAAGGATCACCTTTAACACTACATTGCATCTAGCTTTAGTTTTCCAACTGGCAAAAGAGACGAGATGATACAGGCAGTTTAGGGGTGGGCGGGGAGTTAAGGAACAGTTAGAAGTAACGCGGTCTGCGCTGACGGACAATCGGGTTAGCGCTAGCCGTCTGCAGTTTGAGACCCCCATTTGACCTCTTCTATCCCCTTCTAGAGCGCATTACTAAGCACTCCTTAGTGGACTTCACTCTTCCTTCCTCCGTGTTTTCCTGTCCGCGCGTGTTGTTGATTTTTTCAATCTGTAGGCGAGTAGGCGGAAGAGCCCATCTTAAGGGCAGTGGTGTCACGCACTGAATTGAAGTTTTTGCCACCGGGATTTTGTTTGTGGTTAAGGTGGATGGAGGTGCATTGAAGCATACATTCCTGTTATAATGGTGTTCACACCTTTGTCCACAAAATTGATTGAATTCATGGATAGACAGTTTGTCAGTTGTCTACACCATGGCTGTATTACGTGCCAACCTCTTCCTAAATGGGTGGTGGAAGCAGACCCTCTCTGATCCCCACCTCGAAATATTCAGACGCTGCTCTCCACCGACCTACTTGGGATGCAGTACTCTCACTCAAAACCTTCAAAGGTCAAAACGTCTGACGGAATGGACAACACGGACTCCCCTCCCATTTGTCATTAACGCTTAGGCGCCTTTAGGCTGTCTTGCATACGCCATAACAACTAACACCTACATTATCTCACTAGTAATTATCATCTCGACCCCATCCCCTTGCGTTGGTGAGTTGTCTCCTTTTCCTGCCGACTTTGAGTCCCTCATTGTGCAAACCATCTCCCCACACACAATTCGCCCATCATCCGGTTAGCACCACTCCTCGGAAAATATCGTCATCATCTATCCACAATGCCAGATGTAACATGCTCTTGTGGCTTCTAGACACACCTTCCAGGTGCGGAAAGTGGACAAGTGAAATAGACTTGAGGAGTCGCACTCGAGACGAAAAGAGAACCTTCACCCCTGCGCACGATAATCGACAGCAAACCTGAAATTCGAGCAAAAAAAAAAGATTTGTGACTTCAATCTACGTTGGTGCACAAAAATACCTGCTGAAGTGAGTCAATGCTTCAAAGATTGCTACAATTTTAGCTATTTTGTTGGACTCAAGGAAGGACGGGACTTGGAGAACGAGAATTTACAGGGGGAGGGAGAGCAGAAGACGAGAGGAGAGGTAACACCTCAATGTGCAGAAAAAGCATCCACCCGGTGCTTGCTCATGGGAATCGCCAGACCTCCCGACTCCTCAGTACACACCTCGTGGGGCAGCCCGTTGAAGGTGTAGGCAACAAAGAGCTGACGTAGCGGACGCCTCCCATGGCATGCTGCACGGCCCAGGCCCGCGCATGGATCGTAGAAGCCTTGCATATCAGCCCAACGTCCAGGAGGCAAACGAATTTGGTGATGCTCCACCATCACTTGCAGTGGCACCGTCACATCAATCGATAGAGCCCCGCCCACGTCGGCGGTGAGAGGTATACTCGGCGTTGTTGGTGATAGCTGTCCATAGAGGGCATAAACAATCACGAGACCCCTGGATTCTTTCTCAGCTTGTGCTACACGAGCCGAAGTGTGCTGCATTAGAGATTGTGTCGCCAAGGCCTCGGCTCGCAGCTTTCGCAATTCATCTCGCAGACGCTGACGGCGAATTTCCTGAGCTTTCTTTAACTGTGACAAAACCCACGGTTCGTAAACAAGGCTGCGAACGAGACAGTAGGTTAAGCTTGGGACTAGAACACCGTAACTGAAAGCAGCGGGATCCAAGTTATCCGACAGTTTAACTTGCAACACGTAGGATTGATCCCCTCGATGCAGGCCCAACTTCATGCTCAAACCACGCAGCCAACTGACACCTATCTCGCTGGAGACTCGGGACAACTCGGAGAGAACACAATTGGCGCCGATACGCACCTCCAACAGGTCAAAAGTGTTGCAGCTAAGAGAAGCGGAAACCCGCCCCTTATGAGGTATTGTCTCTAACACAAGATCGTCCTCCTCATCCAAATTCGTCTCCCAGTCAGCAGGAGACTTCTTGGAACTCTGACTTCTCGAGGTGGATGGCTTGAGAAAGGGGTTCAGCCAGGGCCAATCGACAAGTGATTCAAATTGAACCTTGAGCGAAGCAGTGCCGCGATGCAAATGAGTTTGCACTCGGCAAGAGCGCTCACCCTTCTCTGACGTCCAAAACACCTCACTAAAGAAACCACCATTAAGGTTGAATTTGTACTGCAGACGGGTAACAATGTGAGGTGTCACTTCGATGTTGGTGGCCAATGAGAAACCGGGAATAAGACTGAAAATGGCGCTGTTATTGCGATTCACTGAAGCTACCTCCAAGCCCACAGATCCTGTTACGCGTTCATTAAGCTGCTTATTCAACTTCACGGAAGCTCCAAGACCATAGCCCCCACGACCGTAGGAGAGCTGAAAGAGGGAAAGACAATGATAATAGCATGTTTTAGAAAACAAGAAAGTGCTTAGGAGCCAACTCACAACTGCCTCGGTGGAAGAGACTCCAATAATGGGTGTTTTGGGTGGAAGACGGTGCACCCAAAGGCCAAAAAGCGTGCCGATACCAATTCCATTGTGGGCAGTCACCTGGCCAACAAGACTGACAGTGTTGTGAGGTGTGCGGAGCGCCGTTACTGACTGGGAGAGAGAGACATCGTAAACGGACAGGGAGGGTGAAAGCATGCGTTCCTCTGGCGGTTCCTGAAGATAAAGTAATCAGTGTAATGCTTTCTGATAAGTAAAGATTATTTCCTTATGTGGTATAAACTTAAGTGAAAAGAAAAAGGGGCGAGAAAAATGGCATTTTGCGTCTAGGGTGTTCAACTAATCATAATCGGATGGCAAAACCCAAGGGTTGAGACACGATAAACAAACCTTGAGATAGCGATCAAAGAAGTCAGTCATATCGACACCACAAGACAGTTCGGAGGTAGGCTGCAGCAGACGCTCACTTTCCGCTTCTCTTGCCTTCTGCTTCAACAAGAGGTATTCTAGACGTAGTTCCGGAGCTGATTTATCCCGTACGGCCAGTTCCCAACCCTGAATACGCAGACCTACAACAACAAGAACCAAGGTTCCAACACTATGACTAAGCTCAGTTACTTGATACGTCTCCCCAAATCACTATGCGTAGTGTCTAGTTTTGTAAAATTCTTTCACCGTTAAGCTTTTAAACACGGCGAAGATTACCACTTCCGAGGCAAAATCAAACTTGTAAACTTGCAGAGTCTCGAGTTGTAGGTTCCAATGACGACTCTCAAAAATTCATTAAAATATCTTTTCCGTATACTTTTCTGCTAATGAGTGGACGTATTTTTCCAATTGGATCTTCCGTATTCACTTCAATGCGTAAAAGTAACGCAATATATTTTACCCTTCAGATTTGGTGATTAATGCACAAGAGTAATGGCATCTTGTACATCATCGATACTTCCCATAAACCTCGAGTTGATTATAAGACCCTCCAAAAGACAAAGGAACATAGACAACTGACACTTTGCAATTGATATTAAAAAAGCGTGTACCTCGATTTATATTTTATGTCCCGTGTTGTTTTGCATACGGGAAACGTTTCCACCCAAAGTAAGAAAATAAAGCTTCACTCACCCCTAAAGCCATATTGGTCGTAGATGGCACGTCTATGTGGGTCGCTGAGAACGTTGTAGGCGGCCGTGAGACGCCCAAATGCGGCCTCGGCAGCAGCCGAAGCCCGCGTGTGCTTATCCGGATGGAGGAGACGCGAGAGACGTCGGTAGGCTGCCTTTAGCTCTGCTTCATTGGCATCACGAGCGACACCAAGGACTGCGTAGAGATCAGGCGTGGGGTCTTCTTCAACCTCGACATTGTTTTCAACAGCGAAAGATCCGCTCCCCAACTCTGCCTGCTCTTCCACAAAGGAGAGGAGAGACGGATCCACCATGCTAGTGTCGTCATCGTCTACGTCAACTGAATCGTTCAGTGGAAAGTTGAAGTCCGATGTTTGCTGGGAGTTGCCGCTTTCGGCGTACATTTTACAGATTTAGCTGGATAAAATATACGATTAGGAATATATAGCGAGAGTAACACAGGAAAGCCGAAAGCAACCACATATGCATCAACGATGACTTGTTGAGACCTAAAACCATACTGCAAATTGCACGCTGCAACAGCTGAAATCTCTAAGAGAATCAGCAGCCTAGGCAGTAGCATACAAAATCGCCAAACCCTACAGCAGAATGCCGAACTTCACCTAAAACCCACCCTCAATATCAATTTCAAACCGAATCATACGAAGAACATCTGGCTAACAAAACCTGGGAAGGTAAAGACGACTTATCAAGTGCGCAGAATGACAGCTTCCGTATGGGCAGTCTTTACCATAAAAAATCTGCCTAACACCCACTCGTATAGTGAAACGGCATCCAATTTCATATTATCGATTGATTGCACAAATGCTGATAAATCAACCTCCTTAAACCATAACAACATTCCTAGCTCACAGCAAAATAATATGGACACAAACACCCCCTAACAACCGAAGAAACAGGCGATCAAGAAGCAGAATGCGTTTACGTGAGGAATTATTATTAATGTTCATTACAATGAAACACAGTTGAGGGGAAATGCAAACCCGAAATCTTAACTTTCGTCCTCATCAGGAGCGCGCGGGTCACGAGGCTTGGGGCCACCAGCTGGCCTTGCCATTATGATCTGCAACGGGCAGAATTTCACGTTGCATAAGAACCGAAGAAGAAAGAAGCTGTCTACCTCAGCTAACTCACCTGATCCACACGAAGAACGGTACAGGCAGCACTAGTGGCAAAACGAATAGCCCAATACTTGGCGCCATGAAGATCAAGAACATTAGCCTCCTTGGCATCGCAAATGGAAGCATCGAGTTTTTCAGTGGTGACAAATCCCGAGTGTATTTGACCAGCCTGATGATTGGCGTAGAGTTGAGCAATTATCTCTGTCGCCTTCTCGCCAGCGTTCTCTGCTAACGCCTTAGGCACAATCTCGTAGGCGTGAGCGTACTCGCGGACGGCGTACTGCTCTAGTCCAAGTATGGTGTCGGCGAGAGAGAGAAGATTGCGAGCAAGCTCAATCTCACAGGCACCAGCACCCGCAACGACTTTTTTACAACGGGTCAAAGCTTTGTAAGTGTTTACACCATCGTCAACAGCTCGCTCGATATCGTCCATAATGTTGTCAGTGCTGCCACGGATTACCAGTGTGACCATGGGCTTCTTGCTTGAGCCTGAAATAAGCACTCACAGACCGATGTGTGCGATGGGACATAAATAACAAAGACGGGGCCATACCTTGCTCAAAAATGACAACATTCGTGTCAGCGATTTCGTCAATACGAACTCGTTCTATAAAGCCCAGCTCCTCAGGCGATGGAATAGTGAGTGTAGGCAAAACAGTGGCACCGGTAGCTTGACAAAGCCGACGGACATCAAACTTGCTCACAAGACGTACCAGCATAAGACCACGTTTGTTGGCATAATGCAACGCGAGCTCACTAATCTTGCCGCCTGACACAATGACCTTTACACCGGCATCAGCAATGCTGTTGATGATCTATGCGGAAAAGCATCACATAAGACAGAGTACTCAAATACATGGGAAGTGAGACACAAATACTCCACCTTTTCCATTTGATTTTCTTCGCCCTTAGAAAACTCCTTCAACTCATCAGCAGTGTGAAGTAAAACGGTGCCCTTAGTTTCGGTTTGTAATGCTTCAAGTGGACAAGAATAGATGGCAATTTTTGACTGAGTGACTGTGTGAACATCGCTTTCAACATCCCGACGGAAAACCATTCCTTGAACCATCGTAGAACTAGTCACACCTGAACCCTGTGATAGCAGCAAAAGTTAGACGTGAGTTTGAAGCAAAACCTAATCCGAGTTGGATGACTTACCAAAACCTTTAGAACTCTGACATTATCGACGTTAAAATTGCCGTCATCGGGCATTATAGAAACTACGCAAAGAGTAACATCAAAACGCGATGCTTACTGCAAGCAGACGCAATAAGCTGAGAAAGGAATTCACTAATGTCTAATTGTTTACTCATCAGGGAGGTCTTAATGACCGGAACGACTTCAGAGATATCCTTTAGATCACCTATCTCCTTGATGACAATTTCTAACAGGGATAGATACAAATTCACGTCATACCATCCAAATATTGAAGAGCCTTCTTCCCGGCCATTTCATAGCCCTCAATAATCTGGGAAACCGATAAACCCTAGAGCGGCAATAAGTCAAATAATGTGTACCATTTTAAGGAGGTCTCGAGCATTGTCCAAAAGTGCACCAGCTAATTGGAAGACTAAGTTTGTTCCATCACCAGCTTCTTGTTCCTGCTGCTGAGTTGCAAGGACTAGCATTTTGGCAGCAGGATGCTGAACTTCAAGTTCCCTAAGTATGGTCGCGGCATCGTTTGTAACAAATTGTTTCCCAATATGATTTATGACTATCTTATTCTGACCACTCGGGCCATAGGTGGAGCGCGTCGTTTTTGCTATACTCACACAGGCTTCTATGTTGCGATAAACAGCCTCCTCGAGACCTTCGAAGTGCTGAAACAAAGTTAAGAAGAAGCTGACGGTTACCCTCGTGCCCTCCTTTAGCATAGACACATAATTCTGAACTCTCGGCACATGAAGAGCCATCGCCAAAAACACAAGCTACACGCCAGGCAACAGAATACAGGGACCACTGCAATGTAGGCTATTGCGAACAAGCAATGCTAAAAGTAACCCTATCTGTGGAACAAGAATTGCTGCATTGCGCATGAAAATCAAAGCTAGGCGCACAACAATGGGTAAAAATATTTAAAATAAAGTAACAATAGCCCTTAATGTAGGATAGCAACCTGGATTACAGCAACATAGTAACATGGAAACTTAAAGAGCCTCATCGGGAAGACTCAATACTTTAGACTACATAAAGACTTTGTCAAAATAACCCACCTATTTTATCTTGGATTACTTACAGAAACTAGCCGAAACTTATTTGATGCGTGGATTGGCTAGGATATACGCCTTAGCCCATATTAATGCAGCTAATAGATCAAATCGAAATCTGGGCCACGGGGTCAGGTGCTATCTTAATTAGCTTCAAACAATATTACTGTTGATTGGCATCTATATCTCCTTATTTAACTTTCGAGACCTCAAATAGTCGGTTGCTGCCATGATTTTTTGCTACAGCTTGTCGGAAGTCCCGACTCGTGCGCATGGGCGGGGCAAGTCGATCTAGCGGACCCTTTGAGGGCCATCCTTGCAGGGAGCAAGTTGCTTGCTTCGATTAGCGTTAGTAGTGCATGCTACTAAACTGAGGCAGACTGTTGGAACTCTGCATTTCTTGTTGGCCGGGAGCCAAACACATTTTTTAATGGTGATCGCCACTTCCCAGCTTTTGGCTGCAATACATTGTTTGTTCGGATTTGCGGTCTCGGACTTGGTTGGCCATATTGTACTAGCCGGTTGGCCGGCCCTCGGGCCGTGCCAACAGCCTCCAATCCCTCTGTTTCCAGAGTATATATTCTGCCTTATTACTATGGCTTCTTTGACCTTAAAGAAAGTCCTGGCGTGCTACAGTAATGGTTCGAAATAGCTAATGTCGATGAAACCAACCAGTCGATGCTATTGCTAGCACTGGTTTTCGCATCTTCATGCATTTTAAGTCGAGATGAGTGGAGCCCATAATACGGTACACTCGTGATTGGGTGAAGCTTGCATTTGACTTAACCTACTAAGGTGCTCTTAAAGTTTATATCATCTAGGGGCCACTGCGATTACATTATCAGACGTCTTAAACCAGCTATCCAAAGATAGTTTCTAGAATGGGTTCGATATCACTTTCAATGAGTTTTAAAATGGTTATCTCCGAAGATGTCTTTCATTTGTTATTATATTCATTACCTAATCTTGTAACCTCTCTGGATTGGATTGGTTAATATCTAGAACCTCTGGCCCGCGGTAGGTTATCAGCCCGTCGCGCGACTTACTGGGACCCTCTGCATGGTGTGTAGTAATTGATGGTGTGGTGTGGGTTTCTTTACCAAGACCTTTTCTGCTATTGGAATATGCTTACCGTTTACGTTTTACATGCCTTTAACCTTGTGTTTCTGACATTCATGCCATAAATACATGGAGATTTTTTGCCTAATGTGCCTGCCCTTTGTAATAACGGAAATATTTGCTATAAGTTCTGAAAGTTTTAACATCTGGTCTCCTAATGTCCAAATGCTATTCCCCTTAACTCCAGTCTTTTAATTTCGATCTTCAATATGAGGAGCACCAACTTGATTAGACATTTTAAGCCGCCAGCTCTGTAACGACCCTACTTTAATCCTAAAATTTATTAACTCTCATCAAACTGTTTGGACCAAGCTCGTCCAACATCTTTTAAACATTACCTGGTTGTGTAATAGGGCATCTGCGATTCTACGAATTTAGACGATTCCCCTGAAGAACCATTTGGTACTTCCAGCGAGTCTGTGATCGTCAAGAAAAGATTACAGTTCCCGCTGGCAGAATCCCTCGTTGGATGGAGTTTTTTCGTTGTCCTTGCACTGAAGGAGTCCCGAATCCCTATCTGTACGTTCCTTTGTGGCACTCTACTTTCAGAGTTCCTCATCGTCTACGGTAACCATCACATACCCGGAACACGCGCCTCCGACTCACCAGCTGGCGCTTGGTTGATCGCTCCCGTCCCTATTATCCTTTCTTTCCACGATGAAACCATCGCATTGAATCTAATTAGTGCCTCGTTAGGCGCTTTTATCCTTCTTTCCTTCCTCCACAAATCGGGAATTTCAACGATCATCCATTTGGCTTTCTGGTTCATCTGTGCTCGTATTACCCACCTGACTTTCACGTACAGTATTCTTCTTACCTTCCTCTTTATCATTCTCCTCTCTATTGAACTTCTCTCCAGCTATGCGGGTTCGCTAACAAGTTGGGAGGTCATTCTTCTTGCCCAGATTTGTTTCGCTTTTCACACTAATACTACCTTCTTCATCATTCCTCTGCTCTGTGTTTACACAATTGAACGCCTTAAAATGGCACCCAGTTGCATGACCTTTGGAACGCTTTCTATCGCCGTGATCTGGCTATGGTCCCTGCTCTCTGACTTTGCCGGCCACCTTGTAGACGAGAAGTCTTACTTTGACCCCTTGCCTGTCCTCCACTTTGAACCCCTTCAGTTTGTTGCAGATTTGATTACCTCTCTGAATATCCTACTCGTCACAACAGTGTGGGTTCCTTTGTGTGTGGTTGCCGTCTTGGTTGTGGCCTACTTTAGTCAAAGAGATAATGAACAAGCCAAAACGCCCTTTGCTCTTCGTAAACTGTTCCATCTTCTGGCTGGTGTCGTCTATGCGACGGGGCTACTGATATCTCCCTCGCTACTCTCGGTGGCTGCTGTCTGCGTCCTTCTCGCGTTCTTTTTGATTGAATGGACTCGCCGAAGTGGGGTTAGCATTATTTTACTTTTATTCAGGGGATCTTACCTACTTGGATTGCTTCATATTTATTTATTTATTTATTTATTTATTTATTTATTTATTTATTTATTTATTGGAACCAGCGGTATTTAATCACTAGCATGTCGTAGAGCTGGTACCCAAACTTTATCCCCAAGCACGTTTTACTGTTTGAATTAGGTAATTGTTTAAAAAGGGTACCTTGCTTTTCACTCGCTACAAGTTGGATCAACTTTCTTTAAAACCTGTCATTTCATTTTCTAGGACTTAATGAACTTATGCGATTAAAAAGCTCAGAAATCAGCTTTATCTTCTAGCTGGACTTTTGAGAAGACGATTGATTTAGGTTCAGCTGGTGAAGGTATTTAATCTAGTCTGAATTTCTAGCTTGTTTTCTTTGTCATTGTTGCCCAAATGTTGCGAATGCACATTGCTTCCGTGACCACCCAATCCATTGGTGCATCATGCTATTCAAATGTTCTAGTTTAGTTAAATAGAGTCAGAGTAAGGGTAACAGTAAAGTAGTTTGGCTTCTATGCTGTTTGTTTTTTTGTTCTAGCCTCCAGCGGCGTCCAAATTTCTGAATGATGTACTAGGACCTTTTAGAGACGCACGAGATAGTGGTGAACTCATTTTCACTCCCATCGCTTTGCTTCTTGGTTTGAGTCTCCCGGTTTGGAATTTCTGCTATTCGTGGTCCCAAGATGACAGTGAGTCTTGCGTTTTCCACTTGTGACACCCGGAAAATGGACTCGGAGAAACTTTTTCTACTGTTGAATCACTAATGTTAGGAGTGAAATACTTGGTTTAGAGCCAATGTACTGGGTGTCACTTTGAGTAAGGGGCAGTGTAGCAACCCACCATACACTCATTCAAGCTTCTTTTAACAATACAGTTTGTCATCTTAACGGTGCTGTGAAGGTCTGATAGGTTAGTGCAAAGTTATAAAAATGCAACAAAAGAACGATTTTTTCGTCTTGCTGAATGGAAGTGTAATGAATCCCATATTTGATCAATTATGTTCTCTTATCTCCTTAAAGATAGCGATCAGTTCGTGATAATTTATCTACATAGTTGTATGAACAACTGCCCGAATTCAGAAGAAAAAGGTGGCAAGGAGATTTGCATTTGTAAGAACTACCGGCCAAATTTAGCTTGAAAAAGCTCTGGATTTCCATGCAAAACTTCATTATAAATGCATAGGAGGACTGGAGTCCATTTAAAATGGTGCATTTCAAATAACTCCTAAAGATATGCAGGAAGTAGAGGTGTCGATAAATGACCAATATATTTACAGAAGTCCAAGGCCTTATTAAGTGCATTGTGGCGTTTCTGCAAAACGCGAAACAACATGAAACTGCTTGGCCTGTAACTTTATGAAACGGTGTCAGCCATTCTATCGTCCCGTCACGACACCACTTTTTCCTATTTCGTTTTTTTTCCTCCCCCAATCTCACTAATTGCCTCAGGTAGCGAAATCAAGGCTTTACGGATAAAAGCTGAAAAGGGTCATTCGTTAGATCCTCTACTAGAGTTTGGGGGATGCTCATCGTGATAACGACTACCTTTCGGTGTCTAAATGTGTGGAAGACCTCGCAACAGACAATCAAGCCCAAATCCTTTATTTTTTACTCAGCAGTGCCACCTCAGGCTTGGAGCGGTGTGATAACAATCGCGCTGGGTGACAGCGTGGCGGCTCTGGTTGGTCGTCGGTGGGGTCACCTGTGGTTCCATTGGCCGGGCACCCATCGCACTCTCATCGGTTCTGGCGCCTCGTTCATATCTCAGGTGGGATCATTCGTTCTGTTATGCTCCAAAGCATAACATGCTTTTAGCAGGATCCTCTGCTAAACAATGATGTTACCGACTCATCTGCACTATATGTGCGCTTTCCAACTTATTGCAACGTTTATAGACAATTAATAGCGTCTCATTTGTCATTTACATCTGGTTCAACTGACTGCTCACTGATTATTGTCAACAATCGTTCGGGTTTATTCAGGACGGCTTCCTATTGCTTGCTTCTTCACTTGTTTCCTCTACACCTATGTTTACTGCTACCTTTGTCTTTTACAAGCCCCTCGTTATTCTTTTGTTCAAACTCTCAACAGGCATGAATATTCTAGTAAGATGGAGCATCGCTCACACCATTTAAACGGGACGTTTTCAGCACGTGTGGTACACGTGCATCGTAAATCACATCCCTAGTCACTAGAGCACTATCCTATTTAATCATACTGCGCTGTATCAAGCAGCCTCGTTCTATCGTGGGCAGATCTTGCATGTCATTTGATATTGCATTTTAAAAAACGGGAGATTCTAATGCTAATTTATGGCTGTATTTTATTGGCGTCCATGTGTTCTTCAAGTGGAGTTACTCTGACTGCTCCTTGTTGACTGTGTGGAACTTGCTGATCGAGAGGTCTTGGAAATCGTTTACCAATGTATAGCAACATTCAATGTTATCGCTACCCATCCTCTACTAATCGGCTGAACTAGCTTATCAGTGTTTTTATTTATCTCCTGATTCGTTTCGACGTTTACTGGCAACGGCTCCAGTAGCTTAAACTGACTGCTAATAAACGATCAAGATTTAAATAGTTTAAGCCAATTCTCCCATCACTTTGGCCATTTTTTGAATGCCTTGTAGATACTATTGTGGATTGGTCTTGCTGCATTCTACGGTTGGCCTTGGCGGGCTGGGGTGCTACCCTTGGCACTTGGAGTGATTGCGGAGGCCTACACTGAGCAGATTGATAATCTGGCAATTCCTCTTCTCGTGATGTCTCTCTTGCCCTCTTCGTGATTTTTTAACTTCTGTGTGTCTCTAAGCATTCCTCTGCATCTATGATAGCGATCTTTTTTTTGTATCAATAAAAACCTTTTTCATGAAACAATCTCTAGCTTGTCCAGGATGTTTGTCTCTAAGAGTGATCGGTGTATTTCTTGTGGTAAAAGCGTCTTTCATGGTTGATCTAACGGGCTTTACTAGTTTCTTTTGTTGCGCTGTAACGAAAAAATTTCAACATATTTGATGATTTGGCTAGTCAGACGGAATTTGTTATGTAAAACGTCTTTTTCGAAGCCGAAGGAAGCTACAATGCTAGGAGGGAATGTGTATTGTTGGCGTACGGAAGGGTTGGGCGAACTACAGGAATGGGCCGGAGACCATGACGTCCAGCGGCAGTACAGAAGCGGAGCCTCAATTGCTCGTTTTGAGTGTTCATTTCTGACGCTCGTCTTGACTAACCCTCTGAATCTGACAGCCTCACTAGCCATTGAATTTGTGTGCAACTGAGAGGATAGCTGACTGTAGTGTCAATGATCCAGCCACTGGATATAATTGAAGGAAGGGGGATGTGCTGGCCATCTCATATGTTCACCGATGGTCTTAAGAACACCGGCAAGATGGACAAAACCCTCACTCTCCCCCTTCAAACAGGTCGCAACTACAGATCCAGTGGAATTGTCAAAAGGACGCCGTAGTGCGGCGGTCAAATATCTCAGTGGCACGCAAATTCAATGACTGGCTGAGTTGAGTGGTGAGTGCTTTTCTCACAGCACTTACCAAGTTAGGACGCTCCACGAGTCCTAAATTCTCCAAGCTTGTATTCCTGCTGGGCGGCATTACCTTTGGGCCACGTCAGCCATGCATATTCCGCCCTCGCATTACGACTTCCTTCCTCTGGAGGAGGTATTTGAAGTGCCACAACAAATGCAAACAGCATTTCGCAGTGTATTAATTACTGACCGCTACGTAAGTTAATGCACAGTCAACTTTGGCAATTGGGCTCGTTTACCACCAGAATTACGTGGACTATTACCGAAGGCTAGCAAACAAATTAATTTCAAACCTGTTGCGCTGTGTTCGTGTAGTTTAGACTTTTCAGGAGTCTCAACGACAATGTATTTCACCACTCTCGGTCTTTATTGCTCTTAGTCATTAGGATTCCTCCAAGTCCCCACATATTCTTGAATGTGTACTAGTCAGAATCGAACCACTTTACCTAAATGGCTCTGATGAGGTCATTAGAGTTCAACGGTCCGGCTAATTAGGCCAAAGTAGTCCTTCTACTGTCAAGCCGTTCTATCTTTAAAATTCACAGCACTTAATATACTTAATATACTTCCATAACGCAAGGTTAGATTTCACTGACTATGCATTTTAATGTAATACTTGCAGAAAGAAGTTAATTTTAATCCCTAGAATGGAAAATGGATCTCTGAAAGTGGATGGGCACCTTAGCAGTGCTACCGGGTGTTGAATAAGTTCAAAGTACTCTAACATAACCGATAATTGTTTCTCTGCAGTTTTGCAGCTTTCTGAGTCTTCCTTGGAATTGTAGTAAGCAAAACCACTACGATAAAGGCATGATCAGCTTAGCTCTTCGTCTTGGTTTCGTGGGCACTTAAAGTTCCACCCTTGTACTTCCTTTGAACGGTATGGCTTTCGAAGGGCTACACTGTCGACATTGGAAAGCAAACCCGACTCTAAGGGGTACCTACTCCGATTTCTGTTACCAAATGCCAAATCTTAACGTAACAGAAGAAGGGCACATGCTGTGTATGGGAGAGTCTGTGATAACCTCGAACAGAAATATTCAGTCATTGTTCTTCCGTTCTGCAGGAGGAGTAGTAACAACTGTAAGTTCAGTAAATAGCTGTCTGTGGGGGCTGAATGAAAGTGTCAACCAAGTGAACACGAGGTGCCTTCACCTCTCTACCAGATAGGTATGCGGCCAAGTAGGACTGAGGTGAGAAACAGGCGGGAAATCGAATCCTTACGAAACTATATAAAAATCCGTCTCCTAAATGGCTCCGCCTTGGACTGACAGTTAAGGTACGCAATGCCTTATGTCCACAGTTAAGTAGACCGCGAACCGAGAGAGTTGTCTCGAAGCTTTGAAAGCCTTTAATCCTACAGACGGATCGATAGTCGCCACGTGCTGACGACGTCGGAAATGCCGAGTGCTGTTGAGAATCTTCGAAGTCAAGTGAAAGACAATGAGAACTGTGTTGATCAAAAACGCATTAAATGGTGTGTCTGACTCATAATTGCCTCTTCTACGCTAATCTTCTTTAGGATATGCCTTCCTGGACCGCATCATCCTGGGTATTTTCAAAACTCCACCGTGGTTAGTTGAAGTCTTATACCTTTGTTAGTTAACTCAATGTGAAGGAAAGCTCTCCTCACCGACTTATAATTTTACCCGAGTTATGAGAATCCACCTAGAGCCCCATAGCTAGGCGGAAGAGTGGGGCTTTCAGAGGCACCCATGGTCTATTTAAAAAGTGCAAAGCAGCATGCTACATGATAGTAGTGTAGCCGAAATTTAGCACGAAATAAAATTGTAAGAACATAGGAGAGTGGTTATTTGCCTCCAAAAAGTAATTAAAGAACACTTCATGATGATAGCAAACACAACGATTTGATCAGATAGCTAAAAGCGCGTTAATTTTCTTGCACCTAGGGTAAGGATTCAGAACGTATCTTTTTAAACAAGCCGGGAGAACACTGGAAGTTGCGTCTCCCAGATAAGAGTCCGCTGGATCCCTATCGGCTGTGGATGCATGATAGGAGGGGATTTCGGCAGGACAACTGGTACAATGCTCCCAATGACTGTGTGGAAAATATTAAAAAGGTAACGGCTCTTCAAGTCAGGTTGTACACCAAGTACTTCATTCAGCTGGGCCAGCAATTCTGAACTGTAATTTGACTACTAGAGCACAGTCGAGAACAGTGTAGCTGTTCAAAGTAGTAGTCAAATCGACCATAGGAGGTAAAAATAGGTGGAGAAAAATACTAGATCTATGGGCGGATGTAAGGTAGGTCAGTCAGTTAAAATGGAATAGTCGGGTACTATCAACTGCTTGAAGTTGCATTTGGTGAGGTAGGAAGTTTCAGCCTTGACGGCTGAGCAATTTTACTGCAATTGTTTATTTGACTTAAAATAGAATTTCTACACGCCTTACTATCGAGAAAATTGCCACAATTTGATTCCACGATCGGAGGAACTAACTGACTTCTGGGAGAGGCACCCAGCGCGTCTGTTGAACGAATTCGTCTACCGGGTGCCAGATTACTATTTGAAACGCCGAGAGGAGGTTAAGAAGGTTTGCGCCCTCGACTGTCTGCCCCCCTTCAAACCGCCTTCGACCAAGAAGATTGGTGAGGGTTGCCTCATGCGCTTTCAATTTATGTCAAATAATTATCGCACTTTTGACGATGGTTATGCCGTTGATTATGATCAGTAGATGCTTACGAACATTGCTTTCGTGATAAATAGATGCAAATTCCATGGTGCTTTTCCATTTGAAAATGAATGCAAACGTCTGCCAATCTAGGGGTAAACGTGGACAACGCCTATTCGTGATGGTGGATGGTGTAGCGTCCCGGGGCTCCCTTTAAGGTAAAAGAAGGCGCAGTACTAGGGCAGAATATATATATTCCGGGAACAGAGGACTTGGGGGCTGTTGGCACGGCCCGGAGGCCGACCAACCGGCTAGAACAAGATGGCCACCCAAATGACCTAAACCGGTAGTTCAAACAAACAAAGTATTACAGATAAATTAAAAAAATATTGAGAGTAGCAAGTTTACGCATCTTTCAGCTGTCAAAAGAAAGGTTGCAAGTTAAGTGGTGTTAGATCGCATGTTTTCCAACGAATAAGGGTGCGACTGCTCATCTCTAATTCCCCACAGTGAGTAATTTCAGTGTATCCAGTAATTGATACAAATCCAATGCTGTTTTGAATAAGAAGCGTCTATTAAAAAATTAGTTTATTTACCAGTTGTTTGCAAATAACAAATTATCTATTAACAAAATTAAACATATAATTTATTATGTGCTAAAGTATAGCAAAAAAGCAATTACAAAACGAACAATACCGATCAGGGCATTCGTTTGAGTTTAGTTAGAAATACTCTCTTGTGGTAATTTTTTACTAGGTTATTAATAAGGGCGCCGACTTTAAGCATTTAAGGCTGGGCATGAAGTCATTTTCTGCTTTGCAAAAACAAAATAAACAGCTGTCAGAAAGTGATCAGATAAATGTGTGCAGACTAAATAAACTGATTTTATCTTGCAAGAAATGTCGTGATTCTGCAAAGCAGGAGGAATTCATATACGACACCCTTCCATTGTTTAACGAGGTATAGTTAGCGTCTCCCATATCAGGATCTTTCCAGATTTTCCACACTTCTACTTTCCAAGACATCTTTGAATGCTTCCCTGATGTCCACATTTTCTGTGCATTCGTGTCAAGCCTATTTGTGAAGGAGATACGGATTCGTGCTATCGATCAGACCTCAGGTTTGTCAACTAACATCCTTACACTTTTTTTAGAGGATGGGAGTAAATTAATAGCGGCCTTTCTCGAAGATGGGCTCTCGGACTCCTTAGAGTCTATTGGAGCATCCACAACCCCTTCATTTAGCCAAGTGCCGAATGGCAACCTCCTCCTTCTCACACTGGAGAAACTTTCTTGCAGTGCAAGCCTTCTAGAATGCATGTCTGCAGCTGGCGTCCCGTCGACTCTTGTGAAATGCCTTTATATCTTCCTCGATCTACCTGCCGTTCCAAGTCCTGATGCTCTGAAGGATAGGTTGCATTTGCAGCGGAAATTCACCCAGGTAGGAGCAATCTAACTCTAAGTAGCGTCCCTCTTTTAGCTGTTGCAGCATGTTTGTTTATCGTCAGTGGCTGTCGAAGAAATGGTCAACACTGATGCCTTGCGACACCTTCTTAGTGCGGCGGTGGACCCCTGTCAGTCTGCAAACGCCTTCTGGCGCAAAAGCAGTTGCGTGATTCTCACTACTCTGGCGCAGAACTGTTTGACACCACACGTAATCCAGTACATTCATGGTAAGTTGTCCTGTTATTTTGCTGGTTGTTATCTTCTGCGTCCACGTCTGGGGATCTTAAGATTTGCCTTTTCAGATGCTGGATGTATTACCGATTATGTGGAGCGTTTGAAGCAAATGCAGCTCCCCAAAGCCGATTCCATGGAAGCGTTTATATCTCTCTTTCAAATATTGTCTGAATCCTGCTCGACAACTTCGCAACTACTGGATGACTTTCATGCTGCCGGTGGCTATAACATAATCACTGATTATTTGCTTAAGTAAGTTTGCTTTTACTGATCTCCTTAAAGTTAGTTATTACAGCGTTAGAGCAACCATGGCACACGCGATTGCGTTTTATTTGTTGTTTTTCTTTTAAAATAGCTTCGGCTCAATTTTTTTTGGAAGGCAATACAAACAAACCCTTTAAATCAACCCTTTATTTATCAGAATTATCTCGGAGTTTGTTCAAGTTTATCTTTGAGCTGCTTGTGGTGGTGAGGTTAAGCGTGCCAATTTAGCATAAGACCAAACCGCTGGTATCATTTTTCCCACCACTTGTGGTAGAATGCGGAAATAGTTGTTTTCAAGCAATATTCATAATAATAACATTTTTAACGTGATCAGTCGAAAAATGCAAGAAACAGTTGGCTTTACCGAATTCATGTCGAGCTGCGTTTCCTAAACGTAAATTTGCGTTAAAACCAAAATATACTTGTGCGTTTGTCTTTAGCCTCTTAACTTTTGGTACGGCTATTTGACTTCGCTTACCAGTAGTCCCGCAATAGTTATTCTAAGCCATTAAGGCTTTCATGGCGTTATTTAAATTTTTTTAATGGATGGTTAGTAAGGCAATTAACCAAGCGCTTTCATAGCTGACTTCCTCCATACTTTTCCCATCTCCTGTGGCCATGATTGTCACAGGGAAGAGTGAGATAGTTGAGTGCTTCTTATAAACAACGCTAAACTAATAAACAAATAAACATATTGACCAGTTGGATTTAAACCTCTTTTTTCTCTATTATATTCCCTGCTTTTCAAACCTTTATTTAAAGAAAAATACTCCAGTTAGGAGCTACCTTTATTTTATGCACCCCATGGATGCTCCAACTTGCTGAGTAGTTGGCCTTCCTCTGACATACGTTCCAAACTCATGTAAAAACTAATTGCGAGTTATCGTTATGGATAGAGCTGTATTAATGATTTCGTATTCATTTTATGGCTATCAGAGTTCTTGATTGATTGTACTTTTCATCGTGCATACCATTTCGATGGTAGTTTTATTAAAATACGGTATTGAATTGCGCCACGAATTCACACTATTGCTACTGCAAGGGATGAGAATTTTATTGAGGCTACCTACATTGTTTTCATTTACATTCCCTACAGAAATGATGGCAAACGAATTTCGTGCTCGCTACAAATACCATTGGCATGCAACCTCATTTTGGGTGTTATAATGTCCACCACTTGTATAAGAAGGCATTAATTATTGTGTCCCGCCTCTGTTGTGGTCCACTTTGTTGCAACAGTACTTTCAAGTCCTTTGTGGAATCGAATTTCACAAGCGAATCAAATTTTGAAATAGCTGGCGTCTTAGATTATTCGTAACTTTTCCATTGACAGGTTGAAAATGTATCACTGCTGCTGTTACTCCTTTCTTCGTGTCTGTTGGCTAAGCACTTTTATGTACGCAAGAAAAATCTCCCCATTTGCTCTCCAAAAAGCATCGCTTATATCATCATGGAAGTTAACGAAAACCAACAGCCAAACCTAGGTAAAATTTACCGAATTAAGGTGCTAGGTGAAGTGTTGGCGTTTTCTCACAAGTGAATTGTCTCACAGTGTTCATTATTCCTCCGCCCTTCTACTCTTTCATCACTTACTATTGCATAAAAATCCACCTCCCTAGGCATCGGAATAAAATTAACACCTAGATCCTCTTATTCACTCTAAGCCCATAACTTTCTCACTATTTTCCCTGGGGTATCTGCGTCTGTTTCTTCATATGCTTCTACCTTAATACGACTGGATTCTGAGCTTGCTTTTGGGGTAGCGAACCTCATGGTAGTTTGGCGTCCCATTATCAGCTTGGAGCGTTTTTCGCTAGTCCTTATTTCGTCTCGTAATTAGTTTTTATTCCCACTCATTTTTTTGGAGAAAATCTGTCTATCAAAAGAACTTGGTTTTTCACTCTGAATCCACAAACAACAAATTAATGTCTTGGACCAGCCTTGCCGTTGGGGGAAAAGCGAAGCATAGTGTAGCGAGATGGAGAATCGGGAAAAATGATTTAATGCTTTTAGAAATGTATGGGAGGTAACGAAGTCACCTACATTGCTATAAAGCTAATGATAGGTTCCTTCGCTTGCATCTCCATATTATTTTATTTACATACTTTTTATAAATCCCTATACTTTTGTGTCCTTCCGGTAAGCTCACTCATCAAAACCAGGGGCGTAGTACAACTCTCTTCAAAACGGCAGCATTACTGTGATGGCTTAGTAGAAAAGAGTCGTTTTATTAATTGAGTGGTTTGATAAGCCAGGGCTTGATTAATGTCGTACTTCTCCTGCCCTGGATCGCTAGACCGTCCAAAATTTTATCATTATCTTTGAGTCAATCAAACTTCACATTAGAAAAAACTGTTGCATTGCGCAGGCTCATGTGAATTCGAATTACTAAACAGGCGCATTTTGGGTGAGGATTCGGGTATTAAAATGCTCCAGTGGGAATTGCGGCTACTTAGATTGCAGTCTTGTTGTGGATGCTGACCCCCTTACTACTGTAATACCGCCTTAATGCGTGGAGAGATGTGTACTTGAAAAGCCATTAACACGCTTACAAAAACGTCTTGCTCTTGTTCGCATCACTTGTCTCTTCCAACGCACAATAGTAGATGCTTTTTACTGCGCAATTTTTGTTCCAGATTTCGATTGCTGCTATCTTGACACATCCCATTTAGATTCGAACTCCGAGTCTTAGTGAGTGCCTCTATTTCTAGTACGATAGAGCCCACTTTGGTAGCACTCTAGACCTTTCCCGAAGACAAAAGAAGTCATTTTGCTAGCACAGAAGATGCCGAAGGGCTGGGCTGAGTAGGGGGGGGGGGGAGACTACCGACATGACCTGGAGGTCATGCCACCCAATGGAAGTACAAAGGTAGAAATTTAAGCGCTAGCGGCATTAAATCCAAGACCTAAACACACCATCAGCAAGTATCGCACCTTGTTAATAATTTAAGTGAAAAAGTTGTGAGCTTTTGTTTAGATGGCAATTAAAGGGTGTCACAGTACCGTCTGTTGGAAATGCCGCACTCGTTGCCGCATGGGTTAAATTTGTCGACAATTTGTCTGGTAGCAAAAAAACCAGGTTAAGTTGAGCATACTCAGTTTTCAACGACGTTTATCATTCCTCTCAACTAATCACCTCAGCACCCACACCTTGTCTCTGCAAACTTTATTTTTTGAATATTTTCGAAGCCGTTTCCGACTTCCACTGGGTATTAATCTCAAGGCAGTGCTTACATTATATGATGGTGAAATCTGCGTAGCACTGAGGTTCCATCAAACCACTTCGCCCCTCTCACATCTGCCTTCGGGTTATAAAACAGTTTATCGCTCTGCTGATCTAACCATATCTTTTTTATTCCAGCTGCTTGCTATCGACAAGTTAATGCTTTTCCACCCCATCCGAGTCAAGTGAAAACTATGTGCCGTCTTCCTCAAGCTCTGAAGTTTTCAATTTTCATCATTAGTCATGCCACTTTTTGCCAGTGTGAAATTTTTACTTCCGTCTGGACAGGCTTTTTGCGTGTTGCTTATGTGGGTGGGTGTGTATCCATAACATCAACACGTGTGTCGCAGTTACATAGACATGTTTGTGTCGGATTTCAAGTTCACATTACACACTGTGCTAGATGGAAAAAACATTGGCTTTTCGGTTCTGTTTTGGCATCAGTGTCAATGAGCGACTACAGTATCACTTAATTATGCGTTGGAACCGAAGACTGTGCTGGGATTGCCATATTGCTAAAAGCTATAGATGTGACTTTGTATTGTTTTTGGTGCATAAATTTCACGTAAGGATTGGTACGGCAGGCATGTCGTAAATCTACTACCGATGCTTGCGAATGGCGCTCTTACATTCATTGCCTGCTCACCGCCTAGAGAACGCCGGAATCGTTTTGCTTTAGTTGGTGGTCTGCTTAGCACGGGGAGCTCTTTACAAATTAAGTGAAGTGTTCGCATAAAAATTGCTGTAGCTGAATGAGGGTAACACAAACCCAAACATGCGGCCATTGCGCCTTTGCCACAGCCAACAAAAAGTTACGAAATGTAACGTCCGAGAGTTCAGCCCTCGAACTTTGCATTTCCTAGCGAAACTTACAAAGTTCACATCGAATCCTTCAATAGTGCTGGTGACCTTATAAGTCTTCAAACTCGTTTGCGCTTTATTCAAGCAGAAAGGGCAAGGGCATTGAGTATCCTTCTTTCAGAAGCTGCTTTTGAGGCTTATGCTGCGTAGTTCACGAATAGAAGTGGTGCCGTTGTGTTTTGCCACCCCGAGGTGGGCATCATTTCCTGTAAACGAAATTTTCGTTGTTACGGCAATTCTCTGTGGTAGGGCCTGGCAAATGATAAGCTAAAATTGAGGTGGTTCAATGCTTTCCACTTCAATGCACATGCTTGCCTATGTGCTGGAAGTACTAGTTAATTGTAAAGCAGCTTCAATTTTGATAATTTCCGGTAGCATTGGACAAAACCATTTAAACTAGGTATCTGTGTGTATTCATAGGTTATTTGATCGTTCCATGAGGATACAAGTGAAAATATGAATGAAGTTTGTATTTTCCTAGTGAACTATCAGAAAATAAATGAATGTAACTTCCACTCCATTCCCTTTTCTTCAGTAGTTTTCAAATAAACTCTTCCATTAAATTCATTTGCAGGCCAAGGCTCTAACACTAATGCCAATGACTAGGTGTTTGATTAAAAAAATGAGGTAGCTCAATTAGTTGTTTAGTGAATGAGGAGCTAGAGTTGCACTTGCATCTCTTTTTTCCAGAAGAATCTCTGATAAAAGTAAGTATTCCATTTTCTAAATGAATGACGACAGCTTTCAACTTTCATATCCTTGAATTGTTTGGGGTTCAATGTAGCCACACTATACCTCGATACCATCAGTGAGAGTCTATGAAATGCTTAGCTCTTTGAAAATGCCTCGGTAGTTGGGTTCAACAATTTTTTTTCCAGAAGAGGTGTTTGGAACTTGACCGGATATGAGTGTGGTGCAGCCCGATCTATGGAAAGGCAAGAACCGACGATAGTCTAACTACCTTTTATCCCGGCGTGCTTCATATTACTTTGAAAGGTCCTAGACAAGTAAATTGATGGAGTTTATTTTTAATTGTACTTGCACTTTCTAATGGTTCAGAAATACTCGAGTTTCCTGGTCTTCACTAACATTCCCATCCAATTAATGAATTGCATTTGACTATGTTCATCACAACATAAAGTCTAGCTGTTTAATGCTTTTGAACTTTTTCGCTCATGAACTAGTGACTAGGAGAAAAACATTATCCTTTCCCCCGACGTTTGCGAATCGCTTTCACTTTTAGATAAACTGCAACCAAAGTTATTTGTCGTCTAAATCTACTTTAAAGCACCTACCGTACATCTTGGTCTTTCAATGAGATTTATTTGGATCCTTATTATCAACAGGAGGCTTATTGGTTGCCTCGCGTTGTCATTCCCTTCAAAAAATAGCACATTAGTGGGTCATCATACATTAATCACCTTAGGTAATTGGAGTTTTTATATGCATACCTCAAAGGGCTGCACACCATACATCCGCGATCTTAGTGGTAGCTGTCTTGACACCAGTCGGCAGTGAAGGAACTTGAAGGGTGGACGAGGCAGTTATACTTCTGTTGGTGCTGATTTTCGCAACTCTCGCAAAGTGGCCATCCATCGTTGGCAAGGCGTGCTATTCATTTCGTTCGGATTGTATTCCGTGATCTTATTAAGATTCCACCAAGTGTTAGTAGAAATGGATAGATGAAGAGAATTCGTCTTTGGACACACTAAATCAGCCACGTTTGCCAACCCTCGCAAGATTTGCCAATGATGGCAATAATAAAATGATTGCGCTTCTATTTCGTCGGAAAGCGTGATGTAGTGGTGAACGCATTTCCGCATGATCCTGTTCTGAAACTAATCGGTAGCGTCCAGGAGAATCTTTCTATATGGTTCTTTTGATTGGACACCTTCACCATTTTACGTTTCAACCACCGTGTACTGAAATTAACTGTACGTCTTTAGGCTCTAGTACTAAAATGCCCAGCGGGGTAGGATATATGGATAAATAACCTCTTTGAACTTTTTGACGCCACCTAAGTTAATGTTTTCAACCACGTACTTTCATCTCTTGCCGCCCAGGTACGAATTAGAGGAGGGTGAGGAGGCACAGGTATTTTGTCAGCGCCTAACCCGCCTCCTGGGTGATCTTATCTACGTGGGGTCAAAGGAGTTGCGTGCGAAGAATAGCGCTATCGTGGAGGTCTTCCAACTGCCCGGTTTCCAACTCAACATTCCCAAAGCTAAGGGTAAGTTTTGGTCCTTTCTATCCTCCTCATTGAAGCTATGAGCTAGTAGGGTACGGTTCGATATTTCCTTCGACACTGCTACTCCGTTTGAAGTATCTTATCAAAATCGCTGCTTGTTTGATAGCGCAAACATGGTTATAGTTGTTATCGGTTGTAGACAATTTTTGTAGGAACACAAGCCTTCCTTAAGTTATTAGCAGCCATCACTGTCAAAATCTTGATTTTACTTCTGCGCTAATGCTGATTTCAAATATAAGCCATGCAAAAATAAAAGTGACTTTATTACGACCATGAAGAAGGCTTGCAGCTTTGGAAGTCTGGGGAGGTCTGCGCAGCGCTATACATGACTAGAGCAACTGCCTGATAAAATTTCTTGAATTTTGGACATGCTTATCTTTATTTGAACAATTATCTGCATTCCCCTGTCCAAAACTAAGGAAAATTGTCTACAAGCTGGACAATACTCCTTTGGCATTCTTTCTCCTAACAAACTAATTGGGGATGGCATTTGAGCAAAAAAATTAAATCCCCAAGGTGTTATTGTGTGGGCTGCTTTCCCAACGCCAGTGCCTTTTCATGTCCTGTTGGCTGTCTAGTGGCAATTGTAATTAAAAATAGAGTCCTACGACAGCCATATGAGTGCAAAATTTTTGATCGGGACCCCTATTTATTAGGCTAAACTAGCCTTGCCATGCATGCTATTGGGATCGTTTCATGGAATTTTCTTGTGCCCCTGGCCCTGTATTTTCTGGTCATGCCCATCTTCCGGTCACGATTGACTGTGCGGTCCACTTGCACTTTTGTTCTCAAGGAAATGGTATTCCCAAGTCACCTTTTCCTGTCCCCTCTACTCCAATACTTCTCTCGAATAGTAGCCTTCTACAGAGCTGTAATGTTTCTGTTTTTCGGGGCTAATAGTTTGTTTTATTTTTGGTCCTATATTTAAGATTAAAAGGCGGAGGGTCAGTTGGTTGAAGCATGTGCTTGTGGAAAAGGCTTTGCGATGAAGGGTGTTGTAAATGGGTATCATATTCTACTGTTTGTTTAATATTTTAGGGAACCATCGGCATTAGATAATGATCTTATGAATAAGTGAGGTGGTCGCTTGGATTTCCTATTCCGCTTATTACTTTTAGCCCATTCGGCAATATGGTTCATTTAGCTGAGGAATCAATCCGTCTCCATTAGCTAGTCTCTCGCTCACTTTTGGACTGTTGCTGCGATTGATGAAGCAGGTCTCACTGCAGTTTAATGTGTTATAAAATCGCGATGCCGGAACCCACTACTGCACAGAGATTACTGGACTGCTTTTGATTCACTGTGATCATTGACCACGTTCTTGAAGCTTCGATTGTACTTAAGTCAGGGGAAAGGTGACGGTGAAAGTTGCGTTAAGTAGTCTTGGTAAAATGCCACCACACCAACCAAGAGGGCGATAACAATGGAACTAAGATCTTACGGCTGTTGGCCCTTCATTTTACCAATTAAGGGTGCCACAAAATTCATTTTAAATGGCTATTTCTTGTGAGCAACTATTTGCTGGCTGGTCGAGTTTGTACCTACTGTGGTTCTGACTTATTGGTTGAGGCTCTGGATAGAGAAAAATGTAGTGAGAACGCAGCTTACCATCTTGGACAAATGCACCTGAAAGACAATTTTTTTGCTAGTCCAATGTACGTTTTGAGAGTTCACAAACCTTTGCTCGAAGTCTAATTTGGTAATGGCTAGTGCTGCCTTTTCATGGCCTAGGCTCCCTTTCATGTTGTAACAAGTCTGCGAGCGATATTTTCCAATTTCCTCCATTCACTGCGTTTTAGGGGAGGCCATACGAAATATTCGAGCGATCGACACGTTGCAGGCGACCTTTATCCAGGCGCGCTCCGCAAACCTCTGCAACGAGCTGTTGGAGCGTGTAAGGGATATGCACGAGCGTGCGCCGGGCAACTACTTTATTCTCGACAAGCATCACCTCATCAGCAGCATCACCGAGGTGATCGCCACTAAACCCGATTCAGTTCAGGTACTCACTCAGCATATTTTTATCTGTTTTATCTAAAGTCTTACATTTTGAGACCCTGTCTCCTCGTGCTTGAGCTTGCCATTAACACGCTTACATCGCGTAAGGGTCTGTGACTATAAACAGCACCGATACAGTTGCATCTTGCTTCCAAAAATAGATGTAATATCCTGCACAAGTTCTCGGTTAGCTCTTTTTGTTTCAGTGAGTTATTCCCATTTCCGCTCTACTGTAATTTCCAGTCCCGTAAATCTCGAGTATTTATCATTATATTCGAATGATTCTTTACGGCGTACACAAAGTGCAGGATTTTAGGAGCATTAATAGCGTTAGTAGACACTCACTGCTCGTCCCCTTGAATCTGACTGGAGTTGTCTGCTTGAACTACCTCGGCCAGCCCCAAACATGCATAAAAGACCCCCCCCCCCCCCATAACTCGACAGCTTGCGGGTTTTCTTTGATAAAATTCCATCTGTTTGAATTCGCTCTGGGATTGCGTAGTTGTAGCACCCTGTTTTTCCTTGAAGCGGTATATGGAACAAGGGGTTCACAGCCATAGCCACTAATGGAGCAATACAAATCTTGCCTTTGAGTCGAAGTTTTATTGTATTTAACCACAAGGTAAAAGTAGGGTAATGTAACGTATTTTGTAATTGTTGATTGACTACAGGCTGCATGACGCCCTCTGTTTGGAAAGCAGGGTTTGGTTTAGCTGCAGAGTCGAAGTCACCAGTGAGCGTCTCTTGCCCAAATTGTCGTCCAGAATTTCGGGTCGCTTCAAACTGTTTTTTTTTTAAACTTTTGGGAACTTTCAATTAGGGGTCGAGTTCAACCTACTAGACCTCAGTTGCGCTTCATTGCTGATAGCGCAGACCATGCATGAAATTGGCAATTTCCAACATAATTATTCGGGGTTATTTTTTTTTGATGTCGTCTTCACGTTGTTATCAGCCAATCTACTTTCGAGAATCTGTGCATTATCTTAATTTTTCAAATCGATTGAGTTCAATCGCTCTGCTGTCAATTGAAGCCGTGATTGGGTCTGTAGCTTCGCCTACACTACGATGCAGTCGATGCGTGCTTGTGGACCAAACGCTATTTTTTTTACTCATTTAGGGAACATTCTTTGATGTGTTGGCCTCATTGATTGAACGCCTCCGTTACGTACCGCTGCAAGAGATCAGTAGTGTTGCACTTTTGCTAAGAAACTGCAAGTATGTTTAATGTACTTTCTCCTACAATTTCTATACTCATGTGTTTTACGAGCTTCCTTTCTTCACTGCACTTTATAGATATCCCACCTGCCTACAGTACGCCTTCTCCTGTCTACTTCGTCTAATTATCACCTTTCCGACAATGAAAGAATTTTATCGAAATGTTGGCATCCTGGAAGTCACCACGCAACACTTAGAGAAATGTGTTGACACGATGTTTCGCTCCTCTGATGGTAGGTCGGGTGAGTTTTCGATGGAATTTTGCCACTATTTACTATGACGCGTTTCACCTTTGTCTCTTCTTAGAGTACTTTTCCCTTGCTAATTGAACTACGTGATTGAGCTTACGAATATAAGTATTTTCTAATTAACCTGAGTAAACTAAGCATAAATCTCGAGATTTGATTAGCAGATTCTGCGTAAAGATGCGTTGAACACTATTTCTCCTCTTGAATTGTTTGGAGACCATCACTGCTTTGGATGCGTTCCTCATCACTCGATTCCTTGTGGTGATTTACCTTTTTCAACTTGTTTTATGCTTACCCTAGTATTCAATTATTCAAATTTTATACTTGTGAAAAAAAGTTAGTCTATTTTAACCAAACGCCTTATTATAATGCTCATAAGTGTTCGAATATTGATCATAACAAGTGAGTCTAAAATTTATTAGTTTGTATGGAAAATATTGCACTAACTTCTATACTGATGCATTTTCTCACCCCCTGTTAGGGCAGGAGGTAGCACACACAAACATTGCTAAATTTTGGTAAAAATCCACTAAACCCAGAAGTAAGCATTGTAGCAGGACTATTTTCTCTTTGTTCCAACTACATTTATGCAACCGTGAGTAGCGAATGGATTTGCAGGAGCATTTGATTCAACAAATTGCGTGAGACTCTTGATGAAAGTCTTGTTGCGGATGCAGATTGATCGAAGTAATGAAATTTAACCTGTCAACGCTATCAATCTCTCTCACTCCTGCTTCTGTCTTCAATCAAGCTACTGCTGCTACTGCCACCTCGACTATCCGCAAACTTTCAATCTATGATCTAATGAACCAGTCTGCGGAGACACCCCTAGTTGACCTTCTCATCACCATTCTGCGTCTGCTTACCGCCGCTGTCTACCAGTCCGCACCTGATATTCTCGTCGTCTCAAATCTCAAGGGAGTGCACTGTGTCCTCACTCGCCTTCTGCCTAACCCCTCTCTGCCTCCTAGGGTGGTCAAATATGCTCTTGGTCTGCTCTATGAGATCTTGGTTGTTTCACCGACGGAGGACCAACTTCTAGGCCTCTTGGATGTCCTCCCTTCGGCCAACGTTGCTCTTCGAATCGAGGTGAGCTCATTGTCTGAGTTTTGCTTAAAGATTTTATCCCTCACTTTTTTGTTACTTAGAAACGTACTTGTAGGTACTGCGACTTCTCTGTAACATCCTACGCGACTCGCATCGGTGCAGGACAATCTTTCGCAAATGCAACGGCTCTGTACGTATCATTCATCAATTGGTCCTTCTCAATGGATGTTTATCACCCAGCGACGAGTCAGAGACAGTTTTGAGGTTGGACAAGAAGCGTCAATTAACTTTGCTCATCAAGGGTGTCATCGCAGTGCTCACTATCGCCATGAAGTTTGAACCGGCTAGTGCAAAACACTTTGTTGTTGAGGTAGGAATTAACTGCTTTTCCTCCTTGCCTTGGCTGGTTGGCCGAAATTGCAATGTTTTTGGGGCTTTAAAACGTTTTAGCTTGCTTGTAAAGTCGTAAAATGTATAAATTTGGAAGCATTTACTGTTGTAAAGACACGGAAGGGTTGGAAGAATAACAGTGTAGGGCTCGAATCATTGGAAAATAAAAGTATTTTCACAATAAGTAAATTGCCTTTTCTATGTGGATTGGAATACCCTACTCAAATCCTGAATAA
Source organism: Taenia multiceps (assembly GCA_001923025.3). Classification (NCBI taxonomy): domain Eukaryota; kingdom Metazoa; phylum Platyhelminthes; class Cestoda; order Cyclophyllidea; family Taeniidae; genus Taenia; species Taenia multiceps. The sequence goes on from CM010311.1 coordinate 4,013,328, forward strand.
GCACTTATAAAAAGGTCACATGATTGGTTTCCCTTCCCCTTTGACTCTTTTTTGTTTTAGTCTGTAGGCACTTCATGCATTGTGGTATGCAGGCGCTAAAAGACCAAAAATTTGGTAAACTGAGCTGCTACGTAGTAACAATTATAAAGCCAAAATCAAATCCCTTCCTTTTGCTTTTCCTCAGTCAGTAGCTCAGCAAATTTTCTATAACCTGCATTACGCAGCAGTTTTTTATTTCGTAAAAGCACGTAAAAATCGCCTATTAACCAAAAGTCCATCTGTAAACTTTGCCATCAGATTAATTATTTACTACAGTGTCGTGTGAACTTTTCACGCCTCTTTCAATCATCCCGATTTGCTCTTGAAGAGCTTTATGCTTTGATCTCGAGTAAAGGGCTTAAGTTCACTACCTCTTTGGGCTAATTACGCAAAGTATGATTGCAAGTTCCTCTTTCTTCGAAATCGCTGAATTTTATTTTTGCCATTGCAGAGCGCTCACTGGAGTTGGCAAAATGTGCCTTTTTTAAATAATCTCGAATGTTTTGGTGAAAAGGCACTAATTCATTCTGTCGCTTCGTTGCGATCGGCACTATCCTTTTAGTATCCACCGGCCTCTGTTTTGAAAGATCCACGAAACGCCGTTATGGCATGCTCTAAAAACCTACATTAAAAAAATAAGGAATTAATGGCTTATGCTTCGATGCTGGCTTAAATTTTGCTTGGTTTGTAGCTTGAATGTTTCATTACTTTTGTTAACCAATTACGTGTAATGCATTCGGTTGTCTCTATTCAATAAGCTGTCATGCTAAGTTCGACAAATGTTCAGCATTGCAGTTCCAGTGTCACTTTATGATGTATTGGCTTTGCAACGTCAAAATTTGCCCAGTAAAACGTGTAAGTTATCTTCCTCTTCCAAAATTGCCATTTCATCTATCTAGAAGTAATTTAGTTAGTCAGTCCGGGGCTGTATTTCCAAAAACTCCATTTGCGAACTTCTGAAACACAATTTTACGGGTTTGACTCATTGTTTGTGAATAAGCATTTGCACTGCTTCTGGGGTGCCTTTCTGGGTATCGTTGCAGCCGTATCCTCAGACTCTGTGATAAAAATTTGATTTATTCTGGCATAGGTGGCAGTACCACAGAAACTGTGAAAAAAATATGCGATTAAGCGTAGGAGACCGTTGATGAATTCGCTATAATTTTGCAAAAGGGCCAAATGGTCTGTTTAGAGCTTTGCAGTACTGCGATAAGCAGGATGTCTATGTGGCGACAACACATAAATACGATGCATCAACATCCTTTTATGGCGACGCCTCCAGTTGCTCCACCTGCGATAGCCATCACAGCGATAATCGGATTTATTGGAACCACTGAAGATGATATCATGAACTTCATCGACCACGCCATTTCGTGGTTTTATGGAATTGACTTCTGTACCTAGATTTCTCGTTGCTTTTCAACATGTGTGCAACAGTTCATTAAAACAGTTTCGGCTTTTTTTTACAGCGCCAATTTTCATGCCTACGTGGCTTCGATGCCAATTGATAAGCACGTTCAAGTTTCTCAGTGTTCCAATTGCCTTGTTTGCCACGTTGGGTTTTTGTTGGTTCCCTTTTATGCGTGACCTATATTATCGTTCAGCTGGTACCTGAATAGCATACCTTGTGCTTTACAACAGTTTCATGCATACAATTGGTTCTTCAATGCTTGGACATGTAGCGTCGATGGAGGTTTTTGTTTTTAGTTGCAGTTTGAGAGCTTAGAACAGGCTCTTCGTCTTCTGGGCTGCTTCAACAAGGAGACGGTTATCTTTACCACCCCAACAAGCGTTGTTTCACCTAACTGCCAATCCTCATCCCTTGATGATTCCACGGTCACCTCGAATAGTGGTGATTCAGCGGGCGAAATCAGCCCCAATCTCGACGATCGCCTGTTGGCGATTTTTCGATCGGCCTTCCTGGTGCCATCGGCTCTAGAACAGGTGGCGAGAATGGATCAGTTTGCCGACATTCCAACAGCTCTTCTCGATGTTTGCCTCATCTTCCGCTACCTCATTGGCATGGCATTGGACGAGTTCGACAGGTAAGTCGTTAAGGTTCCTATCACATCATTGGTTGTTCATCCGAGCGATCTTGAGTACGAATATCTTGTCGTAGGAATTCTCTGGATGCGGATCAAAATGCGCTTGATAGTGAGGTAAAAGGATCCAGTGAACGCCTATTCTCTACTTCTCCTTCTATTGTCCACACTGGAGCTGTTCTTACCATTCTGAGGCTTATTCCTGCTATTGTGCAGGTTCAGGGATACAAAGCAGCCACCCTGAATTTACAGGTAAGCAGGCTGGCCAATTGCAATGTGGTAATTTATTTAGTATTGTGAACATACCATTGTGCTGACTGGGTTTGATCTTTTTGAATTTCGATGTGATTAGCCTACTATGTATACCACTTGAATGTATTTTAATTTGGCACAACTTGTGGGCCTAAAGTTGAACCCTCCGCAAATCGTATAGTTTATCCTGCCCTGGAACATATGCTGGTCCTTGGACACACGAATAAAGTGTATTTTCAGATATTTCTTGGTGAGTGGATTGCAAAGTTCGAAAAAGGCGTTGCCAGCACGACGAACGTGGGGCGTTCCTGATGCTTAACTATGGTAACAACCGCATGAAATGTTGAACGGACATCAGGAATTGGCCCAGTAGAGCCTAGTAATTTCTCCCCTAGTTACAAAATCCCAGTGCTTACTAATTGTAAGTTAATTTAACCGGTGGGGAAACAAATGCTGGAAAGTTTGTTCCCGACACTTGGCTCTGGACAATAGTGCTGCCATTAAAAATTAGGATGAAACTGGGATACTTTATTCTTAAGGAACGCCATTAAAGTGTTATTGCTGTTTGTACCGCTTACCCAAAATTGTGTAGTTATTAACTGAAACACGGAAGGATAGCGGAAATTTCTTTAAAAGCGTCTGTTACCATTTACCAGAAAAGACAAGAATGCATAACTTTGATGTCACGACATCAAGGGAATTCGGGGCGATTTCTGCCGCTCACATGCTTATTTAGTGCACCCGATTTCATTTAAGATTGCCGTCGAGTACTGAATGATGGGATATCAGAGTTAGCGCACGCAAAATTTTTGAAGTATCCACTTCAAGGATATCCACTTTTAAATCACTTGTATCATTTAATTCTGCTTTATTCTGAGTCTCCTATACGGTTGAATTACCTTGAAGAGTTTTTTACCACTAAATCGTTTTTCTTTTGTGAAACTTTTCAACCTTCGTTGTTTTCTCCAAATCCTGTGATGTTTCAAATTGAAATCGAATTTAAAGGAAAGGAATTGAAGGAAAAGTGGCTTTTTAGAGATAGCGCTGGTGTATTTTCACAAGGACCTGAAAATAAAAGCACTGGAGAGGAGGTTTACCACAATATGAGTTCTCTGATGTGGTTTTTTCCCATGGTCTGCTTATGCTAGACGTTATAGCACTTAAAGAAGAGTGATGAGTAACTTTCCAAGTGCTTCAGATTTTGGGTCGGCGTCAGTGAAGTTGGAAGCAGGTAGGGGATTAAATACCATTAACTGACGTCCAAAGCAATGAAGTTATTCAAGTTACTGGAAATTAAACACACAAGATCCCATAAGTTAATTCACTGGACTGATCTTGAATGCACTTCCGACTGCCAAATTAAAGAGGCTAGGATGTACTAATTTTGAGTGAATTCGACGCGCAAATATGGGTCATTTAATGGTGAAATATTGCTGAGGTTACGCTTGACGATACTGATCAATGCATTTCCCCTTTAACAAGAAACTTGTTTGGTTCCACGTTTTTTTCGCTTTCGCGCAAGCCCTTTAGAACCTTTCAATTTGTATTGAGCGTGCATTATACGAAAAGGGATTAACGTTTTTTTGGAATTCCTTGAGCTCAGGACGCGTTACGGATTGTTGGAAATTTTCGGCTACTTTGTGACTTGGATGTATTCTCACGAGCTAACCCGTACCTTTTGGACATTCTTCATCTGGATATCCTAACTCTCGTTAACTTGTGGTTGTTTTAGCTCCTCACTACCGAATTCTTTGATCCCAGCTTAGGCCTTCTGTGTGGCTTGTTTACTTCTAAAATTAAAACGGTTCATTGCATGTTAAAATCGTCGTACTCTAACTTTGTCAATCTTTCTAGAGGTTACCATTACATGAATTTCACCACATTTCCTCAACTTTTGATCTCGAAGGAGTTCAAACATGCTTTGGAAAAAGTACTGATGACGCGACTTTAAAACATCCAAGCAGTAAAGAGTAAATAATGAAGGATCTAAAATGGAATGACTTACGTGCTTAGCACTTTATGATGCATTTTCATAAGCCGGTAAGTGTCCTCGACAGGGAACCTTGCCAATTCGAAAATCCCTATTAAGGAATCCTAGAAATGCCAATTCATGACTTTCGGATATGGCTGCTGAGGTCAACCCTATTAAGGGGTCGGGTGATATTCACCTTCGATAGGCCTGTTTTGAACTCGTTAACGCTCTCCCACCGAACGAAATTCCTCAAGCTGCTTTGTTGGCATAATTCCACCATCACTTCATCTTTTCAAACATCCCGTTTGTGCTTATTTTTTGAGTCGTGTGTGCTCTGTCAACTCCTTTATGCTTAAAAAATTCTCTGTAAGACATCGAAATGTGATTTTGAAGTGAACTATGTGCCTCTGCAATTTTAGTAAAATATAGACGTACGCTTAGTAGTAGCTAAGAAAATAGAGTATTTTAGAAGTAGTGTACACTCTCCCATAAAACAGGCGAACGAAGTCTCTATTTGAACGTATTTGGTACATGTTTTCAAAGTTTTTAAGTCATGTGCTTGAAAACAGGCAACGTCGATCATTTGTCCGATTCCATCTAAACACAGTTACCAAAACTTTGAAGGACTAATGGCTATTGGGCATAAAAATTGTTTTTCACTCGTTTGTCTTTCCTTTCACCAGTACTTCAGTCTGGAGCTCCTCAACGCCGTGATCGAGTCGGAGCGGAGTCAACAGCTTCTTTGCGGCGGAGGCATCACTGATCCTGGCGTGGGCAGCATGGGCATGCCGCGCGCCCTGTTGATGCACTTCCGACCCGCACTGGCCTCCTCTCAACACCCTCTACACGTGCCCGTCGCCACCCTCTTCGCCCTCCTTGCTGCTCAATCGCTCACGCCCCGTGACTTTCGGTGGGGTTTTGTAAATGTTGGCTATTGGCTGCGGCTTGTACTTTTCGGTCCCAAAAGTGTGTTCTATGGTAATTTATGATTAGCTAGTCCTTGTTTCACACTGAAAGCTTGTGCCAATGTTTTCGCAGAATCTCCCATCTCCGTTGGCACTCCCACTATACTTTGTTCCCATTTTTTTAACTGCTCTTGGGTTTTTTTGTAGAAATTTATTGGAACTCACGTTTGTATTTACTAACGCCTCTTATCAGTGTCAGGTTAACTATACTGCCCTGCTCATAGAGTATTGGGATCGGTTTAAGCAAACGCAACTTTTGTTAAAAATCTTTTTTCACTATTCATGCTTCAATTTTCTGTAGATCTACAGGAGTTCATTGTGAGTCTCAAATCGTACGTGGTTTATGTACTTATTAACATTTAAATCAAAAGGCACGGTCATAAAACCGCAACTAAACAGCTTTTGCCCCTCATAAATCGTCGGGATTGGATTAACGAAATGCGGCCCTTGGTGAAATCTTCTAATTGCAATCCTTTAAATGTGGCTCTACGCTATTATGGTGGTTGACTCCGAACTTTTACACTTGTTCTAGGGTCATTTTCATCCACTTTTGTCAGAATCTACTGCATTTAACGCTGTTAGCCATGTAATGTCTGCTTATTTGTCGCTGAGATTAAAATATGTTTCTGATTAAAGATTTTTTTATCAAAGGTTAATGATTGGAAGCTCCACTTCATCTGTTATTTGTTGCGAGTTTCGGAACGTACTGTAAAGTCGCTGCCGATTTGGGACCACCGGACCAGAAGGTGTAAAACCGAACTTGCAGTAATTTGCGACTTTCATTCCACATACGCTTATTACCATGTTTCCATCCAGGTTTATTGTGATTACTCCTACTCCTTAGCTCGACTCAAATCAGGAATTAATGGTAATGATTGTACTCCGTCCTCTCAAATGGCGCTTCTACGCTTTTGTCATAGACTTGTGTTCATAACGTGAGTGTTTTGGCTGCGAAAATGTGAGAAAGTCGAATGATCCGAATTTGGATTGACTCAACTCTGGTTGGCATGCTCTTAAAAATTATTCATTTACATACTTATTGAAGAGAATTTACGGTTCGTTATGCCCGCATTCGTGTAAGGTGCTAATGTTTTCATTCTCAAATGACCCGTTGAATATTGCTCTATTTCCAAGGTATTCATGTACCTTACTAAGGGCGACGGTCTAAAAGGCTTTGTTTTTTCGACTGGGTGTTTATTTGCATTACTTCGAAACCAAGGTCGTCGTCTGTCTAGAACGAATGTCTAAACACCTATGCTTATGTTTTTTCCCAGTCGTTCGAGCGCTCATCTGGTCCACGCCTCACTGAACTTACAGCTGCAGTTAACAAAGTTGTAAACAGCTTGAATGCTCGTACTCATCTGTTTTGAAAACTCATTCACTATTCATTTTTTGGGTATGTCGTAGGATCATTACTTTCTCGTGTGATGCTTTACACTCCATATATCAGACAAATTGCCTTCAGATCCCTCAGTTTACTAAAATGCATTTGCAATAGAAGTTATTCTCCGCACCGTACAAATACCAATGGAGATGGCTCTACGCTAACATCAAAGACCGCTCACAATGCAATATTTATTACATGAACCAGTTCCCCCCTTGGCGCAATTAATGAATGATTTCTTTGGGTATTCTTATTCCCAAATCATTACTCCCAATGTTTGCCAACTCCTGGAGAGCAGCCGACTTGTAACACTCCTACTCAGCCAATTAGCGCCAACCTTTCTCTTCCCACTATTTTCGACGCAATTATGGTATTGGAGGACTTTTCTGCACATTCTTCCACGTATGCGCCTCTCGAGATCCGTCATCACTGAAATCAACTTTCTCACATTTTGCACGTTTCCCAAGCGTTGGCGGACAAACCACAGTCAAATGCATCTAAATGTCATGGATCAACGAACGCACCGTCTTCTGCATTTTGCGCTTGATTTGATCTAGTTCCGCGGTGAAATTTCATTTGCTATGAATTCTAAGGGGTGTAGTATTAATGACTTCATGCAACTTACTCTGGAACAAGTATTGTTACTTGGCCGGAAATTTGGAAAATGCTCTAGATAATACTATTTACGCCCCTCCTGCTTTTCCTCATTACATTGGCTTGCTAGGATGGTTTTGCTGATCTTACAGAGCTAGCTTTCCAATTACTTCTTTTCTGTTCGGATGGCATTCAGTGTATCGTTTTTGGCAACTATAAGTAATGTCCTTTCGGTGCATTCAAAATGATCAAGCTGATTAAAAACGCGCAATCTTTTTTCCACTGAAATAAACATCTGGAATGGAATTCGGAGCCACAGGCTATTCTTATGATCTAAGGATACTTTGATTGGTTAATTTATCCGCTTTTCCTTTTCTAAAAATTAACATGAACTTTTGTATCTATCCCTATTATGCGTCTTAATTCATAGTTTTCTTAGGGAATCGTAAAGATTTAATTTGTAAGGTCTTCATTGTGCCCCCTGACTACTTCTTTGGAAATCCTATTGCTCTTCCAATCATACGTCAAGGTCGTAAATCGGCAACCTGTGGTTGATGTATACCAAAGATAAACTGTTTTTTGTCATGCTTTTACGATCAGATGTTCTACGAGCTTAGCTTCATCTCTGCTTTTGGGGGGACGGGATCTCCCCACATGGATTCAATCAAAATGTCCGAATTGATAGCTACCGTCTTAATCAGAGGAAATGGAATTGGCCCATGAAATCGTGGCCACGGCAATTATAGAGTTTGTAAATTAGTAGAGTATATTTATGGAATCAACTTTTGGCCAGTCAGACGTGTGCTACTCAAGAGTCTAGGCTGTTGCAGACAGATCATAAGAGCAAACACTTGGATATTCGTTTCCAAGACTCCTTTTGCTTACATGGACCCAAAAATTTCTGTAGTAGATGATCACAACGGAAACTTGCTTCAAAGTGCAGATGACTGAGTAGGTAAATGAGGCAGGGAAACCTTTCGAAGCTCTCTGTTGGTGAGCGATGCTTTTTAGAGGTTTTGCATGAAATGCCCAAGTTATTACCATTTAATTTTAATAAAATTGTTCACATAATCTAAAAGTGGAATTTCACCTCTTTTTTGCGTCTTTACTGCATTTTTTCAGTTCACTGAAAGGCTTTTTCGCAAAATAAGGTTTATTACTTTGGGGTGAAAAAAACGGTACTCTCTAGAAACCACCTATACCCTTATCGACAATTAGATTTTATTCTTTCATCCGTCATGATCCAACGTGTCCCTACACAAGCTTTTAATTTGTATAATTTCCAAATTGTTATAACACCTGGGTGCGATCCAGTCAAGCAAACAAATTCTTTTCTTTCAGTTGTGACAGTATTAACTAACGCACTCCCGTTTTCTATCTCATAACCTGCGTCTATTTGTTCTACTCTTCAGTGATTTTCTGCGTCTCTCGGGTCAATTTTGTGAGCATCAGCAATCGCCTAATGGCACCTGTACGAAGGTTTTCACAAAATCCGAGTCCAAGGCCGATGGCGACGACATCATCACAGCTTCAGGAAGCAGTAAAGCTGAGGAACTTCCTCTCCTCCGCCTCCCCGCACTGCCTGCTATCACCGACCTTCTCGAGCAGACTGTATGGCGGCAGCGCGGTGGTGCGAACCGATACTCCGCCGCTACCGCCTCTGCTGCAGCAAACGCCAATACCACGTGTCTGCCGGCCTTCGTGGAATTCAATATGTCAATGGAAGGTTTTGGATGCCTCTTCCTGCCATCCCTTGCACCTCAACGTATTGTTGCACCTGTGAAGTCATTTGGTGGTGACGGAGGGATGGGTGGAGCAAGTTCAACCTGTGCTGGTGGAGTGGGTACTGGTGAGCCATCTCACTGCCTCATTTAAAACCATCTTTTAAATTTGAATTAGTGCATCATTTAGGAAAGGTGTAAAGTTGGATCGTCATTATCGTACAGTTAAAGTCTGAGCGGTAACTTTGTGATAATCCCAAGGCATCGAAGCCCTGTGTCACTGGATCTATAACAGATTCTGAGACTTATTCTAAGACTTGTCTGAGCACAGGACAGTTCAACATTTATTCGAGATAGTGTGTAATGAGGATTTTATCAACACTGTGATTTTCGTCTTAACGGCAGATAATTTTATTGATAGTGACGAGTTGTAAAAAAGCTAGAAAAATATTCTTACAGATTTCGCCTTAGTGCCATTTGAAGATCGGAAAGCCTGAGCAGCATCGCTTGCATCAAATGTGGTAGAAAAAGCAAACCGGCCTATCTCAGCCAACAAGAACGATCTTGAGCCCAGTTCATCCCTTGCTATGGAAACCATTTCACAGGTCTAGAGAAGTTGAAGACAATTTCTGTTTTGCCGCATAGTGGTGATGCAATGCTGGAAGGATTGGTGTTTTTTAGGTTACCCTGTTAGAGTCATTGGCATGTATAAATGAATTTGGCGCTTGTTAAAAGCCAATAAAGGTCACTATTTGAACTATTTTCAAATATTACTGGAAAATATTAAAGCCTTACTTCTGCAAAGGTGTGTATTGCATCATTGCTAAGTGAGGTCAATAATGGCCGTCATAAATTTGTCCTCACCTAAGGTAAATTGAGTGATCATTTACTATTCATTGCAAATAACTGGTGAGTTTTATAATGCGTTATAGCGTTGGAATATAACTTACTAGGATTACACCTTAAAATTCCAAATTCATCAACTGTGAAGGAAAAAATTAAACCTTGTTTCATTCATTTGAGTGAAATGACAGCATAAAAGGACTAGACCAAACAACCATAACTGGTGAAGCCAGTTAGCCTGATTAAATCAGCGGGCTCCATCCGACGTCTAGCAGTTAACTTTGTATCTTAACTACTGGGAGATTCAGGCATTATTAGCAGCAATTTGGACTTTCACTACCGCGATTCGTTTGCCATTCACCTTGGTTAAAGCAGTGCATTTTTTTCAATGCGTGGCTACGTCCCCTACAATTACAATAAAATCATGTTATGCACAATACCTATGACTTTATAACCTAACTTTAAGTGGCGAAACATACTATGGCCATGCTCTTGTTGTCTCATCTGGGGTTAATTCGTATTTAAGAGTGCTTCCTTCTTCAAAGCCCATGCAAATAGTACACAACTCATAACCCCTATTCGACGAAATCGCTTAACGCTGGCGTCTCATTTTCTCCAAATCTTGTTGCATACCCAGGACTCAAAACCTTTTATTTCTCACTACTTAGGTGAAAGAGCATTTCCTCCCACTAACGGCATCACCTATTGCTCCTGGGTCTGTGTAAATGACTTTGGAACGCCCCCATTAGACTCCTCTGCGCCGCATCCAGTGCGTCTGCTGACGGTCTTCAAAGGCGTTCAAGGCACTAATGAGCAGCTCATATGCCTCACAATCCATCTGGATCCACATTCTCGGGCACTTATCGTCTCCTCGAAAGAACGTCTGCTTCCGACAGGCATGTCATAGACCTCCTTTGGAATCAAATTCTCTGCTTTTATTGAATGCTACCTTGCTTGGTTTTATGTTGCATACATTAAAGAAGCGAGTTTGAGAAGCAATCTTGCACATTCCTTAATAAAAACCAAGGGCACTTATCGCGCAGTTCTATGTCTCGTGGTCTTTTCAATAATCCCGAGCGTCTGGTTGGAACCATTTAAAAGGAATGTCGAAATTCAAGGGAATCTACCTAATGATCCAGCTCTAAGTTTTGATGACCTGTTCAAATTTTATTTAATCTGTGCAGTTCAGAAAGGTCTATCAAAAGTATTCAGGCAAAGTGATGAAGCAGCTTTTGATATAGAGGTCGTTGTCAGCTGCCGTGGTTCCTTCATAGGCTAATGCTTATTCTTTCAAACGGCGAAAATTTAAAGCAACTCGGTTTAGAACTAGAAACTCCCTTCTTCAGTCGTTGCCTCACTCAAACCGCGCCCTCGGGGATTATTTGTAAGCCGCTTGCTTGCCAAACGACTTCGCTGATAGTGGTCATGGAGACAATAGTTGATCATTGAAAAATTAAAGCATCTTGTCTTGATTTGAAATTTCACATGTGATGATCCAACACTTACCCACTTCTTTCCTACGCAGAGGGTGGCAACCATCGTTTGAAGGACAGTGCATTGGACTCATCCAACTTAATAGGCGACGATGCTCACACCGTTGCATTTACCACAAGCAGTGTATCCCTCTGGACCACCAATGTGTGGCGGCATGTGGCTCTCGTTTTCGCCCGGGCCAATGTGGTGCGCACCAGTCTCTGCAGCTTCTATCTCGATGGCTCCCTTGTTGGCACGCAAAAGGTAGGTGTCAGTAAGTTTTCTACATTTGTGAAATGCACAGGGCTTACGGTAGAAACGTCGGTGGTTAGAATTGTTCCTCTTTCTGTGGTTTGCTGATACCAGGAAAAATTAAGAATTTGACCAAAGGTGTGGCTGTGTAAACCACTTTCTGGCAAATGCAACTATATCATGGGATCACAAACAAAAGGATTTCCTATGTAGGAGTCGTAACTCCATTGATAAGGTAACACGTGAGGTTGCGTTTGGTTCACTTTTCCCACCTACGCTTTTCATTTGTCGGAAGAATGCAATAGTGGTTCTGAGGCTAATCAAAGGAGGCTTTAAGTCTAGAAAATAATACGGGATAATCTCTGCACATACAGTTTATGTTAGCTTTTACATAGTACTACTGATGTGTAATGCGTTGGTCAGATGAAGGAACCTAGTAATGCAGTGCACTAGCCCAAATTGATTGGGGATACTGAAAGGTAACACTGAAAGCCATCCCATTGTGACAAAGTCAACAATTCCCTCATGGCCTTACACGTGTCTGTGAAGTAAACAATTCCAGCAACTTTTTGATTGTGACCATAAACTTTGTCACGAGGACTTACATTTTCCCGTAGTCGGCTTCAAACTTTCCCTTCAAGGTTTCAAAAACATCTTAGTCGTATTAATATGACAAGATGTGGGAACTTTTATGCTAGATAACTTTCAGCGTAACATTTTAATTAGTTATTTCCGGCAAATTCGGACTGCGAGGTAGTGTATTTGTTTTTTTATTTTTTTTTCTATATGATTCCCGTTAAACTCTGACTAATATTTTTTCAGCCTTGTAATTGGAATCACAAGTTCCTTTTTTGTTCCAATCTTGACGCCGGTCTGAGTCAGTGGTGCTGAATTCTATACCATTTTTATTGGCTACTTCTCAATGCGTTTCTGATCGCAATAAAGATTTGATACATGTTTTAAAAATCCACAAAGTGTTATCTAAAGCTGCTTTTAAAACTGTTTTAGCGAACTGTGGCTGAGGCACTTTCTGTGATGAAATGTGTCATTTGAGTAGGATTTTTCTGGTTTTTGGTATGATTCACCGCAATTACTTGTTTAAATTTCTGGAGGCATGTAAAATGCATCCAAATGGTAATGTGAATTATAAAGCATGCATGTGGATCAGTCTGTACGTTTTTTATGCTCTGCACTGGTTTTTTGTCGTTCTGTACCCTCACATCGCAGTGTTGATTGAATTGGCTTTAATTCAGGGTTGTCTGCTTTACGAACTCAAACACCACATAAAGCTGCAAAAGCCCCCATAAAATCTACATGGCAGTTGGAGAAGCTGTGGCGGTCAAATGTACTGCCAATAAGTGGTTGACATTGAGTTCGATTATGCTGCCGAATCACCCAAGGAGAGATCCTTTTCAGAGCTACTTCTCTACCACAAAAGTATGCCATATCAACGTTCCGGCACGCGGTAATTCGAACTGTATTTAGGGATTTTTTTTCATGCAACACATTAGCTTTGGTGCGTTTCATGACTTGTTAAATTGTAGAAAAGGAAATGTTATCTTGCATTATAATATCGTCCCTGAGTTCCCGTTTGTTAAAGCTCGCAAAGGGGGTGGGCCATCTGCCTTGAAAGTCACTTAATCTATCAATTTCAGAGATGTGACTTTATTTGTGTTCTCTTGGTGTAGTATGCGGTCGATTTGCTGTGTGCTAACGCCTTTAATTTATTGTACCACAAGACCCGTGATGATTTTATCCTTTGGAACTGTTCGTTCATTTTTGCCATAAAACCTCTCAAGGCAGCTGAAATTGTACAACAGACGTTTTAAGTTACAAACTAAATGCTCTTCCATTTGGTTTCAATGGAGTCCTCCTTATCCCAGTGTCTTGCTAATCCAAGTTTTAAGTTTTCCTTTTCAGAGTGATTTTCTCATTTTTGTTTCAGAACTTGGGGATAATGTAGTTTATTATCAGTGAAATTTGTCGTGTGTTTGCAGAATACGGATTCGCCTCCAATACATCGCCCATCGTTATAAACTGTTTACCTTTTCAATCCCACAGATTCTCTTTGCTCCCCCGGGCTCAGCTGCCATTAACACCTCAGTGTGCGCGTTTGTGGGCACCCCACCGTGTCAATACCAACCCTGCGGCCTACGTTGGCGTCAAGGCCCCTTTCAGTTAGTGGAAGAGCCCCTGACTGCTGGACAGGTTGCGCTCATCGCCGCTCTTGGACCAGAGTACATCGGCAGCCTACAAGCCCCGCCAGCACCCCCTAGTGTGTACTTACTCCTTTGGATGTGTTAGTCTTGTGGATTTCGTTGGGATTCTTTAGACCAGGTTTTCGGTGAGACGAAACCAGCTGTGGATGCCATTTAGGGTGTGGGACTGGTGACTGAACAACTAGGAATGCTCAAAGGTCCTGTTTCGGCACTAAGCAGAAATTGTTCTGCTTTGGCTCTAAATTCTTTTTACTTTTTTTCTAACCAGAAACGGTTGCATCATTCGAATTGTAATTGTACCGAAGACGTTTGGGGAACGAAACCATAAAAACCACTTCCAATGGCTTTCCAATCTGACAAACAACAGCCTTGGAGGAATTCTGATCCCACTTATCGCTACCAAAAAGCGGCCTGTCCCGTAGCTTTTGGAGCAATTATTCTTTGAACTTTGCAGCCGAAAGACTGGAAGTCAATGGTTCCGATTTATGGCGTAAACAATCAAACGCGCGCATAAAAAGGCTGGCAACTCATTAGCTTTCTGAATTATGAAGGCACATTTCCGATTCGTAGTAGCAGTCTGTAATTCAAAATGCATTGGGATTACTTATTAAACAATTCACTAATGGGATTGAAATCTGACGGCAATATCGCGTTACAGGCAATAAGGTTGAGAAGGATTATTATGTCCGTGAACAAGTGATGATTCGCAACTTCACAGAGCTGGAACAGCTTTAAATTAACTGTTGATTCATTTCATATTATGGGATGTCTATTTCGAGTGAACATGTATGCATTGTTTCCTCTTCCAAGCCTAATTCACATTTCCCTGCTCAATTTAGATGGTCAGGACATCCTTCAGCCATTGTTCGCTGAGGAGAAGTTGAGTTTCGCTGCATGTGGAAGGACCTACGTGACGCTTACTATCACTCGCATTCGTCGAGTTTACAATCCCACTGATGCTGCTCTTATCTGCAAAGTGGTAAGTGCCTCTGGTTATCGCGATTGCGATTGTGTTCCAAATGTGAGAGCCTATGTTCTTGATTCTGTTGCACGTGAAGCTCTTTAGCTGAAATCGCTCTCCGCTGTTAACACTTGCGGTATTGATAGCATCAATAAGGTTCATTTTTTTCCACTGGGCGGGAAGTGAATTGGTTTTATGTCTATAAATGGGCACATTTTCCCGAGCTCTACTTGTGATCATCTTTGAGGCAGAATACTGACTTTCCAGCAGCGAATCACGCGTCTTCTTAATGGACCTGATTGCAACTTGACTTAAAGTGGTACTATTCGGCACACTAGCATTTCCTCCACCCTCCATTTATAAAAAAATCATTGAATCGGGAGGAAGTTGCTTGCTCCCATCGCATACTTTCCAATCAAGTAGTGAGAGGTTTCTTATAAACGTGCGTTTTTTCTGCTTACATTTTTCCTCCTCGAACCTCTAATCAGGTGCAGCTTTGATTATGTATTCATTTTTGTTAGATTGTGAATCATAAGCATTCTTTTAGTCACTTAAAAATCAGCACAATTATTAAATGCACTTAGGTTTCACGGTTTTCGAAATTGCTTTGTTGGATCCATCTTCCACCTGTATGGTGTGCGAAGTTCAATCTTGGTTTTTGATTGGGAGGTGACGATATCCGTGGTGTCCTGATTTAAGGATTTTTGCCTACGGTAGCTATTGTAGATGTCTGTTGAAGTAATGCCATGATTTGTGATCTCTGAATACTTTGTTACAATTAAGAATGACTTTTCGCTCTGTTTCCAACCCTATTGGGACAAATGAGTAATTTTTTATTCTAAAAATTTTATTTGCTATCACCTTTTGATTCTAAAAGGTTGCTAGCAAAGGGGTTCTACTGATTTCACTGATTTCAGTTAGATTGCTGAAGTCAAAATGATAAGAAATTCGGTAACCCGACGGAATTTATTGTGCTGAACAAGAAGTAGTCTTTTTGAACGGCATTATAACGTATTTCCATTTCTATTTCTTCATGCCTTTGATGACAAAAAGTTCGTCCTTTTTACATTGTTCCTTTTTTCGGTAAGAAAGCTCGCCTGTGTGCATTACACAGGTCCCATGTGCGCATTTACTCCGTCATTCTAGTTACATCAGAAAAGGGAAAACACCAACTAACCTTGGGCTAAGAAGTGATTCTTCTTATGTCGTCCAAATTTCTCCTTCATTCATTTCCCAGGGGATCGCAAGTTGTTTATAAAACGTTTTCATTTTGCTTTCAACATTGCATGAGTCATGAAGAAAGCTTACCACTCTTTCATCTTCACTTTGGGGCGATCGTGAGTCGTTGGAATACGCGGTTGCATTCATTGTCATGCGTGTGTATTTGCACTTGTGTATACAATAATACTTCCAAACGCTCGCGTATTTAGGCTCCTGAGCCCGCCGCGGATTGGGAGGAATCGTGAAGGTTTGGCAAGAGTTGCTGCAAATGCTGGCAATTGCTTATTTCCAGAGTTTTGCTCCTAACCGTAGCACAAATCGTGCTACCAAAGCAATTCAGTTCCATTTACAGTTGAAGTAATACCTTACCCCCAAAAATGTAGTTAACGTAGGAATGGAGTACAGTACCCCACATTTGCAGTACCCTTTTCGTATACTGATTCACTGCCTATTGTTTCCATGTACACTTAGAGTAAGGTGAAACCAAGCAACGGATGGGACTGCAAACATCTTGCTACTATTAGGAGGGTGATTTCGGTAAACTTCGTGCCTTAAATAGTATAGCGCAGGTACAGGTTAACAAAACTAAATTAAAGCTATTTTTGAAAAACATTTCTTAACCAAATTCCTCTGTGTTTCACTTTCCTCCAAGAAACAATAGAAGTTCCATTAGTAAAATTTACTTTGTGGTTCTCCACTTCAAAAATTAGGCGAAAATTTTTACTGGGTTTTTGAGCATCCTCAAATTGTGCAGATCCGTGACAAAATTGAGACTAGAACTTAGTTAGATTCCAATGCGATTTAAGGAACGCAAGCAGACTGGGTGTTGTTACAGCTTGCTGAAAAAATACCTACTTATTAGTAATTTTTAGGCCATAAGGGAAGCCGATCATCCCGTATCAGGTTTTCCTCTCAACTCTAGCCGATTATGAGTCATTGCTGTTCCACCTTAATTCTTTCTGAATCTCAAAGTTGGGTAGCTTTACGGCTGCACGTCGTGTTATTCCATCGTATGCATACAGGCACCCATGCGCGTGCAATTTTTTACTTGGGTATCCATTGTTTTTTTAAAAAGACAGACCACTCAGTACTCTTAAAAGGCAGTGATTGTATGTGTGCATACTTTGTCCTTAGCTTTGTGGTTGCAGGTACTCCCAAGCTATAAACTCATTAGAATATTTGAACCAGAAAAGAAGTTCTTAATTCTGCTTGGCTCGAACAGACCACGAGTTGTCTCTTTACGCGTGTGACTAGAAGTACACATCCTTGTCTTATTTACTGGCGCCCTAACCTCATCACGCGGAAATGAATTCATCCGTTTGCGCATATAGACTTACACCCATTCCCCCTACTCTCCACAGTTACACATGCCCCTTCGCGAGAATCTCACGCCTATCCGCGTGCTGCGCAACTTGGCCACCCAGCTGGCGGGAGCTGCTCGCAGCCTCGGTGCAGTACTGGTGGGCTACCAGGGGGTGCGTGTTTTCAGTCCTTGCGCCTTGGGGACTCTCCTCAGCGCTGTCGCCGACCCTACCGGACTGCTGCTCTCCTTCCTCGCGCTGGCTAATACCCCGGTGCAACTGAAAAACTCTCTTCGTGCGATATTCTGTGTTATCGGAGCTAGTCACGCCACCGCTGCTGAGGTTCAACGTCTGCATGGCTATCAAGTGTGTGGCTAGTGCATAACCTTTTCGTACTAAATTTGGTCTTGACAACTGACAGCTTTGAAAATTCTAGTAGATAGCTTGACCTTTTTCAAAAACGTGACTGGCTGGCATTTTATGCTATCAATGGCTTTGGGTTTCGTTGGTTAAGTAGTTTCTTGAACTTCCGATAGAAATATGGATACATAAAAGTCATGTTTCAGGTAGATGGCCTCTAAGTAGTCTTTCAATTGCTGCAGAGAGAAGCGATCCGGCATTGCGCAAGTAAAATTTAGTAGCTCTTGGGAAACGATTGACTCCTAAAGATGTAAACCATCAAATGTGAAAATAGCGATACCTGCGTTGGTATTTTCGAAATTCTTTTTACTTTTTTTTTAATCGCTGACTTGGTTCAAGTAAAGGTTTTGCGGCCAGCTTTACTTCGTACCAAAGCCATTATTAGCGGTCTTAATGGAATCGTCCTTAACTCGGTGGAAGTAATCGCGTGACACCACCAATTGACCCCGTCATCTCTTCAACATTTTTGCGCATGTCACTGCCCCTCAAAATTTAAGCCCTACAAAAGCCCATGCTCATTGGTGGCTACTAATTCTTGGGAAGCATCCTCCAGCAGCTTTGTCATAAACCAGTGAACGATTCGCTGGTTCGTACATATTCACTTTTTTTCTTCACAGCTAATGGCGGGAATCCTGCGAAAGAAGAGTCAATTTCTTGATGAAGACATTGTAGATCTTGTAATGCGATTCACCTTCAAGCAAATGCTTCCTGCACCGCCATTACAAACTTGGGTAGGTCCCTTGGACACCACTTTACCATACTTAATTGCTAGTGTGCACTTATTTCTCTCTTGGCCGCCTCTAAGCTGGTTACTATGTTCGACGACTTGGCCTGTTTTATAGCTTGGTGTGAGTAGGCTTTCTGAAGTGACTCATAAATTATTCCAGGTATCTAAAAACAGTATTCCATCATCGGCTAGGCATTGTTAATTAGAGGTTTTTTTGGAAGCATAAATGTACCTTCACCTACAATTTCGGTTGGCATATTTTTTCCATAAATTGTTAGGAAATCGCCGTATTGCCAGGGCAGATATGAGTGCTTAAGGTGTCTGTCTTTCTACGTCCATGATTGCATTGGATGAAAGAATATGAAATATAAAAAGACAGCCACAATGCTCATGGGAAGTAGGTTCGACCACGTTGCTACAATTTCACAGCATCAACTAGGTTTGTCGCATTGATGCAAAACTATTTAGAAACGGACAAATGATTCTTGGCCTACTTTGCCCCCACCGAAACATTAATTTGAGTAGATTTCTAGCGTTTGAAAGTGGATCAAGATTTGTTTGTTAGATGCCGCAACAAATTTAGTGATACAATGTGCTTATTGCAACGGCAGATGCCGTAAAATTGACTGCCGTGTTCCTTGCTGATGAAGGACACCCTGAGCATGATTTTCATTACTCAGTGATGTGTCCAACTTTAAATTTTTCCAATTTTTTAGGAAAACCTGCCCCCCAACTCACAGCAAACACACTTCAGTCTAAACGAGGACGCTTTTCGTGACCTCTTATGTGACCTAAAACTATGGTTACGCCGGCCTTCTCAGAACGAAGAAGATGCCATTGATTATGCTCTTGTGTCCCGCCTTATTGATAAACTTGCTTCGCATTTCTCTTGGCTTTGTGATGATAATCCATCTGCGGAGGTTAGCCCTTTTTCCGAATCAATCCTCTTTTGTTCAGACTAAAGCGTCAACGGAAAAGCTTGCCAAGTTGGTGAGCGACTGTCTGTTTGACGGCCTTGTCTTTCTCATTATGGATGCTGTCGAGGTGAATAACAATGATCCAACCAGCGCTCACTTTGCCGAACTGATTGCCGCGTGCATGCGTCTCTTTGGCATCGTCCTGCTCACAACTCCTAACTATGGAGTACTTCAACTGTGAGTTCTGATTTCGCACTTAGCGATTTTACTTTAAACCGATTGTGAATAGCTCTTATGACGCTGTTCTGCTTATAGGCTCAGTCAATTTTTGATTTGGACGTTGCCAAGGCAACAAACGAAGGGGAGTGGTGAAATCCCTGACGAGACGGCGACTTCGGTTGCGCTAGGTATTTGGACAAGGCACGGTTGCTGCCTCTTATGTGTATTTTCAATAGTTTTGCTGGTCTATTTGAGATGCTCTTGAAAGAATCTCTTTCCTTTAATTTCTTGGTTAACTCGCGTAGTTTTCGGTGATTCTTTTTCAAAATCACCGATAATGGGATAGTGTTGGTTAGTAGAGGTTGTCTAAACACACCAGATCGTTGAGTGTGGAACGCCTGATTTCAAAGTTGCGTTTATCATAAGAGTGCATTGAAAGCAGGAAATACTCGGGATTAGAATACTGTAGGAACGAATTTGATATGGTTTTCTTGACACATTCAATTCGTAAGGTGAAGCAATTCAGTTTTCTAGTTCGTCAGCTTCCGTCATATGACCCAATAGTGTCGTAAAAAATCCTTTGCATTATTTCATGCGGGCTATCATGTATGCACTGTGTTCAATATGATTGATTCTATTGTGTTCTCCATAAAATTGAAAAGAGCTTTTCAAAACGCCAGCCTTGTCCCTTTCTTTCTAAACACTCTTAACAGTTACAGTCGTTAGGGTTGCATTTATTTCATCATAAGTGCTCTTTTGAAAAAATTATCCAGCTTCTGTATGGCACGCCTGTCATTTCAAAAAGGGCTTCATGAACCAAGTAATCACGAAATCTCGAAGGTTAGGGACTAAAACATTCCTTACGACAAGCAGAGGAGGATCCGGGTTCTTGGTTGTCAGTCAAGTTTGGTTAAATTTAAAACCCAAATTTTGCTAAAATGAAATTAAATGTCATAAGATGGCCTTACAGAAGATTGTATTTGCTTGCGTACCATTAGAACGCTCCATCCTAATCTTCGTGAGGAACCAGTGTTTTCTACTTCTCTCACATCTCCTCTCTCAGCCGAAGCATAAATGTTCAAAGTGAGTTCTAGCTCAGTTTATCTTGTCTCTCTTGTTCAAGTGTAATCATGGTTCTCTTCTTTCCTTCGTTTTCCAGGCTCTGTGATCGAATGGTCATCGTCCTGGGCTTCGACTGGTTTCATCTTTTTCTTTCTCCTAACCTTCATAATGCCACTGCAGCCCACGCCTTACGCACCTTCTGTCTCGCCCTCCTCACTTTTACTGGGGGTGAACAGAAGCCCTCCACCGACCCCGAATTCGCTGACTTCCCTGGCCTAGTAGCGTTTCGAAAGGAAGCCTTCAATGGTGGGTGGATGCGTGTTTCGACGAAACGTGGACAGATGGGTGGAACTACCACCGGGGGACTGCCGCTCGGTGAGTGAACAGATTCAGGCACTTCGTGAAATGACTAAGAGTGATCTCAGGAAATAGGCCAAGGAAAGTGTATGAATTGGTATAAGTGTGGTAAGTTTTTGGCGTAATTTCTGCCAACTTACCCAACAACGCAAAGGTTGCATTACCATTGAAGTACATACGAGCTCGCATATTGCCGATGCACTAACATGGACAAAGTAGCTTAGTTATTCCTAATGATGCTTTGTCATATTAGTCTGCATGTGTATTTGCTGTAAATGTGTATGAACTAATAGGCTAGCAACACGGATGATGTGAAAATGAGTGAATCATCGATCCAATGTCTTTTGTCACTTCAAGTATTTCTTTCGCTGTTCCAAAAGTTCCCCACTTTAAATAGTTGTCCTAGCAATGCTCGTACGCATAAAAAATTCTCATAAAATAAAAACAAAAGATGTCATGCTTAATATCCAGCTTCTGGAGAGGCTTAAAGCACAAATTTTTGTATTTTGCCCTCTGATGATTGCCTTATTTTTCTTGTGAGAGGAAAATTTACTCTTAATTTGGTTCTGCTTTTTCGGTGATTTGGATGCAGTGTAATTGCAGACTAAATAGCTTCAAAAGCTGCTGCGTAGGTACCGGCCAACGTTGCTTTGGTGCTGCAGGACAGTTGCAGGGTTAGAAGCGGGAATAAGAACTGTTATTACTTGAATTTGGTTCTGATTGCGATACATTTATTTCATGGTTGACCATCTCCAGCTGCAGCTCGACTTTCCTCAGCGCACTCTATTGAGGCGGTTCAAACTCGCATGAGCAATAATGATGCCAATGGGCGAGTCAATGGATTTCTCGCACTGTCAGCCCTCTTGGTTAGCAACGCTGAAATGCCCGAGGTCTATGCAATGCTAATCCATCTTCTACTGGGCATCCGAACTCCCTTTGTTCCTGCTTCTATGGTACGCTTGGTGAAACCCTTTTATTCACTTCAATTCTGGTAGTGATTTTACCGTTGATTCCTTTTTCTTCATCCATAGTTTACTTTTGATGAACTCTATAACCACCTGGTTCACGTGATCTCGACCGAGAAGAGTAGCGTTGGTCTGTGCGATCGAACGATTCCGCCTTCAGATTTCTTCCTTCAGAAGATTTCTCTTCATCCTCTTGGCACCTCAACTGGGGTGGCGGACTTTTCGGCAGTCTCTGAAGCCGTTAGTGCGTTCAGTGCTTCTACACATCAAACGATGCATAACTCAAATATCTTCGACAACATCGCTTGTCCCGAGGCTGCTACAATAATTATTTCGATCCTCTCGGCCCTTATGCGGGTGGTTAGTGAAGGTCTAACTAGCTTAACTATCGCGTTAGTCGTCACTATTATATAAATTTTTGCGTGTGTACGTTTTAGACTCCTTCCACGCTCTCATCAGCCACCCAGCATATGCCGATCGTCATGCTACAGCTCTTCTCTTACCTATACCAATCCAATTTCGGTTTCCAGACAGTTTGTCTCTCTCCAGAGTTCCTCACGGGCCTTATCGACCTACTGGTCATTAGCAGTGTCTCTCAGGCTACCTATGAAACTCAAACGTGCAGTTCGGATGAGGTTTGCGAGTTTTCCTGGCGTCGATTAGATGAGCTATTGTTGAGCTTTCTAAGAACTATCGTTGTGGACAGCTTTTCGCTGCCTCCTACTGCCCACCGCCCCGTCCATGTAGTCGACACAGTGCTAGAGGTAGGCGCCTCATTATAGCAAAACGTAGTTGCGATATCCCTTGGGAATTTAAGCTTAGCCTGGTGTTTATTTGTAGGCTGAACATAGTAGCTGTTCTTCAAAGCAACAACACGAGATTCAGACAATGTTGATGCGAAATTTGATGGAATATATGCTAGCTAAGGATCTGCTATCAGAGTCATGCCTTCTTCTGCCTTCGAGGGGTTGTGCTCAGCATATTCCCCAAAATATTGCTTATTTCGCCTGTCGATTGGTAGATAAACTCTGGCAGGTATGTGCGTTGATAACTTTTACCTTTGATATTCCGCCTATTTTATTACATTGCCTTGGAGAAACACTTTTTTCATGAATAATTTGGCTATAGATTTGACGAATTTTGAGCTTTATTTTAATTTTTGACCGAAATTTTGGAAATCTTGGCTTTAAGCACCCAATACAGCTTGTTGATATAGTTGTTTGGTCCCTTCTTTTATCAATGGCGATCTCCATCGCCATCATCAAGCTTTTCTTGTCTTCCTAAACTAGACTCGTACTCCTTTGTAGACACTTACTTCACTTTCGGCTGTGTTTCTTAAATTTATTTTGCAAAATCTATGTGATTCTCAACACTTCAGGAAAACCTATCTGCTCAAAAATAAGAAATAAGGAAATTGTGATGGCAAAATTCTATGCTATGGGAATGTATGTGGCTTGCGATATGGGCTTGTCACCGGGTCTGCAAATGTGCATCAGCTATTACAGCCCAGATGCTTTGTATTTCTGATTCAGTTGTGCTGCTCAATAATGAAAAGAATAAGTAGTTGTGTAAAATTATCTTTATTTTCATTTGAATTTTTTTTTAAAAACTCCACTGGCCTGTTTGCGACATGGCTCGCTGCACCCGACGTTCATGAACGGATAACAAAATCGAATCACATATTCGTGGCATTAGTAGAGCTTATGCTAATATTGCGTTAAGCTTGTAAAATTCGAAGACCTTTAATAAGATTGCAGTAGTATACCGAAAGGGTTAAACATGTGGGAAGAGCGAAGAGATATTCAAAGCAATTCTTACAACATTAAGAATCAATAATTATGTCTTTCGACCAGCAACGAAAGGCTGCCTGTCAAAGCTTATCAACTTTGCTATGCTGGTAAAAATTTCCCAACTGTCTACGTTTTTATATTGTTAGTTGTTCATCCATGTTATAGTGATGCTGCTGACAGGTATCAGCGAAAGCAATCTTGATCTCGTACATAGGATCTTCCATGAAAGTTTCTTGACCAGAATAGGTATTGCTGCGTTGGTACTGATAAGCTTGTGCCGAAAAGTAAAAAGCCATGATATGGCTCCCATTGCCCACACTCCCTGGAATTACCTTTTGCTTTATCTGGGGTCCAAAATGTTTGCATGGAGTAGAATTTCTTTGTGCATCTGATGCTGTAATGCAGTGATATTTAAGGAACACAATTTGGCAGCCAAGATGATACAGATGTCATGCTTTCGTGGTTTTGAAGGCGAAAGGGACTGCAATTAAACTTGGACACAAATACTTCAGTATAGTGCAAAATAAAATTGTGAAATAGTTTCTGTTTACTAAATTCACGAAATTTGCTTCGTTTGATCAATTCTATTACCTTTCAGTGAGAATGCCACTTGGGTTTTTACATAAAATTTTATTAAAATGCACACAAAAGTAGTGTTTGAGGACACTCATTTCTAAGTTAAGCTGATTTTGTTCTTAATCTTATGAGTATGTTAACTTTAAAAGATGAATAATTCCTGTTTTCTAAACAAGACTGTTTTACAATTCCCTTGCTTTTACTTTTTAAAAACAGGGCTGTTTTCTGGGTTCCATCAGCGAGATAATTGACTTCCTTACGCAGCTCATCCAAATGCTCGAGCAGCATCTGTTAACTACTCTCCGATCCACTTGTTCACCTCGTCATTATCCATTCACTCAATCCCCATCTACTCCACCTCCGTCATTGGCAGATCCGAGCCTAGCACTCTCCCGTGCCTCTCTCTACCGTAGTCTGAACCGCTCCGTCCTCTTCCAGCTTTCTCGTCCTGTGCTTAAGCAGAAGGATCAAAAACTGGCGATTTCCATGCTGCAACTCCTGCTCTCTGAAGAGAGTCCCCTGAATTCCTTCATCTTCTCCTCATTCAATTCCGCGGATACTGAGTTTCCAGTGTGTCTGGCTCACCTACTTATTCAACACGTCCAGAGGAATCACCAGAGTTGGGTGAATTTGGACCTTCAGGAGCCTGATGTTGGCACAGCAGTGCAGAATGAAATGCAAGAATTGGAAACGCCTGACTCAGGACTCTATAGGACGGCCTTTGATACGGAGGACTTTGAAACTGACGATGACGATGAGAAGGCTCTTTTGAGCAGCTCTCCTCCACGACAACCCCAGGGGCAGCAACGGCAGCAAAACGAAGTTGAGGAACAGGAAGACCTACCGGCACAGCAGGAGGAGTTTGAGCAATTGGCAACATTGGCCCTCAAACTGTGGGAACACTGTTATATATGGAATCAAAAGGTGTTTTTCTTTTTTTTCAGCTTCATTTCAACGCGTCTTTGAACAATAGATATTTGACTGAATTCTCTAGAAGTACTTTAATAATACAGGAATTTAGTTTTGTCTACGAGTTTCTACAACTTATAATTTCCGCTTCGTGAACTCACATTTGCAAATAGTTTATGGTGCCTGGATTAGGAATGAGATAAAGCGTCCCATCGATGAACGCCTACATCATTAGCATTATAAGAGACAGAACCTCATCACTCTCGAATTCTATTATCTAGCATAACATTGAAAGAGGGTGGATTCTGATTGTTGTACAGTTTTCAATTCGATGTCTGAAGTCATTTCGAAGTAGTCTTGACAAATTTTGATCTGTTTCGCATCTTATCAAATATGCGTATGGTGGTAAATGAGTTTTCTTGGACACACTGAAGATTCTGTACATGGATTCAGTTTTCGGTTTTGCTTTACATGAATAAACAATCTCCACTGTGTTAGGTACAGTTGTGTTATTATGTATTCGTTCCATCGTGAGTCTTCGCGATTTCAATTCTTCAAATCCTGCGCTTTTCCTCGTCCATAACTTTAGCCTATTAGCAACGTTCTTTGCATTTTTCACAATCGGCCTTACTGCCACAATATAGTGTCCACGCTTATAGGTAGATCACCGTAGAAGAGGGGGCGATTATTTTTTTGAAAACTTTGGCTAATTATTTCTATGAAGAGCTTTAAGGGGATTAGTTGGGCACCTATCACCCTTTTTTCTCTAGAAGTGGTCCTTGATTTGTTCTACACGGCACTAAAATAGCGAAGTAGCCTCCTCATCATCTCAGAGTTCAAGTTGTCGCTGAAGACACGTGCTAGAAACCTATAAAGCATAACCAGGGTTTCTGACTAAAGTTTTAACGCCCATTGCAGTGCTAATTACCAAGTCTCATTGCCTGTGTATTGCTTTAATTGCCACCCAACTCCATCATGCTATGGCCCTTCAACAATAAATACTCTTCCTCTCAGGTTTTTGTGGCCCTTCTTCCAAATTCACCGTTGTCGCAATTGGCTGGAATCCCCTCTCTGCTAGAATGGTCTGCCGCCCTTGAAGGACCCTGTATCATGAAATGGACGACATACGTCGATGCCGAAGCCACGGGTTGCGGTGGCATTGTCTCTCAAAACGCCGCATCAACTCCTACATCTCAGTGGGGTCTTCTCTCCATGTATGGCCCCTCCACAATCGAACGCCAACTGGAGTCTACCAACAACAAGGTCACAGGGGCCGATCAGCTATCCTCCACTCCACCTAAACCTCCCATTAGGGGACTCTCCCACCAGATATCCAAGAGGCTTGGCCGAATGAGTGCTAGTGTCCTACGAATGGCATCCAATGCAGCTGCTGTTAGTGGTGGTAGCAGTACATCAGCGACGGTCGCTGAAGTTAGCTCTGCGAAATCGGTTGAGTCGCGAAGAAATGGACGCCAATTCAGCCTTGTAGAATCTGTCGATGTCTCCGGTTTAATGGCTACAGGTAGCAGCAGTAGCGGCGGCGATGCCGATTGGGTGCTTGTGCCGAGAATTCCCATTGGTCTGCCACTCTTGACCAAGAAATCGACTACTCTGTCTACCTTGAAGGTATGGCTCTTCCGTCTGTTGACTCGTAAACATTCCACTGTCCTAACTTGCATCCTTTTTTACAGCGTATCAGCATGCAGATGGAGAGCCCTCTAACGCTGGTAACTGAGTCCTTGGAGTGGAGTAAGCAAAGTCAAGAGAGAGTAAGTTACCTCAATTGTTATGCAAGCGGAACGATAATATTTAATGTTTTTCTTGGTTTGCTCTGCAGGATACATCGTTTCTCTGGCGCCAAGTGGAGATTGAGTGGAATAAGATGGAGGATAATCTAACTCAAGAGCGCTCGATTTGGGGTCCCACGTGCGCCGACGATGACGTAGTGAAGTGGGAGCTGGACCCCACTGAGGGGCCCTGTCGAATGCGTAAAAGAATGCTACCAAACCCGAACTTCTATCGACACTATCCAACTATTAGTAGAACCACTCAGGCTCCGACTGGGGAGACAAACGCTTCTTCAGCCAATCAGGTAATTTAGAGGTTCAGATTTGAACGTGGTCAAGAAAAATCGAAAAAGGTTAAAACTTTGGTTTTCTCATTTGACTATCTTTTGACCATTGAACACTTCAGTGACCTGATGTGATCGGCAATAAAGAAATTACAACTTTATCAACTGCTCTCAGGATAAGGGGAATCTTATTCTGTCAGTCCACAAGTTCCTTGAGGAAGTTATATCATGTAATAGAAAAGTATTGAGGTTGATGCTCTTCTAACAGCTCAAAATTGTGATTTTTTGATGCATTGTTTTAGTAATTACCAAGAGCATAGAGGACTTTCCTAGCATAGGGGGATGACTTTTCAAAGATATGAATTGCTGAGGTGTGCCAAATGATAATGTTGCAAACTTTTGTCATTCTTTTCTTTCGATAGATGACAACTATTCTGATGGTCATTTTTAGCGAGTGGAAATATTTAAAATTCACCGATTAAAAAGGCTCCTAACCAGTCAAACATCAATATGAATGAACGGTACCGATAACGTCAATAATTCTTCAAAGAACTGTTAGCGTATTGCATTGTTTGTGCTTGGCTTTGATTGTTAGGTTCACTAAAATACGGTTTTGATTTCTTATGCACGCTTGCAAGGCCTTTTTTCTTTCCCCTCACTGCTATTAATTCGGCTAAGTCGAATTGGAGCCGTAAGAAGAAGCCGTAAATTACCAGGTAGCACAAAGACGAAGCCTTTGAGTCAGTTATTGCTGAATGCCTGAATGTTACTCTTTTGTGTCGAAGTCTCTTGCTAACGTCTTTGATCTCGGAAATTTGGCAAAGCATGATGGATTTGAAGTAAAAATCAAACAAAAGTTATAATTATCAGTCAGTGCTGGTAAATATGAGAGACTTTTTGTGTGAAACCTACCATCAGTGAGTTTTAAGTTGGGTGGTTCCTATTGCCCTTAAAGCAAAGGCTTCCATATGGTAGACTCTTCGTGTTAACTGCCACTTTGATGGCTTCATACGTCTGGTGTTGGTTTTATTTTCCCATGAAACGCTCTACAAAGTATCAAAACAAGCTTTTTCAAGTGTAGAATATGTTATCTTTGTGACAATTCTATTGAGTTGAGAGTGAATGTTGTCATTTTCCACACGTGTAGTTTAAATGGATAATTCTTGATATTTTTCTCTGAAAATAGTGCAATATGCGTTTGCTTTTCTGAATTTCCCAAGTTGTCGGATTTACTAAATAGCCGGCGCTGTTCAGTGCAATACAGACTATCAAACCTATCCTGTTCTTTGCACAACTTGCCGCGGTATTTTTGGTTTGGATGGGCGATCCTCACTGCAATTCATTTGACTGCTGTTCATTCATTTATTCTATTATCGTACTCTTAGGAAAGTGGAAGTATTCAGGCTCCTGCAACCACTACGAAACGTGGTTTTATCGCACCCCAGAGTCTGGGAGCGCGATTCCGCTACCGCAGAAGGCGACTTTTACGAGGTTTTGAAGCTCCAAAGAAGCTGGAAGAGGAGGAGGCGGCTGTGGTGGAATCATCACCGAGTGACGCTGCCGATCCTGGTGGGGAGAGCTTGACCTTTTCTGACATTGCTGAGACGGAAGGTGAGTTTTTTCCACCTTATAATAGGGTGGCCCTATTCCTCGCACCTTACATTGTGAACACTTTCGTTCGCCATTCTCGTTTGATTGTTAATTTTAAAGTGGCTGATTTCATTGGAATTTTGTGTAAGCTATTTTTGCGAGAGCAGCCTGAAAGTCACGGCTACTTACAGGGTGTGGTTAATTACTAAATAAGTAAATGTGTGATTTAGATGTTCCGTTCTTACAGACTATTTTACCTTAGAGAGACCTCTTATGGAACCCAAGTGGATAATTTGGGAACTTTTTAGATTAATCTCAAACTAGGTGTTGATCTAGGACGATCAACATATTCATTGCCCCCAAAGTTGTTTGTTAATCTCAGCAGTCTGGAGTTTATTTAGTTAATTTAATAAACTATAGGAGAAATATTATTTAAAGGTCGTTTTTTGTTGTTTCTCTTCACATCATATCGCAACCGTCGCTTTCGATGCAAAGTAAGACCTCTTAAAAATCACTGTCAATCGTTCGAGTCCCATCATATGAATGGGACGAAAAATGGAAGATTCTACTTGGTTTTGCCTTCCTCTGCCTGTTTTTATGGCATAGAAAGGAGTAGATGTGTCAGTTCTTCTTCGAGCTGTAAATCAGGCACTAAAAGCCCTAGGGAATCGCTAGTTGCTGTGATCTCCTAATTTTTGGCTCTTCGAATTTTCCTATCATAGCTATTGATGATGTGAGGTCAGTTAGTATATTAGTAAAGTTGAATCACACATTGTTTAGCGATGACTTAGGTCCATTGAAGCTTGCATTTCAATCTGAAGAACGTCGTATGCAGACTCTATCTTCTTTGACGTCAATGGCACTCCTGGTTTTCTTTCAGACACTCTAATTCGTACCAGTCGCCTCATTCGCGACAGCAAAAGCAATACCTCTCGCAGTGTCAGTTTCGTAGATTCTAGCAGTGAGGCGCTTTGTGATACCCCAGCTAATTCTGTTGAAGCCGAGACAGTGGAAGAGGTGGACGAGGAAGATCGTGGCGAAGCAATCGAAAACTCCTCCACAGAGTCTCTTGACCTGGGATTGGATGATCAATCACTTCAGTCGCAACCACCACCTACACCTTTACAGCCACGAAATTCTCAACAACACCAATCATCCACTGATGGTACTGCTAGGCAGTCGCCTCCTTCGAAACCACCCGAGGGAAGTTCCACTGCCCTAGATCAGCTCAACGGTCACATCGCCTTTATGCGTCTCCTGGAGCCGGTTGAATGTCTCTCCTCTATCTACCGATGCGCTCGAATTTGTGGTCTGGATGTACATGAGGGTCTTCTCCTTTTTGGGAGGAATCACTTTTACGTGATAGACGGGTACACTCTCACCAACACTCATGAAATCGTCAGCATTGAAGCCCTTCCTCCAGGGATGCAACACAAACCCATTGTCCCCACTGGGACTGATACTGTTGCCGTGGCTGCCACGAGGCATAGACAAGCTCACTCGTCTCCATCTTACACCTCGGATTTGGTCAGTTCTGGTGCGGTAGATCAAATCTCGGGGAATCAGTGAGTGACTGAATCTAGAAAATAACTCCCGTTATGTTTCGTTTATCTGTTTTTTAACGCATGCTTCATGTATTTTAGATATTTCAAGTTTGCTTACGACAAGATTCGTGAGGTGCATCGTCGTCGATATCTCCTACAACAGACTGCACTGGAGGTGTTCAATGCCGATGGGCGCAACTTCTTTCTGGTGTTTGCCAAGGACTTCCAAAGCAAAGTCTACGAATGGTTAGTCAATAGCAACTATTTGCATTTTGAGCACATTCGCTTTCTGCTATTCCAACCGAAAATTTCAAAACGTATCAGTTTAATTTGCTTTCTCATAATTAAACCGAACTTTGATGTAGGAAAGTCTATGCCGCCGCTTTTTACCTTTTCTCGGGGAAGAATTTTATAGATTTCTATTTTTATCATAGTTTTACGGCGGCCTCTTCAAGCATCAACACGATTCGTTTCGCCTCTCTCCATTCCGCTCGATCGTATGTTTTTTTTTCGCCTTTCAAGTACTTTCTCCGTCTTAAGCGCTTTATAATTAGCGCTTTAGGTTACTTATTTGGATTCAGAACAATCGAACCCCCTTGCCAGCTTTTTCCGTGTTATCAATTGCTCAACTCCCCTAAACGTCAAAGATCTCTGTTTGTTTGCTTCCTTACTACAATCGTTGCTTGTATTTCTTTTTTAGGACTTCTCATTTATTGAGCAGTTTGCTTGGGGAAAAAACAGTTACTCAACGCTGGGTGGTATGCTTTTGTTTTGTTCTATTTTCAACTTTACCTTTTCGGTTTAAATGAAAACTTTTATACCGTAGCTATGGCCTACCGCCGTCCATTTGAAGTTGATTTATCAGCTTCTTGCGTACAAAGTCATGCCTACGTAGTACGAAATCTAACTAATTCTCCATCCTCTTAGCGCGGTGAGATCAGCAATTTCCAGTACCTGATGTACCTCAACACTCAGGCAGGTCGCTCCTACAACGACCTAATGCAGTATCCTGTATTTCCCTGGGTCCTGGCTGACTACACCTCCCTCCACCTCGACCTCTCCCGCCCTGCTACTTTTCGTGACTTTACTAAACCTATGGGCGCCCAGGCTTCGGGTAGGCTGGCTCAGTTCCAACGTCGCTTCAGGGAGTGGGAGGACCCCTCTGGAGAGACGCCTCCCTATCACTATGGCACGCACTACTCCTCTGCCATGATTGTCGCCTCCTACCTTGTGCGCATGGAGCCCTTTGCGCAACACTTTATTAAACTTCAGGTCAGTTTATGCACAATGAGTAGGCTTTTTGGCAACCGATTTTAGCAAAATTATGAGTAGAGCGTAATACGTACTTCAGTTGGTTCATGTATGTTTCAATCCTATCAATTTCAGCACATTTGACAGAAACAGATAGTTTTAACTTGTAGACCAGCTGGTGCGTCGATGCCATGGTTTAAGCAGGCGGTATAATAGTGCGAAAACCAGCTTTACTGCTTTGCTATTCAAATAAACTATTCCTGGGATTGTTTTGTCACGGTGTCAGGCGGTTTGAAAATTCAAGCCGGCTCACGCGGCACAATCATGGACTTCACCAGCAGTAGTTTATGTAATTTTTCCCCTTGATTGAACCATGAATTCGAATTTTAGGGCATCTGGATTAAAAGTGACAATTGTTACATTTGCTCCCGCGTAAAACCCTAGTAAATCATGCCACAGTAATGAACGGGTTGAGTTTGTCAAAATACTGATCAGATCAATTGATTCCAAACATTCATTGCAATGGTTCAATGGAGGAAGCAACAGGGTTGTAGAGTTAGTAAACGGTAGTAAGTTTCAGGACGATTATTTCACCTCTGTCCTTAAATCGCCCCGTTTTGCACAAACCAAAGCCCGTAAACATGAATTACCAGATCTTAAAGGTTCTTTGCTATACAATCTTGTAACATACACTTAACGATACATTCCAGTCCATTTGTTCGTCCTTTCCACTACCGAGTAGTTTTCAATGGTGAATGAGCGGCGAGTGGTAAAACCACAAAAGCTGACATCCATTGTACTTGATTGGTTATGTCTCATTAAATATTCAGACTGCTTCCGCAGGTGGGTTCCATAGAAGCGAATCTGAAATTCACCCCACACGAAAGATATTTACAACCAGAGATGCGTCTTTGAAACGCCAAAATCCAGGCATTTGCACTGTATGTTTTAAACACCACTGCGAATGTGGTGGCTCTTCTTTGCAGGTTCCATCATCCATTTGAAGTACCTCCCTTTGAGTTTTATCGCAATGTTTAGTCACAGAAATTGAGTTTGTCGATCTTTTGAATTGTTTTTTACCAAATTTGTAATTAATGCAGCACATGAGGCGCCTTTGGAGACGATATGGAGCATAGAAGTGGGTGAAAACATCTTATGCTTTGCTTATAACTAGACTGCGAGACCTGAATAATAAAATTGGTGAACTGAGAAATATTGTGAATGTAAATACGCAATCTAGACGAATATTGCTCTTACCATTCCCGCCGTCAATGGCTTTTCAGGGTGGCCATTTCGACTTGCCAGATCGGATGTTTCATAGCGTGGAAGAGGCCTGGCTGAGTGCCAGCCAGCACAACATGGCCGACGTGCGTGAACTCATCCCGGAATTCTTCTACCTACCAGACTTCCTGGTCAACTCGAACCATTTCGACTTTGGCTGCAAGCAGAATGGTGTTCGGGTAGACCACGTCCTGCTGCCGCCCTGGGCTAAGGGTGATCCGCGGGAGTTCATTCGACAAAATCGTGAGGTCGGCTACTATGGTCCTTACGTTTTTAAAAAATACTACTCATTTGCAACCCATCTGTTCCGATTTCATGCATTCCTTCCACTTCATCTTTTTGATGATTGCAATGATAAAGTAGGAAGTAGTGCGTCGATAGATTTTATTTTGTCTGGGTCGTTTTTATCTTATCCTGTTAATGATCATTGACCCCGAAAGTATTTATGCCGGCAACTTGCGAAGGTTCTCAGTAGTTGGCGGAGTACTTTTCAGCTTGCCTACTTCCTTTGCAACGAAATGAGCCTGCTTTCATGTTAACCCTTTCTTTCTATCCAAGTAGCCTCATTTATAGCTTTTTTCCACTATATCCTTTTAAACTTTAGTAAAAAAAATGCACAACTTGTTGCTATTTAAGTGAATGATTACTCTATCTGCATCATGTTATGTTTTCCATTCACTCATAATAACATTATCGCTGGATCCTCATCATGTCTGCAAGAGTTACAAATTGTTTCGGACTTGAAGAGCCTGTTTTTATGTACAGGTCTGTTAATAACTTTACCATGTTGTCAGAAGAGGCCTGAAAATAAGACCCTTTGTTGCACTATACTTGTTTGGACATGGCTGGTGTACTTGGTTTTGATATTTTATCTTTGCACTTAACAGGCCTTAGAGAGTGAATATGTCTCGGCTAACCTGCACCACTGGATAGACCTCATCTTCGGCTACAAACAGCGCGGAGAGCCGGCGGTACAAGCAGCCAACGTCTTTCACCACCTCTTTTACGAGGGGAACGTGGATATCTACGCCATTGACGATCCTGTGAAGCGTCGTGCCGTGGTCGGGTTCATTAACAACTTTGGCCAAATTCCACGACAAATTTTCCGCAAACCTCATCCGGCCAAGAAAATGGTCCCTTTTCAGCCTCCTTCACATCCCAACATTCTTATTCCTACTGGTAGTGGGAATAACGTCGGTTCTCTTCCCGATTCAAGGGCTAGCATATCTCCAGCTTCATCCGCCTTCTTTTTCCACAATCTTGAAAGTTTAAAGCCAAGTTTGGGTGCTGCTAGGGGTACGGTGCAAGGACTTTTCCTAGCTTACCCTTCCGTTTGTTTGGTTTGTTTTTGTGTTCAGCAACAGGCTTTCCAGTCGAAATTTTTTTAATGCATTTGCAAAAGACATATTTTTCCTTGTTTCCTCCCATTTCCTTCGTACTACAGCAAAGTGCACAACCTTTAGTTTAGCTACTTATTTTAGTTTCTATCTGTTTTCCGAGTCTCTATTGCAGAAAACTTTTGTGAAACAGAATTTGATTAAAAAATCGTACTCTATTGGGGTTCTTTTGCGGACCGTGCTCCATAACTGCCCTTTGATAAATTTTTAAGTAGTTTCAAGTGGTACCGATTGGGTAAGATAGGACAGTCGTGCAAATCGTCAAACGACCTAATAAAATACCGCCTTTGAATTGTTTCTAACTTTGTATTACATGTTATGATTTGGAAGATCTACCAGGCAGCGTGATTCAGATCAAGAATGGGTGTAAGACCACTAGGTAGATATTGTAGCCAGACCTGTTCACGATCGGCATAGAGGTCGTAACTTGGAGGACTAAGCAATCGCTTAATAGAAATAAACAGTTCACATGTGGTATTTGCCATTTCTTTACCAACGTTCTTCCCACAAAATTTTTTTGGGATGGCAATAAATGTATTTTGCTTATATCTGCAAACATTTTCGTCTCTCATTTATAATTCAAAAAAATGGCTCGTACTTGTTTGGAGGTCTTTTAAGCAGCGTAACTAGTAGCATTCATCACCGTAGAAATTATTGCTGCCTGTCAAGGTATGTAGCGCGAGTCAATTACTTCTTGAACATAGAAGTACCGTCGAAATTATTTTTGTGGAAAAGGGCCAATAGCAAGAGTAAAAAGGTCAGAGAAGCGCAAACGAATAAGTTCGAATGGACTATGTGCTTAATTTACTATTTTCGATACCTTCTGCCTAGCAGTGACAATTGTTGTAACGCCACTGTGATATGAATTTTCAGGTAATATTCCTCACTTCAGTCCGGCAGTTCTTAATGGCCAAGCATAGGCCCCTTTCAGTTACCTGTCTGTCTACATATCTGCCCCGGCAATGATGAGTAGCATATTTACATCCACTACGAATTAACAAGTAATTTAGTATCTTATAGCCGCCGTTTCTCTTCCTCTTCACCAGAACTACGTCACGCCGTAGGACAGATTCTTCAACTGGAGCCGGGCAATCTGAAGGGCTTCTCCTTTGGCAGTGGTAGTGGCGTCATCACCGGTTGTGGCGGTGGTCTTGGCAGCGCTGTTGGCAATCCGGGTTTTGGCAACGCCTCTCAGCTTACCTCTGGTGGTCTCTCGACCCTCATCCTTCCACCTAGTGGGCTCTTTGGAATCGGTGGTGGTGGTGGTGGTGTTGGTGGAGGTGGCAGTGGCGGCAGTGGTTCTAGTGGAGATTCATCGGGATCTGGTAGTGCAGCAGCTGGACCTATAGTTGTGGTTGAACAGAATATGGTAAGCTTTAAACTACTGTTGATAAAGTATTATTGAAAAAATGGCTGAGTCTCAAATTACTAAATCAGCCACAGGCTTAAGGAATTAACCTCAAGTCTGAAGAGGTTGGTGCTGGTTTAATTCACTGGAGGCTATCAGCTTTTAAATTGGATCATATCTCAATCGAAAAGAAGTGCATTGGATTGATCAAATATTCTTAGCAAGTTTGACATCCTGCGGTCCATGGTGAAAAGTCTTCAAAAGTGAAGCAGGTTTTATTTTCGTCATTTTGTCTTTATTTTGTTCCTGGACCTATCGGAGGCATTTCGAAAGTCTGTTTTTTTTTATTTATAACAGACTTGCCTTAGTATCATCAATATGGGCTACTTAATCACGACTTTTTGTGTCTTGATTTATTCAAATTTTGTAATGCGAGTTCACGCTTTTCGATTGGTTGTGGCCACACCTTCTAGCATAGCACTGGCTTCCCATTTGTGTCCCATTTTTCCCAGTGTTTGGTAATTTTAGAATACGAATATCTCCGTGTTTAATCTTAGATTCATTTTTTTCTCCTCTCGTTTTGAGTCACACTGGTTCCATCTCGAGTTTCTCGCACAGTACGTAGCTCACTTTTCAGGAGTCGAGTTACCAGATCGGTACTAAACCATCGAATTGTAGCTTTTAATTATGTCTCCTCCGATGAAACCGAGCTTCACACAGTGCTTACAATAAGAGCTAACACTCGCGCTTTGATGAAATTCCAAACCGACCTCTTCTTTTGAAAATGTCGTGTTGTCTCTTAATCACCATGGCTGAAGAAAATGGGAAAAAGTTATTTGAAAACGCCCTGAATCATGAAGATCAACCGTTTTATATTTTACAGCGATGATGAATCTCCATGCCGCCTCAAGGTAGAACTCTATTTCTTAGCTGGTGATATGAGAGTGTTTCGGGTGTATCGCTGCCCGAAACTTGACTTTTTTTCCCTTGCTCGTCAACACAGGTCCTGCTGCCACCCAACTTCACTCGTTACCTGGCCTGGGGCTACCCAGATGATAGCTTTCGCATATGCAGCCTCCTCGGTGACAAAGTGTTGCAGGTGTTTGAGATGGTTAACTCTAGTCAGGTTCTCTGTGCTGCTGCTCCCAATGCCTCCACCATTGTCACCGCTGGCATGACCGGGGTTGTCAAAGTTTGGCAGGTGAGTCTCAGCGTCCTCCATCAATTCAATGTGACTTGGTTTTCAGCTTCTTTCGGGTCTCACTAATCCCTTCAACTTAGTTGGCGTATTGTATAACAATGAGTGACCTCTTTTGATTTGAATTAATGACAGTTATTCAGCTTCGTATTTCCACCGGATCGAGGTTAATTTCAGCACTCCCACCCTCTAGATTAGTCTTCAGCTCCAAAATCCTACAATTTGTGCTAAATGCTGCCATCTAGTATTTAATCTTCAAGCTTCTAAAACTGACTGAGTCATGGAAAATTTGTGTGATTGTTGCATATGGATTCTTGTTTTACTTCAATGCGGCATTGAAAGCCTTCAATATTGCGGGAACCCGATTACTCAGTAAACGCATCGTATGTCGGATGTTGATTGCATGCCTACAATGGGAGACATGCGAACTAAGAGCAGATAGGCTAATTGTGTTGATAGCAAATATGGAACATAAGCTGGATTTTTATGAATTTCCTACTTTCTTAAACCGAATCCACACACTAGGAATCTAAATACAAGTTTGCTTCACATATAGTCTTGTTATTGCATTGAAATAGAGCTTGTATTGTCTATATTTAGGTCATATTTGAATTTTTGTGCTAGAAACTGATAGTTGGGTCTACCTTTGCGGTCCCGCATGGCAATATTTAAGAATGCTTCATGGCATTGCTAACTTCTTTCCCATTTCAGCTACGCAGCCCTAATGAGGAGCAGGGCAAACCCTTCTGCCCCTCTGATTGGAATATCCCTACCGAGGGGCATGGCTCTGGTGTTGTTTTTGGCACCACTGCGAGCAGACTTCAACTGACTGGGCGCCTCTACGGCCACACCGATGTCGTCACCTGCCTCGCAGCCTCAGACAGTTTTAATCTTATTGTTAGTGGGGGACGTGACTGTACCTGCATTGTCTGGGATCTGCGCTACCTTATCTTCCTCCGCCAACTCGGCGCTAATGGCGGTGGGACCGCCTATAAGGCGCCCGTGGCTGCTGTCTGCATTAGCGAGGCCACCGGCGACATCGCAGTGTGCGCTGGTGCCTGGCTTTACCTGTGGAGTATTACTGGAGATCTGGTTGCGTGTCTCAATACTGCGCCAGACCAGAGCAATCAAATCTACTGTGTTGCCATGAGTACTGTGAGTGAGACCTATGTGTGTTTCCTGTGAATAGGTCTGCTTCTCTCCAGTAAGGATGTAATTTTGCAGTCCACTATTGCAGCACCGACATAGCGCCTCTTTATGTAGTGAAGTACATTATCTCTCGAGAATGCGAGATAATCGCTGTATTGTTCTTAAACATTGAGATTTTAGAAGTAAAGGGTCCGAACCCATGGCCAAATCCTTAGCGGTTTAGATGCAACTTAATTAAAAAGTGAAGTATCTCTATGTAAGCCACAAGTAAATGCGCAACACTGGGTGATCGTCTGCCTTTTTAGCTTCGAGACTGGGAGCCCGGTCACGTGATCATCACCGGGGGCTCAGACGGCTTCGTGCGAATGTGGGGATTGGACTACGTCTGCGAGGAGTCACCCGATAGCACCACTTCGAAGGTGCGGCACGTTTAGTTTCGAAAGCGTCTTTTGTGCTGATCCTTTATATTTTCGTGGTGTGCCCATTTCAGATCCCATGCCCGTCTCTTACTTCCTCAAATGATTTCGGTGAGCCCACTTCCCCTTTCTTCCGTTTCTTTGCTGACAATATTTGTGATTATTTTTTGAGAATTCAACAGTTTTTGGATGTAATTCCCAATAATTGAAGACAGCTTACATTTATTTAGTTGTATGTCCATGTGAAAGCCTTTTGTCTAAACCCCATGTTTTAACTTGGCAGTGTATAAGTGTACTACACAACTACTGCGTCCCTCATAGATGACCTACTGGTCAAACTCAGCTGATTTTAGGGCTTCTTAAGTAAGGTGGTGTAAAATTGTTTGCTGGTATTCGACGGTTGTGGGGTTGTAACTATCTATCGTACATACTTCCGAAAAACAGGTAATCCGTCATAGTCCATGTCCACCTGCGACTGGTTCAAGGTGCTTAATTTCAAATAACTACCTGGATAGCCTGCAATAACTTATACCTTCCATTCAAATGAAAACGCGAATTTTTTAAGCTCCCATCTTTAGTGCGCACCAGACGGTAATTCACTTTCATTCGTCCCCAGGAGGCGTATTTTAGAAGCTCTTACCCTGTTTTTAACTACAGAGGATATGCTGCCTTAGAAGATTTTCGATGTCCGTTGGTTCATTTCATCGACGATAGTAGGTTTTTTCTCCTGCGTTGAGGATCGAAATGGCGGATTTTGAAGAATCTCATTTCCAAATTTAAAACAGAGCTTTAATCTCATTATTACTGAATCTTCAAAGTTCTTTTTTTCCAAACAATTTAACTAAAGTGGCACAGCTGTCGTTGAATCGTTATCTTATCCGCAGTTTTCAACAACATTTGATCGTGAATAATCTACCTTACTTTTCCGTAGAAGACGAAAAGCTTTATAAAATTTAATCACGAGGGATGTGGAGATTATTGATAATTATAGTAGTAGGTAGCACTTCCTTACCTCGACTTCGTTTACTCCAAGTCGTATTTCATACTGCATTTGGAATAAGGGAGTTGTAATTCAAGTAAGGTGTTGATAGACTGATGGATTGTCTCTTTTCAAAATCTACATCATTTCTCCAAGCAGTTCAGATGAAGTGGCGACGCCAACTGACCCTGAGGGCCGATCTCACCGTGCACACCGCTTTCGATCGATCTGACACGGCGCCGTTGCCGCTCATGGCTTTGGCTATCTCTCGCGACCATCGCTCCGTCCTCGTCGGTGATGCTAAGGGCCGCGTTTTCGCCTGGTCCGTGCCTGGCGGTGGAGGCAGTGGCTCTGGTTCGGATGCCACATCCGCCACTACCACCAGTGCTCCATTCAGTGAAGATAGTTCGGCAGGGGTGTGTGCCGCACCCGCATGTGGGACACGCTTCTCACTGACAGAGCGAAAACACCACTGTCGCAACTGTGGCAAGGCCTTTTGCTCAAGGTTAGCGTGTTCTTTTAGCGTACATAAAATCGGAAGTACCTGATTTCACCGTTTTTGGTGATTCCGGACTGATTCAATACGATTCGAGTTTATGTTTGTGACCTTCAGATCTACTGTGTTCTTGAAATAACCCCTTTTATGGGCTTCTGTGCATATTTTGTGTTGTGGAGTCCATAAGAGTGTAATGTTCAGGACTTTTATTCTCGCATGCGGGAGACCTAAGCTGACACTGTAATAGGAACTGATGGGCTGAAAGGATTTGCAAATTCATGCGTGAATTAGCACCAAGACTTGACGTGCTGACTACCATTTCAACAGGCCGGTATGAGCGACAATGAATTTCTGTGCATGACTGGTACCTGCTACATAAGGTGAGTCGGTGTCATAGATCGCATCCTATGGGGAGGGAATCGCCACTTTAAGTGTTGAGAATGGTGATTGGATGAGTGTGAGTTCAGCCATTCCATAGTAGTGGAGGTGATCAAGGCCAATTGGTAAATGGACCACTAAACAGGTTCAGCTTACGACTTTACTAATGTAAGTCGGGATGAATCACTCAGTCTGCCGCTTCAATAATCCTACTCAAGGAACGAGAGATGGCTTTAAAATCTGTCACTGGAGCAATGACTGCATCTGCAAACAACCCCTCACAAATTTCATCTCTAGGCACCAAAAATTCTGTCACGAGCTGTAAGATACAGCCAAATCTCTGTTGACAAGATACGATCCACGTCTTGTCGCTACCTTACAACTGTTTAGCAGACATTGAGGTTTCCTTGCTGTCTTGTAGCGTAAATAAAAGGAGGCAATCGTACGTGCTATCTTATATCCAGACTACCACTTCTTGGTTACGTTGTAGCAATGAAACAGTTCATTGTCACGTTTGGAGAATTACATGTTTTGTAGTGGGGCTCGCTTTTCTTGAAATGACTTATCTTAGTTATTCGGGCATATTTATTTGATAGATTTCAAGTTGGATATTTAATTACTCTTGTTGCAACGGTGCCAGTGTCTTTCCCTATTCTTGTTATGATTGCTTGTTTTAGAAATACAAGCACTCACCTCAGCTTGAGATTTACCAGCCACCTTGAGACTAAATTATCGCTTAAGATGTTTTTGACGTCTGAGAGGATGATTTGCCATCTAATATTGAGATCTATTGCCATTACTTAACGCACCTCATCAAGTGGAAAGTCTCCGAATTCGGTGTGATTCTCTAAGACGGTTCCATTTTTTCTTTTCCTGCTTCCTCCTCATTAGGTGCAGTCGTTTTGAAAGCGAAATCCATCCCCTTCGTATATTCCGACCAGTTCGGGTATGCATTGATTGCTACGCCCTTCTGGCTGAACAACAAGGTCCAACCGGTCCGTGAGGCAGAAGTGATATGACACTACTTCTTTGTACATTTTCCTTCTCTCCTTCTCCCTCTGTACATTTCTACCCCTCATATGATCAAGAACAGTCACCCCGCCGAATCATTTTGTAAGTACGTGTGTTAGTGTGCTAAATGTACGTTCGCTCTGCCTGCCGTAAAAGCCTACATTCTCAATGTGACGTTGCAAAGCTCCCGGTATGACTTCACCTCATCTCCTTATCTCAAATTGACCTATTTTTTCCCTTTATCTCGCTTTTTTTCTTTGTACTTTCATTTTTTCCCTCCTGCAAATTAACTAATCACTGTTGATGATTTGTCTGTTCCTAAGTTTACCTTTGTTTGACCAAAATGAAGATAACAATAATGCACCTTCGAAGTGAAATTAAAATCTTTTACAAGACAATGGATTAAAAATTTACGTGCCATGTTGTTTGTATGATTGTAAAGTCTGTTTCATTGTTAAATGGAAGACAAGTTCTAAGCGATTTCAAATCCATTGGTTGGTCACAAATCGGATGTATTCACCACCACTGTCCTGAATCTAAAAGATGGACTAAAAAGTCAACTGTCACCTGGATTAATTCGCAAAGTTGTGCATGGGTGGCATTTCCTGGTTTTTACTGTAGACTTTTCTCTAGTCTAATTGTAGCATATTCTCTCCCTCAAGTGACAGGTAGTATTAATTTGGTCTTCAATAAGAAATTCATAGACACCGTTTCCATCTGCGTCCCACCATACCTACATACACTAGCCACAATCGTCTGGAGATGGAGTGTTGCGCACCTTAGAGGGTTCGGATGATGAGTGGATCGTTTGGAGTGCGCAATATTTTCTTCTTCGCTTAACGTTTTAATTTTGATCGTAAATGACCAGTCTTTAAATGACATTATAACGTGAGCGAAGAAAGTCAAGAAGCCTTCTGTCTGCCACTGGTCAAAGCATAGCACTTGGAATAATTTCTAAGAAGCAATTCACATTGACTTCCTCGTATGGTGTAAACGTTTTGCCTCACCATCACTCACGTGTGACAACTAAGTCATTGACACTATATCACAAATGACTAACCAACAGTGACACGTAGTTATGGTTATGAACAGAGGGTCGCCCTCAATGTAATGCTTCTATCCTTGGAGAATTCAGCACCGCAAACAAACATGGTAGCTTTTATGAAAAGCTTTCGCAGCTTTAATGTGGCAGTTGAGTTCGTAAAGAGGACAACTCTGAATCGCATCAGGTTCCATCAACGCTATGCTATGACGGTTCAGTACTCGCGGCATGGATTCTGCTCTCGATCCATCACGAAAACGCATCAGTGACGGATGCTTCTTTCTAGCTATTACGATTCAAGTTTTCTTTCATCAATGTTTAATGCTTGAACAGTTGTCCGGAGACCCAAGAAATCTTATGCTACTTGCTTAACCCTTATAGCTATTAATAATCACTTACTGTAGCATGGATTTCTGGCATATCCCTTGCCAATGCAACTTGCTAGAGCAGTATGAGCGTCGTAGACTGAGCCTCTGGCGAATGCACAGTCGTCTGCTTTGCAGAACGGATTTGAGATGAAAGCCAACTGCATGAAAGGTGCACGTGGGCACTCCTCCTCGTTAGACTCCAGTTCACTGAATAGGCTCTCTACACTATCCTTCATTACGGCAGCATTCTACAAAAGACGATGATAAAATCCAGAAGGTGATTTAGGTAGACTAGTTAAAATAATCCATTCTTGGCAGCTAATTATCGCTTTCGAACTTTGTAATTTAGCATTTAAAACCTAAAAATGGGGCTCTTCCACTGCCACCTATGCTGCTAGTCTCTACCTGGGCCTGTAATAAAGCCATTTCTGGACTGCTACTCTTTTAAACCCCACAATCGGCTGAATCCTTCCAATTCTCCTTTCTTGTCAACTTCTCGAAATGTATGTGAGCCTAAAAATTTATTGAGCATGGATACGAGCCGCCCTACTTAATTGATTTAACCTACTTTTGATTAAAATTAGTGCGTAATTGCAGTTTCTAAAAATTGTTTCCTTTTGAGACAGTGACCACCTCTAACGTGGCGACTTCATACCGTATTCAGTGTTAGCATAGAAAAGAAAAGTTGCCCTACCCGACAATAATCACGCAGGTTTTGCAGCCACTTTTTATCACTTCCTTTTGACTTTAGCCAGTCCGAAACCGTGATGTTTGGGTACCCTCCACGATGCGATAACCCTAGTGCCCCTTCCAAGCGTCCGTACCACCGAACACCTGTTTCAAGAAGTAGGATTCGCTCCTGACGGTAGAAGGTTAGTGCAACATCCTGAACCCCATCATGGAGTTGCCAGGATACAGCAGTTCGTTCCATTGTCAAGTTGGCTCCTCCAACTTGCTCCGAGGTACTTGAGTCACTCCCACGGCCTCCATTCTTTGCCTGTTTATTTGGTAGAAAAAACACATTACCGACTATAAAATGAAGGTCTGAAATTGCGACCGTTCGGATTTTAATATTTCCTGAAAATACCGTCTTACCAATCCTTGTTCAGTTACAGTGATGCTTTCACGGTTTCTGTAGTACGTAAATCGTGCTCCGTCTGCACCAAATTCAACAGTAACAGCGATTTCATCCCTCAACACATCGTGGAT
Organism: Taenia multiceps; assembly: GCA_001923025.3. Lineage (NCBI taxonomy): Eukaryota > Metazoa > Platyhelminthes > Cestoda > Cyclophyllidea > Taeniidae > Taenia > Taenia multiceps. The sequence goes on from CM010311.1 coordinate 4,057,237, forward strand.
CAGAACCAGAACTTCATTCGTATTGGCTTCAAAGCTCATTAAGCGTTTGTCAAAGGTAATTATGTGGGATTTGCCTGCTGTATCAAGGAAGAGCCAAGATTTGTCTAACAAAGGAGGCAAAAGAAGATTTAATCAGGGGTCTTTCAGATTATGATTTGGTCAAGGCTGTTGTAAGACTCACATTTGGGAGGATTTTGGAGTCGTTTACTAATCAGAGCCACTGTTTTCACTGCTCTTCCGAGTTGACTTGCAACTAGGGAGAGTTTGGTTAGCCTTCTTTCTAAATCATTCTAAAACGGAATTTTCATAGATTTAATAATTTTTAATGATGCTAAAGAAATGTATGACTGTCAGTTATCTCAAAGTTTGGAACGCACTCATTTTTTTCTCTAATGAGTGTATGAAAGGTGTGTTTGCCCTACCTTTGTTAGAGGGAGGCCCACAAACTTTGCGGACGCGACACCAACAGCAGTTCGCACCCAAAGCGGAATAAAAATTGTGGAATTAACTGTAATTTTGGTCAGATTTGCCGTGAAGGAATTCATGGTCATATTCTTGTATACCATAAGGGGGTCGTTGAAAGTTGCGCTGAAGGATTTGAGTAGGGGTTTAACCATTTCCTGCAATAATTAAGCAAGTAAACATATCATTGGTATGCTCAGTATCTTCTCTATAAGGTGCACAACTATCATTCACTTCCTTAATCTCTGTTGGAAGAGAGTGTGTGTATCAGCGTCCTTTGCCATCTACAAAACATGTTTTTGTAGCTGCACATGGAGTCGCCTTTTGAGCTTGCTGCTTTTCATGTCGGCTACATTAACACTTTGGTTCCGTATAAGTGGTGGTGTCATGAGTTATCTCCTGCAAAGCCTACGATTGCTTCCGTTAAGGCGGCCTGGAGTTGCGATGAAGGGCGTGAGAATGGGAAATGCTGTAAATCTTTGACCGCGTGGAAACTCGGGGAAGCTATGGGGACTTCTACTTTTGATTTCGTGGTTACTTCAATTTGGTCTGCCTTACTAGTTATTGAAGAAGTGCGATCGACATTGAACAGACCAGATTTGCCACTCATTAAAGAAAAAAGAAATCCCCGAAACTTAGAAAATGTACACAGTATTAGCGAAATTGGAATGAAAAGTCAATGAACTCGTAATTTCAAATTCTTGGACTTTGCTTAAACCAAAATTTCCGGCAGGCAATGAAAGTAAATCATTTGAGTTACCCTCATCTCAGCTATTGTTGCGGCTTAAATAGGTGTTCAAGTGACTTTATCAAATTGATGATAAGTTAACAAGTCAAATGCAGCTAAATAGTTTCTAAGATGATCACATCTGTTTCTTGCTTCACTCACAATTACTCCTGAACTACTTTCATCCACCTCCAAAACGACTTCCAACATACTGTTAAGTAACAATCTGAATTCGGTTATATTCTGAGACAGCTGATCGCTGGCATCGATGAGCGTGACAGAGGCATCCTTGATGATCGATTTCAGAACGCTTAGGTTATTTCTGATGTCATCCACGACATTTTCTGCAATAAGAAGAAAGCAGTTTTGCACAGACTGGGTGAGGTTTCTCGAAGTATGCTAGGGAAACGCGGTTCTATATCAGATAGAAATGCTCAAAATATTTGCTTACGGAACATAACCTCAATCAGCCAAAGTAACTTCACGAAATTCAGTTTGGCCCGTCTAACGCACTCTCGATCCCAAATGTCAAGGGATCGAAGGGCCTTCTTGACCCGCTCGGACTTGTAGAGCTTGCGAGGGTCTAAATTCTGTAAAGTGGATGTGAAATTTAGGACATAACGAAATGCCGTTGCTTCATCACTTCATCTGTCTATGTAATTAGCTTGCCCGTCTGATCTTAATTCATTCCACCACTTTTGTCCACCTAGTTAGCCTTATAGTTGGTTCATTTTTCCATGATTTCGATGCATTCATTCTTTCATTAATTCATCTACTTTTCTACTAATAATTCATTTTTCGCTGCATTCTTGAAAAAGTGACGTTTTAAATAATAATGCAATACTTGCCTCAAAAAGTCCGTTAACTCGATCAAGGGCGCTGATGATATGACTGTGTATCGTTTCAATCTTTTCCGCAAGAGTAGTGTTGGAAATGTTTACGAGTCCGGTTACTGACGGATCGTCAAAAGACACTATCAGGTCCTTCAAGCTTTGTACTATCGACAGCCATGTCTCTTCTAGAGCTGCCTGATCGAAGAGATCCTTTAGTTCGCTGACTTCCTCCACCACTAGATTTATCAAATTTTCCACCAACTCTGCCACGAAAAATGGAACCTTGGGAACTGTCACGCTTTTTACTCCACCAAACTGAAAACGAATAACACTTATTTTATGTAGGTGAAAAAAAAGAACTGCCATTTGATGCTTAAGAAAGTGATTAGTAGACCCACTAGAAGCTCAACTAGGGCTCCAGCCCTCCAGTAAGCATTCAAGTTGTGTGTTTCCCTTTGTTCATCCAAATAGGTCGATAACTCGGCATCAAGGATGTTTTTCCCCTCGTTGTAGGTGTGCTGCAGGTCTCCTGCAACATCCATCAAGCTTGATCCATTGCCCTGCAACACAGCCTCTATAAGGAGAAAAATTTTTTCTTTATAAGTGCTGTACTTCCAACTTGCCTGGGCGCCATTGCTTATCTCGATGGGTCTGGTGCTTCACTTTGGTTAGTCATAGTTACCCACTGCTGCAAAGATGCAACCATTTTCAAAGAACTTCGTAAAGAACGTTTTTTAGTGCATTAATTTAATCAAAAGTCAGTATTTTTTGTGGAAACGATTAATCAGTTTAGAATGTACCTGCTTGAGCGGTTCGCACGGTGGCAAAAAGCTTCATGGGATTCGCTGTGGCACGAAACTCCGCCTCTAATTTTGCTGTTCCTTCTCTGTACTGCAGTGCAATGTTGCCCACAGCCATGTTTGGTTGCAATGCGCGTGTCATCCCAAAAATCACGTTGTCGTTGAACTAAATAGTGTGGAGAAAGGTGATAATTTTCTTAACCCACTCATTGGTGCTTAAACTTGCAGCTGAAAATACGTACGTTTAAGTAGACTCTTCTACCAGGAATGTATTCGAAGTACATTTGTCCATTCTTACCATCAACACTTATGGTAGAATCTATGAAGCGGCTTGGAAAGTATATTTGCTTTGCTTACTTATGGTTTTTCGAATGACGCTTTCATCTCGAACCGTGTCGACCACAAATTGCCGTCCATTTCGATTGAGTGTTACGGTGATTTGCGTCCGAAGTTGGTCAAGTGGTGCTTCAATGATCAACAACTCCACCACTGGTGTCGACAACGCATCAGCTCGTCCTCGATGCAATCTTAAGGCTTTTTGTTTTGAATCCTTCACGAAGACGAGGGTTACAGGTTCCTGCAAGGACCAAGAATGGACGTAACACATCTGCCGATGCTTTCCAAGCAAAAGACGTAGGCTAGCACTTACCTTTAGCAAATACGAATCAAGCTCCAATTTATTATCACTTCTAAAGGTACCTTCAAGATACTTGACGACGGCCCCACTTTGAAGGTTTTTGGTTCGTATATAGTAGACTTCCCCCTCTCGCCCAAAATTGATGCGTCTTTTGGAATCTTGCAAGGCAAAAAACTGTTTGCCGAATGTCGCCAATAAAAGACCTCCTCTTTGACGATTCCATGCTATTTCTGTGACAACTGCATCCTGTTCTCGATCGATCCAAGCACCGAACCCGATTTCTCGATCTTTTGACGCGAAAAACAGTGCTCGTTGAGTCCTATCTGCGAATTCTGTCTCCACAATGATGGACTCTACGTGTCCAAATTTCGGTAAGACCACGCTAAAGAGTAAATTTTGTTGAGTAAGTCTGCTAGCATCACCACCTATCACAAGTGACATGCAGTCTTCTTTTCCATTTGCGCAGCCGCTCTTGATGAAGGCCATCTTTTCACCGCCAAGAAGGCTGGTGAGCCTCAAGTCACCCACCGTATCAATAATATTGACATTGTTTGAGAGAGCGAGGAAGATTTCCTCCTTTGAGCCAAGAAGAGTCCTCATCTCAATTTGGATTGGCTCGTAGACTTGTAGCACTGTTCTCCAAGCACCCTCCTGCTCCAGATCGTAAGCCAACCGGAAAACGACAGGAGTCGGCAGACTCGGTAGACTAAATGTCACCATAGAGGCCGAAGAACTGATGAGTTCAAGACCCACTGCATGGTCGTCGATTCGAAGGAGATAGGTCTTAAGCCGAGAATACCTTCTCTCCATATTTTCATGTGATAGGAGATTCAACAGATAGCCTGCATCAGCCTTCAAAATGAAATTGTGCGCACCAAGCATTTCTGTAGTTGATTTAAGCCGCATATCGATAGCTCGCAGATTGGCTGTATTTGAGAGTTTAAGCTTCATAGAGGCGATTGAATTGTTACCGGTTGTTATTTTCCCATTTAAGTCAAATGCAAATCCGTCGTTATTGCGGACAAGACTTCCACCTCCTTCTACCTTTCCCATTATTTTGTCATTTATTTGGAGAATCAGTTTAATGTCACCAGCAGATTTGCCAGCATGAGTAAAATTGAGGAGAATTGCATGCTTGCTATCAACACGAACTTCAATCAAAGTGGTTCCGGCCGAAATGCGATTAAAACCAGCTACGAGGTAGTCGGAAATGCCCTTCGATGTCTTTGTATTCTTCAACACCAGAGTGTAATTGTTTGGCTTGCTGCATTTAAGGTCATAATCGTAGTTCATCTCAGCTCCGGAAGAACAGTCATGCTTAGCAGAGACTTTGATAGGACCGTTTAGTAAGTAAGGAGAGTCAATATCTACGTTAATAGCTAATTCAGAACCGTCTTCAGAAAGCTGGAACAAGCTATACTCTTTGTGTAGTTGCCCACCGGCCCCTTTGATGGAAAGATTAGTTTCAATTAATCGCAAGTCTTCACCTGTCCTCACACCGAATTCACAATTCCCTAAAACCGGTTCAGTTCTGAAATAACCTTTCACAGCAAAGTTTCCAATTGCCATCTCCTGTGGCATAGTCTGGCTCAATAACCTCAACGAAATGCGGTTCAAACCTTTGAGGGCATGAATTGGCGAGAAGTATACAAAGAGGCGTGGGTACCTATTCCTTTTGGTGACGACCACCGCTATTAGTATTTTTCTTTTATTCTTCATAACTCCAATTTTCATATCAATAAAAGGAGTTGAACTGAACTCGCCTTCATATTTGAGTTCCAAGACAAAGTTATAGAGTTTGGCATCTAGTTCCACTTCCCAAGCACTGGCTTTGCGTTGTACTTCAAGTTTTCCTTGATGCACCTGCGTCTCCCCTAGGGAGGCCTTTGAAACGATGAAGAGTCTGTTTGCATTAATTTCATAATTCATCTTTGCTGCAATGAGGGTTTGATTGTCATCTGGCAGTTCCCATGATATCTCCACATTTCCACGTCTCCTAGATTTATCTATCTGTGCCTTTAGGGTTGCCTGCGAGCCCATTACGCCACGTCCAAGATACTTCCTCCAATTGAGTAGCACATTGCCTTCCAGCCCAAAGGAACTTTTCTTGTCATCCTCAATCTCGTACATGTACAAACCTTCAAGCATCTCGTAGCCAAAGGCCTTCCCCATGTTGGTATCTTCAGCATACACCTGAATTTCACCGCCTCTAGTGTCTGGATCTGATGTGCGTCTGATGCCGTAGCGGAAAGGCATTCCTGGTGGTGTTGCTCGATTTCCATTCCATTCACCCTGTTGCTCTACTCTGAATACCTTCTCAGTGAAAGTCCAGGAAACCTGTGTCTTATATAGGAATCCTGTAAAGTTTTGCGACGGTGTTCCTGGGTGAAGTGAACACAAAAGTGAGAGTTCACCAGAATTGCTGTCCTTTTCATGGCTTCTTATCGCTTTGAATATTAATTCTTCATCCAGGTGAGTCCGAACGAACAGATCTGCCTGTTCAAGGCCTTTTTGATCGCTTTGAACATTTAGATCCAGGACGGTTGATTTGTTGTCCACCGGACCGTGAACAGAGCCATTAAAGGTGATCGGAAGGAATCCATCCAACCCATTTGAGATATGGAACTCAAAGCCACGTTTTATAGAGTCCACTGTCAATAAGGCCCTGGCGTCGATCACAGTTTTAACTTTTCTTTCAAATTCGAAGTAGGAGTCGAGCGAGAAGCCTCTCCAGGTCGGCAGATCCACTTGCAAGCGGAACTTGGGGGCGTCTGATAGAAGCAGTGCAGTTGTGGCCGTTATTGCACCATCAGAAATTCTCTTCACATGGCAGTGATCATCAAATTCATTTTGGGCGATAGCAAAACTTCTGTACACATCATAGCGGTGTTCGGTTCCAATGTAGACACTTGAGTTCACAGTTCCTCGAATTTTTCCGTCAACAACTTGCAGATGGTAAGGCGACTCTACGCGTAACTCAAAGCCATCAGCCTTGAGTAGGTGAAAAGAGTGGTGGTGCCTAGCGATATCTAGGTTTCCACTGAATCTGTAGACCCATTTGTCACCGCAGAGCGCCTCACCCTCGAGTTTCTTCTCGGACCCGTCATTGTCCAAGTACATGCTTATTTTGTAAGCTTTGTCCTGACACATAAAAGAGTCACGAAGGCTTGCATTGAAGTGTCCATCAATGAAAACAAGGGCATCCATGTTCAAGTCACCATTGATTGTCAGGAAAGCCTGCTATTACAAAAAGTTAAACGTCGTTTCGTGTTTCTGAGGACGAGGTAATCAAATGACTATAAGAACGCCTAATGCTAATGATTTGTTACAACGGTGAATTGTTTTGATTCTCTTTGATTCATTACCAAGACTTATTGCATTGACGCTGTTTCGGAGGTATAACCTTATTCACCTCTGACCATTAGATCTCACCTTATTGCCTTTTTTAATTGCACCATCGAGTGTATAGGTGAGTCCACTGACGTGGGATGGACGTCTTCTGTAGCCCACCCTAAGCCCAGCTTCATAGGTGTAGAACCAGTGTTGTGTGTCGATCATCCACGAGGAGCTATCGTCTGATATTCCCATAGCCGAGGAACCAAAAGCCCAGGTATTTGGACTTGAAGCATGGAAAAATATGAAGGTTGCAAGAAGTTGTACGGAAGGAGTTGATAAGATCGTATTCATGGAACATCTAATTAGTTGAGTGATCTTTGGTGAAATATTGAAAAGGTAATGAAATCCCACATTTATCGAGGTACTGGTAGAGTTACGATTTATCATTTATCAGAACCGCATTTCCCACTGTATGAAATATACCAGGGTTTCCCAAACCAAGCCACAAAAAACAAGTGACTTTGACCTCTCTCAGATCTTAACACGCTTCACTGCAAACTTGACAGCTTCGAACCTGACATTGACGAAAAGTTATGCCGTTGTTAGCATTTGAGTGGCTAAACACCGTGACTTATGGACAGCATACGCTCTGAATAGGGAACCAGAAAGCGTCCTTGGACGTCACTGGAGCTACCTTTGTACTAAAGAGAAGTATTTTTACTCTTAGGTGTTAGTAGAAACCTTAAAGGTTTGGGATTCTATCAAGTAAAACTGTGGTAAATCATCGGACGCCATTGCCAATCAGTGGTCCGATGTGTAGCACACAGGAGTGTCAATCGAACACGTTGTAGAGGGTGTTCTAAAAGTAGATGATCGACAGCTTTAAGTGCAGGTCATTGGTACTCCTGTTTTGAGTTCGGTCCAACATGATCACATTTCCAAAAACTTTTTATCCTGGTTATTGGGAACGTTTAAGTCTCCATGAGCAACTTCAGCAGTCCTTTTAGAAGCTATGCTGAAGCTGTGGCCCTTGTTAATAATGCTCGTTAGGCATGAGAACATTTGATGAAGTCAGCACTTGAAATACCGCCCTTCTTTATTGGGATCGCAGCTACTACCACTTGATGCACCTTTTGAGCATTTACAGAGGCATTAAATGTAGGGATGTTAAATGAACTTACATTTGGTCAGTTTCCGTCAATAAAAATCTAAAAAAAATTTCAAAAAAGTTTTTTTAATAAATATCATTCCAAGCGTTCGATAGGTAGTATGTTTATATCGAACGAAATTAACAGATATTTGTTCGCTGGACTCTTAAAATAGTGTTTAAATTGGCATCTAAGGCCAGAATAATTCATAAAAATACATTATTAGATTTGATGCGGTTCCACGGTTTTGCTTGCACAGTCAAACTTCCAAAGCTAAGTCTATAGAAAACGATTTAGTAGCCCAATGACTTCTAGACTTCAAATTTACTATTCGGCTAGTCGGAAATTGCTCACTTTTAATGAGCCAACTCACAAAAAAAGCAGTCGTAAGAAATCAAGCGGGTGCGATTCTTGTAAAAAATGGAAAAGTGGTAAGTATCGGTATGGAAAGACACTCATCTTTACCTTAGACTCTAAGACAGTAGTTAATCAGGGACGATGGTGACCTGACCCCAAAATGTCGTGCTCTTTAAGGAAATAAGTACAGCGGATAATATTGCAGAGGGGGCTGGCGTATGGATTTTTTTAGTTTTACTCCTCTCTAGTGTCCATACAGCGTTTCAAAGGCATAAAGAAAAACGAGTTTTTTTTAGTTGTGAAAGAGTGCATAGTCACGCACAAGGAATAGTTATAGATAGGCGTATAGGTTGGCAAGTGAGAAACTCCCAAGTTGTTGATCGCAACAACCTCGCATCTCCACTTTTTCTCGGAATTGCCTTCATTAACCTGGAGACTGAACAGAGCGCCGTAATTTTTCGGTGTCCAGTTCATTTGTGTCTCAAGGAGAATTGCCTTCTTATGTGTTGGCAACTGTAGTTCACTTGTGTGTTTCACCTTAGTCGGCGTAGCGAATTCAGTAGTGGCTAAAATGTGCGGTGAAATCGTGATCAACTGATTTAATGTGTCAGGCTGTTGAACAATCCAACGCCAAGAACTAAAAAAGGGCAAGCGCCTTCTACAAAGATGTCCACTATTTTGATTGTTTTAAAAGCAAATGAATGAAGGCTTGCTTAGAAGTGCAGGATCGCTTGCAATTCTGTTATGGAATCTGAAAAAAGCGGATATTATTAATGGATTATAACAAATGCTGCTCTAAAATCAACTGATACCTCAGGTAACCAAAGCGACAATTTTGTCCAGCTATGAAATGCACAACACCATTTAGAAAGAAACACGAAATTCAAAAGTTTTTGATGTGTCTAAAAATTGTTTGTTTGCATTCATTTTACGCTAGAATTATTGCAATTGTTGATAGGATTCAACCCAATTCGAAACAGCACAAAAATTGTATTATTTTAGATTCCACCCAGCAAATTCCTTGGCCCTTAACTTTAGCATAAGCTGACGCTGAGAGTATCAATTGCTACGCCGTGCATTTCTCAATGTACGTTTGTTGAGCGGACTCCTGAGTCGAGCTTGGCTATTTCGCTCTTTTCTGCGATATTTGATACTCTATTGAAGATAATATGTTGTAATACTTTGTTTGTTCGAACTGACGGTTTCGGTCACTTGGGTGGCCATCTTGTCCTAGCCAATTGGCTGGCCTCCAGGTCATGCTAGCAACTCCCCAGTCGCTCTGTTTCTAGAATATATGTATTCTGCCCTAGTACTCTGCCTTCTTTTACCTTCAAGGAAGTCTTGGAACGCTACGACGTCGTTGGCTAGTATTAACTTCTAGTCTTAAATGTTTCCAATTCCTCGCTAATTTTATAAAAAGTCCAAACAACAAATGCAACTCACACTTAAATATAAACGGTAAGAGTTTGCTAGTCGATTCAGCAGCCAGGACATAGAGCTTTCCAATTGTGACTTGTTGATTCACGGACAAACTGAAGTCAGGACGAATGAGCTGGGTTGTGATCTCGTAGTCAGAGGACCCAACTTGTTTCATGTTCCCAGTGATGTTCGCTTCCCACCCGGCAATATTTAAGCCTCCGGAGAAGTCACCATCCGAATTGTAGTTAACTACGCGGCAAAAATGACATTTTCAACAGTGTAGGCATTAGTCACCTTTTAGGCTTGATCCTTGCGTAACGGTTAAGTTAGTGAAACAAACTTACTTGAACAACTGTAGGTGCTATTCCAGGGCATTTTAAGGGAAGCCAGGGTGAACCACTCGCCCTTCATTTCACGAGTCAGGTAGCTAAACTTGATGAGTTCCCTCGAACCCAAGAAGCCTGACTTTTTGACACTGTAGCGCTTAACCTCAAACTTTATAGACTGGAAAAGTTCGGAAAAGCTCGGTTTTTCTTTGATAAAGCTGATAAATAGACCATCGAAGCGTTCCACCTCCACAACATAGCCCGTGATCAAGCCGGTGGACGGATCTCGAAGCATACTCAGACTTGCATCGAGACCAATTAGTGTATCTAGAAGAGATGGCGAGCTATGCAGCAGTTGAGGTTCCCCGCCTGCTAAAATTACTGCTGTCCCACTGGTGGGAGAAATCGACTTCACAGATCGGCTAAAGAAAGAACAGGGCATGCGCAAATGTAGGGTGGAATGCGAAGTTGATAGCTAGTAAAACTCACCTTAATTTGAATGCAATCATTTTAGAATCCACACCAAAGAGTCCAACCTCAAATCCCGTCAGTTCTCTAATTCGGTCCAGAAGGTCAACAGTGAAGATAATCGGTACATTCACTTGAACATCGTCTTCGGTGGAATAGCCCAAAAGCCCTTCATATCCTTTGAGTCCCACCTCAACCGAGTGTACGGCGTCTAAGCTGAATGAGAGAAGGAAAATTTTTTAAACTTACAAGAACAACATTCATGGTCATTGTAGCCGCAAATGATGTCTCGGCTTAAAGCGTATTCCTACCATCAGTTTTAGTTTCAGTAGATGCTGGCTTTGGATTTGAAAGTCTACATGCCTTTACTGCACACTTGCATTAAAAAGTAGGGCTTAATTGCTTTTTTTGTACCTCAATGGCGCTATTGAATGGGGTTTCCTTCCATTTAAACAAATTCACTTGTTGAATAGGGAAGCCGATGTGACTCACACAACGTTAACGCCGTATTTTGCATTCAGCCCACGGTAATATGTTATGTCCTGATGTATGGCCAGTAGATGGTTGATTTGCACGACAATTCCACCGATTGTTGAAAACGCCACAGTCTCATTGATTCCCACGAAATTGGGTCGTGTTTCAAGGAATCTCGCCAATTGATCGAGATTTTCAATGTCATCGTAGTAGCTGATATCGCTACCAAACAGTCGCACTGACAATCTCGATCTCTTGTCAGCCGGACTCCATTGGCCATACTGAAATTTAGAGTTGGATATAAATGGAAAGGAAAGAAAGAAAGAAAAAAAAGAAAGAAAGCGAACGAATTTGCTGCCTACCATCTCAGCGACTTTGGGCAAATCATCAATTCCACTCCTCTCTTTACTGAAGGAATATTTGTCTCTAAAGCCATAGACATAGTTGCTTAAGCTCTCTGAGTAAACAGAGTGATAGGCAAGCTCAAGAACGTTGATTGAATGGCCTAGGACGTCAAAAGTGAAGTTGAGATCCACGTAACGGGGGAAGCTGCTCTGCGGAGCGTAGACGACCGTTGTGTCCACACCTCCACCAAACTAAAATAACACAAAACCACAGTCACTTTCCACATATTAATTGTGTGCTGATGGTTCTACCCTATATTTGAACTAACCTGACTCCCCGAAACGTATTTTTCCTTGTAGAAAGACTGCTTAAAGACATTTGGCGTGTGATTCTCAGCCAGCCTCACCAGTGGAGTATCAACATTTGTGAGCAGAAGAGACTCGTCCTGTTTGGCGCGGTTGTTGGAGTTTCGTATTCCACTTAGATGGCTCAGAATGTAGGAGGTTACCTTGAGTGCGTAGTAAAGTGTAAGAATGGGTGGTGGTTTACTATCCCATCTCCAAAAAGGTTCTTAAACTGACCTGTTTATCGGGTTCTTGGTGAAGGAAATGCAGCTGGGAGATTTTTTCTTGTGTCAGGTGTCGAGCCCACGAGCGATAGGCCTGAATTCTCACTTCTACATCTTCATTAGGATTCGTAAAGACTCGTAGCAGTAAATCCTACAAGATTTTCAGCCAAATTTATTTCATCTTACGATAGAAGGGACGTAAAAGCTCATCAATTGGGCTTACATCGACGTCAGAATCTGTAGGAAATCCACGAAAGACTTCAGCAGCGGTTACACGAATGATCAGGTCGTGTTTGGTAGGTGAAAACAAACATCCAGCTAATGCGGAGTACATTGACGATTTATTGCTAACTCTTCCAAGATTCTCAATTGCCCTCAGGGAATCTAAAACCTAAAAGTTAATAATCGGCACCAGTTTGAGATGTTAAACAGTTTTACTTCAAAACAAAGCACATCTATGAACTTTAAAGGTGAGTGGCAGTGGTATTCTTTTAAGCAAAGGTGGTGTTTTACTAATCTACCACTCTGGTTGTTTAAAACGGCACTTTGGAATCACACATAATTTGAACACTTTATGGCAAAGCCAAAGTAAATACTTATAGCTCTGGGCTAAAGATGTAACTGCTAGTTCTGTAATGTAAACATCCACAACCTTTTTTCAGCATTCCAAAAAGGCGTTGTTAAAATGTATCTTCGATTCGGTTGCTAAGACAGCAAATGGTTTAAACTGTAGGGCGTGGAATGTTCATGACACTTCTTAAATCATAATTTGCCAAAGACAATCCTTCTTTGAATCAAAATAAAGCTTGCAGTGCTCCTGATATTCCAATTCACAAAGTGTAATGCCCTATTTGTTTAACTCGTAATCTTGGTTTACCAGGCCCTTGAGGCTGAAGGGAGTGGAGAGGAGGCGTGGCCTCCGGGTCATTTAGGTATCCATCCCGCAAACTGGCAGAACATATTATGGTTTCATTCGGCTTCACTGAAGACTCGTGTAGTACACGAATGGTGTTTATTTTGGTTCATCTGTAAACCGTAATTTTACGTGGCACTGAGCACAGGCAAAATAAGGAATCGCCCGGCACCTTAGATAACATTAAAATCCTTTAAAAGGTCTCTTGCCTTATCCGAATCCTCGGACTGACCAAATTTACAATAATTGAGCGTCTTCGACTCAAGATTTCTCATCAGTTCTTTCACATCCTCTTCTTCCTCGCACTGAGGATGCAATTTGCAGTAGGTTCGCAGAAGATTTGAGGTCACCATTGTTAGAGTCTTGTGGCTCGACTTTGAGAGGGTTCGCTGGAGTAAAACAAGTCGGTTAATCCAACTCTTAAATATCATACTCGTATTTATTCAAATGCTGCCTTTATCCACCTTTTGTAGTCTAATAAAATTTAATAAATGCTGAATGATAGGGAACCAAATACAAGGCAATTTTTAAATTTCCCTATTTTGCGTTTCAATTCATTTACACTAATACAATGTTAATCTCAGTGGAAAATTGTGTAATATTTGCGAACGGAATTTCGTTGCTGAAAATTTGTCTTTATCGGTAGGCATATTCAAGGTCATGCAGCTGACGTTGGGTAATTCAGTCCGATCAAATGTCTTGTGGGACTGTAAGGATTGGGCAAAGGTGTCTACTCGCCGAGTTAATCCGGTCTAAAATTATAAGTATCAGAGCACTTGTTGAAGACCATAAATTATTCAGTTTAACTTCACAAACTTTGGGAACCGTCATTAGATTACAAATACTACTCTAGGTTACTTCCTTAACGTGTTTATGAGTAGATTATCACTTCACATCACCAATTTATGAAACCTCTGTGAAAGCTGTAAAGAGTTACCAGCTAATTAATTTTATGCACTCCTTGACAAGTGATGTTTCTTTACGAGTGAATCGCTGTAGGTTATCTGATTACTTATTGATGATTTTATGGTAATGTAGCGTTCTGGTATCTTCTCTGTGTCTTCTGACATTCCCATGGCGATGGGGTCTCAGATCCGTGTCTGTGGCCTTCCAGCCATTCTACATCGATGTGCAGGATTACATTACCAATAATGGCTCGAAGTACAACTGCATTTAACTTGTTTCACAACTCGTAATGCAAACCTTTTGGTGTTTTGTGGGTTCCCTATGATGCGGTGATAAACGACTAGATTACCTCAACTTTCTTGATGAAATTCAAGGAAGGGCTGGGAAGGGAACTCATGTGACCGACTGGGAAGGTGAACTGCGTTCCATCAAGGCACCATTCGAGAAATTCGACTGAGTCTTCAGTTTGCGCATGGATTGCAGCATCAAAAAGCAGACCTCTAAAGTATGCCGAAAATTGCCATTTGAAGTCAGATGCACTACGACTGGCGGAAAGTGAGCCTAGTGACCAAATAACTGAGTTTTCATAAAGGCTTCTTCAAATCGAAAGGGCAACCATTCTTCAAACAGTAGCGAATCGTTCACTTGAATTGCATGGTTCAAGGAGCTCAGTGATTACCAGATTCCATGCATCAAATCGTAAATGCTAGTGCTTACAGAGCTGTTTTACTGTAAGCAAACTGCTTCAAGGCATTCAACTTCACGCTCGTGGACCGACGCATGTAGTCGACGAGCATAAGAAAGTCGCGAGCGCCTGCAGTCCTCTTCTCTGAAGCGACGTCTCTCAACATTTGCATCACTCCTTCAGATGACATACTTGAATCCGATTTAAATGCAGCATAGCTCTCTTGGCGGCGCAGGCTGGTTTGTACGTAGGGTTGGGATCTATCTAGAGGCGCAATGGAGCAATGAATGTGGAAGGTTTGATGGTTTAATGTAGGATTCAGATACAGGTGTCAGAAGTGGTTCAGTAAAACTAATCAAAGTAAAGCCCTTTAACACAATAGAAAAGTAGTCAGTGACGTACCGAAGGTAAGGGATCCAGAGGACCTTGAAGAAATCAGTTTTAACTTTGTCGTCACCTCGATTTCATTCAGTTTCTTCCATTGATAGTCGACCGGACCACTTACAACTATACTCTCCCTACAGAAGACCATGGAGACTGGTTTGTTGTGTTTGAAAGACACTCGGCATTTCTGTTCTCCACTCAACATTTTGTTCTTCGATACACTCTTAAAAGAAAGGTAGGTGTTAGAAAAATTGTGCTTGAATTTCGTTAAATCTATTTAAAACAGTAACCTACAGAAGGCGTTTCATCCGAAACACCATCAAGGCGTGTGATGAGATCGTACTTGTCGGCGCATCCGGCAGTAGGCTTGCGTTTTTCAAAAGTGATTCCCTCTTCGTCATTCCTCACAATATTATATCGTGTCAGGCATCTTCCTGAAACGTCTTCCTTAATTTAAAAAAAGACGCAAAAGCAATCGGTATCAGTAACTTATCCTACCACTTGTGAATGCTCAGTAGAAAAGACATCCGGATTTTAAAAAATAAACTTCGTAGTGTAAATCCACCAACCGGCTGGCACAGATTGAAACACCTAAACCCTTGATTCAACTTGTTTACTAGGTCTAAAAGCAGATTAGAGCTAGAACATCCGGGGTGATGCGTCAATCATGTGGATTGTGCTGGTCTTGTGTTTACATGGCATCGCGCAGGTTAACCCTTCAACCGATGCAAGGCTACATAAAATGCAAGCATAAACAGTGACTGAAATGCTATGAGGGGTCTGATTTGATAGATGAGCAAACTCATCCTGGATCACCATTGTTTTCGATTATTTTAAAGATTACGAGCCCTATTAGACAAATATTCTCCAAAGTATTGTGAATTGACTGGTCTCAGCATCTAATTAGAGGTTATGTGCTTCATTTCTAAGGGCTTTATAGCACTATGCTGAGCATTATGCCATACCTCAATTGATTCCGAGGGCAATTTCAAAGACTCTAAATCTGCTTGGAGGTGTGAGAGAATAGCTGCTTTCACATTCCATGCAAAAGGATCGTCTGACTCTGCGGGACAGAATCCAGTCACTTTTCCTTCCTCAAAACCGAAGTAGGCTATTTTTTCCTGCAGGACAGCAGCCGTGGTCGGCTTGGCAGTTTGGAAGCCGTCAGATGCCACTTCAAAAGCTTCGACATCTTCCAACTAAACCGGATGTTAAATCATAGGCTTTTTAAAATATGCAATAATTGAGGCTTTCTAAGGTGTCCAAATCCACCTTATTTATAAAAAATAGCACATAGTTTGTTCAGATTCTTCAGAAAATTCTTCCAATAAATGCGAACCATCACATGATAAACCAAGATACTAAGCTATAATCGTTATTTATAAAATCCCTTGATTCATTACACGAGCAACGAAAAGAACCCTACTGGTTTCTTATGATTTCTTTCTAATTTGACGTGAGAAATATATCGCTAAAATGGTAACTGTAGCTTGGTTTAATGTACATGTGTCGTTAATCCTCAAGAAGTGTAATTTTTCTGTTGTATAATTTTATGCATCCAAAAAATTGCATCGGCCCAACTGTGCAAAAGAGTTCGGTTAAATTAAGTATTTAAAAATGTTTACTTTACCAGTCAAGGAGACTTTTTCTATCCTTTAAAACCTAGACGAATTCCTCCAATCAGGTTTTAGGTTGATGCGGCAAATAACAGGTAACCAATAAAATTAAAGCAGTGTTCGCTCTACGCATATCAAGGGGATATTACCAATGAAATGCTAAGACTAGATAAATAGGTTCCCCTAAGGATGCCTGACATTCAAAGCAGTTAACATACACCAAAATGCAACAGTAAAATGCATATAACTAGGCTAACAAACCTTGAGCTCATAGGTGCAATCGGTACCACCAGAAATGACAGCCTTGCCAAGAATGGTGATACCACTTTGTGAGGCTTCGTGAGCAGCACTGCTGACGCGATGCTTAATCTCGAACTTGTACTTATGGCAACGGAGAACGCCCAAGTTCACAAGTGGATTGTTACCTGGAATGAGATAAACAAAAGCCGTGGTTTCTGCACGCCCATGCGTACACTAGTTCGCGTTCAGAAATGATAAATGGGCACGCTGGTTTTGTTTGCTGCTCTGTGTTGGGGTGTGGATGTGAGTACGATGTTGATTGCTCAGGCATTAAAGTTGTTAAGTTAAAGTGAAGAATGAGTGAACGTATGCGTGATGCTGCATGACTTGGCCAAGGTTTATCAAGAATGATTAAGCTTTCTCGCTGAATAGCGTTGAACTTTATTCCTTTTCAAGTAGATGAGATCCGCCTTTATGCTTGGTTGCGCCATGTTCATCCACACTCCAGAATCCAATGAAGGCTGGTGGTAAATCCAGTGATATGCAAAATCATCAAGCACTTAGCACATTTCTATTACTTGTCTTTGTATGATTTATAGAAGTCATCGATGACGGGCATTAATCACAATGAGGAGATGAGAAGTGTGAATGGATTGAGGTTATTCTTCATCGAATAGCCCGTCACTATTGCCCATTTTGCAGCTGCCGCCTGCCAAATGGTCCTAAAAGCCATGCCAACCTCCAGACACTTTTAATTGTGACAATACAATGCCTTTCATTTAAATCTCTTTCCAAAAGCACCGATTGCTACTGATATTGATTTGTTTCTTCCTAATTTCTAGGTTGAAATTCAATTTACGGTCGTGAATATTAATGAGTTCCAACAAATCGGTATTGCTAATCACCGTTGCGACTGAAGGATCCTGAGTGAAAGACAGTTTCCGTAAAGAGGAATTTATTGGGTAGCAGATTTAGAAAAGTTAAAATAGAATAAAAATCTTGGCAGCATCATTTAGAGAATAAAGGCAAAAAATCATAACTTAAAAATCGGTTTCAACGATAAAACGGATTGATCGAAAGTACAATTTAAACAGCATACCGTTGCAAACAACAGGGCATTGAAAGCTATCAGTAGGCTTTCCAGATGATGCTGAAATACCAAAATTTGCAAGTTATCAGCAATATGGCATTAATTTAAGCAGAATTTCATTGCCACTCACAACAAATAATCTGCTTTAATGGTTGATAAATAGGTAAAATTAAATTAACCACGAAAGAACGCACCGGAATTTACAACGCATGGAGCGACTAGAGCCAGAACCACAATCGCATGTATCACCATTGTAGCGCGGTTCCAATGGTTCATGAATTTTGACAACTCCCCGAGGTGACCATAAAGTTCAACCTTATATAGGAAGCCAAGCCGATCGACTGCACATAAACAAGTCTGGGACTAATCGCTTCGCCATGTTCACTGAATATAAACAGGCCATGATAGTTGCAGATCTCCAGCGGGTGTTGGATATTAAGGGCTGTTTTGTGTTTATACAATTTCCTGCACTTAAGCTTATGAGTCTTCACTGGTTTCATTTTTTATTAACAAACAATAGTACTTGTACACACTGTCTACAAAAACAAAGCATTGGCAAGCGCAAACGATAAACGAGGAATTATATAAACAGTGGTTTTGAGGAGTAACACATAGTGCAGGCTTATTTCAACCCAATTTTAAATGTATTGACCCAATAAAATCTGTGGGTACTCCAAATGTAATTAATTGTAGCTCCAAATAGTTTACAGGACACCATAATGGGGAGACGCGGTTAGCTCGTGACCGAGAATCAACACATAACACACTTTGGTGCGCGAAATTTGGAGAATAAAGAAGCTTAATACTAAAACAATTTAAAAGGCTCCTCATTCAGTCAACTTAGCTACTAGTTGTCGCGTTCACCAGACCCGAGGTGGGAACATTTGAAAAAACGACTTGTTAACAAGGTCACTGAAGATTAAAAGGTGCCATTACTTCAGGAGACGAATTTAAATTACACAATTCGAAACACACGAATGAAGGTATTCAATCGTTTACCACTGTTAGATCTTAAAGACATTTAGTTTTTCCAACCAACCCCCAGATTCATGCCGTCCGTAGAATCGTTAACTTTATAAGCAGCAGCAATCATTTGGATCAGAAACTAAGGTTGAAAAAAAATTCGCCTATATGGTCGAGACTAATTATATAGTTTGCAAAAGATGGAAATAGGCGAACAGTCGTACTTGGTGTAGCGTCCCGAGACTCCCTTTAAGGTAAGGGAAGGTATAGTACTGGGGGCAGAACATATATATTCTGGAAACAGAGGGCTTGAGGGCCGTTGGCATGGCCCAAAGACCGGCCAACCGGCTAGTGCAATATAGCCACCCAAGTGACCGAAACCGGCAGCTCAAACAAACAAAGTATTGCACTTGATATCATTTCGATTTAAAAACGGTTTCGCATGTTTATTAACAGACGTTATGGATAGCAGAAAACTGAGTTGTAGTTACAAGAAACATGTCAAAACTAAAAGCCCCCTTTTTTTCAAAAGATTGCATCCAACGCGATTGTTCCTTATGTTATTGGGTAGATGCAATAGAATTTTAGGCGAATTAAAACAATAGAAGCACATTGTCATACTTGTTTTTAAAATTTACCTTGTAGGCGAGAGGACAATTTAAATTTGGTCGTGGAAGAATGCGGTCCTCCTCCTGAGTCCAAGGCATCCTCGTTGTGAATACTTCGGTTCTGCTACAGCATATCCTTCCTGTGCTTTTAATAAAGATGCCTAGAAACATCCAATCTTCTCCTAGTAAGTGTGACAGAAGAGAAGATTAGGAAAAAGCAGAAATGTATACACATAATTCACTTGCTCATCAAGGACGTAACAGTACACATTAGAGGTGGAGGTATCAAAACAAATACAATTTTGAGAAAAATCACTGGGCGGTGGGCTCTTCCAAGTAAATGGTTCCATTAAACCAAGGCGAGAACTAGGTATCTACAAGATCAGTGCTTTAAGGGTTCACTGCTGATTTAAACCAACTCGTAAAATATTCAGTGCTTTAAAATCACACATTAGTGAACGAAAAATCAGACGGTGCTTTGCCTTATATGCTGAATCTTAGACCTGCAACTAGTCAAATGTCTTATCGCGAATGATGCTATGATTTATGCGGCTACTGACACCTCTCTATATAAGAATTTGTTTGTTTGGACCGCCGGTTTTGGTCGTTTAGGTGGCCATATTGTACTAGCTGGTTGGTCAGCCTCCGGGCCGTGCCAACAGCCCTCAAGAATTCTGTTTTCAGAATATATGTATTCTGTCCCAGTATTACGCCTTCTTTTACCTCAAAGGAAGTGTCGGGAAGCTACATTGGTGGCAGCGGAAAGCAAACTCGACTTTGATGCAATTCTATCCTGGTCTATACCGCTAGTGGCAAATTGCGGCAGTGTGAAAGAATTGCATGTGCTACTAATGGGAAAATCCCTCACATCCCATAACAGAAGGGCTGAGATCGGCGTCCATCTTCGGCATCTTCCTAGTCCTCGCGTTCTGCAAGGAAGCTATTAACAACTGAAGCGGCACTAGCCGTGAACTCCAAGTCCAGTGAAACTGCCAAGAGGGATCAGCGACATTATGGTCAAGCATCCTCCTTAAGCTCTCTTTCTGCTGTTCTTGAGAAACTCGCCTGTTTTCGCCAAAATGCGTATCTACAGGTGTAAAATGTGCAGGACGCCATTCGATAGCATCGTTTTATGCTAAGCGCACTTGCATTGTGTGCACTCTGTCCCTATGAGACCCGATTGCCCCATTTGCTCAGGGCTCTACGACACCCTCGCGATTCTCCCACGGCATTAAAAAAAAGCTGGAATCACAATATGCGCTGCCTATGTCTCGACCCATTCAAAAAATTGGATTTGTACCCTCATCCTTCATTGGACCACATTATCGTAGGAAAGGAGGACTAAGAAATGCACATTTGCTGCACTGAGTGCTACGCGAAATTAATGGTACTACAAGAATACATATGCTCTTTATGAAACAAGTGAAATACTTTGTTTGTTCGAACTGCTGGTTTTGCTGACTTGGGTGACCATATTGTACTAGCGGGTTGGTCGGCCTCCGGGACGTGCCAACAGCTCCCAATTCCTCTGTTTTCAAAATGTATATTCTGCCCTAGTACCATGCCTTCTTCTGCCTTAAAGGAAGTCTCGAGACGCTGCGTCCCGCTCAAATTAATTAATGGTCAGATATCAACCCACATATTTTCCATGAATGGAAACATTTGTGGGCGATGTTTTCGACTAAAAAGCACAACTAAAAACTGAAAGACTTGAACTTTAATGAGAAAAAATGCATTGCAAGGGAATTATTTCAACATACTAGTAGTCTAGGTTCCACCAGTAATAAATTTAACAATTCAAACATAAGCTTCCACTACTCAAAGGGAAAGGATGCTTTCCGCATGATCAGGACAGTGTTCATACCGCGCAGTACCACTTAACCGATCTCTGTTTATCTTTACAGGTGAAGATATTGTTGTAATACTTTGTTTGTTTGAGTGTCGGTTTCGGCTATGGTCACTTGGGTGGTTATATTGCCCTTGCCGAGTGAACCAGCCTTGGGTAATGCCAGTAGCTCCAATTACTTTCTGTTCGCTGAATATATATATATATATATATATATATATATATATATATATCCTGCATAAGTTGTGTGCTTTCTTTTGTCCGTAAGGAAGTCTCGGGACACCATATTCTAATACCTATTTTGTAGTAAATGTGCCTTTTAAGCGAGATGCGGAAACATATTCAAACTTTGTGCTAGACGAGCATTCTTAGATTTTCGGAGCGAATGGAAGCCTACCGTACTCTTCCACATTAATCAGAAACAAAAACTATGTCAAAAAGCAATCAACCTGCTCAATTTTGGGATAGTTGTAGGAAAAGAGAAGTGAACAATGAAAGTGGCACAGTTATTACAAGGAAACGCCACAAATCAGGTGTAAATATAAGCTTCATCTTTGCTGACGAGATGGAATTTGAGAAGGTATTTCAGAAAAGTCAGCTGCTGACGGAATTTGCAATGGTGTCGCTTGTACTGCAACCTGAACGCTTTTTGCTCTTAAGTTGTACACAGGTTCGCTCACACGGATGTCCCAAAAATCTAACAGCTTTAAGCTGTACTCGCCTCCATTTCAAAAATCAGACTGTATGTGGATTAATCGCAATGTTTCGCTGGTTCTGACTGCCGGCCTCGGTCACTTGGGTGGCCACTTTGTTCTAGCCGGGCTGGCTGGCCTCCTGGCCATGCCAACAGCTCCAATCCCTCTGCTTACAGATTACGTATATTCTGCCCTAATAATATGCCTTCTTTTGCCTTCAGTGAAGTCCTGGGACGCTACATCAGCACTATCAGGAATATATGCGAATTTCATCCTATGCCATTGATATTGCAAGACATAAAAAACAATACCAATAGAGTAGCAAATGTTGGGCTGCAGAGGATTTTGGTCTGACTTATCCTAACATGCCACCTTTTTGTGAGTTCAAGCCCTACTTAGGATTAAATGCTGGCTAAAAAATAAAAGCTCACTCGATTGAAAGACATTAAATAATATCGGGATATTATTTGTTTAAGGCAATTGTTCAAGCAGGTAGTCTGTGTTCAAGGTTGCTTCGCCGACGTTTCGGTGTACGCGGACTCACATTTAAGTGTGTCTAGTGTTTTTTAATGCCTCTGGTCCGCAATGACAATTCCCACTTCTGTGTCAGACAAGTGAGTCTGGGTCGAATAGTCAATTTTATAAAGACAGTGATCTTTACGACAAATCCGGAGATTCTTGGTGGCATTGGTGTAAATGGATACCGACATCAAGTACTAAACTAGCACAGGCAGAGGATAAAATCCTGCAAAGTTGGTCAAAGTTATTTTTTTGGAACGCTTTTAGGATGTGAATGTGATTTTGAGAAGTTTTTCCTCCCAATTTACGACTCTTCTCTGTATTTACGGACCGTCATTGCAAGAAACTTTCCTAAGTCGAAATCAGTACAACGCGAATGTGAACATCGAGTGCCTTTAGTTCTTATTCATGGATTTGCCTCTGGTGTTGGGCTGTGGTGTAAAAATTTTGATGCTCTTTCTACCTCTCGTCGTGTCTATGCATTCGATCTGCTCGGCTTCGGTCGTAGTTCCCGACCGCCCTTTCCGGAGGCTGCAGAGGAAGTAGAAGATAAATTTGTCGAAATTATTGAGGAGTGGAGAAAGAACATAAAGCTGGACAAGTTTATTCTTCTTGGTCACAGTATGGGGGGTTTCATTGCTGCGTCCTACGCTCTCAGTCATCCTGAGAGGTAAGGGCTAGTTTTTCAGGTTGTTCTAATAATATGCATCTATTTTGTTTCAAACCTTTTATTTGTCTCAGGGTTGTCCATCTGGTTCTTATCGATCCATGGGGATTCATCGGACTGGAAGAAAGTAATACCACATATCCAAGTGGAGTCCGTGGATGGGTCGCCAAAAGACTGGCTTCTTTTCGAGCTCTAACCACCATGCGAATGATTGGACCATTTGGTCTCAACGCCATGCGCAAGGTCAGACAAGACTTTGGACAAGTTTATTTTCAGACATCCGCCTCAACGAATGTGAGTTTGTTCTAAATTTGAACACTGAATTCTGTTACACTTTGTAGGAAAACTAAACGACGTTTGTCTTGCAGCATAATTGTTGTTTTGGTTCCTCAGCTCCTTGGAGTTCGTCCATTTTATCGTGCTTCCTTCTATAGCAACCTGTATGCGTTTTTCCCTGTAAATGAAGGTGCTAGATTATTTTTCTCTGATTTTCTAGGAATCAGACGATGGACATAATGATCTCAGACATGTAAACTCTTGGTCTTCTAGCAAAAAGCAATCACCAACATCCAAAACGGGTTCATCCAAGGCTTCTAGGTTTGATTCTCTCTCCCCCTACGATTCATCCGTTGTCTACAACTACATATACCACATCAATGTGCGTAATCCCACGTACGTATGTGCTTCGCATTTCTTGTTCTTTTGGCAGATTGTAATGCTTAAGTGACGTCCGATGTTATTTTGCACTGAAGTTGCTATGCCCAAAGCATCCACTTTATAACAGCATATCATTATATTAGCCAGCCTTTCTGAGTGTGGCCTAGCCATAATGAATGAGTGGAAAGTTGGAAAAGATAGGGCTGCGATAAGTAGTTGCAATTATCGCACAAATCATCCCGCGTGTTCACATAAATTCATCGCTGAGGCACAATTTCGTTTCCCTCGTGCTAATATATTAGTACCATTAGTGCGATTACGAAACAAGCACCTAGGCACTTTCATATATGCTTCAATCATTTGGGTAGTCACCCGGTACGCACTTTTACCGAATTCCAGATTGGCCTGAATCAGGATATAGACGGATCTAGCATATGTTTAACTTTTCTGAGACCCCTTTGTCCTTCAATCTTCTGTTATCCCTATTCAGTTACAGGCATCGTTTTTCCTTGCGGTTTGGCCCATAACTGGAAGTTTGAAGTTTGCCACACCAGTAGTAACAATCAAGAATCCTTCAATTGACTTGCAGACAATTCTACGTAGATTTCTATATCCATTATGAAACAAATTGGCTTTAACTAATGTACAATTTTTTTGTGAACATGTTGAATATTAATTGATTGAAAGCGTAACTCAAGCTCCTCCCACACCAACCGCACCAGCAAGTTTGGGCATGCCTCCAATTTATCATAATACCATCTGACTGTCCACCATATCTTTGACAAGAATCGCTTTTTTGCACGAAGGCTAACCGTTCAAAAGTTTGATTGACCTCTAGACTGCCTTGCTTAGCGGTTGTAAAAGTGCACAATAAATCTATGAGCACTTTCGTTAAGTGATTACGCGATTCGCGGGGCTTAGTGTTAAATTGAAAATAGACTGGGCTTGAAAGCTACTAAAATGCTTGAATAGATGAAAAATTGACAAAATGAAAGGAACCACATCCTTGCAGCGGAGAAGACGCCTTCAAAAGTATTTCGGCGCTGGGTTGGGCAGTGCGACCGATGCTGCCTCGAATGCAGGATCTGAAGGCTGATGTGCCCATCACTTTCATCTACGGTGGACGCTCCTGGCTCGATTTCTCCTCGGGCCTTAGTACTCGTGATCTCCGTCCTAATTCCTACGTCGATGTTATGGCGAGTCGTTTTATTCTCTTTTTTTGGCCTTTAATCTTCATTTACGGTCGTTTAGCGTAAATTTTAGGACCTCCCAAAGTTCCTATCCTCTAGTTTTCAATTATTACCTCGGTGTTGTGATGTGTCGAGATCTTTTAGCTCTTCCATTAGTGTTGCAACACTACTTTTTTTGACAGCACAGGGTAAGTTGCATCAGTCAACTCGAAGCATCATATTTTCCCAAACGATACTCAAGCGTATCAACCGTTTTCCCTTCCTACGTCGACGTTCCAGTGTGCGCGAACATTCCTTTTTTCCATTATGCTCTTTTAGTCTAATTAAATGCTTGTGGCTGTCAGTTATATGCAATTTAAGCGTATGTCTGGGGTAGAGCTTTGACTAGCAACCATAAATGCTCACGCAGGTGTAGTAATGGTGCGTGGGGTCCTTTCTAATCAAAACTGTGCGAGATCTATTGTCATTTTGAAAAAAAAGTACGGGAAATTGCGGTTGCGGAAGTTTACCTTAAAGGCGTTTTCAAGGAGGCTTTTTAGAGCATTTCAACAATAGTGATTCCCCTAGACAGTCCTCCCGCTATTGTGGAGTCAGCAATCATTTGTATAAAACGCTGGTTACTTTTCCAAACCGTTAATAAGCACAATCCTGTGAAATGTCTGTGGGTTCGCCTGAGGGGACCATTTTCTCCTTTCCCTCCTCCAGTCGTACGTCAAAGAAAGGTCTGGTTCAATATAAATTAAAATTATTTTGTTTTTCATTAAACATTGCTTCCTTTTTTCTGTTATAACACATTTGGTATTTTGAGGACACTTTTTCTATATGCTGTTATTGTGTAGAAGAAATATCTTGAGGGATTGCATAAGCGTTATCTTGCTCCTTTGATCAGAAAGTACCAGTAATCCTTGATTTAAAATGCATTATAATTTCGTCATGAAGAGGCTAGTGCAAGCACTATAATGAATGAGCGTATTTTTGAATTGGATGTGTGCATTTTGCTAACCATGTGATTGCCCTTTGGCATTTCCCCAGCTTTGATATTACTTTCATCTTTCCGTTTGCCAATGACCGTCTCAAAAGGAGACGTGATTTGCGTGGACCTGGTGTGACCCCACACATCAGTGTTGTACGTCATTTTCCTGCCAAGTTAGTTTTGGCGCCACAGATTGTATGCACGCGGTTTAAACAAGCCCCCTCTCGAATATTGATATGCACCTCGTGGCCATTATTTTGACTCAGCGCCTTATTTTTGCTAAACAAAGTTTGGTACCTTACTGCACAAAAAGTCGGAGAGGAGGATCAACTTGCAAGCGTTTGAAGGTGAGTTGGTCAAAGTGTATTTTCATGCCGCCGGATTTCTGAACCATGCATGGGGAACCTGGATGCATAAGGGCCAAGAACTTAGGCCCTGCAGAATGTATCATTGTTAGTGAATTCCCATGTTTTTTAAATATTTTGTTAGCTGTGAAACATTCCAAGCATGAGGTATTTATATTGCCTGACAGAGGTCAGCGGATACGGCTTCCATTGCAGTTAAGGATCTACCTATCGCTTCCATCGTGTCCGCTTTCATCGCCCCCAATTATGCTGAGACCTTCCATGTGTCTGGCTCATTTGCAAAACAAAAGCACGTGGAATAGAGGTTTCCAAACTGTTGCCCACCGTCCTGTGTATCCACTGATAAGTGTATTTCAAAGTGGCTCGAGCTATTTACTGTGATTCGTTTTGTAACAGAGCCGTTTGCATTAATGATATCATGACTATCTGGGATATCAGTAAATATGCCAGACCAGAGGAACCTAGAAAACTATTTGCTCAAGTAGAAGGGACAGAGCACCGTAATGCTAGCGTTGCGAAATTCAACCTCGGTTTCGGCATCCCTCTTCCCGTGCGACTTCACAAACTCAACCCTAGGCTAGCACAACATCTAGCTGACGAAGTCAGGATTTTAGCTTTTTGTGTAGCTTTGTTTACTCCGGCACTAATGCAGCGCGTACGTAACCTCTGAAGGCGGAATAAGGCGCATTGGGTTTATTATCAACATACTACGAAAGCCGACTTGGATCGTAGATAGTGGGGATTTAGAGAGGCCCTTTCAGTTGGGCATAGAAATACGCCTGTTATAGTTGTTAACCTTCTACAGACAAAGAGTCGCGCTTAACCCTCCTTTTTTTCCCCTCACTGACGATGCAGGTAATCGAGGACGGCGGTCACCACGCCTACGCGGAGTACGCAGAGGAGTTCAATAATTACGTGAATACCATCGCGCGTTTAGTGGATGAGGGTCACGTCTTTCAGTCGGGCAGCGAGGAGGCGGTGCAGGCGATAGCTGCTTCATCCTATCGTGCCACCCAAGTCTCTAATGGAGCAAATAGCAGTGAGGTTTAACCTTCCAACTAAACCATTATTTTCTCTCTTCCTGCTCCCTTTTTACTTCTTGTCATATCTAAACCATTAACCTCAACCATTCAAAGTGTTTTCACCACTCCTACTTATTATTTCCATCTTCTGATTGTGGCTTTTCATGATGGTCTGATTCTACCTCGCAAAATGAACTGGTAAAACGATTTTACTTACTTTCTTAGGATTTTCTCTGCTAGTCCACTCGAGTCTCATTGTAAGCACTGACTGAAGCCTGAAGGGTAGATGTTGGCGTTGCCCAAAAGGAAAATCAGAGATGAACCAGGGTGAAGTGGACCACCTCCACCTGTTCATCCGCTCTTGCATGGTCATAAACCATCGAGAACATTTCATTCCCAGTCTTATCTCCAATTCGTAGGAGATTATCACCGATGTTCTGCTTGATAATATGGCTGATGGACCCAAAGTAGAGGACCAAAATGTGGGGTAGGGGCCACGGACAGAAAGCTGATTCAGAAGATCCATGAAATTTCTCCCCGGTAACGTGGAAATAGCAGCGCACAAGTCCGACCGCCTCAGTATCACGACTAGATGCCCTACCCACTGCCAGTCACTGAATAGAAGATAGGTGTAGTAAGTCTGAATGTTTTTTTCCAGAATAAAACACATAAGAAAGCAAGCTTCTGGTAAGAAGAAATCCCAGCTGATGAGTCCAGTAGGCTATTCCCGCACCATGTTTTCGGCCTTCATTCTCCTCAAGGGCTGAATCGCCATCAGTTCGCAAACACAGCAGTTCATATTGCTGACTTAAGGAGAACACGCCTTGAGAGAAATAATGTACTCAAGAGACCAATGAATGCATGGTAGTAGTCCAGTGCGGTAACAGATTCAAGGGCCTCTTCAGTCTCCTCAAGAAGGTGGTTCAAAAGTAGTCGGAGGCCATGCTGAACAGAAGGAGAGCGATCATCTTCGTCAAGGCTGTAAAGAACACCCAAAGGTGGAATCGTTTCATCAGACGTGAATAGGGCGAAGAGGATTAGAATGAGGTAGTAAGATGGTCTCTCTATCGTCAAGTAGACTGATTTCCATATTGTACCGTCTCCACTCGAAGGCAGTTGAAGGGTTGAGAGAACAAGATTCAGCTTTTGAGTCGATCCACTGATAGATAGCAAATTCCCAAAGGTGGGATAAATCACGTCACATGGATTCTTGCCACCAGGAATACAGAAGCCGTATTCACAAAGAAGAAAGAGGTTATCGTGCTTTCCATAGTTAATGAAAACCTGTAAGCAGAATACGCGTCAGATGAGCTAAAGTAATTCTTCGTAAGACTGTGGTACTTCATTTACCTGTTCTCCAATTTGATAAGACGAGTCTGTCTTTACTTTTAGTACACCATCCGTGACCTCGACGCTAACAGACACGTCAGGTGAGTGATTAAAGAAATCAAAGAAAGGAATGATAGCAATATTCTCATTGCTTCGAGGAAGAAATCGGGGTCTAGAATTGCAAGCATGGGGAAGTATGGGCTTGTTACCACCCCAAAGACGAAGATTGACGTAGACACAGCGTGAATTAACAACTGACCATGCCCACGCAAAATCTAAGGGTGGATCAAAAGACTCCGGGTTGGCAAAGAGACGTCGATAGGCCCTGTGCATCCTCTCCGTCCGCAATTTAACAGCAAATGCCAGAGACATAGGCAATAGAGGTTGGAGTGTACTTATCATTCTGGGATTTTCGGTAGAAACGTAGGCGACGTCCGTGAAAGACTCAGGAAGTATGTCAAAATACGCTTGCCATAAACTCAAAAGGTCACATTTTTGGTTTTGATGTGCGAACTTGAGATGGAAAAAGAATAAAACCAGAACGTCCTGCGGGTCCTGAGCTCTTTTATTAATTGTTGGTTTCCAGTATTCATTAAAACCACAAGGACACTGATTAAGGAGATAATGAGAACGACTGGGAGTAAGGACTAGGCGTGGATCATCGACTTTGATGGAAAGTAGATATCCATTAGATGGAAGAGATTTGCGTGCGACCAAGCCTCGATCACCTATTGCTACTGAGTCTGATATTTCCAGCTCCAGTGTTCCAGGATCGCCGACCCCATGGTTTAGTTCTTCAAACCATTTTAAAAACTGTGTTTGTTTTGACATTTGCAAGTGTTATTTTGCTTGGACGATGCGCAAGTGCAGAAAGGAAAATTCCACCTAGCATTTGTTGTAACAGGCGGTTAACGACTGGGAAAGACAAATAAATAACTTAAGTTCGATTCAAGTCAATGAGTTCAGGACAATTGTACACTTTCATCATGGCTATTTTATCAACTTGAATTGTGGCCTGTGGAGATCTGTATATTTGGCGTGTTTGATCATTTTCTTAAACAATACAGAAGATTTTACAGTTATCATAGCCCACACGGGATTAAATTGCCACGTAGAAATAGTCTGCTTCTTTTTTTTACAAAATTCAAATCTTATATTGAGCAATTAATTTGATACCATTATTTCAAAGGCAAATGGTCAACTATAGCTAGAGATAGTGTATATACCATATTGTAGTACTTTGTTTGTTCGAACTACCGGTTTAGGTCACTTGGGTGGCCATCTTGTTCTAGCCAGTTGGTCGGCCTCTGGGCCGTGCCAACAGCCCCCAAGTTCTCTGTTTCCGAAATATATATATTCTGCCCTAGTACTGCGCCTTCTTTTACCTTAAGGGGAGCCTCGGGACGCTACAATATAACATTAGCTTTCACTTAATGGGAAGTGAATTTTAGATGTGGAACAACTTGGTATGCTGCGTGTATCAGGTTCTATGTTTCTTTACAAACTTCTGATTTTGTGCACCTAGAACGGGGAGACCGTGTTGAGGGAGGGGTTTTTATCTAAGGATTAATGCGAGAATTTGGAGTTAGTCAACCATTATAAGAAATAGTTATATGCTTTATCCTCGAAGATTGAGGGTGTACGCTACGCTTTGTAAGGCCTTCAAACCGGTCGACCCTCGCCTAAAAGGTACGCCTAATCAACCAAGCATCGCAATAAACATTAATCAAACTGTGGAGATCTGTGTAACACAAGTTATAGCTTATGTTCTCAATCTGATTGACACATAGTATCAATTAGACTTATTAGCTGCAGGGATCCGCGTAAGCATGATTGCATTTCTAGCTATATAATTTCTCGTCATGATTGAAGGTCATATCAAACTGCTGGACTTGCAGGCACATTGAAGATTTCGCCAGATATGATGTGACGTCAATGGTTTGTCAAAAAAGCAAATTCAATGACCATTCATACACTGGTATCTATCTAATACCTAAAACTTTGGTTAGAATTCGAATTAAAGTTTTACTACAAAAGCCAGCTAAAAACGCAGGAATCCATTCTCCAAACCTTCAAGGCCACGTGGGGGATCGTGTTTCAATCGATGCTTTGAATTTGCTACAGTGAAATGGATCTCTAAACGTCCAGCTGTGAGGGAAATGAGGTGTTTCACCCCTACTGGCAAAATCTATCGAAGGGTAACATGTTCACCCAAGCGACCACCTCTATCCCTCTGCGAGACTCTTCGAGAGGCAGAGGAGGCACGACGCCGGCTTGATCCTTGTGAATGCAAGGAGGATAAGTGTGGAATCCAACCACGCCGTATTCCTTTGCTAGGCATAGAAGATCCCCCATCGGAGAAATCCAAACGTGCCTTTGGAATGCAGGCAGAACAAGGTATTTGGGATATTGGAAAGCCGCTGTCAAGCAGAGTTCAACTACCTCTGAAACGATCACGATTTCGTGTGAGGTATGAAAAGGGCCTCTATCCCTTCCGTCTCGACTATTCAGCAGACATCTTCATCGAAAGGATCTCCTGGTGTGTTGATATTGAGCAATATGATATTGCTGATCTGCTGAAAGATACACTTGAAGCCCAGTCGGATGATGCGCATTGGGCACACGTGGGGCATTTAGTCTACATGGACTTGCTGAAGCACTTGTCTCCCGTCAAATTAGCCAGTGCATTGCCTTCCTTCTCCATTGAGTTTAGGAAGATGATGCGTAGAAGTGGGTAACAAATTTTCGAACTCTTACCTCCACACACATTTATCCTAAAAGAAGATTGTCTAGTAATTAATCTTGATAGGAGTCAAATCTTCATGACTAGGTACTATTTACTTTTATCAGAAGGACATTAGGGAATAGTTAGTGCTGTTGTCTCGTTACACTTTGAAATTCATCTATACCGGATAAACTGAAACATGAAGGAATGACTAACAGTCCTTGAATCCCTCTTGTAGACAACGAAATAATAGCACGACGTCTAATGAAAATGCTAAAAGAATTGGCCCTAGTGGTGACTAGCATTGGGCCCGAATTGGCCTTCTATGCACACGATCTTTTCAATCTCTGCAACCAGTGGCTGGAGCGATACAAGGAGGTTGGTGACCGCATCGTCTACGAGCAAAAGAAAAATGTACATCTAAATGATCTCACTGACGAATTGCACGCCATTTTTGAGGTGGTATCGGGAGCCGAACACGACTATGCAGTAGCAGGCATGAAGTTGGCCATTCCCACCTACCGAATTCCCGAGAAGGTCGCAAATCCTCCGGGAAAGTGATGCAGAAGTTTGGTTGGAATTTATCCACAAGTGCAATGTTTGCATTGCACCTGATTGTTCCTTCAACAATTGGATTTTATTTATCAAAACTGTGTTTTGTATTTGAAATCGAGGTATCGTGTTGGTTAAATCGTATGTTGCACTAAAATCACTGCCCCTCCGAAGGACAAAGGCGGAGATCTAAGTGCCTGTGATTTCAAAATGGAGTTAAACATAGCCTCCCCGCGTTGGCTGTCGCAACGCAGTCGGTGCTGGCATGGAGGAAACTAACTGACAGTGATTGGCATTGCATTTGCTTGTAAGTGGAAGGATAGTGGACTGCCACATCACTGATCCCTCTTGGCATTCTCACAATTTCTGGAACTTCGTCCTGTTTGGGAACTGTAGTGGGGGGGGGGGGGATGGATGAATGTGCTGGCCACCTCGTATGTCCATCGGTCGTCATAATAAATACTGACGTAAAAGCAGCGACATTCAGATAATGGAAGGGATGAAAATAGTTTCTTGGAGATGGGATTCGCCCTCTTCCGCCTTACCACCTTGTTCACACTTCACTGCTGGCCTGCCTAGTCGGGTGGGTCCATTCCGTCTAGCAGAGGTGGAGAACGTATTACGTATTGACCCAAATAACGTCTCCATACAGGTACCGTGCACACCTCCTTAACAAAATTCTTCCTGATAATTTCCTGCAGAACAACGGTACTATGGTAGTTGCCGAAGATGGACGTAAATCTTATCCCTCCTCCAAGTTAAAGTTTTTTACATTTAGTTAATGCAATCAGGATAGATGTCCTTCACGATCAGTTTGGCGTTCCAATGCCATCGGTATTGCGTCCTAAATCATTTCTGAAGACAAAAGAAGTCAAAATACCATGAGAAAATATATTGCCGAGGCCATATCGTCGGGCGGAACTATAAAAGCAGAAGAGTTGATATAATAATCAGAACACGCGATGCCTCAAACCGCTATCAAATGACATTTTTGCCCACTTCACGAGGGTGTTTGAAAAACAATTGGGCTTTATGCGTTAAGCATAAGTAATTAAATAATTCAAAAAGTCCTATTATCCCTAGGGAACAAGTACTTTTTCGCTTATGCTTTATGCTATTTCGAGACCATCATAGGGAGATTTCATAAACGATTCTGTAGTGAACGAGGATTGGCGATAGCCCCACCGCGCAATTAACTTCGAAATTTACGTTAATTCTAGTGGGAATGAGTAGCGCCTCAATTTTACAGTAGGTAGACACAGCGGGTTGTTTAGTTGCATTTAAATGTTTTGATCCGGTTCACAAATGGATTAATACGTCAGTAGTGCTTTGGATTTCCGATTCCTAAAATACTACTAAGGCTACACAAGTAGCATTGTCACACGAAAATTATTACGTGAGTGAAAACAAACTGGCACACAATCAATCAGCAGAGTTTTTGGGAGCTGTCTATCCTGTTGGTGTGTAAATGGCAAATCCCTACTAATTACTCAATTTTTTTGGCAGAGAGGCGTTCTTCAAAGGTTTGGAGCGCATCTATTCATACCGTCAGGAGATGAAAATCCAGCCATCACCTAGTCGATTTATCATGTGGCCACCATAGTAAACTAATTTATTTATCTTAAGGTACCATTTATGTCTATTTACAGGGTCTCTTGACGTTTGCCACCTATTGACAATACTGTGATCTCGCTGTCTGCCAAACAGGGTAGAAAACAGTACTTTTATATGCGCTTAATGATGACCGCTAATGACCCGAATCAGAACCGCTCATTTTTTTTTGCTTCAACAGAGAAATTGATGAAAGGGTTGTCACCAGCGAGCCAAAATTTTAAGACACCACACTAGGTGAGCACCCTCTCTACTTGCAATTAATCAAATGTGCAAATACGCTGATGCAAATAGCTTTGGAGGCAGTCTACCATTACTCACAACCTACTCCATTCACATTTGCATCACTAAGGCACCAACAAACAGCACGCCAACAGAATGCCTGGACCTAGCCTAGTCTCACACAGGCCTTGCGACTTGGCGATTTGGTGTTCTCGTGCTTGTGACAACACGCATTCACGCGCGTACATGCCAGTCTCACCTTTCAGTGACTAATACCGAGCCAATCCTCGTGGCAATAGGTGCCAAAAGAAGTAATATGACCTGGTGTATGAATAATCCTGCTAGAAAGTGTCTTTTTAGAGGAATAAGTAGGTTAAATAGGTGAATGGGGCAATTGGAGGAAGGTGTGTACATTCTAAAGGGTTCTCTTGTGTGGAGGCAGTTTTAGTTTGCCTTGGGTAAATGAAGCCACTTGTTGCACACAAAATCAATACACTTTTGGTGGGTACCTCAAGAGGCTTTGGGTACTCCAGGCGAGTGATGTGAAGAATAAGCCAATCTTCAACACACAGAGAAGCATGTGCACAAGCATATGGTTGGAAACACATACATACACACACACACACACCATGGGTGTGTTTGTTTATGTGTGCGGTGAAAAAAAATCACTCTTCTTTCATCCTAGGCACTGCAAAGGCATCATGAGTCTTGAGAAGCACAAAATTGACTGCGATGAGAGTGTACTCGACACCGCAGTTGATGCTGCAAAGACGGCTTTGAGTCAGTCGGACTCGAATCGGAGCAGAGCGTCTTACGTCCGACGTGCTATGGACGAGAAGTATGGACAGGCTTGGTGCTGTGTAACAGGCAGAGATTTTGGCAGGTGAGTTTTCCGTCTGGATGAGCTTTGAGTGATACCTCTGGGTCGTCGGTGTCATTGGCCCGCTTTTTTTAGCGAACTGCCCTACCTCCCCAACCACTTTGCTTTCTTCTCCGTGGATAATGTCTCATTCCTTGTCTGCAAGACCTCGGAGAGTGTCGTAACGTGACAAACGGCATCTGATGGACATAAAGATATGTGTTCTTTAGGCGCAGTCTTGATTGTTGGCATACCTTAGAAGCGTTAGTAAAAAATATACTTTTTCTTTTCCAATTAATATTTTTGACAATGTGAAACAGTTTGTGGAAACTCGGAGCGTACACTCGGTGGTGGATTTGGGGCCAAGTTTGGAGGTCACAGCACACCAAGACGGATCTAATGACTATTTTTAGCTTCCACCTGAGGCACACAAGACCTTTGCTATTGATTCAAGCCCAATCATGAAAAAGGTGACATCATTTATTTTTTTTACCAAAATACGCAGATCCATCGGTTGAACCCACCAAATAGACAGGGCGGAGATGTTATGTACAGCCCCGCAAACTATAACAAGACGATTCCAGTTAATGGCGTACTTATTACTGGCATTATTAGCATTTCTTTTACAAATTATTAGTTAAGGTGGACAGGCTACACAAGTATTACACCAAAGTACTCTTGATTAACCCGCTCATTCCAACTAGGTAGTTCCAAATGCCAGGGATTAAGTGCGTACTTGTATGTCAAATGATGAGAAATGAAATTGGTTTCAGCAGCACAGTCTTAAGGCAGCAGGAGTAGGATGTGAGAGAAAGAGAAGAATAAGAAGTAAAATAGTCGCAAAACCTCTAGTAAACGTCAATCAGCCTAGCAAAGGACAGCACAGCACAACACAGCACGCAATGTGCGGGCAACACAAGACTAGCGAGTCACAACGGCACTCAATTGGCTATGCGCCAGGTATTAAATACTCTCTGTATGTGCAGTAACCACACGCAGTAGTGTGTTTTGCCTCACCGTCACATCATGTCAGAGCCAACAGTCAAACAACTTCAAGTGGAATGCGGTAGAGACAAGCTACAGACGGCCATAGATGCGGCTACAGAGGCGATTAACAGAACAAAATCAAATCAGGAGCGTGCCACCTATGTGCGTCAGGCTATGGATAATAAATATGGACCAGCATGGAGCTGTGTAACTGGTCTGGATTTCGGAAGGTAGGTATTCCTATTGACAATTCATTCACTTCTACACGTCATTTAACATTGAAAGTATGAAAATGGTTCCAGTTCAGTTTATTTAAATATAACCTGATGCAGTCATGTAGTGTAAGAGTCATACCACTCTCTTGTATGTACTGTTACAAATATTATCGCCATGCTTATGCTTTTTAGTGAAATCCCCTATCTTCCGGAAAATTTTGCCTTCTTCACAGTCGATAATGTCTCCTTCCTCGTGTGTAAGTCTACAGAAAATGTAAAAGTTATGTGAGTCCAGGCTTGATATCCCAATTTATGTCAAAAGTAATTAGAAATAAATGCATTCTATTGGCCCATTTCCACTGTTTTCTGTCTGAGCTGAAAATTGTTTTGGCCCTCCTGAGTAGCATTTGAACCCAAGTTGAAGGAAAATTTTAACCGATTTCATTAGGAAAGGTTGTGGGAGAGTCCATTAATGTGGAGTTTTTGCATAGACATGGGATTTTAGAACTTAATACGTATTCACATTCCGACTCGGCAAAATAAGATGCATACCATGGC
The DNA here is from genome assembly GCA_001923025.3 of Taenia multiceps. Lineage (NCBI taxonomy): Eukaryota > Metazoa > Platyhelminthes > Cestoda > Cyclophyllidea > Taeniidae > Taenia > Taenia multiceps. The sequence continues at coordinate 4,093,534 of CM010311.1, forward strand.
ATGCCATTTCAACATGGACTCCTGCTCAATTCAAGGTGAAATTTTAACAGCTATGCGAAGCCTTGGCAAAAGGTTAGTGTGATACCAACACGCAAATTAAACACACATAAAGCGGGATAGGTGCCTGTCTCCTAGGTCTCCTAAAAGGCAGCAACTGCTTTTGTTGAGAGAAACACATGCTCCTCCCCGCCAAAGTTCGTGCCTATTGACATTTTCAAGACGCAAACACACATTTGGCGTCGGGTGAACTTATGGTACAAGTTGACGCCCACGTTTTCCATGATCCAAACATACCGTACTTTTTCACTTTTCAATAATATCACAGCAGCACGAATAGAACTGAAAAGAAAAATTTGAGCTATTAGTGTAGTGATATCACTTTATAGATGAGAGCAGTAAGTGTTACTATTACATATCTTAGAACAGCCTTGAGTTACTTTAAATCCTTCGAAATGTAACAGCATTGTAAGGGTGAGTTTTTTTAAAATAGGTGAGGGTAATTAGCGCAATCCTAAGAAGCAAATAAGTTACAGTTAAACCTAAATATTATACAAAGGCGGCGCAGAATCACTATGCGTGAACGAAAGCGGATTCTATGATAGCAGCGGATCACTAACAGGGATATGTCTCACACGCAGGGTAAGGGCGAATGTTCGTAGACGCGAAATAGCCTTATACTGTCCTAACGGTACTTAGCACACTTGGACAATAAATGATTAATGGCTGGTGATTCGTCAGCTTAAGATTGTTGGGGTGAGAAGTCCAAACTTCATGTACTCCAATTGTACGTAAAATCACGTATTCAGGTAGAAGAAGGAAGTAATGCAAATAAGCCTCAACTCCAATCGGAAGAATTACAACAAATTCATTAAGAGAGAGGCATTCTAAAACTCAGTGCCTCAAAAAGTTCTACTGGTTTCACTTCTATAGCCCTTGTGTAAAACACATATGGGCTTGCATGTTTACGAGGTGTTCATAATTTAAAACGCTATGCAAAATCTTGCGTATTTTATGCAATGGCAAATAAATTTTTTGGGGCAGATTACAAACCTTACATTGATCAGGGGGAAATCGACTCAAAATTTTGGGTCTGGAGTAATGCCACTATGTAAACAAAGCTTCTAGCCACCGAGAGCAATAAAACTGGGGATATAGACGAAGCTTTTGGGGCACCGGTAAATGTTTCTTCGCATTGCATAGGCGGCGGATGCCACGCCTAATGCCCCTAGACTTAACACCATCAACCATTTACTGAATCCACAAGAGTAACATATTAACGACAAGACTCAATTTAACAAGAGGTTCCTAATTTGAAAATGTCTTGAGCTGAAAAGGATCTGATTTCCCATTTGCAAGTAAACAGGTAAACGGTTAGACTAGATAAAGGGGAATTAGAAGCACGGGATGAAGTTGTTTGTCAATACTGTAAAGGGTTTGAGCACAGTGTCCAGAAGCTAGTAAAGTAAATGTCTAAATTACATTAAATGGGAAGAGATTAATGTGAAGGATCAGACTGTGGGAGCTGAAGAAGGCAATGTAGGAATGGATTTACCGGTTTTATGAAAAATGAGAACTATCTCGTATAATGCTAATTAAAACGCAAAGTCATGCACTGAGAAATAAGATTATTCAGTGCAAGGAGGATTTTATCTTCCTTATTGCACCGACGGAAGTGGAAATGGAAAATATTACTTACTGGGATTTCCCGTGAAGTTCTATCATCAAATCGTGAGTTTCAAATGACAAATATGAGACTAATTTGAGCAGGAGGAAGAGAAAATGAGACCAAGACCATAGCAAATGTGCATAATGTTTGAAGCATTTACCAATTCCTGTGCAATATAGCCTCTAAATGTTCCGGGAAAGTGGGTTTGCGATCATTTTTTTAACGCATCTATGTTTTTAAAGATGTTTTGATGAGATTAACCCTTTTACTGCCAGTCGATTAAGTCCATAAGCACGCAAGTGAGCAGGAGGTTCAGGAATTGCTTCATGAATAATACGACCTCTCTGATTGTATGCATTCCTATTCATCTTCACCTGAGTCATTTGTGAGACAACCCGGGGCTGACTAATATTGATGTTTCCTTTGTGGTGCGTAAATCTCATTGATATCAAAAGCCAAACGGCTACATTTCTGCTAATGGAATTGCTCTGCCAAGCATAGTGGAGAAAGAACAGCTCATTTTGCTTACATGTCTTAAGTAGTGTCTCATGGATCTTCTCCCTAGCCATCTTCCGTGAAGATTTATTAGTGCAGATGGGGTTGGAAGGAGGGAGGTTTGGGCACCTCTTTTTGCATAATAAGGAATAAAAGATGTGGAAGAATTGCATTTGTGAAAGACGAAGTCAGAATGATATACCGAATAGGTGGAGGAGATAGGCATGTATTAATTAAGTGGAGCATTTTGGACGAAAACCGTAGTATGTCTTTGATCCGCATAAGGCTGACTGCTTCATGGTTTTAACCATTGGGTTGTTTAAGCATCGCAAAATCTGGTGGTTACTATAGCTATTTTCCACACCGCCCGACTCGACTGAGGTGCGGAAGATTTGTGCAAGATTAAACCTGGACTATTACAACGCTACCGATTTACCCTTATCTGTCGTCTTTCGACCAGCCACTCTGTTAAGATCATTGGTGTCCACATGAACGAGGTAGTTCTATGCAGGAAGGGAAGAGGTTGGCAATGCTGTGAGATCATGATTGCCAAGGGAAGCGTCGCTAGATCTTGTCATTTTGATATTGATAAGTTGAGTAAGCAAAACGACGGCTGAGATATTAATATGCCTTATATTAGCCTCGATTATGGGAAAAGGAGAGAATACGACACATCAGAATAGGATGGCATAATGAAAAATGCATTTGAAAAATGGCAGGTGTAAGCCTATTTCCTCAGCCTTGGTAAAATTGGTTTATTACTAAGGTAACCTTTCAGTTGCCATCATGGAAGGCGTTGGTGCATTGTTCTTTGGTAGCCAGGGATGATGCTTTAAAACGAGCTCTGATTCGGCCGTCTTTACTCCTCCTTTTGTATTAATTTCCGCTTCTTTCCATTATCTTTCAAGTCAAGTCCCTCTCTATACTCAATGCTTTACATTACGACTTCATCACTGGGCTTCAGGTTGTAGTCATCTCAAAGCTGAAGGTTTACTCGACTGTCATGAAGCCTCGACACTGAAACCACCTGATGCAGAATGGTGGCCTCTGTGGTTTTAAACGTACTGTCCACAAGTAAGGCAAGTCGAGGAAGAACGCTTCTTCTACGAGGACGTATGTGTGTATTCGCCACAGATCACAATGGCGAGATCGTCGATGGGTCCAAGCATCTGAAACCTGCATGCTCTTGAGAAGGACTGAGGAAGTCCACTCTTTTTTTATGTGAGTTATAAGTATTGTAAGTATTTATAAATTGTAGTTCTATCTCTGCATTTTGGAAAGCTTGATAGAAAATAAGAGTCGGGAAACTTTTCTGATGGCAGCCAGAGTCACGATTTGATGATTCAAGACATCTTGAATACACCGAAGTTTTAACCATTCGTTTCATCCTAGTATTTGACAAAAAAAATTTTGATTTTACATTCAAGCACATATTCCAACTAGACATAGGTGAGTCGGCCCTCAGAAACACTTCAGTTCGTCCTAATTATCTGATCATTCGACTTTTAGCTGGTCCAGATCGACCGATCTAGGTCCTAGAAACTTAGATGACCAAAATCAAACTCCTTTTCAATCACTAATTTGTCAGTAAGATCTAAGGGACACCTCGCACCGTTCCCTGTCCGTTTGGAAGGGTGCTTTTTAAAGGTGGATTATTTTGAGAAGCTTACAACATCAAAGGAGTTCGAACGCTCCTGTCACTGTAGAGCCCTCAAAATCAGCCTCGATTTGAGTTGCTTGTTATCAGGATCGGACAAGGTTCTCAAACCCTGGTATCCATACTTCTACGAGCCTCTCCCGAATTGACTGATAGACAAATCTGAATGAAAGCAATGACAGTCTTTTGAGCCAGTGTCCCAGAAGAAAGCCGAGTCTGTCTTCTTCAGCTACAGGGCATTCAAAATATTGGAGGGCTGTGTTGACGTTGATAGTACTTTCATCGAGCTGACTCGCTTCTTCATAGAAAGCTTGGACAACTGGCTCAGCAGCCTAAACCTGAGTTCTGGATTGCACTGGGTTGTATAGTCTTACATTTTGCCAACTAAAACTAAATATTTTATGACTTCAATGCTTCCAGCTTTGATGTATTGGTCATTAATTGGACTTCTGATCCCGCTTGACGTCCTATTAATGAATTTAGGATCCCAGCTTAGTTGGAGAAAGCTCAAAATTCGTCACCACAGCAAGCGAAAAGATCTGAGAAATTTAAGAACCAAGATTTTAAACTGAGCAAACTCCTATGAGGATGGCGCTTGATGTACTTCGGTTGTGTACGCACACTATGGACGGTTTTCACCATCTATCCCGGCTACATTCCTCACTGCCGATGCGGTAGGCGATCTATCCACTGACTTGACAGACAACAAATTTCAGAGCTTCTACGAACTCTGCCTGGTTTTGAGAAATCCATCCTATCATGAAGGGTGTCCAGAGTTTCAACTCTTCGTGTCCACATAATCAACTGACTGCCTAATGCAATGTTCACTAAGAAATTTTGAGATTCGAGATATATGTGAGGCACACTCTGCTCAAGATTGAACGCACACCATCGACGACAAATAGTGCCAAGCTTCAGGTCAACCCAAGGGCCAATCTGATTGGACGAGAAATGGGGTTACAAATACTATAAAATTTATCTTAAGTTGGAATAAAGTACATCAGCAAAAGTTGCATGGTAGGCAGTCTGATAAGTTCTAACTAGTTCGACATATTTTACCTTTGTTTGATTCAGCAATGGTATGAATAATTCCGATGCTTTCCAGTGTCTGGTTAACTACAGACTTAGATTAATCGGCAAATACTTTAGCAAAGTTTTCGCATGAATAAAATCTTCCTTCAAACCACACTACTTTTTCAATTTAGCAAGTATTTATCTCTATTGAATAATCGTCTGTATTACTCAAAAGTACACATACCCATCACTGTCCCACATCAAATTCATTCTTAAAGAATATGCTATACACCACCTAATTAGAATTGTACCTAAAACAGGCAACTTTGGCTTTATTATTTGCTTCAACGCTTTAAGTTGCTGACTCGTAAAAGAGATTAATTGTGTAACAGTGACTCAATTCCCTTCAGCTAGGCAAATGGCTCGAATCTGCCGATGGAGATACACACCGGGATGTGACAATGCCACCGCTGGAAGCATAGCTCCATCAGACACCTGTTTGGAAGATTTTACTTGCACGTGCGTTAAACTCGGCAACTGTCTAAGTGCCTGTGCTCTGGAGGAGTGCTTTAGCGGTTGCCAACCCTGGTCCCATTGGAGTGCCACTTGTTCATTCGTGTTCCACGGTAACCCAGTGCATCGCAATCGGTCGAGGATCTGCAAGTGTGACCTTCAAGATGGCAACTATTCTCAAGTGGGTTTAACTGAGCCATTATTAACCAACAGGTGTCCTAACAATCTAAGAAGTAGTCACTCTCTTTAAGAAATGGCAAATGTATCTACTTTAAAATGCATTCTCGCCGTGTGGATGTGATGTCAATCATTATGAAGAGATTGTAACACAACAAAAATAAGTATGAAGATTCCTTAACTTCACATCATTGAATTGAAACAAAAAACGATGAACAACGTATTGGCAACAATTATCACATGGTTTGATCAACATCAGTAAATGAAAATTAAACGTTTCGCGTCGCAATGGATCTTATAGCTTGGCGAATAATTTTACTTCCACTGGGACCCGGTAAAGTAACAGGACACGCGTTTTTCGATTACGATTATAAACGTAATACAAACTGCTATAAGGTGAAGAGAATTGCCATCTCACTCTCCTAAACGAAGGGATTATATTTGTAGGGCAAATTTTTAACTACATTGCATACACTTCATCATGAACGCACAATTGGGATCAAAGTTATATGAATGTAATAGGCGCAGGTAAAAGTGAGTTTGGAAGTCAATACCGTCATTAACAGCGAAGAATTACTCAAGTTCCCTTAGCACTTGAAAATGGAGGAGCTTGCTTCGCTAAAGCGTCAACTCTATTAAAATTTCCGATGCTTCTCAGCATATTGCCGCAGCTGATATTTGGTGGTGGCTGTTTAATATCTTTTCTGAGTCGTTACCTATTATCGAGCAGATGAAGCAGCTTAAGATTTTGGCGACTAAAAAATTGAACAAGAAATTGATTAAAACATATGCACATAAAGAAGTGATCTCAAAACAAGTTTAAAATTTATGTTGATCACCCCATTTAATAAGCTTTGTGATTAATTAATTAGCTAATTACAAATTAATTCAAATGAACGCCACAGTTTGGTAATAGCTAGCCCTTGGAATTTATTTTCAAATATCATGTACGCCCACTTGACTGTTACCTGGTCCTAAGCGGCAATCATCTAAAGACCGCGTACTTGGTGCTATCACCAAGCGATTCTAGCATATATTGCCTCTTTATGGTGACCAGCTGCTGATTAAGCCAAATATTATTAGCTCTTTAATTAATAACGCCTCCATTTTCTTACTTTACCAAATTTTGAAATAGACGCTGTAGCGTCCCGAGGCTTCCTTTAAGGTAAAAGAAGGCGCAGTACTAGGGCAGAATATATATATTCCGGGAACAGAGGACTTGGGGGTTGTTGGCACGGCCTGGGGGCCGACCAACTGGCTAGAACAAGATGGCCACCCAAGTGACCTAAACCGGTAGTTCGAACAAACAAAGCATTACAGACGCCTTTTATTTTTTGCTATTTTGAGGATTATATCGCAGTCAATTTACTACAACAAAAATCATAGAACAGAAGCATTTCTAAGGAATTTCGATAATGAAAACTGGACAGTTGTGTCGTATCTCAGTATTGGTAGAAGCCATGTGATCTCGGTCGCAAATTTATGTACTTTGCCATTATCAGTGGTAGGATATCGAAGAATAAGCAGCTAACAGCATATTTTATTATGGACATAAAAAGCCGCATTTTATAAGCCTAGCAGTTTGAGGAGATTAATAACGTGATGTCTGCTTTTTTGTCCGTTAGATAAATATTAACAGTACATGCTGGCAGTACTCAACGTGCGAGACGAAGTGGGAACAATATCGCTTCGTCCTCTTCCTCTTTGCATGTGCGGTGGTGCTTAAATTGGCAGTATTAGTGGGCTCAGGTCTTGTGGCCCTTTTTGCCCCACCTTCGGCCGAGCAACACGAGCCTGGCTTCAATCTGCGCCCCGTTGACACGAACATTGGACTAGCCGAGGATGTCTCTGGTGCAGAAGTTGAGGAGGTGATAAAGGGAACAGTAGGGAAAAAAGAAATCAACGCAAAAGTCGGAGTCTGATAGTTATTTTCTGATCATTAATCAGTGAAAGAGATGACACGCTAAATTATTTAATACATGATTTATCTGTTCACTTGTGCTTATATTTACTTTACCTTTTATTTTGCTTTAAATTTGATCATTTCCATTAATTTTTGCCTGTTAACTCGTTTTCTCTTCGACCTTCCTTTTTTTATTTAACTTTCTATCCAGTTGCCAAGTCATACTTCTCTCATAGGATTTGTGTTTCTTTTTATATACGAGCCTAACTCTTTAGTAATTTACATCAACAATACTTATGTCCTTGTTAAATTTGAAGTAAATTTATTGACTTAGAAACTGTAGACTACATTCTTTGAATATTTCGGTTGCTTATAATTGCTTTTTTCTTTTTGGAAAAGGCAAATTCTTCTCCCTAATAAATGTCCCTTCTAATCGTCAAATCCTCCTTCTCTTTGCATGTTTGCAAACCATATAAACACTTATTCAGTTGAACTCCTGCTCATCACTTTTCAATAATTTTGGAAGTTGTTAATAAAATATTGTCGATCTATAACAAAAGCCAAAAAAATTTTATGACCGAATTAGACATTTTAGTTTATTAGTTTACCCTCGTAACTGTAGCGTCTCGAGGCTCCCTCTACGGTAAAAGAAGGCGCAGTACTAGGGCGGAATATATATGTTCTGGAAACAGAGGGCTTGGGGGCTGTTGGCACGGCTCGGACGCCGACCAACCGACTAGAACAAGATGGTCACCCAAGTGACCTAAACCCTTCGTCCGCCTCCCGTGTCAGCCATCACAACGTAATCAGTGCTGCGAGGAGCACCCACGAGCTAACCGTCCCAGTCGTCGAGGTTCGAACGCATGTGTTCCTGTAGTGCCATCCATTCCGCGTAGCACTCAGTGCAGCAAATGCGCGCCTCTTGGCCCTCCTCTGGGCTTGGAGTCCACGGCTAGTGTCGCTTCAGTTGTTAATAGCTTGCCTGTCGAACACGAGGGCGAGGAAGATGTCGAAGATGAACGTCGATCTCGACCCTTCTGTTACGAGATACCAAAGGTTCTCCCCTCCGTAGCACATGTACTTCTTTCACAACGCCGACGTTTGCCATAAGCGGCATGGAGCAGGATAAAATCCATCAAAGTCGGGTCCGCTTTCCGCTGCCACCAATGTAGCGTCCCGAGGCTCCCCTTAAGGTAAAAGAAGGCGCAGTACTAGGGCAGAATATATATATTCCGGGAACAGAGGACTTGGGGGCTGTTGGCACGGCGCGGAGGCCGACCAACCGGCTAGAACAAGATGGCCACCCAAGTGACCTAAACCGGTAGTTCGAACAAACAAAGTATTACAGTAACCCCTTCTACCCTCCCTTTCGATGCATTAAAAAAAGGTAAAAGATGATAGATACAAGTCACAAATTGAAACCTCAAGACCGCTGCAGCGCTTTCACCTCCGTTTAAACTCCCACACTTACAGGCAGCCAAAAGCTTTTAAAGAATTACCAATTCTACCCTTCTTTACTGTTTATCCCACAAAAATGTTTGTTGCAACCTAAGACTAGTTTTTCCAATTATGATCAAAGCATGTAATCGCCCGTTTGTCATTAGTGTCTTTATTTGCTTTTTTACAGCAAAAGGACCCAATGACCCAATCGCACGTTTGGCTCGAAAACGCATTACTGCGGCATCAAAACCAAAGTTAACTTCATTTTTACGTAAGATTTAGTGATCTAACACAGAAGCCTAGAAACCAAGTTATTTTTAGGTTCCAGCATTTCCTCACTCAAACCAACCGCCGACCTTAGCATAGAAGCAAAAATATAGTTAGTTATTTAACCAAGAAAACAAAAGCCAGACTTTAATTCATTTGGCATTTTTGTTTTTGCTGACCGTCTTTTAAAAATATATAGTGTCGATATATTCTCTTAGTTCCTCACCTTTTTGAGTTTTATTTGCTCTGTCTGGATACTTATTGCTATTGCAACCTCTTTCCGCAAAAATATCCGTCACAAGTCCATAAGTTGCTTCACTGTTAGGTTTTTTACAAGATGCAAAGCTTGAGCCGTCGACGCTATATCTTTTGAGCACCGTCTGTCTGTTTAACATTGTCAAAAGCCTTTGGAGGGTCGAGAATTACAGCATAGGTCGGGTATGCCTACGTGATGCTAATGTTCCCACAAACTTGTCTTCCCACCCCTCACTTTGTAGATGATCACTCACATTTTAAAACAATTTCTAGTAGTACAGAGTCATTGCAGCGTCGCGAGGCTTTCTTGAAGGTAAAAGAAGGCATAATACTTGGGCAGAACATATATGTCCAGCAAAGAGAAAGGGATCTAGCTACTAGCATTGCACGCAAACCAGCGCACTCGAAATGGGCATTGTAGCGTCCGGAGGCTCCCTTTAAGGTAAAAGAAGGCGCAGTACTAGGGCAGAATATATATATTCCGGGAACAGAGGACTTGGGGGCTGTTGGCACGGCCCGGAGACCGACCAACCGGCTAGAACAAGATGGCCACCCAAGTGACCTAAACCGGTAGTTCGAACAAACAAAGTATTACAGGCATTATAGCCACCCAAGTGACCATAACTGTCAGTCAAACGAATACAGTGTTACGGTCATCATATCTTAGGGTTATCTTTCCCTTCCCAAAATGGGAGAGGTAGCGAATTCTAGTGCTGTAATGGCTGATTATAAAATAACCTTCTTTTGTTTAGGGCCATACCTGACTTATCCATTTAAGTTTAATCTTTTGAGCATCTTACGTCTACTGCAGTATTAAAAGAAAGACTTCATCTCCACACTTGACTGCCGAATAGATCTTCATGTGTACCCATCCTTCCAAGTCGTAGAATTGGAGTTCCTATGCGCCTAAGTGGATGAGCAATAAATAAAACCCAGGTAGGATCACCCATCGACTAGTTCAAAATATCATTAGAGTGTACTCTTAACCACAAATGCAGCCGTCACATTTTGGAAAATATTATTGTAGCACTTATTTATTAGAACAACTTCTCCTTCTCTTTTGTTTCATCCAACCACACACAATGCCTCCAGTTGCTAGCACTTTCACGGCAAAAGACGTTTGCGTTTGTCATTTTTGCATAAAAAGTTCACTCGTGCCTACCAATTGCGTAACAAGCTTCTTTTGAGGCTACTAAGTTTGAACTTCAACTTTAATTGCCAAATCTTGCATTTAAGATAGCTTTCCACAGTTAATTGCCCACAAATTTTTCACAGTGGATCATTTCGCGGAGTTAATGTCTCCCACAGTAGCGCCCCAAGACCCGCCCAATTGCGAAGCGACATTGTTGAGCTGCAGGACAGAATTGAAGCATAGAGGCCAGACCGCCGGTAGTAGGTGCAATTGAGGAGACCCAAGTGACCCGTTGCCAGAAGCGAGTCAAACACACAAGCAAAGCACTACACCCACATCTAAATTTGCTCCTTTCAGGTCTTATGACCAGACGACGCAGGATATATAGGTAGTCTAACTAGCCATGTAAAGAGAGACTAGAAGGCCAAGCAGAAGACAGGCGATACAAAGGACATCGAACAAACCATACACGAGCTGCTTTGGTCAAACTAGTCCACGCCACTTCAACCATTGTGTTAGCTAAATAGGTCACCAGACCCCTAAAATCAGCTTTACAATTAATAAACTAACCCGATATTACGTGGAAAGCAAGGTCAACTTTCGGTTGATTAATGAGGCATTCACCTTTTTGTACCAGCAATCAATAGCAGTCAAACATCTTTCCGAATTACTCGTAGCCTTTTACAACATGGAAATATCGCACATCCGTGCATCGTTCATTAGCCTCTCCGTTTACAACAGTTAGAAAAACCTCGCTATCTCAACCTCACCATTGCATGAAATGAGGTCAGCTGCAATCCCGGTTTCGCAATGAATCCACCGACATCGTAGAGTGAAGACCATTTTGTTTACACACATCATCCAGCCGTCGACGGCTCGGTCACACAAAATATTGGCGTGATAAACCTAGCTACTGAGGCGAAATCACTCTGGACTTAGGGGCAGGTACTAACATTTGAGGCCTCACCATCCATCAACTTCACGATTCACATCGCTTTTGATATCAGGACATAAACGTTCGCCAGTATTGCAATAAAATACCGTTCTAAATCCAACCTCACTTTTTCATCAATAAAAGTTTTTCCTTAAATAAGTTAACAAACGTACAGAGACCAAGTTATCCTCAAGTATGCTCATGAATAGCTTTACCATGAACGTATGAAGAGACCTGACATGTATAGAGACTACCATGTATAATGCAGCACCGTGACGTTTTGAACCTAGTTCGTGACTTGTGCTAATGGAGTGCCAAATGGAAGGACCAGAGCACAACCTTCCTACCTCATAGAAAGATTCGATACTACACACATAACCTCAATTTGTCCGCTCTTTCCAATTCACCACACAGGAGGTACGACCAAAGCTACCGTTTAATATTACGGAAGAATATGGAAATGATACAAGCTTAAGCTAAATGCTTGGCCCTTGTGCGAGAAGCAGAGGAGGCGAAATCCTCATTCAAACAGACCAATCGCCGCCATCAGTGCAATACCAAGGACCACAGCTGTGAGTTCCGCTGTAGCCTGCCCGATTCGCTGCGTCATCTTCGTGGCGGACCGACGATCGCCCGTCTGATGGTCGACGAGCAGATCGGGCAGCACTGAGGCCAATGCAATGTAGATGAACCCTCCCGCGGTGAAGGGCAGCAAGCAGGTAGTGATGAGCTCTGGTGAAAGAACGAAATTACCGCCAGACTCCCTACTGTCCATTCCAACGCCAGCCGCGAGAAGACTCAAGCAAGCACCGAGGACTGCGCCCAAGGCTGTGACGAGCTGCAGTAGCATAGCCTGAAAGAATTAAGTGCTACTTATCAGGAACTAAGTAACATACACCAGATTTTGAATCAAACAGATTTGCTTTGTAGATTCAAGTATCTAATTAAGCAGCAGATAAAAATATAATTCAGGCCTTCTAGCTCGCAGAAAGTCCTGATGTATGTTTTAAATGGCGCTATTTGGTAGATCGATACTTTATAAGATGCCGAGTACTTCATTACAAGACCCCACCTACCAATCGTGATCCACCTCGATTGCAACGTAGATCACATTTATGGCGGCTTTTACTGATAGGGTCTTTCTCTGAGAACGAACTCTTCAAATGGTCATCCCAATGCACGCTTACGACCTCCCTAAAAATGTCATCAGTGCTTCCACTTGGCAGCGCATATTCACGACTTCAATGCAACTGAGTGAAAGATAACTTCCAGCCCAATGAAAAACAAGTTGCATTAACACCATAATTGCTAATCCAAAACAGTAAAATCAGAAGAATGTACGTCATAGGTAGGGAGAACCCACAAACAGTATGTGCAGAAGGCGAATTCACGAATAGGGTCTGGCACCCAAACATTACTAAACTAAGACCTGCTTAAAAAACTAGGACAGATGATACGTGGCGCCTTGAATCAAATAAATAATTAAGAAACGTACCCGATGAGCCCCACAACCGGATTTAATAAGAATCGCATAATCACCGATTTCGTGAGGCAGTTCGTGGACAAGCACAGTCAGAGTGGTGACGTAGCCCACGTTACGGCTTATCAAGAAGGATCCAGCTGGAATGGGAAGCAAAACAATGCATACGGAGAACACCCGGCATACTCAAAATCAAGGGACCTATACTGCATAAAAAAACTCAAAAACTCAAATATATGGAAACGAAAAAAATAAAGCAAAAACAGGCGGTCGCACCTTCACACAAAAGAACTCAATTTGCAACAGTTTGAAGAGAAAGAGAATCAAAATGCGCTGGGCACAGCCAGATCAATTTAGAGAGCGTCAGTGCTAAAAACCATAAGTAAGTCGTAAAAAGGGGCTCTATAACGTTCCAAAATAAATCTGCAATTTTGGAGAAGGGGATACAAGGACTTAAGCAAGCCAGTGATAAACAGAGAAATTGAAGGATAAAAAAATAAGTCACATAATAGCCCTACCGATTGCGATACCATCGGTGACATTGTGGGAGAAATCGGCAGCAAGATTCAGATACCCAGCTATGTTCATACCTAGAAAAACCAGTAAATAGCAAAATATAGCCACGAAATCAAAGACGGACCCAGCCTGTTTTTAGTCTTGTTCTTGTTGGATCCATTGGAAGCCGAAGCACCACCTTTGCCATCCCCTACTTTGGCGTTTTTCTGCTTCTTATCATCATTTGCATTAACAACCGAGCTATGAGAGTGGTTGTGACCACTTCGCACGAAACGAAGACACTTGTCGATACATAAGAACACGAAGATTCCACCGATGACACAGAGAAAGACACGAGTGTTTCCGTCTCCCAGGGAGTGCGAGTGCCCATGAGCGTCGTGGTAGTTTTCGCTGTGATCATGGCCGCGGGTGTGGGAGAGGGCATGGGGGATGAGATGAAGGAAGGCGTCGCCTAGAAGACCACCCGCTGCAAACCCGAGAAGGATCTTCAGTAACTCGCGATGTTTATTGAGATCAGGAACGAGAAGCAGAAGGGCGAATGGCGCTAAACTGATGCCCACAACCGCACCAACTGTATCCATCCATATTTGACTGGAGCGAGACTTGATATCGTAATGTTCATGCAGATGGCCATGCTCGTGATGATGATCCCGATGCTGTTCATGGGAGTGACCGTGGTCATGCGAATGGCTAGAGAATGAGCACATTCATTTAGGTACCAAATTAAATTACTCACTTGCAAATGTATTTTTTTGAAGCAACGCCATGGCTGGACTGAAATGTATTTTAAAAACGAGGACGAAATTACATGCATAATTTACTTGAAGCTACAGATAGCGAAATTAATGAGTTAGCGTGCTTATTAACGTGATTCGAGGAGGACGATAATGAGCAACATCACGGGATGTTCTTATAAACATTACCTTTCAAAAGCTTCGCCAGCATGAAGATGCTCATCAATTGAGGCCTTCGTGAAGGCTATCAAAAGGAGGAAGGAGAGAAACGTGGCCGCCACGTAGCGCATCATAACTGGAATGGAAAAGACATCTCAAAGCAGGCCAATGAAAATGCAGTAAGAATCACAAAAATTACCTTGACCTAGTTGGCAAAAGTGCGAAAGTGTAAAACAAGGGTTCATTAAAACATTGTTAAGAAAGGTGGCAAAATAAGTTTAATACATTGCACAATTTTCACTCGAAGGCTCTTAGTGCCTTAGGCAAAAAGAGTGGTTATTCTGGTAAATTCCCACCGCCAATGTATCGTAGGTTAAATTAAAGAAGGTTTCCCTTTCTACAAATAACTGATTGATCTTTTCAGCATATTTGACTAATCGCACAGCGACTGTAGCCTCTCGCAACCTCCTTGAGGATAAATGGATGAATGCCGCTTGGGCAGAATGCGTATGTTTGGCAAGCAGAAATGATCTGAAGCTTTCGGCATGGCTCTGAGGCCATACCACCCAACATAAGCAATACGGTATTATTAGTGATTTTGGTAAAGGTGTGCTGGTTGCGTTACGTTTGGCTATAGAAGCCAAAACTCCGTTCCTTTCTAGTCTACAATTCTATACTTCTTTTCATTTCACTTGTTTATTATTGCAACTCTTTTCAAAATATTTAGTAGTGGTTGTAGGGTGCCGAGACTTCATTTAAGGTAAAAAAGGCGTGGTACTAGAACGGGATACATACATCCTGGAAACAGAGGGATTGGGTGCTACTGGCATGGCCTGGAGGCCAGCCAGCTGGCCTGTACAATACGGCTACTAAAGTGACCGAAACCGGCAGTCCAAACAAACAAAGAATCACAATGGTGTCTCACTTTTTTCCAACGACTAATGCTACCTAAGACTTGTACCAGTTGTGCAGGTTCACTTCGAAGCTGTCTACGACGCCTTCATAAGGTCCATAATAGGGTAAAATGTACTGCCCCTTCATTTCCCTGCTCTCTGGACCGAACTCCAAGAGAAATGTCTCAACGTCTCTGAGACAATTGCAAGGTTGCAAAGACGGATGCATGCCAAATCTATTTTAGTAAATGACTGATCTTCTAGGAGGATTTCCTTCCAGTTGGCATCGGGCTTACCAGATGGCAGCGTTGCAAGGCATCACCCAGCCTTGAGCCGAACGAAACCGCTCCATTTCCCCTCCCCATTGCAATTCACAATTTGGACGAGTATCTGAGGTACTGTATTAGTACTCGGTCTTACCAATGTTGGGGTTAAATTCCCTCCCATGTGAACGAAAATGCAAAAAGTACCTTTTTCGACTTGTGAGTTGTTGAAATCTCCGACCATGCCATTGTAGTAGACGGATATAATTAATAGAGGGAAGCAATCGTTCAGATTGGGCTTCCAATCTGAAACATGATCTCCAAGGTAAGCCCAAAGCCTCGCAGACGCCCAGCACATTGTCGACGTACGCTTTCCGCAAACTCAGCACCGACTTTGGACGCCAACCTGACATAAAAAATAAATCACTACATCCCCTATTTCAACACTGCCTATGAGGAACTTTGAGGACCGGACTAACTTCATTTATAACTTCAAGCCCCTATGTAAAATTTAACCGCAGCGATTGGCATTATCAGAGCAAAACAAATTGCCAAACTTTGAGAACTGAATTGGACAATGGTTCACCCCCAGCCAAGATGGTGAATCACGAATACCATGGCAGCGCGAAGACTAGCGAATCCAATCAGCCAACACCCTTGCAATACAGCAGTATCTGTCGTATTGTGACGTGTGACTGGTGTTAGACAACGTACTATTTCTTTGTACACAACACTAGCATAAAAGCTGTACAAATACAATGGATTGAGCTACTTTCGGCTTCGTTTGTGATGACTCCTGTCACTACCGCCGCTGTCACCAGTAACTGCACCGCGTTTCCGCAAATTTAGAGGATTCCGAGGATCATAGAGGTCGTGACGATCCGGATCATCCAGAGACGGATCCATGACTCTTCGAGCTGGTGTCGGCTCCTCTGATCTCAATTTGCAACGCACCCTGTGCACAACGGAATAAGGGTAAAAGGACAGCTCCGCTTCATTCTCCCTACCGAAATCAACTAGATGCAAGAGATCGAGGCGGGACATAAGACCATAATTTTAAAGGTAAGTAAGTACTGACATCAGATTCAGGATTCACTATAAAAAACAGGAATAAACAAAAAAACAAACTTAAGCCAACCAAAGGATGAAAGGAATCGAAAACGGTCCTAGAAACTAACGAGTTACAAAGTTTGATGTACAAGTCACAGAAAAAATCGCATTAAATGCAAGAATTTGTTAATTTTATAGGCACTAAAACACATGGAGGCTGAGAATGAATGGAGCATGTGAGACTTAAAGATGTCTGACCTACCAGGCAATTGGATCTGCGGATAGTGTTTTGTTTTCGTCGTCGTCGTCTTCAATGTTGTTGTTGGTGGTGTCCTTCGACGAGTCATCGTTTTTGGACTTTGCCAAGGCGTTTAAGAGTCGTGATTTGAAACGATTTAGAAGATTCATGGTTTGATCCTCCCTATCCTTGCGCTAAGGGTGGGTCAAAAGAGAGCGTCTAATTTGGCACCAGGACAAGGATTCCTAGCAAAGCACTATACTGACGCATAAATGATGTCATGCTTTCAAGGTGAAATGTAGACGAGATTTGCGGACATACTGGTACCCGCTAATCATTTACTCGACTTGTCAATTACTCCAAGATCTTTCATATTTTGGTTGATGATCTAAAAAATTTGAAAACAGAACAGCCATTCCACACACCTATGAACAGACAACTTGAGGGCAACGGAATATTAAAAAAAGCGCTCAAAATGTTAAGTATGAAAGTCGTGAGTCTTTCAGACTGTCGAACTCCCAATTTCTGCGATACTTCACTTTAGCATTTACACACCATCTCCTTGAAACCGACCGAATATACATTTAACGGTGCGAACAACACAAGATGTCAACAAACGAACGTCATCAATGGGTTAAGTGGTTTCTTTGAGATGCACAATTTCGATGGTAATCATAAAGAAGCCAAGTTAAGCAGACTGGGTGAGCCGATAGCAAATGCTGATAAGCCTGTCACATTGCTGCCTGTTTGACCTCAGCTCAGGTCCCATTTTTTGCCCAAACGCAACACGCCCATCTTCAACCTACATTCCATGCACTCACAAAGCCAAGCTTTTCTGACCATCAAATTTACTCCCCTTACTTTGCTCCGCCGTTTGTCAAAATCTACTGCTAATCCATACAAACCTTGGAGTGCATATTAATTTTCGCTACAGGTTGCAACTACCCATCATCTGCTTTGCCCTCGGTTAAGTAGCTTCAGGATCAAAATTACCAAAAGAAAACTCCCACAACCAACAGCAAGAAAATCAAAACAAGGACAAAAAAGGATGCATAACATAGAAAATTGGCTATTTTGTGGCATTTCCATCAATTCCCGCTTTATTATACTCAGCCGTTGCAATAACATCAGTTTTAGTTAATTCGTGACCAATTCAACCCTAGCTCAAAAAGGAACAGAGAGAAGACACCTCAAACCAAGGACTTGTCACACTTTTGGCGCAGTAAGTTAGCAAGACTTCATAGGGAAGGCATGTCGCGTATGTGTGACGCCACGCCCAGATGAAGAAACCGAAACATCAAAAGTATAACAACGGTTACTGAAGCGTTAGAGACCTAGGATCAATTCCTCGAAGAGCACAGTAGAAAGAAGCATGGCATACGAATAAACCAACCTCTCTATTCTTCTTTGCCCTTGATCGATAACTGGCGACCTCGTCAGCAAAATTGTCGACCATTGGTTGTGCCGTGGCTTTAGGAAGGCCAGCAGCGGCCTTTTCGCGCTGCTCAGCTTCCCAGGCTTCAGCGCGCCGCAATTCTTCCGCCTCGAGCTGCGCCCGCGTCTCTGCTGCTTGTCGCGCTGCCTCCGCGGCTGCGGCGCGCTCTTTTGCCGATCGCATGGTGCGCGCAATGTCACGACGTACCGCGTCCGCCTCTGCACGCAGCTCCTCCCTGTGGGATTAAAGTCCAACATCAAATTATCCAGTCAGTAATCAAATAGCCAACTTTAGATTGTGGATGTGGGAAGCAAGATAGCCTAACTAAATGTCGGTCGCCGTCGTCCGAGGATCGGTTGTCCTTGTCCCCAGTCACCACCCCGTTTAGGTACTGAAACCTCAGTGAGGTTCCCCAAATTGACTGAAATGTCCCCCCTGTTCGACCGATGCCGTATCATGGGAAGAGACAAAACTAACGCTTTTACGCTCATTCAGAAAAGTGCTCTAAGCAATACTTATAGTTAAAATATGCCAAGAATTTGGTGAGTTGTTGCGTTTGGAAAATCAGATTTAGAGATTAGCAAAAAAGGAGACTGAACCCAAAATAGACAATGAGCGGAAATAGGAAGAAGTAGAGTCAACGTAACTAGGGTGGCTCGGAGAAACGAACCTACCTCATTGTTACCTTAAAGCCAACCTCAACCCAGATACTTAAAAACGGTGAAGCTCTTAGGTGACAATACCTAAGTACATAACCATTGCCAAAACCCAACCAAGTCGTTTATTAATCGAAATACGGTGCTCCTGGGCTGGGCCTATTTTCCATAAGTTAATGCAATAAAAATAGGTTAATAAGAAAGTATCGCAAGCTTTTAGAAGTTGACAAAAGCCCCTAGAGGGGAATGGCGAAAAGTCACTGTCAGTTTCAATTTCTTTCTCTGCAGAATCGAATAGGACTCGCCTAAATAACCAAAAAACAATTGCTTATTTTGCCTCAGATAAAACTGGTTTGATCTAACGCGAAGAAGTTCTGTAAGGCCGGAGCAATTAAATAGTCCTCAGAGCCAAAGATCGAGCAAGCTCATTAGCCGAGAATGTCAAATAATCGACTCTCAGGCACCCACACAAACTCCTTATGTAAGAGGCGGAATAAAAAACTGAGGAAAACAAGGGAATTTAAACACTAACAACATTCATCAGTATGTACGATTCGCAACCGCTAAGAATATGTAAAGATGTGGGGTAAGGCTGTCATCGTCAATTGTGATAGTAAACTGCTACCAAAACAGACACTAGGAAGTACACGAGATGTACAAATCTCTCCAAATCTAGCTCCAAGCAAACATCAAGCAACACATACATTCTCTTCTGTTTCTGTCTTAATTCTTCCTCAGTTTCCAAACGAGAAGCCAGCTCACGCCTCCGCCTGCGAGCCTCCGCTTCAGCTTCCAAAACGGCAGAGGTCTTGGCGATGATTTCAGCATCCTCCTCAGTAACTGTTACAGCCTCCTTGGAAAGACTTTCATCGTCCACGAGATCGTGAGCACTCTTTCCACGAGAACGAAATTTCTGAGTTCAGAAAGTGAGTGAATGCAAATCGAGGCCAACCTCCTCAATTTTAGAAGAGATTTCCTCTTCCTCCTCCGCCTCACTACCAAATGACAGCAGAGAGAAGTTCCTGACAGTCGTGAAATAAGAAAAATGAATCGCACTTGGTAGCCTTTGCAGTTGGTTTAACCTTCTCATCACCCTCTGTCTTCCTTTTGGGCTTAATTTGACGAGGGACGATGTCATCGTAAGGATTTAAGATAACCTGGAATAAATTATTAGTCACATCTCACTGTAGTTTTTAAAATCCGATGCAATCGGGTGGGCTGGTCACCGTTTACAACGTCAACGTCTGCTAGTCGCAGCATGTTGAACAGAGTGTTACCGACCACACGACCAAAAAGAGTGTGTTTCCCATTCAACTCGAGGGCTTCTCCAAGAGTGAAGAAAAACTGACTTCCATTGCAGTTCGGTTCGGGGCAAGCCATGCCCAGAAGACCTCGACGATTAAAAGACAAACGGGAGTGACTTTCCGTCTAGTGAATAAAAAGAAGAATTAATCCATAGGAGTACTTTAAAAGGACCCTCGTAGATGCTTTCACCACCATCTCCCGTGCCTGTGGGATCACCACCCTGGACTATGAAGCCTTTCACAAGTCTATGGAACGCTGTATCGTCGTAGTAGCCCTCCATACACAATTGCACAAAATTCCTGCACGCCAGTGGTGTCTCCTTGGACCATAGTTCGACTTCAATGTCACCAACTGTAGTGGTAAGAATAACCTTTCCGTTTGTCGCCGGTTCGGTAATATATATGTTACTCATGATGAACAAACAGGCTAAACGGGAGCGCAGACAGGAAACGATGCTCACTTAACCAATGATTTCTCAGGACGAAGCATTCAATTTGGTTTCATAAGTGCGCCGATTTTACCACGCAAAGCTTGCATCAAGTTACAAGAAAATAAATTTTTTGGGTTCATGACATAGTTCAAATAGGCAGTAGACAAAAAGCATCTGATAAAAGGGTTGTTTTGTCAGATCTTTTGATCAGCAAATGATTTATCAGACTACCAAAGCGAACAATCAACTTCGTTTACCTCGCAAAAGCTAACGAAATGAGGGTGAAACTAGGGCAGCGGTAAGTTATATCGATGACGCAAGCACGGCGTGGGATAGGTTTAAGCAACATTGCCAATGCCTTCCCAACTTGCAGCGTTCCAAGTCTTTCTTAAAGTCTATAAAGAATATTGTAGCGTTCCGAGACTCCCTTTAAGGTAAAAGAAGGTATAGTACTAGGGCAGAATATATATTCTGGAAACAGAGGGCTCGGGGCTGTTGGCACGGCCCAAAGACCGACCAACCGGCTCAGTACAATAATGGCCACCCAAGTGACCGAAAACGGCAGTTCAAACAAACAAAACATTACACAGCCCCTCTCTTCTTTCGAGCGTCGTCCCCGACGCTCCCCTCCGTCAGCCTCCCGTGTCAGCCGCATCAGCCATCACAACGTAATCAGTGCTGCGGGAAGCACCCACGAGCTAACCGTCCCAGTCGTCGAGATTCGAACGCATGTGTTCCTGTAGTGCCATCAATTCCACGTAGCACTCAGTGCAGCAAATGCGCGCTCCTTGGCCGTCCTCTCTCACAACAATGTGATCCAATGGAAGATGGAGGTACGAATCCAAGTTTTCGAATGGGTCGAGACACACACAACACAAATTTTGATCCCAAGCTTATTTGATGCCGTAGAAGAAACGCAAGGGCATCGTAGAAACCTGAGCAAATGTGGCGGTTGAGCCTCATAGGAATAAAATGCATGCGATCCAAATGTACAAAGTCTAAAACCATGCCATCGAATGGCGTGCTGCACATTCTACATCTGTAGATACGCACTTTGACGAAGAGAGACAAGTCGCCCAGAGAACAGGAGAGATAGCTTACAGAAGATGCTTGACCACAACGTCGCGGGTCTCCCTTGGCAGTTCCACTGGACTTGGAGTTCACGGCTAGTATCGCTCCAGTTGTTAATAGCTTCCCTGTCCAACACGAGGGCGAGGGAGGTGCCGAAGATGAACGTCGATCTCAACCCTTCTGCCATGGAATGTGAGGGATTCTCCCATCCGTAGCACATGCACTTCATTCACAACGCCAAAGTTTTCCAGGAACGGCATGGAGCAGGATAAAATCCATCAAAGTCGGGCCCACTTTCCGCTGCCACCAATGTAGCATCCCGAGATTTCAATAAAGGTCACTTCGTTGGCCATATTGTACTGAGCCGGATGGCCGGCCATTGGGCCGTGCCAACAGCCCCCAAGCCCTCTGTTTCCAGAATAGGTGCATTCTACCCCCAGTACTATGCCTTCTTTTACCTTAAAAAGAGTGTCGGGACGATTCAGGTACAACAGGCAACTCCATAAAGAAACTTTCCCAAATAATTCAGGGCTAGTGTCACTTCCGTTATTAGTAGCTTTCATGCAGAGTAAGAGACTGCGGTAATTGCCAAAAGTAGACCTTATTGCCAGCCCTTGCTTTGGAGCGTAACAACGATACCGTCATCTGTATCACTTGCTCTCCTTCCGCCCTGCTAGGGTTCATCACGCAGCGGTAGGAATTGGGGCAGACATCCTTTGAGATAAGGTTTGCTTTCCGCTGCCACGAATGTAGCATTCCGAGACGTTCCTGAAGGCATACAGTAGCAGCTGAGGCTACCAGCGCGGCCGATGCACAATGCGACTCTTCACCAAAATCAATGTGTGACTTTCAATTACAGCACTCATAATATTCCAACTGTTGCTACAAGTTACACAGAGACGAATCAGTAAATGCTTGTGTGTAGAAGGGCTGAGGAGCTATTGGAATGGCACCACAGCCATGTCTCTGGTCGGTGCTATGGTTTGAGACTGCACAAAATGCCAAGTCACTGCACAGCCTCCTTCTCAGTGCATTTCATAACACTGCCCTCGTCAACCTTTAAGCGTCAGTCATCACAACCTGGTAAGCACCTTAAAAATCAGCTAGGAGCCAGGAATGAGTCGGAAAAAATCTATTACATTCAGGAAACAAACAAACGTCAGTCTTGGATCGCAGCACTTCTATCGTGCCTGGAGTCTAGCCAAGCATTCAAGCTGCGGTATAGGGGAAGGAATTCGCCGTTCTCGTACTCTCAAAGTCTACGCTATTCCATAAACAGAACCATTTAACAAAAGACACCTCTGTCTGTGACTGCTTGGCACTCTGTTATTATTTCAGTTGCGGCTCCCCATTTATTTGGGCATTATTCGGGGGCGTGGATGACGCATCTTCTGGTGGTCATATTAACCCCTTGGACAGCCCCATAATGGATTTCCCAGAGCTTTAGTCTGTCCGCTCATCAGCCATTAGTAGCTGATTTAAGAAGGAGAGAAGTGGGTGGTTGCCAAACGCAACCGCCCTTCAACCCATCCGCACTCATACAGTGCTAGTAATGCTTGCAATCCAGTCATAGTAACGAGAATAGCTTACCCCCGTATCAAATACGGTAGTCGGAGCCTTTACTGAACTTGCAATGAGCCATATCAGGACGCAGATATATTTACAGGCAGCACACAGAATATTTGGGAGTACGCTGACATGACCGAAGACCATGCTGCTGATATCGAGGGCAGCTTCTGCATTCTAACGAGGTCATGCAGTTGAATATCAGACCACTGCAAATGGCATGGCGCAATGCTTGCAATGCTAAGCCCAAGAATTTATCCCTCTCCAGCAAAGGTTTGTTACAATTAAGTCGGTCTAAAAAGAAGTCCAATTTTGTTCAGACTACAAGTATTGATTTCAATGTCAGCCTTGATCGTTTCAAAATTGATGTCGCAGGTACTCTATTAAGGTGTAAATCTAAAACCACCTAAAATCCTTCATTTAATGCTTCAAAATCCTCATCAGCTAATCAAAACTATTCAAATGTTCCTCATTTGGCATTCCGTATTTTTACCGTTTTTGCATTCTGTAACATAGTCAACGAATCAATCACCGAAAATATGCAAAGCAATGATAAAAATTTTTATTTTAGAGCATTTAACCTTGGCTACAAAGTTGCCCAATTTCAACGAAACAAAACTCACAGGAGCAAATGCAAAAAATCCCGCAGTTGGGCTAATGGACAAAGGAGCAGCAAGTGGGGAAAGGAATGGCCGAAATGGTTATTCGCTAATAACTCATTTGGTGGATTGCATCGACATTCGTTTTGACAAGGTCGGGTAAAATCGTTCTGCACAATTTCACGCGACTAGCATCATGTTCAAGTAGAGGAGGTAGAATTCGCTGAATATTCGAATCAGCAATCAATTCGCCTAAAATTGCAGGGTCAAATTCGAAATGGGCTCCGCTTAATAGCACTGTACCCTTTCCACATTTTCTCGTCAAAATGGCTGGAGTTCCCGATTCACGGCTTCAGAATTAAAACGAGGAAATTAAGACCAGAAGACTACAAAAAAGGATCAGGCAAAAATGCGTTTTTTAAGATCTGCTGATATGAATGCATCAACTTATCATCAGAAATGAACCACGTCCCACTTAAAGAGGATTCACACAATGTGCATCCCATTTAACATCATCAATAGCAATTGGCTTCTAAGGAAAACAGTACAGTAGACGAAAAATTGAAGCTATATTCAGCACAAGCCACCAAGAAAACAAGTAGAGCTTACTATAAGTAGAGAGCACTTGTGTGTTCATCGAAGTGATTAAGGAAATGGCAACCCCCATTGAAGTATACTGCCAATGACGTCGGCATGTCGGAATTTAGGCCAGTGCAGGCATCCAGAATTGGAGCGGAGGCACCGGACTCCGAAGCGTAAGCAAACGATCTAAATAGCGGTCCTTCAGCAGTACCTAAATAGCGCATCGAGACGCTCATGAATAAGAGAATATAAACACGAATTGAAGATCAAGTCTTATCCCGATATTTACCCAGTTTACAAACAGCAGTCGATCGCTTACAAGGCTGACTTCAAGACAGTCATGGCTTTTGAAAGGATATAAGGCGCTTTAAAATGATGCCAATCAAATAAAAAGCGATATCTGTATGGGCACGTAATTTTTCGGACAGAAAGAAACAAGTTCCAAGAATCCCAGCAGGTAGTACAACTGTCAATCGAACTGACCTCAGACCTACCAGGAAAAAAGTTGAGCACTCCCACATCGTTTATTTCCAGTGGACCACCAGTGTCAAATTTTGTTATTGACGATGCAAGGTATGCACCGGAACATATACCAAGATAGGAACCACCGGACAACACAAACGACCTAAGACGTTCGAGGCCTATGGAACCTAGCTTGCTGATAACACCGCGTGCAAATCCACCTCCAACACAAAACAGGTTAACCGATTTGCAAGACAGCTTCTCAATAGATTTGGGAGCATTCACCATAAGAATATTGGCTCCTGGAATATTTTGCTGAATGCAATTCCGAAGTTGCTTGACGCAATGACGCGTCGTTCCCAAATCATCGTATATGGCAACCGACACCCGAGGCGCCATCGCATCGTTAAAACCTGCACCAGCACTAGGTCGAGCACAGCCATTGATTAAAAGAAACAATGACCACAAATGAAGCAATTTCCCTACAATTATTGAAAATGTTAGCTTTAAATTGCAGCATTAGTTGTAATAGCCTGTAGGCTGTGCCAATGATTCATCCCGCAAGTTATAATTAAACCACTATTAGCAAAGAAGGCTAGGAAATAAAAGGGCGTGGAAAAGTAGCAATGCAAACTCTCCCTTCTCTCTTTCAATCAAACGTTTTGCTCCCCAAGACATCTTTTAGTACAGAAAATGCATGGTTCCTGGGCAGAGTTTGTACATTAGCAAAGAAATTAGGTGTGATTTTAGTGGGATCCTCCCGTTCCTCCTCTTCATTCTTTCCCACCCTGCTATTAGAAGGCAAAATATTACGAGACATTCTTTATTGTGGGGCTATTGGACGATAGCGGTAGGCCTATATCTACGACTAGGGAGTTCCCCACTCCTGAAAGGAAGCGCGTGCGTCTGCGACCAAATTAAAATTTTCCTCCCGCCTCTAACCCCCAAAGCACACTTATGCACCGCAATTATTACACGACCTTTTTCCTTCTGTGAGTGCCATCCTCGGCGCTACTCTCATCCGTTGGCCTTAGTTATGCCATCGGGCGGTTTTCTTTCCTCCACAATTCCGCGGGCTTCATCCTTGTTGCCGACCGGCGGGTGGGGGGCTTTGTAGGATCGCATCTTATTATGGTGGAGCGTTTTTGGCTGGGTATGGAGTTCCGCAATTCGGACGAGATAGTACGTGGGGAGGAAACTTTCACTACACGGAAGGGGTCCTTGCTCCAAGGATGGTAAAATGTACGGTGAGTTCCAGGTGAGGGAATCGGCTTGTATATTTGGACGAGATCTCCTTCGTAGAAGGTGTTGGGTCGGCTGTGCTTGTTGCAGTACCTCTTTTGTCTACTATGGGACGTTTGTAAGTGCCGCTGGGCCATATTGAACGTCTTTCCGGCACAATGTCGGTTGCTGCTTCTTTGCTCGGTAGACAGATATCGGATGGAACTCTAATTTCGCGGCCTGTGAGCATTTTGAACGGAGAAATACCCGTTGACGCGTGGACTATGGTTTTATAGGCTTGAAGGGCGCGTCCTAGGCTTAGATCCCAGTCTTCTGGCTTCGTCCTTTTGGTGAAAGCCTTCAGCAGTCCTACCAGAGTGCGATTCGTTCTTTCTACTTGTCCGTTGTCTTATGGGTGCCCTGATGTCGTGCGCGTCTTTGCAAATCCGAAAGTCTTGCACAGTTCAATAAAAAGTCGGCTTTATAAGTCAGGACCTTGATCGCTATGAATGATTCAGGCATTCCCTGTTGACAGATCCAACGGTTGAAGAAGGTTAACGTGACTGTTTTGGCGTCTTGAGACTTCATGGCTTCTGCTTCGGCTACTTTCGTGAAGCAGTCAACCGTTGCTAGGATATACCGGTTTCCCCTTTCCGTAAGTGGCAGAGGACCCATGATGACAATCCCCACCCTTTCGCCTGGGAACCCCGTAGACATGGGTTGCAGGGTTACAATTGCTGTTAAGAGAGGCTACTTGAATTTTTGGCAAGTGTCGCAGGTTCGGCAGAAATCAATCACGTCCGGGGTAAGAGAGGGCCATCAGTACCGTATGTTTGAGGCCTCCACCATCTTCTCCCCACTTACATGCCCCAATTGCTCGTGCAACTCATGAAGGACCGTTTGTATTAGCGAACCTAGAACAACTAGACGTTTGGGAGACGTGGCATCTTCTTATTGCCATAAAACCTTATCCTCTAGGATGAGTTGGGACCACTGCCGCCATATCCGTTTGGCTACTTTGCTGGACGAGTTCATCTCCTCTACAGTGGGTTTGTGCGAGGATGCCAGAAACCTCTCGTATACCAAAGCCGTATCGGGATGGGTACTTTATGTGTTTCGCCACTGGTGTCTAGTAGGCTCGTTCAAGAATAGCGTACCCACTATACCGCTTTCCCGCTCTGCTGAGAGAGGTCTGCGTTACAATGCGTCCGCGTTGCTGTGGATAGTCACTTTTCTGTACTGCACTGTAAAGTCGTATTGCTGCAGTTCCTCGTACCAGCGCGCCACTGAGCGGTCAATCTCCTTCATTGTTCTTAGCCAGGTAAGCGCTTGGTGGTCCGTTCTCACAACGAATTGTTTCGCTATCAGGTAGTGCTTAAAGTGTCGAACCATTGTAAGGATGACGAACCGTTCACGTTCCGTCGCACTTTTCTGTCTCATCTTTTTGTTGAGCCTGATACTGGCGTATGTGATGACGTGTTCCCTGCCTTCTTTATCCCGTTGGGATAGCACACCACCCACGGCTACACAGCTGGCGTCCATGTCTAGTACGAAGGGAGGTGCGTCGATATCGAAGTTAGGTAAGGTCAGAGTCAGGGCGGAGCAGAGCATTCGCTTTAGTTCCTTAAAGGCCTCAACATGTTCGTACTCTAACTTGAAATTCTTTTTCGCCTGCTTCTCTGTTAGTTTGTGCAGAGGACCGATGATCCTGGCGAAGCCTTTGACGAACCATCGGTAGTAGTTTGCCAAGCCGAGAAAACTGCGGAGCTCTGTCTGATTGGCCGGTGTCGGCCATGTTCTCACTTGGTTGGTACGGTCTTCGGTGACCGCCATCTCATTTGACGAGACTGTATGCCCCAGGAACATAACAAAACGTTGAAGGAAGTGGCATTTCTTCGGGTTCAGGGTCAATCCAGCGTCTCGGAGACGATCCAGCACTAGTTTCAGATTGGCATTATGCTCCTGCATGCCTTTACCAAAGACAAGAATGTCATCGAGGTAGATTATGCATTGCTTTGGGAAAAGCTCCATTAGTGCCGTCTGCATCAGGCACTGGAAAGTAGCTGCGGCGTTACATAGTCCAAACGGCATTGTCTGAAATTCATAGAGTCTGTTTGGCACTATGAATGCTGTCTTCTCTCTGCCCGTCTCCGCTACTTCCACTTGCCAGTAGCCGGATTTTAATTCCAGAGTAGAAAACCACCTTGCCCCATGCAGGGAATCCAGTGAGTCATTGATGTGAGGCAGTGGAAAAGCATCCTTCTTAGTCACGGTATTTAGTTTCCTGCAGTCGATACACAGCCGTGAGCTCCCGTTGCTTTTCTTTACTTGTGCAATCGGGGAGGCCCACGGTGATTTGGATGGCCTCATAACGTCGTCTTTAATCATCTCATTAACTAAACAATTTACTTCTTTCAAGAGGGGCGGCGGTATGCGTCTCGGAGGCTGCCATATTGGCCTGTCATCTCCTGTACCAATGGCATGTTTGATGGTGTTCGTCTGTCCGAGTTCAGTTCCCTGTCAAGCGAACATATTTGAATATCTGCTCAGCAATGAGTGCGGTTCCTCCTTTTCGCTGTCGATGATGTGTGTTAACTGTGAGCAAAGCTCATTTAATTTGTCAACGGAAATACCTGCAGCTTCGAAAAGAGTACTACAAATTTCATCAGCGTCCTTTCCAGGAGAACAAATGGCTGAATTTGTTTCTTTGTGCTGCTGGGCAGTAAAGGTACCCTCTGCAAAGTTCAGGATTGCTTCAGTCTTGCGAAGGAAATCAGCGCCAAGTATCACGTCCCATACCAATTCTGGACATTTAATGAATTGTACTGTCCAGGTTGCTTTCCCCACTATGACCTTTAGCGACGTCTGCCCTATCGCTTTCATCTTCCTACTTTCAGATGAGAGTAGTTTTATAGAGGAAGGGCCGGCGCAAAGCTTGCGGTGCAGGTCTGGAAACGCTTTGGGATTCACTAGGAACTTGATTGCTCCCAAGTGTAGGGGAAAACGATAGGGATATCCTTCTAACCTGCCAAGGACTTGTAAAAATGGGCGAGAAGCATTTGGGGGTTGGCAAGACAACGAATAGTAGGCCTCACCTGTTCTTCAGGTCTGACTTGACGGAGTCCAACTATGTCAGGAGGAGTTCCTGACGCTTCCTGGTCGCCGCCTCGACCAACCCATTGAGATAGTTGGTCTTCATGGCGTAAAGCTTTGCGGCGATGGTCGGTGGTCGAACTCCTGCTCGGAATTGGACGGCCACGTAGTTGGTCATTCGGGTTGAAGGGCAACCTCTGAATGCTCGTATTGCTAGGCGTTGTAGGTTCCTAGCGTACTCTTCGCCGTTTTTGCTTACCTTTTGGTCTCGGTGTAAGAACTCGCTAGCTAGCCATTGTTCTTGCTGATCGATGGCCAGTTGAGAGAGAATCTAACAGCAGTGGTCGATGTCGGAGTCAGCCATGACTCCTGCGTCTATTGCAACCAGGAATAGCTCTTAGGGAGAGCGTGGAGGATCAGCAGGACTCTCCGCCGCTGAAGATATAAATGGATGTAAAACCCAGCGGTTTATGTCCAGTCTTCAAAGTTCATACCGTATTTGAAGTGAGGGAGATCGGCCAACGCTGACACCAATGTAGTGGGATCGTCCCCTTCCTCCTCTTCCTCCTTTGCCACCCTGCTACTAAAAGGCGGAATATTACAAGACATTCTTTATCGTAAGACTGTTGGACAATAGCGGTAGGCCTATATCTACTACTAGGGAGTTCTCCACTCCTGAAAGGAAGCTCGTGCGTCCGCGTCCAACCTAAAATTGTCATCCTGGCTCTGACCTACAAAGCACATTTAAACATCACAATTATTACAGTGACCATAGAGGTGGTTCAGAGGGCAGCCCACCCTGTAACACTGTGTTTGTTCGGACTGCAGGTTTCGGCACTTAGGTGCCTATGTTTTATTGGCCGGTTGGCTGGCCTCCAGGCCATGCCAGCAGCCCCAACCCCTCCGTTTCCAGAATATATGCATTCTGCCTTGTGCTCTGCTTTCTTTCACCCTCAAGGAAGTCTCACGACGCTACACACTTACATAAAGGCCTCAATGGAAACTGGCATTCAAACATGCAAAGCATTAAAAGGGTTTTAAATCATTTTTAGTTAACGAATAACTGTGAGTAGACAAGGCAGCTATAATACTTTGTTTATTTGAACCGCCGACTTCGGTCACTTGAGTGGCTATAACGTACTAACCGGTTGGTCGGCTCTCAGTCCCTCTGTTTCTAGATTATGTATATTGTCCAGGTACTATGCCTTCTTTTGCCTTTATTGAAATCTCGGGATGCTACATTGGTGGCAGCGGGAAGCAGATCCGACTTCGATGGATTTCTATCCTGAAAGAAGTGCATGTGCTATGGATGGGAGAGTCTCCTACATCTCACAACAGAAGGGCTGAGATTGACGTCCATTTCCGGCACCTCCTTCGCCCTCGTATTCCACAAGGAAGCTATTAACAACTGAAGCGGCTCTAGTCATGAACTCCACGTCCAGTAGAACTGCCAGGAAGGATCAGCGACATTATGCTCAAGCATTCTCCGCAAGCTCTCCTTCTGCTGTTCTTGTGCAACTCGCCTATTTCAGCCGAAATGCGTATCTACAGGTGTAGAATGTGCAGGACGCTATTCGATAGCATCGTTTTGTGCTTTGCACACTTGGGTCGCATGCATTTTGTTCCTATGAAGCCCGAACGCCCCATTTGTTAGGGTTTCTACGATACCCTCGCGATTCTCCCACGGCATCAAAAAAGCCTGGAATCACAGTTTGTGTTGCTTGTGTCTCACTCCATGCGAAACCTAGGATGCGTACCCCCATCTTTCGTTGGGCCACATTATCGTGGGAGAGGAGGACTAAGACATGCGCATTTGCTGCACCGAGTGCTACGCAGAATTGATGGCACTACAAGAAGACATGCGCTCGAATCTCGATGGCTGGCACGATTAGCTCGTGGGTGCATCTCGCAGCACCGAGTACGTTGTGATGGCTGACACGGGAGGCTGACCAAAGTGAGCGTCAAGGAGGATGCTCGAAACAAGAGAAGGACTGTGCAATACTCTGTTTGTTCGAACTGCCGACTTCGGTCACTTGGGTGGCCATATTGTACTAGCCGGTTGGCCGACCCTCGGGCCGTGCCAACAGACCCTCAATCCCTCCGTTTCCAGAATTTATACTCTGCCCAAGTACTATGCCTTCTTCTACCTTTAACAAAGTCTCGAGTCCCTACAGCAACCGTAAATGAATTACAGTGATGGATCGCATTGTTATTTTAGAGAATATATCGAAATCTACAAGCCAGTAATTCATCATTGCACCATTTGACTTTCTGCATGCTGCTTCATGTCTTTCTATTTGTTTGTAAAATTTCTACTATATTTGGGTGTAAACGACCCTGTGTTTTATTGAACAAAATTTCTTGTACGGAATTATTTCGCATTTGATGCCACAGATCATTTTGCTACAAGCTAGCGATTCGCATATGTTTGCATGGGACGAAGCAGTTATTGGGTTAGGTCAGGGTAACAGTTAATTGTCCTTACGACTTTCCATGTGGAATATCTTTTACACCCGTTTTCCTTCTTATATAAACGCACTGGATAAATTAGTCGGTGTGCGTTCTTTTATTAAAAAACGCGTTCGATTTCTGTTGCTAACTTGCGGTGTTACAGGCGTTTTTTAGCTTGAAAGATGATCTCTTATTTTGTGCGTATTTATTGATCTAATTTTTCCGCTTGTTATTCCAGCCCCAGTGTGGCCTTGACGGACAGTCTAAAACATCTCACTGATTTCCCGTTCGCTCTTGTCGGTATGCGACGCCATATTTCCACCGAAAACTCAAAGCATCTGGATTGTTTGTTGCAAAAACGCAGTCAGGATTCGCCTCGAAAATTCAGAATTGTATGTCCATCCATCAAAGTTGTATTTCAGGAGTATCTTGAAGATGGCGGCATACGTTTGGAATCATCCACGTCAAAAAAAGATTTTAATGAATTAGATGTTTTGAGCGTAAACCAATCGCATACTCAAGTTTGGTTTATATTATTGTCTATGATTTAGTTGCTCTTAAACTTTTTGGATGGCTCAGTAGTTACTATATCTTTGCCGCTCAACGAACGGAAGCAGTCCGATCTTAATAACATCTTAAACGGCATTTTGGATGCATGGAAAGAATATTTTCCGTCCTATGATTTTCGGTAGGAATGAAGCATATCTTTTCACTTTTAGTAGTGAGGCAATTCTTGTTGAAGGCGATGATACATTTCAATTGCTTGCTCCAGATAAACCATGTGAAATTCCCGATATTGGTACCGCAGTTAAACAGAGTTCTTCTTATCTGTGCAAGTTTTTTAAAAAAAGATGCAACGCCACTGAGGTAGCCTTATTATTATCTTACTTCTTTAGATTCTAGAGTGTTTTGCTTGTAAGGAACACAAGTTTTTAAAATTTCCCGATGCTGTTTCCCATTTGTCGGACGATGCATCTGATTCTGCTATTTGTCCACTACTTGCACCCTCGTTTTTCACTGTGCTTGAATTGGGGCACGTGGAGATGGTAGGCAACTTTTAACAATGATTCCGTGTTCACTACTAATATGCGTTGACTTTTACAGCCAGCAATGAGTATTTCATTTGTTCTATTTAACTTCTCTAAATGTTGTAGGATGAAGATTTTATTCATTTTTGTTCAATTGGTTTGCGAACAAACAGAGCGCTTCGATCGCTGGTTCTCCGGGAATCCCAAATTGACAGGCAAGGCCGAATTTTGATTTCAATTAATGCGGCCAATATTCCCATCTTTTCTAATCAGTGAAAACTGTTACAGCTTTTGTGAGCTACAGTTATTGCCGCTACTATAGGGTCGTGAACTTTGCAATACTTTTAGTTTTGTTCTCAGGTTCTCAGCCCCTTTTTAAAATGTGCGACTTTTTTACAGTGACACGCTTAGCTCCCTTCTGAGAAGCATACCTAGTAGTTCAAAGTTACGGAAATTGGACATAGCCTCCAAAGAAGTCGAATTTTCGGAGGTTTTTGGAGATCTGAGGCCAAAAATCTATCACCAGCTGATTGATCTTCGTATTGACGCTGGTAAAATCGACAACAGCACATTCATGAAGACAATTGCACACATTAAGTCAATGTCTTCTGAAAAGCTCTCACTACGCCGAATAGTTCTGTCCGAAACTTGCATTCGTTCTCCGGTAATTTCCTGTTTTTCTTTTGCTTTATTGTGCATGTTTAGCACTTTTTACTAGGGCTAAAAAGTGCTTTAATAATGTAGTGGGTTTTACAAATCGGTGGTTTTAACTCATGAATTGGAATTGCATTGCTGACCGTTTATTTTAACTTTAAGGCTCTGCAAGAACTCACTTCACTGACGCCCCAACTTCGTGAACTCTTTTTAGATCAGTGTAACTTAGGTATTTCCGAGGCAAGTTTCTGGTCATTACGAAAAATGCTTAAATTATTTTGACAAATCTATCAACCGGCATTTCTGCGTAGGACTTTTGGTGGCCTATCAATACAGAGTGTGATAAATTAAAGTTTTTCATTTTAAGATTTGTTTCGCGTTGAGTTCCTCAAATTGCACACTACTGGAATTCCTGAGTCTGGCTGATAACAGATTCACCAAGCCCGATGCAGTTATAAAGAACTACTTTGCCTCCTTGCGATTTCTACAACGGCTCTCCTTGAATGGCACTTCTGGTGAAACTGCCAGCGATGTACTGAAGGTAAATATTGGCTATTTTTATTAAGCACAGTGAAAACATGGGCTGGAATCATTCTTTGGAGGCAAACTTCCCGAGCAATTGAGGTTTTGATATTGGTTCTCATGAAACTTGAGAATTTCTAGGCATAATTTGCATAGGGGAAGTGAAAAATCAGTTAGATGTAGTCGTCTGATGTTAGAGGACTAATTGATTTCTTTTGTGAACCTCCCATGCTTCCCCGGATATCCTCCTAACACACGTGCCGCACCAATCTCAGTCCTCTTTGGGATGTCCATCGTTATCACTTTATCTTCTATCTAACTACTTAATCTGGCACGATGTTTAAGAATTAGGGGCAGAGGGATGGGGAAATTTTTATCCGCTCTGGATTTTCATGGTTGGCTGGAATAAGCTTAATTATATAAAATGGAAATTTACAGTTTCACAAACTATATATGAGGCATTTTTCACTAGAAACTAGTCATTCATGGCGAAGTGCGTAAGATTTTTATCACATTTTGACTTTTAAGGGAATTATTTTTTAATGAAATGACGAACAGTTAGATAGGGTACACGTTCAACTCAGCATATCGCAACTGGATGAACTTGGATATGATTAATGACACCATCGGTTGTAATTCATCCACTTGATCCAAGCCATTGATCAAGCCTACAGACTAGGTATATTTTCCCTTTAAAATTGATTGGACTAAAAGCAAGGATTTTGTGTTCTGTAAAATTTGGAATGACTTTAGAAATTGTCATTAGAAGCAAGTGAACTTTGGAGGGTTTTATTGCTATCTATGATAAACAAAAGACGGTATCTACAACCAGGTTGCCTCCTTACGCAAAAAATAAAGTGGCGGTGTTGTTCATGAAGCACGTCGTCATGTTTCGCCTGTAGACGACGTCAAGGCAGCTTTGAGTGGGGAATGACGAAAAAATGTGTCGAGACAGCTCAGCTTTCATCCTCCTGCAACTTGTCAATGGGTTGGGTGGCATTGTACGTCCATAGATTCTTCCAAGCCCTAATTTATGAAGGAGTGGGAACATAAATGCATTACCAGAGACACCACTTCACCTTGCTACCTCGTTGACTTCACTCGTTACACTCATTTTGTTTGGTAAGTCAGAGATCCTTTACGCCAACGGTCGAGCTGTCTGAAGACGAGAGAAGTGAGGTAGTTAGGCTTACAATTGACATCTTGATTGAATTTACGATTTCTTTCTGTCTGCGAGTTCAAAGCGACGGCTTAGTTGTGAGCTACTGTTCAATCTGTTAAATGATGGTAAATAGCATCAACGTTTGTCATCATACCGATGCCTACTGATAACATTATAAATGGTCCATTCAGTAATGATCATGTTTCCCTCACGGAGGCACCGAATCGTGACCTATGATCGCTGTGCCTTGTAGATGATCTTCAAAGGTCTCCTTAGCGTCGAAAATCCCGTCTACAACCGTTTGTCTGTGGACTTGGCCGATTGCAAACTGGATACTGAGGCGGCAGAAGTGATTGTCAAATACATGCCAAAAGTGGAGCACCTTACGAAAATCTTGCTCCACAAAAATGGTACCTTTTCGTTTGTATATTCTCTATCTCAGTACAGAAGGTCAGCAGAGTTTGTGTGTGACTCTTTATCGTATCCCAAAGTTTACCTCTCAGGTGGTAAGAAAGCTTACCTCCGAGATCTGCAGTTAAGCAGTATCACTGCCAACATGATGAAGGGTTGATTTCCCCTGGTTGAATTTAATAGCTCATGCTTGCATTACCTAGATTCACAGTCCCAATTTCTTAATGTTGATAATTTATCGGCTAAAGTGGTTATCGAACTGGGCATAGAGGGAATTACTTACGAGTACTTCAGACATCCTAAGGTCTGGCTTTGATGTTTTTTAAATCACACAATGCAGAGAATAAAAAGTACTCAAGTTACAAAAACACGCCACTTTTGTGCTCGTTCTCTCTGTCTACATCCATCACATGCACTAGAGTTGAAGTACATGTGCTGGTGCCAAGCTAGACACATCGAAGCGAAGGGGCGACTTGGTGTGCTGTGCTTCTGGTAATTGAATCGAGCACGGTGAAGCGAATCGCCTTGGAGCGTTTGTTCTTGTGTGTCCAGCCTAATATTGTAATAGGCTTAGTGGTTCTCTCTTCACTCTCCGCCTTAGTACCTTTAAAATGAGTTAGCGAGTTTATCGGATACGAATAAATGAAGAGGTGCAGTTGTCAAGATTAGGGGGGTTGAGGGCACACTCGCCCGATGGCGACCGGTTCGTCACGAGGGTCGTATTTACTGATCACCTTCAGCCTAAATGGTGCATTCAAGCATTCTCGCATTACAATGCTCCAAATTTTACCGTCTTCCTTAAGGATTTGTTCGATCTAGCTGATTGGCTGAAGGTGGCCTTTTTCGTGCACTGGAGATGCAGTCTCTTTGGTCATAAATTTTTGTTTCCTTCCAGCTTTTGAGGACAAAGTTATTGGCATCATCGAATGCCTGCCTAAATGTCCACGCCTTAGGCACATCTCTTTGGGCCATAAAGGAAAACCTGTGTAAGCTCAAATCTCCTGTTTAACTGCTCATTTATAATAATTCTTTACCCCCCCCCCCAAATGCGAAAAAGGTGCATCAACTGAGGGTTAAAAACCGAAACTTGAGAGCTGTTATGGTTACAAGTTATTTTTATGAAGAAATGTGTATTTTTCCCATCCCGTTAGGAAGTTTGATTTGCCGTGACCCACTAGAACTACTCACTGTGTTAGCTTCTAGCCACAGCTTGGTGGTACTAAGACTTAACTGTCACTTGCAAGACTCAGAGGAGGTCCATCCAGAAGATGGTAACTCCATTGATGCAATCCTCTAAGTAGTAAGCACATATTGGTGATTTAATGCTATCAAAGGTGAGGTTACAATTTA
This sequence comes from Taenia multiceps, assembly GCA_001923025.3. Taxonomy (NCBI): domain Eukaryota; kingdom Metazoa; phylum Platyhelminthes; class Cestoda; order Cyclophyllidea; family Taeniidae; genus Taenia; species Taenia multiceps. The sequence continues at coordinate 4,130,318 of CM010311.1, forward strand.
AGAGTCATGGCTTAATTGAATGAGACTACATTTCATTAAATTAGATATTAGGCATTTTCTGGAATGGAAGAAGTCTTGGTTAGTCCACTTCAAGCATCCAGAATCCATAGCTTGATTATGCCACCATTTTACTACTATGCCACTTTCATTTCACTATTTTAGTGCAACTGGTATATTGGAGAAATTGGCAGAGACGCTTTTGCTTCCTGAATGTGTGAGTACGACGGATTTTGTTGCACCGCACTAGATGAGTTAAATTTGATTGGAGAACCTGTCCCCGAATCTTTTCTCTGTGGCCTTTGAACGCCAAATGATGAACAATGGTGCTGGCGTTAAAGATAACACTTAATACCGCCAAAAAGGCCTTTCGTAATTTGCAGCACCATTAACTTTTCATGATTGTCACAAAATCTATTTTGAATGAGCATCCACCCCAATGGCGCAGTCCCTTTAGTGGAGTATATTCAAGCTGATCCAATTTGTCTTTCACAGAGGCGTCATTTAAAATGTTTGCTAGAAGCCAGGTCTACTCCGGGCCTAAAACACCCAAGATTACGCATAGTACTCAGCTACACCCATCTACACCCCAATCCTGCAGAGGAATGCATTAGGCAGCCTTTCTCACAATGCACACTCCAGCGAGATAACAGAAATGGTTGAAAGGGCTTGGGCTCACCGTTGGGCTCTAAGCAACTGACCCACCTTCTTCTCGGCAACAGAAGCGTTGTCAAATGTGACGTCAACAACTTTTCGTTTTGTAATAATGAATGGAGCATGTTGTGGGTTGGAGGTGTTCTCGTCACCCTCCAATCGAGGCAATTCTGAGATCGCAAATGCAAAGCCAGCTAACCGGTGATTTAATCAGGTAGTATTTCATTTCAGTTTCTGCCTGAAAATACATGAATCAAATGGTGAACGACGCTATACTGTGCGCAATGGCATCTAAAACCAATCCTACTCTCTCGTTTCAACTATAATTTTAAAATGAGTCTACTGATTTGTACCGCATCACTTCTAAAATCGCATGGTAGTCCGTAGAGATCACAGTAAAGCCATGGTGAACTAAAGGTTTGTTAATGTATTTAGTCACCGAATAAGGATTCCTGACTTTCTTTACACCTTTGCATCTCTAGAAGGTGGAAAAATTGACCCTGGGCCCACTGGGAAGTAACAAAGAACTGTGCAAGTTCCTGAAAACCCTCGCAAACCTTGGCAAGAAATTGGCTTACCTCAATATCGCCGATTGCACGCTTAAGGACAATGGCTCGAAGTACCTCTCGGGTTTGATCCAATGGGCTGACTCCAAGACTCCTTTCACTCTCATCTTTAACAGCTCCAATTTCAGTGATAGTGTGAGTTCCTCTTTGTGGTATTGCAAAGGAACCTGCTTAATATTGTGGTACAATAGCAAGAAGTTCTCACGAATAAAGTGTTAAGGTTAAATCAATTTTTGTGATTCAACTTATAAAGAGCGTCCTCTTGCTTTCTCCTTGTTGCGTTTTGTTTTCCTTTTAAAAGTAATGATATCCATCACTTAATATAACTCGTTTCTACTGCATTGGAGACTGTTTCAGTGTACTTTTCGTAGTGAAAATAATGATAGCCTTCTTATAAATCTTAGAGGTGTAGGCTGCATTTCGATTGAAAAAATTGGTCTAGATAAATATTCTATGATAATTTTATGCTTACCTTGAGCAATAGTATAACCATGCCACTTAAAGGAATTACAAGCACAAAGGCTTTAGTGACCTTGGAACTAAAAAGAAGAGTTAAACGAATGATCAAGGTACTACATAGCCCCCCTCCCCCCCACCCAACCTTTGAACATCGCCTTCGGCGCTCTCCCTGGTCAACATCCAATGTTGGCCATCACAACGCACTTGATGCTGTAAGAAGGGAAGCACCCACGAACTATTCGTGTTAATCATTAAATTTGTGTGCACCTGAGAGAAGGCCTGACTGTATCGTGACTGATCACTCTTGGAAATCCCACTGGATCTGGAGTTTTGCCCTGTTTGGGAATAGTATTGAGCAAAGATAGAATGTGTTGGCAAACCCGTGTGTCCATCGTCAGTCATAAGAACACTGATATAAAAGCGGAGTGGTTAAGAGTTTTGCAAAAGAAGGCTTTACATTTATTCCTCCTTACCACCCTGTTCTTCCCCTCCCCTCTCAGCGCTGCCTAGCCACGTATCCACCTGGGTTCTACCTGACTGTTAGGGAGGTGTAAGAAGTATCGAGCATTTACTTCATTGAAATCCTCATGCTGATATCGTTGACAGCTCTGCAAGGAATCTTTCCATGTGGTTTAGGGGTAGCGTTAAGAGCAGTTACAGATTCCCCCACTCGCAGCATATGTCCCTCTTCCGTCTTGTTAAGGTTTAGTATTTGGGAATGGAAAGTAGTGTATTCATCCTTTAGCACCTGGTAGCTTTCCATTAAGGCCAAAGAGGGTATCATATGCATTACCAGAGTGGAGATGGATTGAGTAGGTCATTTGGTCCAGCGGAAGTACAATCTTTTCGCCAATGAGGGTAGCCACTGTCTGTTCACGTGACCCCTCCTTCGCCTACTACATTGAGGAACAATGACTCCGACTGAACACTAAGTGGACCAGATCTTTTCGTGACTCCTTTTCCCAGGAATCGGAGTAGGAGAAAAAAACACGCTATTTATAGTTTTGCGTTGAGGTTTCTGCGCGCCTTTTCCCATCCCTCTTCATATGGCACTCCAAAATTAGTCCTCATCTGCATTGCCTTTCAATTCTAGATAAGGCTATCAAGTTCTCCGTTTAATTACAGAATGTTAAGGAAGGAAGGAAAGTTTGTGATTTGATGCCTTTTTAAAAACTGCTTTCTTTTTAAATGGAAAATCGTATCCTTCCACCATAGACTTGGACAGCTCTAAAGGAATTGGCAAGGCAGAAGGGGTTCTTGATCAATCAATGTGACAAATCTATCATCGCTCTACAGCAGGTACAGAATGCGCTTTGCATTTAAAAGCGTTTTATTGCGTAATTGTTCTCGTAAAAGGTATTAAATCTATGCGTAATTAATTAGAGAGGATCAGGAATGGGTCCTCTGAGGGATCAATGAACTCTCTCCTTAGTCTTGGAGCCATCCTACCATTTCACACACTTCACACGAAATTCACTAATTAATTTCTCTATTTTTTAGCCGAACGTTGGTGTAAAACGCCCTACGGAGGTGGACAAATTCATTGACGCTATTATAACGCCATCACCAGAATTGTGCGATGTTGACCTTGTAAGTTCAACTCATCCTATCATGGATGTGTTCAGCGTCTCATTCAATGGCATTTTTGAAAGTACCTAATTAACAATGCGCTATGATGCCTCCTCTCTCCTTCCGAATTGACTGGTGTTGCTGATGCAACTAAGCTGAGCTTTCTGAAGTTCTCCATTCTTCATTTTATTATGCTTTCATTGAGCGAATTTCTTTTCTTTACCTATTAGTTTTGTCATGCAATTTTTATCTCATTGTTAAATCAGTTCACATTACATGTAGGAATTAACACATTTGGCAATTAGACTCCAACAGAAAATGCCTACAACCAATGTGGAGAAACTGGAACCCCACTACCCTAGGATTCATCAAGCCAAGATTGCCCTACAGGATTGCTCCACACTACCTTCAATGCACGTCGAGCTATTGGATGCTGCTCTAGATCCTGTGGAGTGTGATCGTGCGGTTAACCAGGCAATGAGCGATATCAGGGCTGTACTTCAGGTATCCTTTTTGTTCTTTGAAGAATTACTTAGTCTCCTCACTCAGACATACCTTCACCATTGGGAGTGGAGGGCTAAATATGGAGGTGGATGCTGTAATAGACAGCTTCCCCATCTACTGCTTCTCATCCTTTTAGAGGACCCTACAAACCTTCCAAGAACAAAGTTGTCAGCGTCTGAAGGAAATTGTTAACAATAAATCCTTACAATCGTTCGCGTCAGTTGCGAAATTCTCCCCCCAAATCACAGAGTGCTCTCTAGAACCCGCATCTCGTCTACTTAATCAGCAACTCGAATGCTCCCTTCGATCAATGGTAGTAAATTGTTAAGAATGTGCTGTTATTGCGTTTCCTTCCATCCTCAATCTTGCATCTCTTTTTTAGTTATTGGACGCGAACATAAAAGTTGCAGAAGAGATGTTGTGTAGAGTGACGACTGGCCTGAAGAATGACATTGAAACGTGCCTCAATGATTTTCCCGATCAGACTGAATTGAGACCCACAAAACCAGCCATTGATACAGGCAACGAATATGCAAGTGTTTCCATTCCTCTAATTTGGATGCACAGCATACACTTGGTTTCGAAGTAGGCAATGGTTGACTTTTACGACAGGATGCGCCTAACCTATCAATAGCTATCGTCTTACTACCTTAAGGAATGGACAGTGAGCAATTAAGAGGGAGTAAAGTTAGGCTGAGTTGTGAGTCTGCCTTTTCCTCATCACCGCGGTCTCACCGTAGATCTCTCGAGTGATGAGGCTATTTTCAAGAATGGGACTTCCTCCTATCGCAGTAGGACTTTTCCAGGCATTTTGCCAACTTACAGCTGAATGCATACACCCTAGCCAGTCTCAGCCATGATGCTGTAATCCGTAAGATAATTAGGATGCAATGCGCTTAGAATGGCCGACCTTTTAACGAATCAGTGGCAGGTATTATCACACTTACGGCGGTGAATAGCAGGCCTATCCTGTCTACAGATGCAAAGAGAGCACTGCGGTTGGCGAATTTCTCCTTTCTAGTCCCTGTTAAGATATAAAATTGTCATTGGTTCAGGTTCATTGAAAAAATAAGCCTTTCTTTGATCTGTTTTTTTAGCAGTCGGTTTGCCCCAAGAGGTCCTACACTATGGCTGGAACCGGTTAGTGCTTGAATGGTGCATAATGCATAGGTATTCTATTCAGGTGGCTTTTCGTATTGTGTGTTTTGATAGGAAAAAGGCTTCGTTCTAACTTTTGAATGGTGCGATTCATCATCCTTATTTGTAATTAATTCACTGTGAACAATACATGACATGACGGAAAGTGTTCCGAATAATCACCCACCCATAACTGTACTATTTGTGCTGCTTGAGCTGCATGCTTGGGTGTTTGCACCAGGCAACAAAATGCTTGCTAAACTTTGTCTTTTCTTTCTCAGCTGCAGAGAGTTACAGTGTGGAAAATGGTAAGAGCGCTACAGGCATATGTAAAATGTCGTGTGCCTTTGCGTTTCATTCTCACGTACTTTCTAACGCCCTGTTATCTTGTTTTTCAATCGTCCCTGCCTCCATCAGCTCTATACGTATCTGACGTGCCTCCTGACGGTGAGTGACGAATGGATAGTCGGTAGTATTGCTAGCAATTGAGGTCACAGAACCGTTGATCTGCTTCAAAGACAGGATTTATGCCAGTTTATTCTAGAAGGAGGCAGTGAGCAATTCATTAGCAAATTTAAAAACTCAGTTAATTATTTTTTCCGAACGTTATTTGAGGAGCATTTTTAGAGAATAAGATGATGTATTTATGCATCACAGTACTCACGAATGGTGTTAATTTGGATAAAGGTCCAAAATCAGCGCCACTACAAAGCCAGGGAGAATGGGCCCCAGCAGATCGGGCACCCAAAAATGGTTAGTTCGTGCGATTGGATCGTGTTCGATTACATGCACTTCTGTCTCTTATGGGTGAATATAAGCGGGATGCCTCTAAACCACTTTCCTGCTTTTCAACTCGCAATTCATTCTTTGCGGATTTGTTTGACGCTGACCACTTTCGTTGCACCTGGGTAAATGGGAATGGGGCGGTGGGAAGCCTTGTCCCGTCAGCCCTCCTTCACTAATGCTTCCAACCACACCTATTCCTTCAAATTCCGCGCCAAATCTTCCATACTTTACTGTATTTCGTGTGATGGCACTTACCTTCGTTGCGCAAGTGTCTCATAGTTCCATATAATGTTCTACTTACACCTGAAATTGAGTAGCGTAAGTCATGGGAACTGAGATCATTCGGCAACACGGCTTGCATGTGTCTTAGCTTTGATGTTTCATTGCTAGAATCTAGAATTGGTTTCAAAGGAGTCGAGAAACTATCAAATCCCAGAGACATAAGGTTGAAATAGGTGACTTCTCAAGGTTGGCTATACAAGTGCTTGTGAAATGGATACAAAGCACTATAAGAAGAATTGAGGCACCAACATATTTGCATCTTGTTACTTGTGGCTTTAAAGCCGAACTGAGGCTAGAATTCGAAGGAGGTGTGCAGAGTATCTTGCCACCTGTAGAGTACGGGCCATACTGAGGGATCGTGGACAGTTACATGGCCATATTGTTTGTACGTTGGCGGGCCCTTAGACTTGTTTCCTTCAGCTCATTCCCATAATTCGTAGGAGATTGGAGCACTAGAAAAAAACAAAAGACAATTTTATTCATAAGGGTCATGACATAACAATCTGCATTTTAGAGTCAACCTTGAATCCACCATCTGGATCTCCTGTTAATGAATCTAAACCTGCTTATGGTGAGTTTTACGTTCCAATTCCACTTTTCCCTCCTTACACTTGTATCATTAAATGTGTAGTTCTGTGCTGATCTTATCGGAATACTAATATTTTTGCAGTGGAGTTTATTTTCCCTTAGAAGAAGAAGAAGAAGAAGCACGAACTCAGGGTAGGTCTTGGTGCATGCTTTCAGGAGCCAAAATTGCGGTACTTCTATTTAGTTATCCGAAGTGGTGAAGGCTAGTGGAGGAGAATCAGAAATTCGTTGTTGTTTTAGCGTGTCACATGTCTGCTTCCGCGTGGTAAGCCGACTGGCCTTTCATCTTAATGTAGGCATTGCATTCACACCGAGGTGAAGGTAGCAGCCAAACTCGTATGTAAATTTTACTGAAGCAAAAAAGGCGGTCTGTCGTACAATTTTTGGGGAAAACGATGAGTCGAGTGCTAACTTGTGCCTTTCTCAACTTATGTGTTCAGTTTAATGTATGGCACTGTGTGACTGTGTTTTTGGTGCCTCACAGAGTATTATCTTAACTCCAGACCAGGTGTTTAGTGAAACCCCAGTGCCAGCTTCTCATGCTCGGCCCATGCGTCGAAAAACTCACACAGTCACCACGATCATTCACACTTCGGATTCCGAAGTTGTTCATGGACCCGTGGACACCGTCGACCTTTTTCCAACTTCGAACCTACCCCCAAAGGAGGCCGGGAACGGATCATTAAGGTGAGTACCTCTGTGTGCTACTCTTAAAATTTTTAATCCATTGACTAAGTGTTGATTTACCAGGGTATTTAAATCGTTATTGCAAGGTGATAATTAAGATGACGTCATAGAAAGATTAATTGCAATTTCACTATAGGATTCCACCGGATCCATCCGTTAAATCCTACTTCCAGTGGATGCTAGGCTGTGCTATCTGGCTTTCTTTGCAGCACTGAATCGAAACACATTCAAGTAAAATGGAAACGTTGGATTCTACTGGTGTGCCTATAATTCTTGTCACTGGGCCCAATCCATATGCAGCGATGCTGCTGCTAGGTGACGTTAGCAACATTTAATCCCATTTTGGCTCTATTGTTGACCATGACACAGAACGTGAGGAGAGGCTTGTTGTTGATGTGTGGTTATGAAGCTCCAGAGATTTCTTTATTCCCTGGCATCTTGATAGAACATTCAAGTCATGAAATTGGAACTATCGACAATCAGAAGATTGCAATGAACATATTTGGTCTGTTTTTCCTCTCCACAGCAGCTCATCTGATGTTCAACCGCCGACCCCTCTGAAGTCACCCATCCGATCTTCTCTGATAAAAGCAGCAATTCCAGGCGTTACTAATGATGTTCTCCTAAATGCCATTAAAAAGAGGGATACCTCATTGAAAAAATCACCCGTCACTCCTCCATCACGTAGGTTTTCTAGTAGAAATATCAATTTTCGCTTTGATTTCTTTACCTCAGAAACTCTAGGGAGGCTCTTTTTCTGTTCTTCCTGAAGACATTCTGATACTTACGCTTCTATCTATAGCCCTAACAAAGTAGAAGAAAGGGATCGGGTAAATAATAGCGATTCATGCTACCAGCGTGATAGTTGAACAATTAGAAATAGGAAAGGTCTAAGAAGTTAAATGGGCAACACAAAGCTGTAGTACCCTCTGTTCACACTTACTTGGAAGGGGAGGGATAATTCCCAGTTGCAAAGTTTACCGTACGATAACTTATGCCGCCGAAATATCCAATAACGAAATTCTTTAACAAACAAACAATACACTTTTCTTGAAGAAATTCAAATCAGTTAAGGCATGGTGCTAGACTAAATCACTAGTTTGTTGGCTCTGCATTTGCAATTTTACGATTGCCTCGATTTCGAGGTGGGAAACACCCACTCACCTGGCAACACCATGCTCCATTCATTATTACAAGACGAGTTGATGCTGTTGTCGAATTGGACAACTCCTCTTTTGCCAAGAGGAAGGCGGATAACTTGTCTAGAACCTTACAGCATGTTCAATAACCATTATTCATTTCGTCATCACTCCGATGCGTGTAGTGTGAGTGAGGCTGTTTAATGCATTCTTCTGCAGGATTGGGGTGTAGATGCGTGTAACTGAGTCCTATAAGTGTGCTCTGGTACTTTTAGGCTCAAGACAGTCCTATCTTCTGGCGCACCTTTCAAATATCGCCTCTGCAAGAGAATAATGGGATTAGCCTTATTAAACTCTACTAAGGGATTTGCGCTAGTGGGGGGAGGGGGGAGTGCTTTACTTTTTGGAACTTTTTTTGTGGTTGGGACCATCCTAAGCGCTGTTACCTTCTCAAAATTATCCCCAACTAAGTAGAGTCTATATTCCGCCTTGGGAATAAGGATTTGAAGGTGATTTATAAAAATCATAAAGCAATCGGAATTGTCAAGCCTCTCTTTTAGTATAGGATAATTTGAACTGATGATGTTGGAGCCAGATAAGCGGAAACATCATTCTCTTGGGACTCGATTCCCTTGCTTATGTAGATGGGATGCGCACACGGTGGAGAATGTATGCCTGAGCTTGGATAGGAAGAACAACTGAAATATTCTTGGGCGGCCTATTAAAGAATCGATCAAGTATTTGGAAATAACAAAGTTGGGTCAGCATTGTCTAAGGTAGCACTTCTTTTGATGGTTGCTTTGAAGCAGTTATCATTAAAACTATCATTACCACTTAGTTCTTAACATATTTATAGCGTAGCAAAGGTGCTTGGTAAACACAGTTCAACTCAACACGATCTGAAATCATCTTTAATGGCACTGCAGTTCTATCAAATCCTTAGATTTGGCAGGGTATCTGAATAGCTGAAAGGATTTTGCAACTTCTAAGCCTATAAGAGGTAATTTTTTGCATTTCTTTTAAGCTCCCGTAACTAACTATACTGAGCCTTCAGAGTCTGATGCTAGGAAGAGCGTTACCGCATTGAGGCAGCGCTTCGAAGATAATAGTCAAACTCCTCGCGCCACAAAATCCATGTATCAGCGACGGTCAAAGGTAAGAAACTCAAAAACCTCGATGGGTCCCTACAAGGGACAACACACCCCATGAAAACCCCTTCACCTATGATCCTCCAATTGCACTTTTTCACGAACTATACCACTGCATCAAAAAACTTGTCCTCTATTTTAGAATCTGGAGGAGTAAAAGACTGAACGAGGCGGCCACAGACTACACCCCAACCCCTTTGGGTTTACACTAACTTCCTACTTCTGATGCTCAAACCGATCATTTCATGCCACGACTCTTTCTTTCAATATTTTCTAAATCACTCATTCGTATTATTTCTTTTTCAATACAAGTGGAAGCTATCCCAGCACTAGTTTCACCCGAGTAGAAGAAAAAAAGGAGTGAGACGTTTTGGTGTTCAAGCAAAAGAAAAGTCAAGCCGATAGACAATGACACGCCCAAAAGGGTCTGTGGCTTTTTTAAAGATAATAGCAGCACTCGTGCAAGCGTTTGTGTCGGTAAAATTGAATGACTGGAGGCTATTGGTGTTGGTGGGATGGAAGGGATAGGATATTGCGCTATCTTTCGTCTCCTTCGTCCACAAACGAAGAAGTGCCTCTTCGACGGCAAAGCCGCCTTGAAATTGAATCCGGATGGAGGCAATCTTGAGGGGCTCCTTGAACTCTACAAGGATCCACTGACCTGCACCTGTGTCAGACTGCCAGCAGGTCTCCGGGTTCCCGTCGAAGAGGAAAGCTTTACCGTAGAGATGAGTATCCTTGTGGAGAACAGAGCTAACTGCTAAACGAGAAATGTAGTCGGGGAGCGTCATTTAGGCGAAGCTAAAAAAAGATTGTACAAGCTGAAGATCCAGCATTAAATCAACAGAAAGGTATGCATGAGATCAAGCATCTTTAACAGCAATTAATGGCAAAAAACAGGTAAATTGCATGTACGATACGAGAGAGCTACAAAAACTCGGTAGGAGGCCTAATGACTCAGTAAAATACCGCTTTGTAACAAACCAGTAGGAAAGACTACCCACAACAAAAGGCAAGTAATACTTGGCACTTTCAGACATGAGAAAACCTATACAGCAGTCATGATTATTAGTAAACTGACCTAACATCGATTCGCAAAGAGCGCTTTTAGTTAGTTATTTCGGCTAGACTAACGTAAACAACACGTGACAAACCGACGTCATTCCCGATCGCAAATTGATGAGCTTGGTTGACCTTGGCACACCAATGCTGCAGAGAAGCATCCGCATTATTTACGTGGTGATGAGGAGGTTTCTGCATAAGCAAAATGCTACACTTAGTAAATACAATTTTAGACATTTGCGAAGCACCTCGCAAGATGATCAGCAACACATTTCGTTTTATGTGTGGGAAAGGCTTTAGTTGATAAGTGTTATGACATTGTGAGAGGTAAAATTAAATCATTTGATTCCACAAATTCTTAACATTTGTGAAATTGGGGTACATAGTTCGCGCTATCGTGCGTTGGTTCTTGATGTTTCTTCGACATTTTGATTGGTTTGTTGAATAGGTTTACCGTAGTCACCTTGTACACTAATTTCTTTGTTCACTCTTATGGACCTTTGCTGTTGGTCTGGAGTATGTTGGGAGCGCCACAGACAAGAAGCATTTCTAGACGTGTTCTTGGAACTTTTGGTGGTGTCTTTGCTCTTGTTACTCTCTCTCAGTTCAGCAGTGTAGTGTTTCTTCGACTGGGTAATGTGTGCTACTTTCCTCGATCATCATGGTAGGGTTTCTAGTTGGACAAGCTGGATTGCTTATAACAATCCTGCAATTTTTCCTCGCTTATCTCATCCTTCTACTGACCATTTTTTCCGTATGTGCCATCAGCACGAATGGTGCTATTGAAGGAGGTGGCGTTTATTGTATCCTTTCGATTTTTTTAATTCTCGAAGCGCCGCTCAAAAATTTGGGTAGATTCCCTAACTGACTTTAGATATGCTTAGTCGTGTTATGGGTCCCGAGTTTGGTGGTGCTGTTGGGCTAGTATTTTATTTCTCTCAAGTATTCTGTGCCGCCCTGTATATCTCTGCCTTTGTTGAAGCCGTCTGCGCAAATTTCGGACCTGGTGGTTGGTTGAATTTTAATTAAAATGTGCTGGTGTTTTTTCTATCTTATTTCCGATTCCTTAATTTTAGTTACCCAGGTATTTACTCCTCTATGCATGCTACTTTACCTAACCGCTTTTCCGTTTAGGTGTTCTCATTAGTGGGAAATTAATTGGCGTCACTTTCTGGTGGAAATATCTTTACGCTAGTTGTGTGGACCTTTTTTGCCTTCTGGTTCTCTTCATAGGAAGTCGCATGTTCATGAGAACTAGTATCCTCATGCTTATGGTATGTCCCTAATATTCACGTTTATGGCAATTTGAATTGGTTCTCCTTAAATGTAAATCTAGAGTTAACTGAGAAGTTAACGTTTATCGAACTTGAAACAACTGGGTTTTTCGCCCTTGTTCAGCTTCCTAGGAGTCGTTTCAATTGTCATTTGCGGAGCAGTACTATGCACACTTCTTTGTGTTCCGTTTTTGCACTTATAGTTAGATGGCTTGGGTTCGAGTAGGTTTGGGCTTTTAAATCTACTTGTGGCTGATCGTAACAGGGGAAGAGCTCTATCCACATTGAACACACGAGGGGACGAGCATATCTACACGGTGCGCGTCCTTTTACTGTAGTAGATTTAATTGTTCCATTTGCAGCTCGTGTTTGCAGTGATAGTCTTCGTCGCATCGAGTTTTTTTCAACCACCCTTCGATGTGGCTGTACCGCGAGTTAATGGACTTGTCTACAATCATAGCGACCCCAATCAACCCTCTGTAATGGTCCCCTTCACTGGATTTAATGTTACCACGCTGAGGGATAATCTTTTCCGTGAGCCTCCTGTTTGTTCCACTTCTCTTTGGCCTTTTATTGCATGTGAATACGATTTCTTTTGCCTTGCAGCCAAATACGTAGTAGACTATGAGAGTCGAGCCCAGATGAGCTTCGTCATTATCTTCGCTGTTCTCTTTTCGGGCGTTACGGGGATTATGAATGGCGCTAACATGTCAGGTAGACCCGCTTGCCTATGGTTTTCCTACGTGTGCGTGATGCCTACAATGAAACTAGCATTTCGGGTTTGGACAGCATTCTTGTAATTGTGCTATGAGCGTAGGATTGCCAAAAGAAACATACTATTTTACTTTAACTAGAACTTTTTGTTATCACCCTTCGCTTTATTCTTGACTCAGCTCTCCAATATAGCTTTTCTGTTTTCAGGAAATGAATGCCTCAATATTTATTTCGTATCAGCTGGCCTCATTCTTGTTACCGATATGCGTTGTGAATGCTAACTACGCGTTCTGTGTACTCTTAGTTATAAAATACAAAATAAGTCAACGTCTGGCCGATATTTACTCAAAGAAATTGGATCCTCCATGCTTATCGGCATAGTACTATAAAAGTTCCTCCCTGTTGGGACTCGTTTTCAGCTTCAATGGGGTTCATCAAATGGAGCTTGAACTTTCATGCGTTTTTACCAACTTTAAGGCGAGCTGAGGAAGCCATCGGTATCCATTCCAAAGGGAACTCTCGCCGCAGTTGGCACCACGTTGTGTGTCTACCTCATTTTGGCTCTCTTGACCGCAGCTACGTGCAGCAGGTATGTTGAATCTCCCTGTTGTGTAAAAATTCTTTGAAGAAAAATTGAATTTGAATAATATGTTCATGTGTCCACTCAATTTTGTCCTGATTTATGGTAAAGGTATTGAAAGTTGTTTAAGTTCGTGTTCTTCATTTGCAACCAAGTGACAGCATTGGTTGTGGTGTTTTTGTACTCATTCTATTTCTTTTTATTTCAATTTTTATTTCCGGTAAAGCCGAGTAGTAAAGTTACTTTTGGAAAAACAGATGGCAGTAGCTTTTAGCTATAAACAATGCGTTGGATGCCAACCGAAGAGATTGTTCACCATTACTAACTAAATTTTCCAAATCCTTCAAATACTGCTTGGATTTTCAGTACTTCATCTCCGGGTTGTGCTGTAGCTTCCCAATTTTCCTGGGCTCATTGATTTAAAAGCAACACAGTCCGGTTTAAGATATGCAGAAGCCAAAAGGGCCAAACGGGTTAGTTAAAACAGCTTGTTTTCCCTGTTCTCCCCAGTATTACGGCTCTTACCATCACTCCAGTTTCCTTCAAAATGGTTAAACCGACGAAAAACTGCATCGTTTTGCATCTTATTTTGCGTGCGTAAGGCTATTGGTGCAAGACCATTGGGTTCGTGGTTACACTTTCTGCTGTTTTACATTGAAAAGCGGAAATTTGGTTTTGGATGCGGTAACATGCGACTTCCTTTGGTTTTGCCTATGAAGTTGGGTGTTACTTCAAACTGATTAATGGCGTGACAACCTTACGGGACATTAATGAAAGCGATTTTAATCGGGGTTGGCTATTTATTGGTATTTAGTCACATTATAGTCTTGCATCAGTTAAATGTTTCGAATTTCTCATTTTCCTAAAACGTCTCCACTGTTCTAGTTTAACACTACCCTTTGCTGTTTAATGTGACTGGAGCAGTAGAATAGTGGGTTGACAAGCACATAGACCTGCTGAATGAAACAGAGTCAGTGGCTGTCCTAGCGCTTAGTCACACTTCAGTTGGACGAATTACCCCGATTACGCTATTCCGTGAAATCTGCCAGGTCTCACACCAACTAAACTGGCTTACTAGGTTCTCACACGCTTTTTTTAACTGCTACGACTCTTCATTTCGAAATTGCCATTGCGAAATCAACCGTAGAGGCCTACTGAAGAGCCGAACGTAACTCTATGCCATCACTCTGTTTTATCACGTTTGTAGTAAATAATGCCTCATCTATTCCCCTTTCCCAGATCCCTCCTGGTTGACAACTATGCCTACATGCAGAGCATCTCCTTCTGGCCGCCTTTGGCCGTGGTGGGTGTGTTAGCTGCCACGCTATCCGCGTCTCTTGGCAATCTTATTGGTGGCTCGCGTGTGCTTGAGGCTCTGGCTGTTGACGAAATTTTCGGTAAGTTTGACCCATATCGTCTGGAGTAGCATGCTGGTGAACGGCTGGTCATACTGCCCTGTTGGGTCTGAGCTGGCTTGATAGACACTGCAAGGTTTGCGGGTCTAGGAGTTACTTTATTATAACCTTAGGCGCTGAGGGAGTTACTGTTGGTAAGGTATGTGAATAAAACCTCGTTCTGCCGTAGCATAATACCATTGGGAGTGCTGTCCTGATGGGGTGTTCTGAAGTATTTATTATTATTGTGATCAACTCACAGGAGCGAGGAGTTCAGTGAGTTTCATCATACCATTTCCTCGATGGGGTAAACTGTTTACAGGGGTACGCAAATCGAGCATGAAAGTCCTCCAAAAGTAGAGGTGGAAGCTTGATGCTTTTCTATATTAGGTCTTTTAAATTAAATGCCGATAAATCCCTCCCTAAATCCTTTATTAAAGCGTAAAGATTTGGAGTTTTGTCCAAGTAACCTGCGTGGGTTATTATTCTAGCTTACAGCAGTGGGAGTGGTGAGGCCAACCATTGGTGAGGTATAATATCTTAACACTTTTACTTATGTGTAACCAACTAGATCGGATTAGTCATGCCGCGACATAAATATCCATATTTGTATCCTATCTATTTCTAGCTTCATTATGGGATTACCCATGAAATGCAATTTACTAGGTGTAATCCCTGTTACGCATAGACTTGGGCAAAATCAACCCACTTGGCTCATTGTGGAGGGTGTATGTGTATTTTCTTTTTCTACAAAAGTACGGAGGGACAGAGGCTAGGCATGGGAATTACGTTTTCAGTTTCATTACACTTCCGTGTTGATGTTTTCCTTTTAAATAAACTACCAGTCGCTTATACTGTGGATCTATTTCATTCATGGATCAGTACGGACGGATGATCACAGAGTTGATCTAGACCTCCAACTGGGGGGTGGTTTGTGTAAGTCGTTACTTGGGTAGTCGTGGGAATGTTCTGTAAACGTAACGTTGCATCAACTGGTAATGTACAGATTTTATAGCTATGTTGCTTATTGGCCTTAGGTGACTAATATTGCCTTCAATAAGTACAAGTTCTCTACTCACTTAGATGTGACTCTTTGATCGGGTTGAGAGAGTGGGATCAAACTAAGTCATGTAACTACTCATCTTTGCTGTTGCTAGTACTTTTAACAGTGTCTGTATTTATGCAATTGCAATGCTTTTGTATCTCTGGACACATAAAAGGAGACTGCCGTTAGTGTCTTGTACGTGGGTTCCTGAGTCAGGATTGGGACCAATGTATCCAGCCGTCAATCATTGATAAGGGCATGAGTATGCTGCGCCTGATTATCGTGTTTTGTTTTGATTACCCCACTTGATGAATGTTGGACGATTTTCTTCTTTTCCTCTTAGGCGTTCTTCTCAAACCAATGAAATATACCACCTTCGGCGGGAACCCTCTTGTGGCTGTACTTTTCACTCATCTGTGTGTTCAGGTGTGTTAGTGTGTTGAAAACTATGCTAGCCCTCCCTGTTTTATATTTGCTTTTCACGTGACTATAAGTTAAACGTTGAATTGGATTTTGATTTGAGAATGGAATTTAGTCAAATTATACCTAAAGCAACTACCATTGAGAAATTATTGGGCATGTAAAAACGTGCAGATCATTTGGCAAACTGAAAACACGACCCGAGTTCCATTCCACCAGTTAGAGGCTTGAATGCAGGTAACGAAAAGAAGCCTCCTGATCAAGTATTAGTTTATGACGGCTTTTCATTCTCGACAGTAAAGTAGCCTGAGTGATAAGCGGGTGTTCTTTACACCTTGTTGAGCTAAATCGAATGTTGCTAAACCTTGTGGGAAGTGGTTCATTATTTTGATTTGACAAGCGTGACATTTGAGAATAAAAAGACTGTTTTTCCAAGTTTAAATTTCATGTTTTGTGCCTGGGAGCCTATTTGTGATTGCCCTTCCGTTTGTCTTCATTCTGGTGGCTTGTCCATTGACTATTTCTTAAATTTTTAATAAAAACTACATCGCACTTTAACTATTTACAAAAGCACGGCCACGTAAACGGACAATAGTGCTCTCTGCACGTACAGAGAAACCAGTGGTTTGTGGGGCATTTTTCTCATGTGCTTCTACCCACAGTGGGCAATGAAAGGTATTTTCTTTTTCAAATGAATGCTAGATTGGCTTTATTTTCTGTGAATAAATCCTTTTGTCTGTTTGAACCCAAGTAGTCGGTGTCCTTGAAGCTACTTGTTGAATGTAATCTCCTTAAGGATCAACCATCCTCACGGAAGGAGTTGTCGATTGAATAAAAGCATCATTCAGAGGCTGAAAGTAAATTTGAAACTTAGGGGAGCTTGCTGTGAAAGCTATCATTCGAAAAGTGCTATAATTGAGTCGGCTGAGGATGCCTTCCGTAGCGTTGGGGATGTTTACTTCTCGCTAAATGGTATTTGGATCACCTTTTCCTGCATTCTCAGCGGTGGTCAGAGATGCTAGAACATTTGATATTCATGCAATGCTTATAGGGGAGCTTGCTGAGCCTGTTGACGACTATCACTGCCAGCATTACTTGCTGTCATTCCACCATCTGTGCTTAAAGCGTTTTCCCTGATGAAAAGCAATCACTACGGCTACGATCACCTATTGTACCCTTCCCTCGTAGCTACATGCCGCAAAAACCCCAGCTCTAAACTCATGTTCCCCTTAGGCCCATTCTTTTAAAGTGGTGTACTATTTTTCGGCGCCTGCATGGCAGGTAACCCACTTATTAAAGTTCAGTAGCTAATTTGAGAAATTCGCCCTTTCAAGAATGTTTGCCTCTGTTGCTCGGTACCATGCTCCGGTAGATATCCGCTTGCCTCTATGGATTGTCTTTTGCATTTATCCATTAATAAATTGAGTCGGTTGCAATTGAGACAATCGAACAGACATTACCCTTTTTGCTGCTGTATTTTGTCTTAAAAGTCGGAGATTTTACATGGCGAAACAAAAATTCCTATTCTACTTATGTGGGAGTAAATGTTGCATGTGTAAAATTTATTCCTCCATACACGTCTTTGCTTTCGCCCCTGTTGTTTGAACCTACTTTTTGTCTGAGAATTTTCACCCCATGCTAATATTCGCATTTATTCAAGCATTTATGACAACTTTTCATTTACTGTTACTTCTATGTGACTCCTTCCTTTACAGCTCGTCTTCTTCATCGGTAACATGAATGCGATTGCCCCAGCTGTGTCAATTTTCTTCCTCCTCGCCTATGCCTCGGTCAACCTCGCCTGTGCTCTGTTAGATACTGCATCTCCAGCAAATTTCCGGTACACTGCCTTTACTATCTAGTGTATCCACTTTTTAGTCTCCATAACCACCTCGTAGTCCCAAAACAATTCGATTATTACCTCAAAGAGTTAGAAAACTTAAAATTCTAAATGAATAGGACTCCGAGTGAGTTTGGGGTGACTAGGCAATCATGGAATCATAAACGTCCTTATTGTAGTGTATAGAATCAGGGTGAATTCATTTTAACGGGTTGTATGAAACTTTTAAAAATTTCTAAGTTGCCTTTGCTTCATCTGGTTAGCAACACCAGTGGTTGGTGTAATATTTTGCGTGACGCTTTACTGCCGCATGTAATCTTAACAAGGAAAATGATCTATTTCCAGCCCTCGATCTACGCCAGTCCTCTATCCGCAAGCTTGTCCACCATCATCATCATTCCATTTGACGGTTTGCAATGGATATTAGTTCCTATAATCGGTCGGCTAGGCGTCATGGCTAATGTCAAAGGGAAGCTTGACTACCGACAGAAATAATGACTTGCCCTGTGAATCATCGTCTTTAGACTGCTGTGGTTAATAAATCTATTCACTGTTTCAATACATCGATTGGGGATTTTGATCTGGTCTCCTCTTGGAAGAGAGTCCAACTCTGCGAGGACGATCAATCTACCTGTTCGTCATTTTTAAATCATTGCTTGCTCCTAATATTCGTATTAGTCAAAATATGCATACGAGCTCCATTTACAATATTCATTCACACTATTCCCCTCCCAAGCGGGCATTTTTGAGGGTCAAACTAGATTAGAATGGAGTTTCTCAAACCACCTTTCTATTGTGTGTCTTCCAGCTAGCTGTATCTACACTGGACGAGCCCTGAGCTTCTGAAAAACAGCACATAATTAAAAAGCACGTGAACTTCGATTTCATGTTTCTCCTAAATTGTTCTTGAGGCATCATTTTGAGAGTTGATCTCAGCGGATTACATTAGTTTGACTCGGAGGCATCGAGAATTTTATGCTTCATGAAATCCATGCCATTACAGGATACTTGGTATTTCAGAATCTATAGCCCTGGTCCACTGTTTATGTGAGTGTTTGCTTAATTCATGCACAGAATGTCGATCATGTGGTGTAATCAAGTTCAAAACCGCATTGGGTTGCATTTAGCTTTACAAATTTATCTTTTAATTTTCTTTAATTTGGCCAGATTTTATGGAATCGTTGCGTGAAAGAGGCTTTTGATGAATTGACTCCTGTTGAGGTAGCCGCCTCTTCATTCCGTATTCTCAACGCAAAAACCATTAAACATGCTCCTATCGAAATCACTGTTGTGGTATTTCATGAGAAATTTGGTGAAATTACGTCATTTGCCTGTTCTAAACGTTTGAAATCTCCAATTTCGCTGCCCAGATAAATGCTAAAAATAAACCAAGTGAACGTCTTGAATCCATAGTCTGTAGGAAGGCCGAATCATTGATCGTCGACTTTGAAACTGCAAATAAAATAGGAATGTATGTGTAATCTTGTTTCACAAGTTCACTCTTACAACCACTTATTTAATCCATCGAAAGGAATCTCGTCATTCCTTTATTCAAGTTATTTTAAACACTTTAAAACCCGTTCCTCGTTTGTTTTCGCTCCATGAAGTGCAGTAAACGTATATTATTTCTCTTAATTGAGCGCGAATGTGGCGTCTAGCTATTTTGTCCTGACCTCTGCCTCTTAGCATACGTGTCACTCCATTCTTTGTCACTTTACATTCTTTTTTTCTTAATTTCTGAAGAGGTAAAACTTTCTATTTGATTGTATGGGTCGTTCATGCTCTTGAACGGCATTCTTTTTGAGGTGCCCAGAGAAAGCCTTTTTAGCGTCCGAAGAAGATGTATAATGGAACGAAAGGTCCGGAGTCAGGCTATCAGGAATGACATGAATGAGGCGTCAAGAGTGTGCCTAAAACCGCGGCGGCTAAAGAACTTGCATAGTTAAGCGGGCAGCCTAAACGCATATTGTTCTGGTATACTGTGTTTGAAAATCACGGTATGAAATCGACCTGCATTCTAATTTATTAATCTCGATATCGACCTCATTTATGGTGACGTTTGATATAAATGTTCTTTTCATGGCTAAACTTTTTACTTTTGAACTGGTCTGAACTCGGACTACAGGTCCGCGATGGACGAACTTATATTTCTTTACCTCTTTGCATAGACCTCAGTTTCTGTGCTTCATAACTCGCGAATAATGATTGTAGCGCCCCGAGGCTTCCCTTAAGGTAAAAGAAGGCGCAGTACTAGGGCAGAACATATATATTCCGGGAACAGAGGACTTGGGGGCTGTTGGCACTGCCCGGAGGCCGACCAACCGGCTAGAACAAGATGGCCACCTAAGTGACCTAAACCGGTAGTTCGAACAAACAAAGTATTACAATGATCGTTAAGAAAAGTGACTGAGATCGCATAGCCATTGTTGCTTTTATATTGGTGTTTCTTGAAAAAAAGTGTTCTTTTGTGTGTTAAATAATGTTCTTCACTAGCTTACGCCTGCGTTTACTGAAAACCTTTTCAGTAGCACTATTTTTCTTATTTTCACAGACCAACTTTCAGGTCTTTCCACTGGATGACCGCTCTGCTGGGGATGCTGGGTTGTCTGATTATGTGCATTCTGATCCAAGCTTTATACACCCTCGGAGCAATCATTATTCTGGGTGTTCTGGTTATTTGCCTCCACCATCGCCACTTGACTGTCTCTTGGGGAGATATTGGTCAGGCTCTAATCTTTCATCAGGTTTGTAAAGTTGGACGTTGGATTGAGGTGCATTTAAATGCGCTACTGTGACTGTTTTTTTTGCATGTTAGTATCTTTTGATCTTTTATAAAGGAATATTGTGATGCGGTGCCTCTGAAGATGCATCCGAAGCACAGATGTATTCATGTGGCGTTACCAAAAACTACCAAATTTTTACATGCTAAATAACTCCGTCCTATTTTTGGGTCTTTTTTCGTGGTTTTACTTGATACGTTCGTTTCGATCATTGCGACCTGGCTCTCTACTCTCATCTATCAGCCTCCTCTCAGGGTACACTAAACGCTCTCATTTGATTTCAATTCTTTCCAATTTTTTTTTAAGGCGTATTCATCGTTGCTTATTTTTGGGTAAATTGTGTTTTTCGATTCGGTTTCCTTCATTTCTAGGCACTGGCTAATATACCTTTATAGCTCTGTCGATAAGCTAGGCCGTATTTCCTCATAAAGCAAAAGTGCTACGCTCTTGGAGTCGCTTCATTCCAGGGCAGCAAGGTTGGTAATTTGCTCAAAGGAGGCGGGTGGCGAAGCAAAGCAAAGTTTTCTCCCGCCAGGAGTAGGGCGAATGAAACAAGGGAGGAGGATGGCATGACTCACCTGCATAAACTGAGGCAATTAAAGCGGAGCTAACGCCCCAAAGACTGTTTCATGTCGAGATAAACCTTATTTAATCACCTCACTACTATCTGGACTATTCTTTTTAGTCGCTTTTCGGCATTTTTCACGTAATAAGAGTCTTATTCATTAAAGCACTGGGAAATCAATTGCAAAGCCTATAGTTAAGTAGTAGAAATTGAATAGTTAGAGATGCTGCCAATAAAAATGAGCTATTGCTGTGGCTGTAGTTTAGGTGCCCGCTCATTATGTGCAGTGGGACAGAATTTTAAATTGCGAGTAGGTTTTTACTTGGCTAACGATTCAAATGTGTTGTTCGGTCAATCACAGCATGCAAAAACATTATTAAGGCATAAACTTTGGTCGGATTTAGAGAAAAGCTGTACTCGGCCGTTAAAAATCACAGCAGGGTTGCCTGAATCCTTCCGTCTATCGGTAGTCTTTTTAAAACCGCAATTAAATAGTCCTTTTCAAATCGTCTCATCTGCAGGGCAGAGCCTGCTATTTCATTGAATATGAAGTGCTCAAATACCTTAAAAAGTAATTTCTTGGGTCAATAGTCCCAGTCGCCGCACTGTAACTGGTTTATCGACGAAAGGGAGTCAGCATCTAACCCGTTGTCAACTCAAGTCTGTATCATTGAACTACTACATTGCCTCTTAGTTGAGGCATTACGGTAAACATTTCGAGTCAGATCAATCTAATATTATTAAATTTTAGTTTTGTTAAACCTTTTTCAGTACCTGATAAATGTATTGTGAACTCTCTTCATATCGCATTGTGCCATCGAAGGACTTTTGTAGACTCATCAAAGGCTAACTGAGTAGCTCACAGATTTTTCACCACTTTATTTCTGTCTTTGTTAGCTAGGATGTGCCTATCTTAACTTAGTTTGCCAATGCCTAGGACATTTAATTATTTAAATGAGCTATGGGTCTGGGTAGCAAATGGTTGTGAGAGCCAAATATGTAAACAGTTCTTAATTTTCTCAGTGTATTTCCCACCGTCATTTTCACCGTTTATTTGGTAATGCGTGTTGTGATTAAATGCTCTTGAATCAGCTCCCCCATGTCAGCCGATTGATTTAGATTCCATTTATGATAATCTTCTCCACTGAAGTTTTAGCCACTATACTGTTACAGGGTAAACCGTCTTCTCTTTGCTGGACTTAATTTGGTTACCGCTTTGCGTTCGAATATCTTGTAACTTGTTAGTGCTGACTACTGGGTGGATCTTGTTATTTCCTGGTGGGTTTGCTCATGGGTTTCTTTTTTTGGACATTGGAATGAGTCTCTCTAGTTGTGAAACTTACCTGTGAGAAATTTGCGGGCACTAAATGAATAATCCTTTATTGTCCTAACCAATTCGATATCGCCAGTGCAGGTTTGCAAGCATCTCTTGCAGTTTCACGCTTGAAGGACCTCATTTTGATACGAGACTGACTTGCGAAAGCTGAGTAACTCCTGAATGGAGCAGATGGCTAACATTTCCACTGTGGTGTTCACTATAACAGGCTCCGATTATTGGACGAATTGCTCACCTTTAGACAATCTATAGGTTTTTTCACTCTCAATGTAAGTAAATTGTTGGGAGTGGCTTGACACCAAGCAAATGATCTTCAGCTTCCATTGTTTAATTTTCTTACGATTTCATTTGTGCCAGCAAACTTGGATATTTGATGTGGACGTGCTAATGGGTTGTTGTCACCTGAGTTATATCTCCATTGTAGGTTCGGAAGTACCTTCTTCTCTTGGACGCCTCAAAGGAACACGTAAAGTATTGGCGTCCTCAAATCCTCTTCCTTCTCGCAAATCCACGCTCCGCCGCGGTGTTGGTCCAATTTGTTAACTCTGTCAAGAAGGGTGGTCTCTACGTCCTTGGACATGTGGTCGCACCTGATCGGTTTCTTAAGTCAACCAACGACAGCTTTGAGAATGATGACGACGATGCATGCCATGTCGCTCGCAGGTTCGTTGGTGCATATTTTTATTGTCAGTTGGAGGTTGGATACAGTTGTTTTGCACATCAGTTTGCCAGGTGCCGCACATTTCAACTGGTAAGCATCTTAGATGGTTCGTTCTCACATGGCTTTGTTCCAGTTGTGCTATGAAACCCCACCGAGCCACAAAATCTGCCTCGCACAATGGTGAACAGAAACCAATTTTTGAGACCAAGTGGTTGCAGCGTTTATTTAAATTGGGAAACTTCCTAAGTAATGCATTCATACACTATGAAAGTTCGGCTTCTTTGCCTATCTAACACGAAAATTTGGCGGTTTGTAAGGTTTGAATTAAAACAGCGCTATTGGAGTAATCCTTCCGAGACGGAGGAGAGGGGCTCAGCTCTTTGAAGTAAAATTTACTTTCGGATTGAATAAGATTATTCGAAGCTTGGTATTAAATAATGAGTAACTGATGATTAGTATCCAGCATCTATGGTTCCCCTTGCTGAAGATTTGTGATCCACCGAATGCCGCTCTGCAAAAGAACAGATCTAGATCGACTGTCTTGGTCGACTCCGGCCCTTCATTCATAAAATTTTTTTATCAACACAGTCACTTGTTTACTATATGGAGTTTGACCTGTAATCAGCCATGTCATCTGAGAATTACAAAACAACGCAAATGCAATGTAAATAATTTGTTTCGGATAGTGTTTTCGTGTTGCCTGTTGTGTGTAATAGAGGCGGACTAGACGTGGCTGTGATTCGCCATCCACTTGGGTCGTAGTAGAAAAGATGTATTAGTTTCTAGAGGAGAATTCACCCCTTGATCAGTAGGACTATTTACATCCTGATTTGTTCGAATCACACGCATTTGACTTGACTATCTAGCTTCCCCACCAGCCCTATTAATTTTTTCGGACGATCCCTTACCACCACTTTAAATGAACTTCGCATACTATCGGCAGCTGATGATGTAGTGGAATCTTCAACCTCTTGTTATTCATTAACGACCGGTTTCAGTTTCATATTGCCCATCATAGTAGAAAATCTCAAAAACTCGACTTTTTCATTGTTCATTATCTACATCGTCGGCTGTTAACTACTTCCGTGTTTTGGTGACAAGAAATTACTCTACAAGCTGATAATCATGGATATGAACGTCGTCTGAAACGACGATGGCAGTGTCTTCATAAAGCAAAAGGCCAGGATTCCTTGATTTGGGATGCTACGACCATCAACATGTGAACTTGACATTTTCTTTTTACTCCAAAATTAGTTGAATAGCTTAGCTTAGGGACTTGGACGCTAAAATTTGACATTTTTTCATTCCTTTTGGTAATGTCATTGCAATCGTGCAGAATATTCCGGATCTCTCAACTATTCCATCTGTATGCTTGTTTCTCATGCAGTAATCTGGATGTGATCCTTATTTCTACATCATTCATTTCGCGTACCTTTTGTCCAGTTTTGGTCATAATTATTGGTCGTCTCGGCAATTCACAAGTAGGCCTTTTTTATTCGTATGAGGTAAGGATTGCTAGGCACTTATTTGGTGAATTGCCTCCTGATCTACTGTGAACGATACATCCACCCATAAATTTGCAATTTTTTCTTTGGAGGTGGTGAATGTGGAGTTTGAAGGAGTGATTGGTCGTGTCTGGACTTGTCATTTGGTTGCTTCCTCTTGGCAGGCCGAATGTCCTGTTTCCTGTCACGGAGGTGCCTGCAACACTCATCCACAAGTGCATCAAATGGGAACGAACCTTTATAATGCGCCTTTTTGTGAACGAGAGGCGCGACTAGTGCACACGTAATTATCCCACTTGGTGGTAGAAACATGGCACTCTGAACCTCTAACTAGTTGTGGTTATGGCCGTTAGGAGCGCTAAAAGTTGAATACGCGTCTGACGACTTAAGCGAAAGTTGAAACCTGGAAAAATTGTTGTGGCATCCTCAGATTTTGATTATGGAAGTCTTTCTCTGTAATGGTGGAATTTTTTAAAGCTCAAGATGATCGGTGTAATTACGGCTTTATCTGCGACTCGACCACGCAAAATCATCCGCACTTTTGATATTCTTTTACAATGTAATTTGATGGATTTGTGCAGTTTTTCTTAGTAAGGGACCACTAGGTGTGAAAATCTTCTCGAAATGTTTTGTTCGTTAAAGCAATCACAAATGCAGCCTTTGATCTAGAACTCTCAGTCCCTTTATTCTGCTTTTTGTTCCCAGGGTTGGATAGGGAACCTAGGCACAGGCGCCTCTATTTTATCTCTATTCTGAGCCGTCTGCTCTATTTCGCATGTGGTCATATGATTGTCTAAAGCTCATGCCAGGTGAAGGTGATGATTGCCTTTAGAAACATAGTAAAGGGGATGCAGAGAATGGGGCAGTATCACCCTCCTATTCTGAAGTGCGACTCTTTATTTGTTATTTTTGGGAACAAGACCTTCACTTGTCATTGGCTCTTATGAACCGAGTTTCATCTTTAGCATGTAAGCAGTCAGGCCTGGTGTGCACAACACACAAACACGCAGAAGTGCGTGGTTAATCAGGCATGATGAAATGGTGCCTTTGGAGTATGGAGAAGTGAATCTTATAAGGGTGACTAATTATTATTTTTCTTTACCTAATGAGGTATTGAATGCTCAAGCTAAGCTATTTGAAATGCATGGTGTTTTTTTTGCAAAGCTCGTGATAATAGTAAAAAAAAATTACCGATAACCTCTGGCGCTTATTATCACTTGTCATTGCATCCGAATAGCGCCCACTTTGGTAATAGCTTCAAAAGCTTTCCCGACTAACTTGCAACCCGTAATTCTTCAAAACAAGTAATGTAGAATCTTTTCCAGCTGACTTGACGCATCTTCTCTTGAGTAATCTATCAACGTGTGCTAGATTCTGCTGCCTCGCCCTCTGTAAATACTACGCGTTTTGGCCGGAGTTTACTGTGCCTTTAGAACCGAGATAAACTGTCCCCTATGTGGGAAATCTAGAATCACATCTGGTTTACGTCGCAAAATGAGTGGAAGATGGTACAGACTGCTGCAGACTGATATGCTTTTTGGTGCACTTGAACAATCGCATACCTTTTACAGGCCTACAAGCTACAACAGATTGTAGTAGGGTGGTTTTAAATTAATGCACATCTATTTCGGTACCACGTGCAGATAAAATGATTTTGCAAGTCAAATCCTAGTTCGCATCAATCCTGCAAAACAATCCCTCCAGTAGTCAAGATTCCATAAATAGGCTTCATCCGGTTGTCATGGCACAGTAAAACGTCAAGCGTTGGATTTGTTATTTGTCCATTTTCTTTAGTCACTTTTCTTCCTAACTAAATGGTTTTTTTTAAGGAGACTTAGAAGGAAAGCAGTATTTAAGCACTTTATTTGGTTATTACTCACGTGAATTTATTTATTTGCTTAGAAAGAATTAGCAGTTGATAAACTCTCAAACTAAAAAATAGTAACTGACCTATTTCCGTCTCATGTCAGTACAAACCGCCAAGTTGAATGTGCTTGACCCCATTCACCTATTTACTCAAAGTAAGGTCATCTGTCAAATCTTAGTCATTTCTGTTCAAGGGATTCTTTTAACTTTTCACTCATGTTAGCTTGCTCTAGATATATCTTAACTTTAACGCAAAATTAATGAAATTTCGGCCCCTTTCTATGCACTTTACTTGGGCTTGCTTCATGTACGACCTACATCATGTTTGTTGTAAAACTGGTGCCCAAAATAGGCGTAATTATAAGCACTTTAATGGTCTCACACTGTGATACCCTTTCTGAAAAAAGCAGACGATTTCCTACCATTTTGAGTAAAATCAAATAAGGGAGCAAAAACGATATGGCAGAAGGATTGAACAGATGTTGCGAAAGAGGAGAAACGAAAAATCATACAATTGTATCGCCTCGAGTCCTTCCCGAAGGTTAAAGATGCCATAATACTCGAGGAGTACATGTATCGCCAACGTGCATAAGGGCCGGAGAACTACTGGCATGCCTCAGCAGAAGTACAAAGACGGAGGTTTAAGCGCTCACATAACCAAACTAAAGAGTTAAATAATTAAGCTATTGCATGGTCCCCTCTCATTTTGAGCTTCAACCCCGGCTCTTTCCTCGGTCGACTTCCTGCGCAGGTCATCACAACGTAGTTGATGCTATGAGAAAACATCTACGAACTAATTGTGTCAGTCATCGAATTCGCGTTCAACCGAGACACGGCCTTACTGTAACTCCACTGAACACTCGGAAATTCCACTGGAGCTGGAGTTTTGTTTAATTTGGCAATTGTAATGGAGGAAAGGGGAATATGGTAGCTATCTAATAGGAAACAGGGTTTAAAATAGTTTCGTGGGAGCGAGCTTTCGCTTCCATTCCTTCTTGCCACTTTGTGTTCACTTCTGTACTGCCTAGCCACGTATTAATCCGGATTCTATCCAGATAGTGGAGAAATGGAAGATGTATTGCGTGTTCACCTCATTGACATTCTCAAACAGATACTGTGAACAGTTGCGTAACGAATTTTCCAAACGGTTCAAGGCTGGCGCTGCTTCGGTTATTGTTAGCTTTCTTGCAGAACTCTGAACTGGGGTAGTTGCCGATGTCAAGCCTCATTTTTGACCCTTCCCTTTGAGAGTTGTCACAGATTCTCGCATCCGTAATTGTCCTCTAAGATCGGGTTTGATTTCAGCTGACCCCACTAGTGCTTCGAGTCGTTTTCGAAGATGGAAGAGGGGGTATTACGGGAGTAGAATGTTTTGTTGGCATGGGGAAGGCCTGAGGGCTACCAACGTTGTTTGAAGGTCATTTCCACCCAGCGGAGTTACAATGACCGAGTACTAAGTGCTTGCGTAACCGAAACGAAGAGTTGCACAAATAAACTACCATGCGATTGTTTATGTAGGAATAGTCATCGTAATTATGTATTTTGAGGTCGCGTAGGTACCGAATTTGGTTTTTTGAATCAGCGCGAATTTAGGACAATGGTTTTAAAAAATAGGATTTTGTTTGGAAGTCGACAGCTAGGAAGTGACAACTCTAAAGTCATTAGTTTAATTGCAACCGGAACCTTTTTGCTAGACCTGGCAGTTAGATATATGCTTAAAAAGTACAAGGGAAGTTATTCACATGGGTACGAAATTTAAATTAGTTGACTTCTGTGAAGCTCCCTTTGGGGTAAAATTGGAAGTGGAGCCGTCACTGAAATGTTATTTATTTTATGCAAAAATCATTGAATCTTAGTATTATTGAAACAATTAAGGTGTTCTTTTTGACCTCTGATGCTGAGAAACTAGGTGGTACTATAGTTAAGGAAGGGTCACAAACTGCTCAATAAATCGTCATACTGTATTACCTTATTAGACTCTGAAAACCATAACCCGTTATCTACTTTCTCTATAGGTAGAGCGGAATTTTGTGTTCAGGTGTAGCGAACGCACATATCGTGTAAAACGGATTGAGTGAATGTATCAAAACTAATTTTGGGACACCAAATTTTCCTTATTTTTGATTTAGATGTACCTTTTCATAGTCTCGTGCGCGTATTCAACACAACTTCCTTCCAACGTCCGTTTTTCCTGAATGTAAAATGTTTCCTCCTTAGACTGATGCAGGAGTCAGGACAGCTCTCCAGTGCTCTTCTAGTAAGCATGCAACTAGTGGCGAACATCGATAACTCTAAGGGCTTAAGAGGTACATTCAGGAAGGTGATTTTAGTTTAGAAAGTGGATCGTATGGGAGATATGGACCGAGTCCAGAGAAAGAATCATGGAGAATTGTGACAACTCTTGATATTCCTCAACTTAGCTTTTGATTATCCCCTAGATACCTCGCAGTATTGAGCCCTTTGGAACAAATTGTAAAGCTCCTACAAGTTTGAAGCTAATTGCGTTCATCTTAATTGTTGCCCTTATAAACTGTTATTGGTAACAGAAGTGAATTTTCGTACCTTTCAATCGGCTAGACTGTTTTGTTGAGGAACAGTACTTGTGACACTGTTTCTTACAGTGCAACTTAATCTATATGCGGGAACTGGACTTGGAAGCTGTCTATCATCCACCATACTCAACAGGTTCAGGACTAGATAACTGCCTTATCTCCTCAGCATTAGACTGTATCCTCATCAAGGTGATGGTATGGTTTTTTCAAGACGATGAAGCTGTTACCGGTAGCGGTTTGAGTTTGAAAGTTGACACTGAATGTGCTGTACTTGCTAACCTAGCGGTGTTTGTTTTACCCCTTACTCGTGAGAACTAGCCCTTCACAATTCCGATCCATTGGATCCTATGCATACTAACAGCTGCACAAATCGTATCTTATGCGTTGTCTCTTCCCTCCCTTTTAGAAACCTAGTCAGCTACGTGCGCTACCTGAATGTGAAGGCATTCGTTGAGGTCACTTTGGCTGGTGAAAGCGTTCGTGAGGCCCTTCTCCACCTTGTTCGTCTCTCTGGTCTCGGAGCCATGAAGCCAAACACCGTTTGCCTCGGTTTCTATGACGATGCTGAACCCATGGTTAGGGCGTTTTTCTGTCTATTTTGTCTATCATAGTCTGCTATACTCTAGTAAAAAGTGATTTTCAGAACTTCACAACTGTGCTTTTGTTCACATTAAAAGTAGCGGCGACTGTCTCTGTCTACCCAAACTTTCTGTGAAGAAATAGCTTCAAATCTAATTTTGAGTTGTTTTAACTGTGCTTTTTATTTATTTTACCAAGTTTGTAATGTGATTGCATATATTGTGATTTTCTCACACCCACGTAATCTAACTTGGTTAGTTTTTTTCTCAATCCTTCAACATTTCAAATGGATACAGACCCACGGATTGCTGGTAGGTGTTGGTAAAAGTGGTACAGTGCTAAGGACGGCATTTGGAGGTTTGATACGTAGCTTTTAGGGTACAGTAGTGTGGTCGTGCTTTAATGAGGAGCTCTCTGTATTCAGATATTTGAATCTGTTTACCGTATTGTAGCACCTCAACCATACGCTTGTGACGGATAAGCTTGTTTCCAGCCATGCAAAAGCAAACCTAGAGTCAATTTTAATTTTTTTGCTGGCTCATCGAATGGCTTGTGTCCCTTCATTAAAAAAAGTGAGGAAATCACTATCAATTCAGTCATTTGAAGTACCCAAACTCATTACCTAATTAACTGAATGCAGAGTTTCTGCTTAATTTAACTGAATGGGTGTTTTTTTCCAACTATCCTCTGACTTTTTCAAATTTACGAGCCCGGTTCTCAATCATTCCAGATAGCTTATTTCCATGTCTGTTACAACTCTACTTTTTCTACTCTCCCTCTAGCTTTGCCTGCGATCGCACTTACAAAATGATTCTCTGACTGTGCTGATTTGTATTTTTAACTTACTTTGACAGAGGGGAGGAATTCTTGCCAATAAGTACACCTCCCTTGCTTCCTTTCCACTTTTTAGAAAAGTTTTGACAACTCTGTTGCAGCATTCCACTCACCCTGAAGGCGTTGATAAGGCGTAGGAGTCGAAAAGTACATGTCTCTCTTAATTTGAAGTCTTACAAAATTTAAACCGACTTGTTAGTTATTTCCCAGCCTGATTTAAAGTCATCTTCACCCCCTCTATCGCTACCATTTTTGAATTGCCCATCACTA
This sequence comes from Taenia multiceps, assembly GCA_001923025.3. Lineage (NCBI taxonomy): Eukaryota > Metazoa > Platyhelminthes > Cestoda > Cyclophyllidea > Taeniidae > Taenia > Taenia multiceps. The sequence goes on from CM010311.1 coordinate 4,161,111, forward strand.
CTGTGCTCTTTGTTTTCAAAACTAGACGTACCATTGAGGTATGTAGCGGTTCTCGCCTCCAATAGCAATGATATATCTGTTGCGCCTTTTGGTACACGAATGTGATCTACTTGGGAATTCTTATTGAGGAATTAAATATGTCTAGCAGCGGAACCATTTCGTCCTCAGTTTCCTTATTCCTTACCCAGACCTTGTCAAGGCACAGTTCTTCTAAACTTTCCCTATTGGTTACCAACGTATAGCATCGAAGTTACACCTGGGGGCATTATTTATCAAGGTCGAGGTGGACCGAAAGTTAATCGTAGAATATCATGCCATCAACGTTGGGGTCGAACCGCAAAAATCCAGCAAATGATCTGTGCATTCAAATATGGAATTAAAATGAGTACAATTCTGCCTCAGTTTCAGGATGAATGCTGTCCGGTTGAAATTTGGCCCATTCGATTCAGTTACTAAGCCTGTTCTAGGCCTGTTATTGAATGGCTAATCGTCAAAGTCCGGTTCGCTCTATCATTTTGACCGGTGACATTAGTTAGTACGTATAATACATCTCTTTTGGGTTGCTGGATATTTGTGGCACTGTAGGAGCACCAATATGCTATTATGATTTCGGGTGTGAAGCACTGACAATACAATGTAATATTAAAAACTGGCGTGGAGACCTTTAATCCCTAAGCTATTTCAAAATACTTTACTGTAATTTTGCTCATTTCTCTAATAGGATACTTTTGCGAAGATACGCTTTCGACGGCAATCAAAGTCCTACAGAAAGCAGTCTTCTAGGTCGAGGCCTTCTCCTAATTCGACAGCTGACGAGGTGACTCTCGTCCCCATGGAGGATCCTGACTCAGCTCAAAGCATCTGTGAGTTATGTCAACTGCTTACTAGTCAATGGGCGGAGATTTATCTACCCAAGGGTTACTAATAACGCGCTTTCTGCTTGCTTGGGCTCACCTTTCTACCAACTGTAGACAGTGATCCAGCCAACTAGGCCTTTTTTACATTCAGCAGCAGAAAAAAACTCCACCTACGTACGCGAATAGCAGTAAAAATATCCCATGAGTGTGAGTTTTTTGCTCCTTTAAGAGCTGTCTAAACTGTTTGTAAAAGAAAGAGAATTGCAAAAATGTCAACTTGAAGATCCAAAAACTAACCCTTCGGTAGTCAAGGTATTTGTGGGCGCAAGTTCTATGTTTTCCACCGAGGCCACCCACCCAGATGCCCTGGCTACCTACGTGATGAGTAGCCGAAGGTGCACGACCGGTGCGCATGAGTTCGGCGACAAGCAGTGGAGGCCGCCTGAGCGTGGGCCCGTGCTTCCTCAAGATCTAAGTTACGGTATTTATAGTAGCCGATTTAGCCGGGGCTTCAAGTGAGCCAGTCAAGGAGGTCAGAACGAGGCCGTTTGAAAAGGGTTGGACGATTACAGACTTCTTTGGTAGTTTTTTAGGGGTAAACATGTCGGGATACTTCTTCAAACTGAATGGAGTAATCAAATTTTGAAACCGTTTTTGATCACTTGGCGGATACACTAGGCACTAGTTGCTTAATGCTGACATAATGTTAACACGAAATTGTGTAACCACTGAAATCCACAAGTTTTGTTTTCTCTCAAAAACCTCACAGTACTCTCGGTTTAATAAGCACATCAGACGTTGTTGCTTTCAATTCACGCATAGTTTATCATTATCCACTGTTCTTATCTTAGGCAGGGATTTTTATGCAGTTAATTCATGTAACTAAGTTTAAAACTACCTGTCAGAGCGGAATTTCTCAAACTATCGTGTTTATACCCCATGAGCTTCCGGCTCTGGTAGAGCTTATAGTCAGTTGTGCATTTGTGGTTCTATCTACCAAAGTGTGGGTGCAGTGTAGAACAATGTCACATCTCCATTTCTTGGTAGAGATGGCTTCTATGCCTTTCAGTACGATAATTTTGAATTTTCTAACAGTAACGAGAACCTCGCATTTACATTTTAAAACTTAAACCTACTGATTTCGACGCTGCCTAAATTTGGTTTGTTTAACCAATCACATTTCACCAAAATTATTGATGCTTTGTAACGGCTTTTGAAGCCAGACACCGAGATGTATCGAGATTTGTCATCCCTAACACGTTATTTATTCTCTTTGCATTTTAAAGCATGTAAATGCCAGTGCTTTTGCCATGGCTGTTTGTCGTACTCAGTTTAAAAAGCCAGCATGTTGATGATCATTTAAAGTGCTCCTATTTGGAAAATGACTCATGAACCTGGGATGAGAAGGTTGGCGGGTGACTACGGCCTGAGCATTGTGCTTTAGTTAAACCCACAACAAGTAACTAGCCTGATCTCTGCCGCCCAAAACTTTTCTATGAGCGTACATCCTGCTTAAGTTCCATTCTGTCACTATTCCCCAGAGGATTCCACCAAGCGGACTAATTGGGGTGCAGACATTCTACAATCAGACCTTTGCTTCGCAGGGAATGCAAATGCTGTGTGGACCTTTTTCGGACTTCCAAAGTCTGTTCCCAAGAATTGAAATTCATAGGCAGCTGTTCCTTTATTCATTTAAATTAGTTATCTGAATATGCTTGTTTTCACAATTCAGCTGTTCTGATCGCCAAATGAATGTGTACTTATTAATCAGAAAGATTTTGCTAAACAAAAACTTTTTACCTAAATTAATTCATTCCATGGCCTTACGCCACCACAGGCATGACAAGAGACAAAGAGCTTATTGCTAGTAGTGAAATCGCATAGCAAAATTAGAAGGGATCGGTTTTCGCTAAACTTTTTCAGCTCCTAGGAACGGCCTGTTGATTAGCCTATGTTGCACCTGCAGGTCGTGGGAATGTGACACTAGCATCTCGATGCGCTCTGTCAAAAAAATCAGATACCTATGTTCGAATGTTGTCTACTATCAGTTCGAAGCTTTATCGCACTGTTCAAATACAGTTTCGGAGTTTGTGTACAGGGGATAGACTTGCATGTCTCATACACCTATCTCCGCCATCCCTCTCACCCGACTCCATCAGAATGCTATCTATCTGAAAAAGTGATAAAGTTGGCAATAGGATTTGGATTTTGTATGAAAATCCTGCGTATGAGTACACACATCCGCATCAAAACACGTGCTTCATGTCATGCCTAATTTGCTAGTGAGATTATTTCAGAGCACAAGAATGTCGCTGCTAAAACCTGTTGTGTGTGGAGTAGGAACACGGAAGCAGGTATACATTGAAAAGTAACTATTTATTGGTCAAATTTTGCCCTGAAGTTCTTCAAATCAACCAAACAACCTGATTAATGTCTGTACTTGAAACCATTCAATCGTACCCAAAGAGATTGAAGAGATTACTTTCGGGTTAACTATCGAAAGTTGACCGTTTTTGGTAAAAATATTTAATGTGGCCTTACGATTCCCGTGGTATTTAGGCATTGGACGGAAAAAAAAATTCATCTGCTTTGGTGTAAAGTGAAGTCAGAAATTTTTAATTTCTATACGACGATACATTGTTTGCCTCTTAGGCACTGAGGACTTCTCGACTCTCCTACCTCAACCGCGGCACTCCTACCTTTCTCCACTGCAACCTCAGTCCAATTACGTGCTTCAGAGACGCCTCTCCTCATTGGAATACGTTAGCCTGCTTGAAGATCTGGTGAAAATGAAGGTTCGTTCCCTCTACCTTACATGTATGTTTTGAAATCCTACATTTCTCATACTTTTTTTCCAAAATCATTGACACCGTATGGCACTCCTTGACTTCTTGCTGGTTCATCGGCCAAAAGATCTGCGCTTCGCGTTATTTTTAGTGGTGCATCCTCTCCAAAAGTCTACGAAAAGCAATTTATTTTATTTGTAACAGAGTAAAAGCTATTTGGATGCATTAATTTAATCGTGTTTTATTGAAACATTCCTGATAATTTCTTACATTAGGAGCATGGACCTCATTTCTACGCGCAACCTTATTGGCACTCTCTCCTACGGTATCACTTTTATGATCGTCCTGTAATTGAATCCACCCTTTTCAACCCGCCTTAGTGTCGTGAAATACGTCTAGACCAAATTTGTGCCGATGAAGCTTAAAAATTGAAAAAAATGTCTCAGTAACTTTTTATTGGGTTGCTAGACTGTTTAAACATTAGCTTCTTCGTTTCAGCCTATCGCACCTGGGTTGTAATGTCTGTTTATTTCGGAATTATGCTTGAAGTGTTGTAGTGGCAACTGTTTTGCTTTGAGAATCGGTTCTTCTATTTGCAGAACAATATGTGACACCGTGGTGGATTTTAGGGCGACAATAAATGTTTTGTAAATAAACAGAGAAAATTATTTTTTGTCTTTCAAGAGACGGTTTTTCCTGTTATCCACCGAAACTGGTTCAGTTGGAAAGCAGTTAATGGAAAAGGGACTGGACTAGCCTTCTTTAGAAAAAAATAAGCACACCTTACTTCTCCACCCGTAGCGAAAATCGTCATGTTTATTTTGGGAAGGATCGAAGCAACATTACTGTCACCCTGACAAGAACTCTGTAAATCTACTTTTTTGTTTCCATTTTCCCTTCAAATATCCACATTTTTGTTCCATAACCGACATTGTTGTTTCTTAGAAAGAAACCTGTAATTGTTGTACATATACGTGATTTCGTTAAGGAGTACCGCTGTGAAATTTTACTTTAAGCTGTCGTCGCTCTTGTGATGGCTGCCATCGTCCTCGTTTCAAATCCACGTTTTGACTTCCCATTTCAACTACTACTTTCCCCATGTGCCCATTAGTTCCCAAGTAAAAAGCAATTTTACGCCTTGATTATTTTCGAACTCGCCAGGCGAAAACCTCTATACGCTTGCACAAAGTTTTTGGCAGCTGCATTTTTAACTTGACTTTGGCGAATATTTATTTTTGCGAAACTGCGGGTAGCGTTTGAACCAATTGTTAACGCTTATTTGTTGCTTAGCCGATCCCTGTATTATCCAGATCCCAATTGATAATTTATTTCAAAATAAGTCGTTTGCAGACTGATGCTTGGCTGAATTTTTAAGAGCAGCGCAGTTAAATTTATGTTACCGAGATATTACCTAGACCTATTGTGGCGCCCCGAGTTGTCTCCAAAGGCGAAGGAAGACGCAATATTATGGCAAAATGCGCATTGCCTACGTGCAGATGGGCTAAGGCTACTGACATAGCCCAGAGGCTGTCACCCAGTGAAAGTACAATCTCGGGGCCCTGGGTGTCCTTAAACTCGAGACGAGGAGTTAACCAAAGTATTACAATGTATTTATGCGTAGGTCCACAAATCCTCTTCGCAGGCTCTTCATAAGCTTCCGAAGGTATTAGGTCCTTCGACAAAAGCTATAACTTACCTAAACACAGTGCCATGGTTATTTTTTAAGTCTAAATGAGTCGACTTGACGATTTGTTCCGAATTGTAACTTATAAGAAAACACGAGTACCCCTGCCTTGAGTCACATCTCTCCTTCACCTTTTCATCAGTAAAAGAATCCCAGGCTATAACTGTGTTTGTTTTAATTTCTCTCAAAAAGTTATTGGTGAAATGACCATTATGCAGGGGAAACTTTATGGTAGTTATCGCTAACGCAGCTCGATTGCATCCATATGGCTGGGAATAGAACTTAGCTTGCATCCAGCCTTGGGAGATTATCATTGCATCATCATGTAGTGCTTGACACCCTCAAAGAGCGCATTTCTCGTTTCTTTTCGTACTTTATAAAAGATGGTGTTTTACTAGAACGCCTATGTGATTAGTGAACAAACAGTCTAAATCTACTCTAGGGCCTCAAGCCGGCCGTTTATGCTGTAATGCACATTGCTAGGGTGTTCCGTCATCCCAATTTAAGTCGATTTTTGAACCAATGCGTCAGTCTCTGCAGTCCTGACCATTAAATGAATGAGATGGCTTGTCGCTGGTAGTGATTTCGATGATAGTTATCTTCTACTAGGCGTTTTTATCGTTGCAAACAAGCAATCTGAAAAGATAGTGGTGGTAACAACTTGGGGCGGATACTCGGACGGATTTTGAAGCATAAATTGGACAAGAATTCTTTGCGTTGCTTTGTTTTGCTTCGTGTCTTTAGTCGGTCGGGTTTTCGGTAGTTATTTGGTAACGTTGACGTTCAAAACCGAATATTCATTTAAAGCACTAATGCCATTCCTCTGATGATCCAGTGCTACTTTATTTTCCACTTTTTGTTCCATGCAAAGGCATCTAGCGCATCCAAGTGGCTGCATGAGATGGTGAGAGAAAGAGTTGCGATTGGTCACTCAGGGTTCGAATGATCCCCTCGCATGTCAAGGCCTAATGGTTGTATATCGCTCTCACAAGTAGGAGGAGGTAAGTGCTGTCGCACCTACCAATTTCGTGCACTGGACCTTTTCCAGCGAGCTACACGGAGCGCTTTTGGTAATTTCCTTTGTGCTACGTTGAGCGCTTATTAATAACCTCTGAAAGCACTACGAGACGTGCAGTTTGATCTTCGTGAGCAGTCGATGCACAGGCTGGAGGACTGAAAGCACAAATTGAAACACTGGAGACCGGAATGGCCTTTATAATGTTGCATGCACACTCAAAACGGATATATCTGTGCTATGGTCCCTGTATTTTTAAAAGTTATCCTCTTTAGCCCTACCGTTCACTTTCCCTCATCGGCTATTACGAGGTGGATTGTAATCGTATCGGTTGGAAATTCGAATTCAGTGATGCTGCTACAATCTGTAAATTTTGGTGAAATCATATCATCTTAGCGTTTAAGATCCCTATCTAGAAAGCATTGTTTGGGGCTGCATTACTGTTGTACAGTATGCTTATTTTTAAGAATATTTGTCTGAATGCCCGCTCCTCTTAATAAAATACGCATTTTACAGATATTTCTTCCCTTATTAATACTATCAGACCACTAATTTAGGTTTATTGTTGTTTTCTGCAACCTAGATAGGTAGCTCGCATTTGAGGAAAGGTCATGAATCAGTATTTTTATTCAAATACTGCATTCATTTCCTTCAGATGTGTTAAAACTTGTTTTGACCGCATTCTCGAGGTCGAGATAGTTGCAAGGATTTGAGATGGTTTTAGGGACTCTTTCGCAGCATACGTCTTCCTTCTGTGACGTTTAAGTGTAGTATCCAACCAAGAGTACTAATGGTGTTTGCATTTTTTGGGTTGCTCCTGTTACCACTTCTAATCTGTAATCCGAATTAACTCAGAAGTTGCCAAGTGCTATACCACTCTGAACTCAGAGCTCTTTTTAAAAAGGCTGGGAGCTGCTTTCATGGCTGACGTGAAGGCGGAATCGGAAGAGATCGAAAGATCTTGTGTATTTAAGTGCTTTATATAAACTGTTCCTCCGTCAGGCTTTATCGCATGCAAATAACATTATTAAATAGGGGCAGAATCATTCATACTTATGTCCTATGCTCATGATCCTTAGAAAAACGTCTTATTGGCTCGTCATTTCCACTCCCTGGCCTGTGACGAATTCGAGTTGGTGATGAATTCGCCACAGAATCACACTCATGGCATCTTCATCCATGCTAAACCGGCGTATTTGGATGTCTGGCCTGCCGGACCTCTCTGCGGCCAGTGGGATGGTGTAGGAGGGGTGGAAAAGCAGGAACTCTTCGATAAAAGCGGCTCCTTTCTCCTCCAATTGGCCTGTCTGGTTGGACGCTCACCAGACTTGAGACGCCGACGTCGAAGGCCTATACGCATTAGGGTCTTTGTTCCTGCATCGCCGGCGCTGGCTGACGTGGTTCTCACTTCTCGGGTAAAGGAGGTACTTCAAGGCCTCAGAATTGAGGTATGTTGACGTCAGTTCTCGGAATAGATTTGAAAAACCAAACAGAAAAATGGGCATCAGGAGTCCTGGTTTAGAGCTGCTCAAGTGAGGCACCTTTTGAACTTGTAAATGTGTAAAGAACGTATTGCAGTGTGGCAGAATTGAGACTAATTTGTGACTACCTGTTGAACAAACTTGGTGTATTAAACATGGAAGCACTGAGATTTGCTACAATGAAAAACTTTTAGTTTAGGCTTACTTTGAGCCGATGTTTGAGTGGAGGAAAGATTTCACTACTTGTGCTGTCGACAATAAATAATTTAATTTCGTCATGAAATTGAGGCATGTAGGCATGAATAAACAATTTGTTACCTGCTGTAGCGTTGGGCTAGCTCTACAGTAGGCCAAGAGACACAATTTTAAGCCTAACAATTGTAGTGAAACCGGGAGGCTGGAAGTTGAGGGACGCTACTGTTATGTTTAGGGCCCGCATAGTGTTAAGTGCGGTTAAGTGGAATACCAGCATACTATACAGCCCCGATCTTGACTTGAACGTTGTCCGCCACCTATCAACACCCTTATGCTAATAGTTCATCGATAATGTCAGTGTTCGCAACTGACGTCACGTATGTATGGCTTCTCGATTCTCTCACTTAATCTCGCCGTCGCAAATATGTGTCATCTGTTCCTCATCACCAAAACGATTGGTGGGTTTTAAAACACGGAATGTAGACGAGTAACATCCTTTACCTGAGGGTAACGGCATTTTTTAAAACTATTTCATGAACAGTTTAAATGGTCGGGTCGGTAGCGCAAGTGTCGATGGCGTGTAGGAATGGTAAAACTTTTGGACGTTATTTCAGAGGCAAATCTCAATTGCAAAATTGTTAAGGTGTTGTAATTCATAATAGTTTTCTTTTCGAAAGATGTTCAGAGATCCTCAGATGTTTTGTATAACTAACTTATGATGCAATTTTTCACCTTCCTGTTTACGTGTTAATGTCATTTGTCAAAACATTTCGTTAAACGTGTGCTCTTGATGCGCTGTCAAACGCCCAACATTTGTTACATGATAGTTTTCCTCAAAGAGGTAAGAATTAGGTGATTTCAAGTTCGGTGGCTGTGTGTGTGGGTGTGTGTATCGTTATGCGGCAGCTAATTTCATACATTAGTCACCTTACTACGGTTATTCTGAACTTGTTTCACACGTATGTATCCCAGAGCGCCTTGGTGGAGCGCCTATTATTTGGTGAGTTTTCTAAGCCTTGGCAATTGTCTCGTCATGACGAAACGTTGCTAAATTGAAGCGACATCCGCTTTACCTAGCAAAAGTAATTTTAGGAGAATCTTGGAGACGACCACACATATCCCCTCTTCCAACAGAATCGATTCGGGCGCAAGCAAATAACCAATCTTGTTGAATCATATTTGTCTAGAGCGTGTCCAAGGTGTGCAACCGCTACGCAGAGCATTCATTACATGTTCTTTTCCAGCAACAAGGGCCCTTTTTCTATTAATCATTTCACAGACACTGGCGACGCAATATTGGAACGTTGGTTGGGAAGTGGAAGTGAACGAAATGAGGAAAGTTATTCAGCCGTTTGGGCAACTTTCAAAAAGTCTGCCCAGATTTCTGGAACTCGCTTATTTCAATGCGATATTCTCACCTTCCTATGCTATCCTGTGGTTATTTCTACATCTTTGTGACTCAGTTTCAAGGTCCTTGTTCGTGGCTGTAGCCGATCTAACGTTATCCGCAGTGCCCAACAGCCAAGACGCTAGTACTGCCTTTTCAGAAATTTTATATCTACTCATACACTACCTGTGTTGGGAGACTTTCATGGTGATGGAAAACGTACCTTTGAGCTGCCTTCCATTCATACGGTGCGCATGATGGAACGCCGTTCCACCTTACAGTGTATTTACGTATAACCCCTTCATAGCTGCCGTCCTACCAAGGTGACCAATCGGTACTTTCAGATGGAGGTAGTCTTGTACTCAGCTCCTTTGCGAGTTTGCAAACGCTCCGAAAGCGGCGTAGAAAAGTCGTGCCTCACACAAACCGCATTCCACAAAAGTTGGAATATGAAGTTTCTTCATTTGAAGTGGATGAATATTCGATCTAGGTGCGTGATTTGCTTTAGTGGGGTTACCCTGCACCTTGACGCTTACTATCGTTACCAATCACTCTCGACCTTCAAATCATTATGCGTGATAACATCAGGAGATATACTGGTGACATTGGTTGGAATTCCTACGAGGCCGATAGTTTCGCTCAGGTAAACCATTTCTGATGCGTTTTACTCTAATTTATCGCATTTCTATTGTCTTTAAGAATTGGACGTTGGTAGTGGAAGGCTGTCAAACCGCCAATTCTGTATACTTCCCGCTGAAGTTGCATGTGCGGTCACGTGATGTTTTTTGAGCCAACGTGTTTGTTGCCGGGACTAAGATGTTTTGCTACAATTCCTAATTTTTTTTGCAATAGCTGTCCTTAACCTCCATCTCACTGTGAATTAATTTTTCCCCCTTCACTTGTTAAAAGTCGAGTTTGGTTACTTACGTCGGCCACTTTTGTGGCCTAAAGGTGAAATTTTTTTTCATGCCTATGTTCCAATGATGACCTGGTCTCAAGTGTCGCAGAGAGATAATTTCAAGTGCGAAATTGTACTGGCTTTTTATAACTAATACGGTCTTAGTTATAAATATTCGCCATGAGTTTATGCAATTTGATGGATGCTCTTTGTAAAATTTGATAAAATCTGCTATTGCAAGAATAAAAAGGATTAAAAGCTATCGGATGGGGTAATTTAACAAGACCTACAAAATGTGTAGTTGCAATAACGGACTGTGGGAATGCATAAGCGTCCATATCGAAGAAAAAGTATGGGTTACAAGCAAAAAAAATGCTGTAGAGCCTCGAGATTTCTCTAAAAATGGAAGAATGTTTAATGCTGTGCCATGCCACCCATCGAAAGTGTGACAGCGGAGCTTTAAGTGGCCTTGAAACCAGAGTAAAGAGCTAAACGAATAACTAAAGTATTGCATAATGACTCTCTCCTTTTGAGTGTCGTCCTCAGCGCTCCTCTTGGTCAACCTCCCGCGTCGGCCATCACAACGTAGTCAGTGGCGTAGGAAAAACACTCACAAACCAGTCGGTGCCGATCATCGAATTCGCACGCAAATGCGATGGTATCCGATTGCCACGCCACAGATCCCTTTTGGCAACCCTACTGGATCTCGGGTTTCTACCTTTTTAGAAACTGTACTGGGAAAGGGGGATTTGATAAAGAAATTTGTTTACAATGATCTTGCGGTGGATAAGGTTTAGCTCCAATTCCTCCTTGGCGGAATATGTATTACTGACGTACAGAAGGGCCAGGGGGTTACAGGCATGGTTTGGAGGATGCGCCGTTCAACGAAAGTACAGAAGCGGAATCTCAAGCGTCCCTCTTGTATGGATAAGGTGCAGAGCATATGTAGTATCTACCGCGTATTTTTTTATTCCAGGAATAAATTTTTCCATTCCATTTCACTATTTACCAACAGCTAGGTTAAGAGTGAGTTTTTGAAGACGAATCAATTTCAGAGTTACTGTTTGTACTCAACGCTTTTCGTCAGTAGAGGACAATTGTTTAATTAGCCTTTCTTGTCGTCACCTTTGAATAACTAGCTTTTCGTGGAAGGGAATGTGTAAGTGATGTTGTCCCCGTCATTGTTGTTTTCATTTCTCTTGAACGAATATCAATGTGAGAATCTTGCTATGAGTACTTCCTAATTCACTTCAATAATCGGTACAGATTCACTTACCCTGGAATTAACTACCAGGTGATTTAACTATTACATCACCTCTGTTTGTGTTTATTCATGTTCATCTACCCTTATCTCGGCTACATCTATTGTCTGTCCTGAAATTTTGTTTCTGTGCGACGAATTTTGGCTGTTTCGTGTGGAAATTGTGATGATAAAAGCAGTCTCATTCGAATCTTCGTTTTGCCATCTTCACCGTGCTTGTTACCAGTCTCCCAGGTACGTTCAACTACTGCAGCTTAGATGTTGGTTTTTAGTAATTCCATGAATTGTCGCTACATTTTTTATTAATCCAACTGCTACTCAAAAACTTCTCAAGGTTATTATTTTTAGACGCCTATTTATTGCATGAAGCACAACTGGGTTTTTTTAATGACACGATTTGGTCCAACTACTTATGAAATTGTTGACGCGGCGCATATTTGTGACGCCTAATTTCTCTAGTGACATTCACACACTTGCTTCCAGCTGTTAGAAACGATATTTTTCCCGATTTTTAGCTCTCTAATTAAAAACTGGTCTGTAGCGATGCCTCTGCCGCTGTGTCGTTTCTTTGTGCCCAGTGTAACTGTCCTTTGTTATCTAACCGTATCGCAGATCTACCTCATTCAGCCTACCAGAACAGTGTGTACCGATCAGACCTATTCACTCTATCCATTATGGGGTTTTAAGCTGATTAGCATTAAATGCCTAAGTGTTGGAGACCCGTAATTGCAAGAGGCAGTGACTCTCATGCTACTTTTCTAGTTAAGGTTCCTGTTTCTGATAACGAATGCGATAGTGTTAATCCTGATGCTTACAACACCCATCGGTAACATCGCTTTTAAGTGAGCGGGATGTATTTAAATCTTTTAAAGATGTATTGGTTGAATTTGACCCAGTTGTCAATTTAAGGTAAATCTTTCCTCCCTTCCCTCTGGTAGTAACGTTTGAGGTCACCATTGCCAATATTCTCCTTGCCTCTTATCTCTTTAGAATATTATTAGGATTAATTATTGCAGTTGTACAAACGTTTCTGGCCTGTGTGCTTTTGGGGTCAATGGTTCAGTCCATGTAGATGCTAAAGCAAACGAGTTGTATGGGGGTCGCAAATTACCGATGTGACTTAGGCAGTGCTGCAGTTCTGGCTGTGCTCCAGACCCATAAAAATGCAAATATTTGATGAGCATCCAGACAGCGAAGCAAATAGTGCTTAAAAGCTTGCTTGTTTCTTCTGTAGATGCTTTTTTTTGTCTGAAGTAGACAAAGATCTGAGGTAGCCAACCGCATTAACACATGTCAAGGTCGCGAAGGTCCAGCTTTAAGGCAAGCAGGAATTGTTTTGGCACCGCTGCTGTGGGCTCACACAAACACATATACTAGAGGGCTTGAACAAGCGCAATATTTGTGTTGTGTTTTGGCGAGAGTGGGACGCGATAAAACACCTGGTGCATTGAGTGAAGTGAAATGTTTGCATCATTGCGATCGACAACAAATTTGAGTGATCCAGGTTTTGGCAAGGAAGACTTTGTTTGACTCCTCTTCTGTGAAATACTGCTACTCTTATCGCTATTAAAAAGTATACGCAAAACAATTAGACGGCGACTGTTTGAATTCTACTTTTCTGCAAGCTTTGAGACTGCTACTAGGCGTTCGCCTGATGGGTTGCACAACCATGCTGGGTGAATATCTTGAAAGTCAACCAGCAGTCAGTTTTATCGGCTTGGTCGGAGCAACGGATCACGTGTTGGTGATAAGTACTATCATGTACTACTTGCTATTATGGCATCGTCTGTCCAAGTGTTCGATTTCGCTGTACTCTAAGCGGCGCCAAATTTGAGGAAAGCTAGATACATCGAAATTCCACTGTAACTGTCTTCGAGGTCACATCGATGACTGTTCTAGTTGTCACTTTGGGTAGCCCTGTTAAAATGCATCTATCAAGACGTAGTAGGGCGCATTGACGCAGAAGGGCTCAAAAGCTGATTAACGAGATTGTGGCCTGACCAAGGAGGAGGAAGGGATCGCAACTTGGCATTTGATGTCTTGAAAACTCTCTTTTTGGTTGAAGAATTGGCATATTGTGTGGAGAGTCTGGATCAAGAACATGGTGCTTGAGTAGTGAAGACGAGATTTAACTTTAAGATTTAGCATAATTACCGTTTCAAATAAAATGAGTCACTTGAGATCAGTTGAGAAAAGTGGATGGTTGGATGGGTTTGCCATGATTTGATTAATCCAACGGAACAGCAGGTACGGACTTTGTGCCAACAGGATAGATGAAATGGTGATTGACAAGGGCTACATCAGAGAAACTACCTGAAATCTTTCCACAAATAGTCACTCCCCCCTTCTGCCCCTCCGTGCGTTGACGAGTTGCTATTACAATGGCAGAACCCTGATTTCGATAGCGCTGGGATCTTCCATTCAATCCAACCTGTATTTGTATTTTACATAGAATGCGCCAGCTAACTTCACTCTTAAAACCCACTTTTCCACCTTCCAAAAGGCCGAAGTTCATGTGATTGAGTTCAACTGCCAGTCAGGCGAAAATGAAGTGGAAACAATCAACCATCTAATCTCCTCCCACTGCAATGCGGAGAAAGGAACTTCGGTCGTCTTTCTACGGCTTCCGCTACCACCATCGTCATCACAACAGACCTCAAATGAGGCGTCGAAACTCACCTACCTGGATCAGTTGAGGGGACTCACAGAGGACCTTCCACCAACCCTTCTTGGGTTGGGAATGCAGGAGGTGACCTCGGACTCCCTGTAAATGATCTTATCGCATTGACCAAAGACAAACATATTTATGCAACAGTATTTTAACCTTGGGTTTGCGTATCTCGTGATTCTTTGCAATCAAGATTTGCTTCGATTTGTGAAATCTTCCCCCTCCTCTCTCTCTTTTGACGTGACGACTTCTTCCCGCTCTATTACTTTATCACGGAAATATTAAAGTGATTTTGCACGAGTCTTCACAATCGTTCTTGACGTACGCCTTGGTGACAAAAATATACGTGGCGTGAATATTCAAAATAAGGACAGGAACCGAGGCCAAATTTTGGTTAAGGTAGTGATCGACTACTAGCAGGGGACAATAAATTGCATGCTGCCTTATAGCTTTGCTGAGATAGAAAAGAAATCAAATCCTCCCAGACGGAAAACCATGATTCACAGAAGCGGATTTTGCTTCCAAAATCGTTCGCCCCCATTACCCATTCACCAAACGCGTTAATGAAGTCGTCTACCCCCAATGCAATCAAGACGACCTTTGCTCCATTCCTGATTCAGCGAAATTCACACCGCCATGCCACACCATGGGGGGTGCAGGGAGGCAGGTGAGTCACGACTCCAACGCCATGACCTCTGGGTCGGACGCATGTGCACAAAAAAAACCACGAAAAGCAGCGTCGTCTGATGCGCTTTTGTGGAGATGACGTGATGCAGACAGGAAAAAAGCAAGTTGACTGGTGAAATGCTTTATTTTGCTTGCCAGCGTTTGATGTACACACCGCTCAGGGTACCACCACTACCACACACTCCTATGATAAAGCGGTACTTTCTAACACAAATAGACGAGAATGACACAAAGGGGTCGGCGTATTGTTGTTACACACGCACGTACATGAAAACTCAATCAGGATCAGGACTTAAATAGCAAAGGAGATGTTACAGAGAGGAAAGGGGGAAATGTAGTAGATACACGCAATCGCGATAGGATCCCTCCCTCACACACGCAAGCACGAACGTACAAAAACACGCGCATGGCACACGGAAACACACTTGTCTAGTTTTGTTTTTGCTTTTTGAGGTACGGAATTTTTTCAAACTGTTCTTTCGCCCTGAAATAGAGAAATGTCCTTTAGTGGGCAGAATTTAACCACTGTTAGATCTTCCTAATTAAAGCCAATCTTTACCATTAGCTACCATTACATCCCAATGAGTGATTAGGGGACTCCTACTTAAGCTATGGTCAAGTGAACAATGCGGACAACAGCGTGCTGAGCTGAAAGCATTGCCCAATGACAACGAAAAAGGCAATTCGTACGCCGGACCTAGATTGGAGAAAATAGTCGCACCAGCAGATTTATGGTGCCAAGGAAGTGTAACTATAGCTACAAAGCTAGATAGACATCATACGTCATGGAGATTCAACTTGATAGCAGTACTTTCTCACGCTCAGTGCAACGTCAGCTCCCAAAATAACAGACAGAGGACAACGACGAATGACTTACTTGCTCCAAATCTTGCGCAATTCCTGTTTAGGCTTCTCAGTAAACTTGTCAATCTGCACCTATAAAGGGATACGATGTGGCGTTGTCGACATGAAGAGGAGAACGATGAGAAAACGAAAACGCGCCCCAAGCATTGCTGAGGCGCAAATGAGTAACGACCTCACGTATACTAGGCTTGAAACCAATTTTTAGGGAGCGAAAAGTAGTAATAAGCCACATATGATGAAGAACGAGGGAGTGAAGAATGGCAGCAAAAACAACTTACGTGGTACAAATCGTAAATCTTCGGTACAGTGAAGATCAGTGTAAAGCCTTAAGAAACAAAACAAAGCACAAACTATGTTGGGCTCATTGCGGATCAAACAGAGATACGGACAAACAAACTCAGGAGTCTTATGTCTAAAAAAAACAACTCGCTAACCGATGAGAACGAGAGTGATCAAATTGAAGAAGCCACCGAGAATTGACAGGAGATACATGAACAGAGCGAACTAGTAGTAGAGAATAGAAAATGGTGAGAACTCGAATCAAAACAGAATTGAAAGATAGCGACAGTAAACTTGCTTTCAGGGAATCAATATAGTTTTCGATAAAGAGGTAATGCCTCAGTTCCTGGATAGTTGACTCTGTCTTGTCAAACCTATCATTCACGTAGTCTTGAACGCGCTGCCGCAGAGCTTCTTTGTCTTTGATAAACCAATCACTAAAGCAAATGCGTACAAAGTGGGTCAATGAATAGAACACTAGAAGTAACATGATTTCCATCAGAGAACAGCCTGTGCACAGAACTCCCAAGCAAGAACCAGTTAAACAATTGGTAACACATTATTTAGGCGAAATGCAAGTTTTGAGGTAGGAAAAAACTAACCTAAATGGGGGAGAAGCCGTCTCATCCCTCTTAGAGGTTATTAAATCGTAATAAACACGTGCAGCACCGGTGCAACAAAGAATAGCGAGACAGATATAAGCGAAGACCGATATCAAGGAGAGGCATCCAATACTGAATAAGAGAGTGAAGCCTGTCGCCATGACGATAGCTGACTCAATCGGTTTTTTCCAATAGATCAGAGAAATTACTGCGAAAAAATCGGAGCTAGTTAATTCAGCCTGAATGTACAACCTCGTAAATTAGATGACGAAAACTTGGCAAATTCAACAGCATGTGCGTCGTGGATGAATCAAATCGCGGCAACCACAACCGCATTTATTGATCCTAAAAAGATGACCTACCTCTGGGTGAGAGCCTTTCAAGTGCGGGGCAAATGTACGCTAAACACGTCAGACAACAACCTATTCGGACCTACCAATATCATTCTTAGGCACAACAGCATTAGACTCCATAGCAGCAGAGAGCAAGCCGGCAACGGTAGTAACGGCTACTCGAAATACCCAGACCTTGCAATCGATTGTCGCAGCCAATCAATTAATTACTGCTGTAGATGGGACATATTTTAAATATGGAAAGTTGCAATGACAATAATTCAAAAAAAGATTACATGCACATCATTCCTATTTATATTTTTTAATTTACACATACAAGTGCACAAATCTTCTAGTTTTATTTATTCGAATGTTTCAACCAATAAATATATAGAGAAAGACAATCTTAAAATCAGGTCTGAAGCTAACTATCTGCTGCAGTAATTACCACGCAAGCATAGGCAAACTTTTTGGTGAAATATTTTACTAAACATTCATTTATTAAGAATTGAAGGGCTGACCCTAACCTGTCTAAAGAGGTTGTGCTTTCAGTGTTTGGTTTTTGGCATCCGGTGGTGTATATATTGTGCTGAGCCTCTTCTGGTTTTGAAATAATGTGAGTAATCATTTTAATGAGGTAGAGAGGGGCTGCTTAGTCACTAGTATGACTCGGCAGCCATAATTCAGAGGATTGTGCAAAATGGAGAGAAGAAATTATCCTTGTTGTGACGACAGCAGTTACTCTAGGAGGACAAGTTATGGCATGGTCAAATACATCTGCGATTCAAATGGACAAATAATCAGCGGCCACTCGAACAATTTAGGCACATGGGGGATTCAGTTTACTTTATACTATGTTTGTTTCTTGTCTGCTTTACCCTTTTTCTATCGCTAACCTCAGACTCTTCAACAAACAAGTGAAAATAGATGTAGGCTTAAGTTACACTCGAATAATGTATTTAAAGTTTTCGAATAAAGATTGCAATTCAGTTTACTTTAGCTTTGCATGGTGTTTGCATGTTAGCTTATGCTACATATTAGCGGTCTTGGACATGGAAAAATACTAAGTTAGAGGAATGCACAAATGCCCAAAATATTTTACAAACTGGACTATTTAGTGTCGTCTAAATTCAAGACCATATATTTTCCGTGAATGGATAATGTACTATAGAAAAAGCTTAGTTGTATTTCTTTGAATTAGTCATAAGTAGTCATTAGAGTCGCAAGTTTCAGCCTTGGTATTTTATTAATCATTTGGTTATGTTTCGACAAATTGTTCCTAGATTTTTCGGTGCTACTGAATCCAAATTCACTTTCTATCCTCATCCACGAGGGCGATATTGTTACATCCAAATCTGTAAGATAAAATGGTCTTGTGAATCCTTATTTTTGATGCTATCATCCAACCAAAGCAGCTATAATTACGATTTGATTGGGCTCGTCCCCATAGGTCGCCTGTTCAATTCTTTCGTCGGTAGTTAGCCCAGGTAGTTTCCTTTAGAGATGTACGATAGTCCGCCGAACATGCCAAAGCTGCGGTATCATTACCGAAACAGCGCCGCAAAAGGCATAGGTGTGGCTTTAGCCGTTTCCTCTCTCCTCACTGGTGTTGTCACATATTACATGTATCAGAGAAAGATCGCTACTGCTCGGAAATTCTATGAGTAAGGTTCCTCTTTTGCATCTTGAGATCTCTATAGGACCTACGACCCTGATTTGGAATGGAATCGATTGCTGAAATCAGGTATTTTGAAGTCGGTGGACAAGGATGGGAATCCTGTTAATTTCTTCGACTAAACTTGACTGCTTCTTGTAGTCGCATGACCTAAACCTTTCTTAATTGTACCTCTCTCTATTAGTCTCGAATTTTATGCAATAGCTGTAGGTTCGGCAATTTGTCTTCTTGTAAGCAGGTGCATTTCCCTGCTAGTACTGACTCCATTTAAAGCCTTGTGCATACTTCGAAATTGTCTTACTCAATAATCCCCTTGTTCTTTATCTGGTTGGCCGTGATTTCATCCAATGTTTAAGGCGCAGATCCTTCTTCCACCTTTTAAACAGTGAATTTTAGGTAGGTTGAGGTGCGATTGGGGTGATTGAGTGGATTAAAACCCAAGTAAGTAACTAGTCAGGTATGTTCACGTATAGACATTGGCTGGTGAGACATCACACAGGGCAGCTATGTTGTCGATTTTGTGCAGGATCTCACGCCCCTTCTTCCCAACATGTTTCTCCAGTATCCAGTAGGCATGCCGATGGACGGAACTAAACGGTATGGAATCGGGATACTCTTGGCACAGGTCAAGCCACTCCCGATAGAGTCTCCAGGGGTCCTTGGGGCGATCCTGTTGGAATAGCGCTGGATCCTGTAGAAGACCACGAGCCGCCATAACGCCTGCATTAGAATGTACATAAAGTGCTCCAGGTTGGTTAAATTCTGCATGCGTAGAAGCAAATCAAATCAAAAGCTATTATCCCCTACACGGTGCAGTGGTCGAACGCTTATCGCAGTATCAGACTTCTCCAGGTCCAGGTCGCGCCAAGTAGGGCCAGCTAGCGTCAGGTTGTATCCGTTGGCTGACACTTTTTTATGTCAAGTGTCGAGGAGCTTGGGCCACAGGTACTCTTGACAGATGACACACAGCGGTCACATAATCTTAACCTAAGAGCCAAGCTTATCAAAACGAATTTGGCATTACGAGACAGAAGCTAGGTTGTATTCGTCCCTTCCAATGTTGAAACCATTCATGGATTCATCTTCGTTATTTTCAGGAATGCAAATGAATCGATGTGACTCATCTGCACACATAAGTGGAGGTAATGTTAGTGCAAGTCTGCGTTCTAATTTGCTTTTGCGACGATTCCGCTGCGGATTCAACACACTAAGACAGTTTATTGACCAAAAATTGCTCAATTTGCTAAAAAAAGTTTGTGATAGTTTTGAATCTACTCAGTTTAGATGAGGCCCTTCTTTATTCCTTGGTCAGAGCAATCAGGAGTAGTACGACAGTACTGCTTGGTATCGTGGCATAATGTGAAAGACGAGACCGATTAGAGCCGCCAGGATCTTACGATAAATTTTATGGCAATAAATATCGGGATTCCACGAACAATCGCTCACCCTGGCAACCAGAGATCTGATGAGCCTGGACTGCATCGTCCAAAGATTTTACATCACCGTTGAGAAATATGGGGAGCGGAGCAGCAGTATAAATGTGGTGAGGCACCTGAGCGGCGATGATTTGTGCAACATCGTGCCATCGCGCAGGATCGGTGGAGCGTTGGGAGGGTGTACGTCCGTGGACGGTAACCCAGTCCACACCCATATGGGCTGCACGGCGCACCAGTTCTGTGGTCAGTTGAACATTCTAAAAAAGTTTATGAATAGCCTGGCACACTTCTTCTGGATCGCATAAATGCAGCTTGACAACTAAGCATTATGAAAAGGAGGTTTTTTAGTAGGCATTTGATGCTTTTTTACTTCCTCTTTTACGAAAGCAGACCCTGATAGGGAGCAGGAATAACTCAATGAAATGAAAGCCAAGTACATTTCTCTCATATTCTACTTTTGAGTGGAAATGAAGTCATTTACCAATGCAATGAACTACAATCTCCATCATCAAATCAAAATCTTGAAATACAAATTCTGAATATAACGCCACTTCCTTCACCTTCATCCAAGCACAGTATAATGCTGACTTGGAAAGGATATCACTTCTAGTGGATACATATTAGGCCAGCATAAATTTTTGCCCCTCTTAGAAAATAATATTGATATTTGGTGTCAGACTGACTATTTTTGACCTTTTAGTAAGTAGAAATGGCATTAATCCCTCAAACAAGAGATTTAATCAGTGGCCGACTTTACTTAGACTGCCTATAGAGCTTGTTGCTTGCTAAAATTAGCTCAAATAACCCATTCTTCGAAGCTTTAATCTAAAGGGCTAAGAGGTTCACCCTATATCAAGCACTGATTAGCGTATTTGTCAAAAACAAAACCCCGATCTCCCCTTACATTCGGCCACGATGCGGGGGCAGAAGAATCACCATCTTCACCAATGGCACGCGGAGGGCATGGAACGAGACGAATTTTGATGCTCACGGAGAATGAAACTTGACGCTCCTCGCCTTCGGGTGTGCTGACGACACGCCACCGAGGAACCGCTGCCCTGGCTGCCTTCACCAAGTCCCCCATCAACTGGGGTTGCTTCAGAATCGCTGCACCGTAGCCTTCCTCCATCGCCCACCTTGATGAGGGGAAGAAAGGGATGACTAAAATGGTAGGAAAACGTACGCTGAAAGAAAAAAATAGGTTCGGAATAACAGAGATTCCGTTAAAAGAGGATAAATTTGATTCAAAATGAACCATTTTCAGGATTTTTCTTCTTCTATTATTTATCGCATAATTCGTTGATGATTAGCGGTGACTTTGAAATTCAACCATACTAGAAATTACCAGGAGTGCTGATTTGATACTACGGTACCCTAAATTCACTAAAACTAGGAGCAAAGTCATCTGAAGTTGTCTCACATGTCTGATTGTCTTTTCATTCATGGCACGAACCGCAATGCCCTTAAATTACTGCAACTGAGTGGGAAAATAATTTAGTTTCCTTTTCACACCTCTGAGGACAACCACAGTTGAGATCTACACCCTGGCAGAGGGTGGACAATTCTTCGGCACAGAGCGCAAACTCAGGACCCGATCGACAAGCGAGTTGTGCGACGAGTGGATGATCTGTGGGGCAGGTAGAGAAGTCGGCAGCTCGTGCCTTGGCGGAATGGAGGAAGGCGGATGACATTATCATCGGGCTGTAGGCCAGGTCAACACCGTGCCTCCGCACCAACAGACGGAAGGGGAGCCTAAAAACAATGCCCATCTTTCACAGAATAGCTGGAATCGGAATTAGTCACTATTGGGTCACTATATGAATAACAATGCCTACTAACATCATTATTGCTTCATGGCGCTTTGTAAACTGATTACAGGATTGGAATATCCCCTCTATCAAACAGAGCCAGGCGAAATGAAGAGGATTTCCAATCGAGGTGAAAAAATTCGGTTTCTCCCTAGAGGAACAGGCGAACCACTCGGGTCGTGCTTGCCTGACTAGGGATCTAAGGTTACGGTGAAACGAGTTGCAGTGCAGAATAATGGCGGGAGGAGAGAAGCATCATTTTGGGATTGATAATGAAAAAAAGATGTCCATTCCTATTCATGCATAGCTATTTTCCAACATCACATAGTCTTCATTTCGAATCACCTATCGACTAATTTGGAAGAGTAATATACACCAAAGCGGTAAGACCGTCACCTTAAATCTTCCATGTGAAGGTCACATTTTCAGAACTAAAATCACTTACTGGAACAGAAACCTCTCAACCCGTCAGCAAATGCGTTCCACGTGAATAAGTTATGCCATGCAAAGTAAGGCAAGCAACACAAAAAAGACCGAACCCAGAAGGGACAGATTACAAGGGAAATGGTAAGAAAAACGTACTTGGAATAGCGCACCATTGGAGCTGATATGCGAACAAAGGGTAGGTCTTTCTGATAAAGTGAAACAATGTCCATCTGAGTCCAGCTAAAATATTAGAAGGATAAGTGTAGTTCTACGATTACACAAAGCATCTATGGTAATGACCATTCCCATCTCCTTGCAGATACACCACCTTCAAAGCCCAAAAAAGGCGACACCTTTTCCCAGTCCTAAATGAATAATTTGGGAGGTGGGAAGCGAGAAAGTGCAAGGGTTAGTGTTATTTTTTTGACAAAACACAAACACTCAGAAGCGAGAATTATGGCAGTAGGAGTGTGGCCATTATATTTTTACCCCTCAAAATAGATTAACTATTCATGGAATGCCAGTGCGATCAAGAAGCGTCGAGTGAGATTATTTTAAAGGCTCTAACAGAATCGTAGCGCCAGAAATGCTAAAAACCATTTTAGCCCGTCAAAAATCCCAAGAAGGGGGACGATAAATGTGAAAGCGACATTAGCTACAGCGATTTGACTAAATGACTCCGCTTGTCTGACCAAGAGGAGAGTCACTCAGTACCCATCAATGCCATCCGATTGTTAATGAGGAATTTCAAGGAATTGCTTTTGCTAGAGCCGTAATTTCTTCAAATGTCCTGACAAATTGCAAGGATTACATTCAGTAGCACAGCATTTATTGTCTCAAGGGAGCCGAGTTGCGATGTTGAGAGAATGTTTCCACCTTTCCAATGCAGCTGGAGTTGTAAAAAACATCCACCAATTGCGTTTGCATTTCTTTCATAATTATTTTGTATGAAATATATTTTCGGTGTTAGCAGGAGTTCAAGAAGTTAGTAATCTCGCTTTTCAGCAATTCTGATCCATAGACCAAGAAACTCAGCTAAACAGTTGTGTTCACAAAGTCAAACTAATCAGAAACTTAACTCTATGAATGTCAGTTGGGTGACATTGATCGACGCGAAAGTAGCTGCCAAAAAAAACAACACTTTTTATGATGGAAGGGTAAAGACAGTTTTGGTAGATTCTCGCCAACAACTTTTGATTAACTATGCCTAGTAAAACCAATTCTCATGAATAGACACAAACCCAGCATTAAAATCCTTATTCTTGCACAAACACACAACTATTAGTAAATAACAGATCAAAGGAGACAAAATGAAGTCAAAAGAAGTGATATTGAGAAGTAGATAATCACAGTTAATTTTTGGATTGGTGATCACAAAGAAGGCAGGCATAGAAGTTGAATCAAGACCGAGACTGCGCAATCTGTGCAGCTGGAGGCAGGAACATCTGATTCAATCTTGCTTGAAATTCCGAGGGACTCAACTTAATATACTTCTCCCTTCGTGATGTGAAAGGCGTCTGGAGGGAGCGATCGTAGAACGCCTGATAGAGCGGCACCAACTCCCGTGAGAGACATTCACGAAGGTCTTCACGTAACTCCTTGTCTGGAATCGACAATTGAGAGTGCTGTTTTAGGAGGCTTGCGAGGCCCTGATTTATGCCCTACAAATCAGAAGGGATAGTTCGGTAAGCCGACCGTTGTTCTAAAGAGGTTAAAAATGAAGAATGAAGAACGAATGCAACCAAACCTGGGCAGTTCCCAATCACTGCAATAAAAAGCTCATCATCAAAATGCCTCTCAGACTGGCTTCCACAATTACCACCAACTAAGTAGGAGGTAAGATAGTCGAAAAGTAGTCAGTGGAAAGGGTTATTGGGTCACTTTTCATACAATCTGCACGACCTAGGTGTGAATTACCCAACATTTTGGCGTGTTGTCAGGAGGGCTGATTGATATCTTCTACTAATGCTAATTTTGTAGCAACTGTCAATCTAACTTCGTTTCCGGGACATCCACCAAACTGACGGATTAGAGCATTTCATAAACAATCCTAAATAATAAAAGCGAAGTTTCCACTTTGTAGGAATCATGACACGAAGGGGACACCTCCAATGTGTCGCGCAGATGATAATCAGAGGCGGATCATATATTCGCAGAACTTATCGCCACAATGCTGGTTGCGCATATCGGCGTACAAGCCTAAATGTTAGGTACCTTATAACGAAAATGAAAACTATTTCACTATAAGTGCATCAACTTCTATCGATGTGAAACTGTTCCAATGTTCCCAGATGACGTTAAAATGTATTCTAGCAAAATAGTCACTTCAACTGCTGCTTAGGGCACAAAATGTAATTACCCTTCAACCACGAGCATTCAGCTCCAATTGTTGCAACCAACTACCATGGATCCATGGGAACAGATGAGAAAATTTAGCCGTCACATATATGTGACAGTGGTGGCAAACGTGACCAAATAACACTGATAAGTGTGCAATGAAATATAATAATAATAATAATAATAATAAGGGACAGGAGAATGCTCACATTCCAAATCTCCTTCACCTGAGACCGCTCCTTTGAATCCATCTGAAAGAGTAGGGAGTTAACACTACGAGCCGAAAAAGGAAAAGCCAGGAAGAATGCATACACCTAGCCACATACACTGTTTACCTGTCTACGTTGAGCAAACTGGTTCATAAAAGCGGATGATGGCAAATTGATGAATCGCATGCATCTACAAGTAGGCAGGCAATCAGGATACAAGCACTGTTCAATGGGCAGCAAAGCAAAATGCAATCATCCGAAGGAAGTAACATTTCATAAGCAGGCACTAATAGCGCCCAAACACAAATCAAATGGAGAAAGCACAATGGCACAATAGCAGGGATGACTTTCTCTAGATATTAGATCATAGGATATGAAATGTCCAATTGCAACCTCATCTGGAATCGTAAGTTGTTTATGTCATTTAGCCACCCAAAGGTAACGATATTAGTAGTTGTGCTTTTCACATCTTTGAGAAGGCAACCCTATGCCTAAAAAATAGTTCACCCTGGCAACCCACAAGAAATGAGGTTCCTATTCTAGCTCTTATGGTCAATTGTACAACCATTGGTCCTACAGAAGGATCCATGTACTTTTCTCAGCCTTATCTGATTGGTAAATAACGGACGGTTTCTCAACCCCGTTCCAGTTTAGCTAGCGTTGTTTGGTCAGTGTGTTTTAGTTGCCTGTTAACTTCAATATGTCACTTAGTCAAAAGCTACTCCATCTGGCGGGTCACCTAATTGGCTGTCATGAACAGAGACCGTAGTTAAGCCCTGATGACAGGATTTCATAAAACTGCCTTGTTGGTAGTGAACCATTAAACATGGACAGGCTATTCGTATACTTTGTTCCTGAACAAAAGGCTCCATTTCCCAATACAAACTCCCCTTATTTATCCCATTCTCAAAAATCTTGCAGCTAATTTGAGGTACATTTCTAAGTTTCCGATGCAATTACTCTCAAAGGAACATCTGCCTTGGCCCCGATTTCATTTTCAGATTAGGATCATCACAAACCATCGCGCCAACCATCCCAAAGCTATTTCGAGGCGCTGTCATAACTCATTTTTGAAAGTAGCGCGAACCCCGATTCCGTCAGAGACAAACTATAGGAGCTTTTGAAATCTAAGTATTTTCCAAACCACCACTTTTGTGTGGCGAGTTGGTAGAGTTCAACAGCCTAAACACCTATTGGTAAGTTCGGCAAATGTCAGCACAATGTAGATAGATCTATGAGAAATCAAACATTTCATACCTAATGATCTAATATACAAAAAGTGACGCGAGCCTAGGTATATGCAGCATGCACACCTTGGCTGAAGACAAGGTCGTGAGAGAGGCTTGCGACCCCATGACCTCGTCGCTAAGAGACGAGTTAGAGAGAAGGGAAGCCCGCGCCTTAGCAAGGTGTATTGGATGCGCTCCAACTAAAAAACGGCGCAAAACACCACCGCCGGTGCCGCTGCTGCCGCTCTCTTTACTTGGTACTGTGAGACATATTGCGTCTGAAATGCTGTAAGGACGGAGGAAGGAGGTCAGCTTTTGACCTTTCTTGCGCTGATCGATATTTTATAACGATCACAATACCACTAAGATAATTCAGCCACCAGTGGCAGATTTTCGTGACCATAATCATGCTGTTTACATTTCTAGATTGGAGCTTTTCTACACCATTAAAGGGTGCAGGAAATGAACGAATAAAGAAAATGAGGAAGAATGGATCAGAGAAGAGATCGAGAACGTACGCTCTTGTATAGACCTGTTTGCTTTCATTCAGAATTCGAGCAAACTTGTCCACCGCACTGTTGTCGTATTCGTTCAGGATACTTTGCAAGCCGGTTCTATCAGGGGAGAAAGAACAGGTACAATCCAGCTAAAGATAAAGAGAGAACTAAACGACGGGAAATGAGAGGAAGTACCTTTTGAGGTCAGTAAGAATGTAGCGCAGATTGTTCATCTGGAAGACAATGCGAGAAAGATCGTCCGAATAGACCTCAGCTTTTTTGTCAATGTTGGCGACTAGTGAGGTGATGACACGAACTTGAAAAGAAAAGAACCTCATTAGAAAGCAGAAAAATTACCACTCAAGCAATAATGTTTTAATTGACATCTCTACAGTCAACTTCAGACATTTCCCTTTCCTTGGTCATGGCAAATTAAAAGTGCCAACAATTATGGAACAAATTTTCAATCCTGATCGCTATCCTCGACAATGGTGAATGCAATTCACCGCTATCTCAAGCATCCGTCGCGAATTTCTTTCAAGAATCAGAATACAAACGAAGTGTTAGACCAGGCCAATAAACGCATGGGACTTTGGTCAATGGTTTAACAAATTGCACTATCGGAGGTGACTTCGATCCTTAAAACGGCAAAGTTCTGGAGCCAGCTTGAGTAGAGGCGGCAAAAGCACATGGAAAAAACGTTTTTAAAGTATTATTGAACATCTTAAAATGAGTAGGATCGGTATAGCAGAAGCCAGATGGAGTCCGCGAGCGAGTTTTGGAGGATGCACAATTTACCATTAGAGTAAAGGTGAATAATACGAATACCTCACCTTATGACCTTGCTGCTTAATATTTGACACAAAATAAAAAGTAGGCCAATCAATTTAATTTACAAATATACTGTCCGAATGCGGAGCGAGCCATTTTGGGCTTCGAATTGACCGTGACGAGGTAGGGAAATGTCGCCTCCGGTGTGATTCTAGCCTCTTCCCACGTCAGCGCCATTCCAACCATAAGTTCGTAGTCGATGAGCTTCTCCAAGAATAGCAGTACCTTTAAGGAGGGGGAAAATGAAGCAGGAGTATAAAAATCCTTTCAGTTTTATTCCCACAACTCACGTTGGAAGCCAGCTCGTGAACTGTGGCATCGGGAGGAACCTGTGAGGACCCAGTTCCAGGCTGAAGCTGCTGCAAAAAGGCGTCTAAGGTGGCTTTTATTTGCGTCCGGAAGCGGTTCACAAGATCAGTCATCGGCTGAGACAATGTGCCGACGATCTAGAGGCAAATAAAGTGATAAAAGGCAAGATACTAGGATCGTGGTGAACAAAGATCGAAATGTCACCTTGAAGGTCTCCACAAAGGTGGGCGAGAGATCGATGAAACGGCGCATGATTGTCAGAAGCGAGACTAGCATGTAGAACTCGCCGCGTCCTATCACTCTACCCATGAGACGCACGTAGGACTAGGAACGTGGAAAAAGGATTAGCAAAAAATAAAACTCAACGGTGACCCACTTACTAACCATATCACAACAAACCAATGAGGTTCTAATTTCCCCATCTAGGTCCAAGGAAGCACTCTGCTCAAACCTAAACTTTTCAAAAACACAAATCTAAGCAAATGGTAATTTTCATCGTAGGCTCTCTAGGTGCCGAAATGGGTGCTCGCGGGAGTGCCTGTTGTGCGGTGGGAGCCGCCGCGGTCGGGATCGTCAATGACAGATGTACGAATGTTCTCAAAAAGTATACGCCATTTAAATGGGATGCAGTAGTTGAGCGACTAGTAATGACAATCCACGTGAGTTCTATAGACATGCGTATCAGCGAGTACGATCACAAGATATTCTATCTCCTTAAATACACTCTAATACTGCTCCCTTCCATACTGATCGGCGCTACCCCCTAGCGTAGGTAGTGCCCGAGTAAGTGCCAGTTTGACTGGAGCGCCAATCCCAATTTTGATTAG
This sequence comes from Taenia multiceps, assembly GCA_001923025.3. Classification (NCBI taxonomy): domain Eukaryota; kingdom Metazoa; phylum Platyhelminthes; class Cestoda; order Cyclophyllidea; family Taeniidae; genus Taenia; species Taenia multiceps. Next base: position 4,189,691 of record CM010311.1, read on the forward strand.
TTTTATGGATTCAGTAACCACGAATTAACCGATTTGTAGTTGGTGCTACGATGAGGCTTCAATTATGAGCTACAGTTTCGAAGTGGGATCAGAACAACGCAGCAGGTTTTTTACAATGAAACATTTTACTGGTGAAAGCGTCGCTAACCAACGACCGCTAGTTCGATAAAACTTAAACGTATGCAATCCACATAGGTTGCATAAAAAGCAACCACAAAGGAAGTGTCCCGAAACCCGCCTTTCTTTGAAGCCTTTTTAGCAATTTAAAGTTTGGATAGCTTGTTTAAATGCCACTGAGCAAGGTATATTGCTTGTTTTGTAGTCTACAGACGCGATAACTTTACCAATTTTGGCTTAAAGAGGTCCGATTACACATAGTCCAATCCTCTTTCAAGGTAAATCCTGTAATTTAATAACCATATTTCGATTCGCAAATAGAGTTTACACACTACTGAAATCCAAAAAAGTCACGCATAGTAGACAGGCCTTAAAAAATGAGCAGAAGGTTCTAGAGAGAAATTGTGCCATGGACAGTGAGAACGTATCAAAATAAGTAATGGTGCATAATATCAGCATTATAGCGCAAAGAAAACTAGTGGGGGAAAACTCACGCTTCAGTTTCATCGGGCTAGAGGAATCGGTTATTTAGACCACAGAAATCACAGAGAACAAGTTAGGAAATTCTACGCCTTGTGCACTTACTCAAACCACTTAAAAAGCATGGTGACAAAAGACGAGATATGAGGATAATGAAAACGACTGGATGGGAACTATGCTATGTCAATGAGATCCTATATCAGTACTTAATGAAGGGACTCTGTTCGAAGGTTTATTTGGCAGTCAATAAATAGCAAAAAGGGGTGTGGAACATACCCCACCCTCGGTCATTAGGTCGGATAATGAGCTACGACAGATGAGACCGTAAGCGAAATGCGACTCATGGGAATTCACTGCCAGTTTCAAACGATCCAACAGAAGTCTTTCACGCTGAAATAACAACAAAATTAAAACTTAACCATTAATACGTACAAAATCTCAAATAAATATCACATTATCAACAGTTAACTGTGCGTTGCGAATTATGAATCATAAATAATAACTTCGTCAGCAATGGTCTATCCGCGCTGCTACGTTGGCTCTGCAGTGGAAGAAAACGACTGCAAAATATCGTGGAACCAGCACGTTTACCTTGAGACACTAGCGATGGATCGGAAGTTCCCATTACGACATAGAAACTTACAAGTTTAACAAGTTTTGTTATTCCAACAACATTAGGTCATTCAAAATAAGTATGTTGGATTGCTGAAGGAACTCGGCAATCAATTGGTTAAAATTGACCTGAATTTCGCCAATCCTTTCGTAGTACGCTCAAAAATAAGTAAAGACACAAAAATAGCGTTTAACCTGCTTGCAAATAATTTCGGGGTGAACAGTTGGTCTACTTTCATAGCTCATGTTAATGTTACGCAAAGGGTAAACGGAGAGAGCAATCATACTTCAATCAAAACCAAAAAGGCACTGAGACTGGTCGCATAGTGTTCCGAGTCCAAATCGTCTACATCCCGCATGTCGTTGGCCACTCCACGCCGAGAATTTGCTAAAAGACGCGAAAAAAATATTATGCAGAAAGTATAGTTCCCAATTACTCTGCTGCCCCAATTCAGTCAGATTGGATGCTGGCACCTCATAATTAAATTCAAACAAGCAGGCAGGAAAATATCCCTGTGACTGAGCAGATATCTCATGAAACTTGCCTATTTCAGCATCTAAATAAACCATTCTACCGAGGCCAACTCATCACACCATGATGCATCCACACCACTTGTCTTTATACACTAATCCTTCTTTCGGTGTTAGCTCACCTACAGGGCTTAATGGAGGCTTCTTATTCAATATTAAAAAAACCAGGCACAGTACAGAGCCCACATCGGCCGCCAGCGCTAGAGGCATGGCAGCTGCTGATGATTGAACACTTTTGGTGTACGTTCATACCCCTTATCTAGTAGCAAAGCCTTGTCATTCGAGACCATTTAGGCAGGACCAAGACCACGATCTGACGTGACAAGGTTGTCTCATCGAGTAAAAGAGCATTATTAAGATCCATTCGTGGGTTTTAAATTGCTTGTAACCGCGATTGAGAACTAGGGAGGATGAGTAAACAGTATTGGGAGTTTGAGTTGATAACCAGAACACACCATTTAGCATCTCTGATACCATTGCAGCGATAGTGAGTTGTATTCTGAAAGCTGGGCAACTACCATTAGAGAGTATATCCATAACCCAAAGGTAACAGAGATGATTCATAGAAGAAATTGCATTTCATTTGCTAGCCTCATCTAGTAGGCAGTAATGATGCACGATCCAACGAAGTAGACGAAAGGATAAATATTAAACTGAACAAAGGAGGTTTCACCTTGAGAACGTCAGCATTGAGTGGTAGGCCGACTATTACTAGACGCAGAGGAAAGCAGCACCAACCCTTCCGCAATAAGGCAGTCACCTGTCATTGTTCCAAACCATATTGCTTCTTTAATGAATCTGGTGATGTCTTTTCGCCTCGTCCATTTCCCGCTATGAGATCTTGACAAATCTGATATGTAAATAATTTTCGAATTCGGAGTCCCCTAACTTACGCGCCATAAAAATCATGGGGCGGCAACGTATACTCAATACGACAAGTAGAAGGAGAGACAGGGCACAAGCAAATGCGAGCCACCATTATGTGTATTTCATTTCTTCAACGTAAGGGTGGCCAAAGAGTGATCCAATTAACCAACCATTGCGCAGAAATGATTTATAAATGCCAAAGAAAGCTCTGTCTTTAACTGAAGGCAGTGTTTAGGTAAATGACCCCTGAATCTCTTTCAGTAAATGTCTAAACAAGAGGAGAATCTGCCCAGATATCGGAGGGAAGGAGAATAACACATCAAGCGAATATCACATCAAACTAGGCGTCCCACTGGCAGCTCGAACTGGCGATTTCCTGTTGAAATTTAGTTAAGTAAAGACACTTACCGTCCCAGACAATTCCGACCGCTTTCAGACCTCTAAACAATAGCAACAAAACAAACAATAAGCATTGACAAGGAAAGGAAAACTTTGTAGGCGGCAAGCAGAGTGACCTTACCGACGTTTACCAGCCGTGGAGATGTTCAGCTGACTACTTGCCGAGCCGGGACGGCCACGCTGAGGAGAAAAAAGACGGCTGAAACAAGGAACTTTACGCAAGGCTTCACAACTTGCATACACGCACACTCTCACGAACTTACTGCGCTTTGTGCATTCTTATCCAGGGACTTTTGGTATTCACGAAGTCTGCAAGTAAAGGAGAAAATACTTTTAACTAGCAGCACAGATAGGTAATTAGACTCAAGCCGGCAAAAGTCAACAATGACTACCCGCAAACTAGTGACACATTTTCCTCCAACAAAGCAAAACGCCATAGGCAAAGCATCACGAAATTGATGAGAATTGGGATGAACACCTTGGGCACCACGGCTGAACTACTTTTGTACTTTACCAATGAGAGAGTGCATCACCACAATGGCCCAATTTGCCTTTGGCTCGTCCTTTAGAAAAACTATTTCGAAAATATGAGTAATGAGGATATAGTCAAAGTAACGTTGAAGTTTCAGAACACAAACTCATGAGAGTAAATAATTGTTAAAGTACTAGTTCGTTGGTCATTTTGTGAAATCCTAGCCCTTTACGTGGTTACAGTCTTGAAAATGTACTATTTGCACATAAATTTGCGGCGGGCTGATTTGCAACACTACTTCAACTCGTCATCGGAGGTCTGGAAACAATTCAGCAAAATAAAGAAGACTGAAATCTGAATGGTTCGTGCGTGAATTAAGTAGGCATCGGAGAGAAAATAAGCACCAAGCTTGCAATCAATCACCAACCATCAACCGACTCATTTGATCACAAATTGCATTAGCAGACCAGCAGGTTTGAGTTATTTCTCACGAGCTGAAAAAAATCGCCCGATTGCCCCTCACTCAGCGGATATTTCTGTAGAGGCGTTGAATAATTACGCTATTCTTTATTTAAAACATGTTGGAAAGGAATTAACTCTTGGAAAGCAAAGTCGCATTTTCATCCTACACACCCAGATCATATCGACAAACACCTACTTCACCAGAGTGACACGCATTAAGTCCTTTCTGAACTCGCAGTACTGTGCCAAAGACGGGGGCAGCTGATAGCCCTCCGGTGAGGCCGAATCCACTACTTCCATACGAAACAGCCGTGCCAAGTGATGATGCGACCTCCGCTCCTCTCCAGCGGACGCCACTGTAGCCGAAGTGACCGATGAAGAGGCCTTGCGTAGCCATGTAGAGATCTCCTGCACATTGGAAGCATACACCTCGGATATTGAGTCGCATTCGAGAGGGACGGCTGAGGTATCATTTATCTTGGTGCCACCCAATGAAATTGCATCTGTGAGGAAAAAAGTGGGGGTTAAAGCGCTTGATCTGCCCATTGCGCACTGTTTGCTGAGTGTGGCTGCAATACAGCTTTATTACCTTCCTTTTCTGCTAGCGTGTAAAGCAAATCTGGAGGCATTGGGGTGAACGATTGACTCAGTATGTCATCAAAATACTTGTGTAATGATTTCAGCCCATTGGAGAGAAGAGTACTCTACAAATTTTTGACAAAATCCCAAATGTAACCGACTTACGAGTCGTGTATACTCCAAATGTTCTGTATTATTCTGATCAAAATAAACAAGAGAATCTTTAATGCGATCCATTGCCTTCAAATAATTGGTGAGGGATACCGATGGTCTAAAATTTCACAACTTTAAAGGAAACACCCATTTACCCTTGAATGATGGTTTGCTCAACCTCGCGTCCGGTTTTGTAGAAGTTTTGCACATGAGATAAACCCTCGATACAGTACTGAAGGTCTGTGAAAAAAAATCATTTGCATGGAATGTGACCTTGCACATACTTTTAACTCGGGTCTGAAGCTGATCAACCTCCTTTTTAAGTGGTTCCATGCCACTGCGAAAATCCTTTGCGGCTTCTATCATTGCGGTGAGCTTTTCATCAGACTGTTTGGAGATCTCAACGAACTTATCCCGGATCGCAAGTATCTGACTTATTTGAATAGGAACCTGGCAGATATTAAAGTAACCAATGTTTAGAGTGAAAATGAGCATTAAAACATGAAAGAAAATGACTCACATGATTCATAAGGGTAGTCATTGTGGAGCTTTACCTTTACAAAGGAAACGTCAAATAAATAGCTTTATTTCTAGCAACCAAATGGCGAAAATCAAAAGCCCCTAAACCACTCACATGAGCCACTATGCATTAGTACAGAAGTTGCTAAAAATATGGCTCCTAGGCTATTAAAAGCAAAGATTACACAGACAAACCAAGGATCTTAGCTTCAAATGATGTTAAATGGTGGATATCAGCGTAAAGAATGAATGAATGAATGTGACGAAAACATTAGGTAACAGCTCAAATCAACAACGTTAGTCTGAGAAATTCATTTAAAACATTGTGTAGGCAAAGTACATGAGGAGGGGAAAACAGGTTTTTCCGGTTAATGAGCGAATCACAAACATCAAGGACCTCATTACAGCATATGCCCAGCAATGTCTAAACTGATGAAATCAAGGAACATGAAATGTTTTAATGGCATATCTTAAAAATGGGGATAATACCATTTACGATTTCAGACGCATTGAAATGTCAATGATGCATTTGGATCTAAAACGACTCGCAAAACAATCGCCCAATCACAGGTTGACCTTTAATACAAATGCGAGAATCCAGCCCCAAAATGGAAATTCTTGGAATGTAACTGGTTTTAGTGAACCACTAAATTACCACTAGTATTTGTTAGCAAACAGCCAAATTTTTTCCTTATTTGGCGCCATGTAACCGAATATTCAGTCAGGATATTCCGCACATTCTCGCTATCGCGAAACATTGTATCAAAATATTTAAGCCAATTTAATGTAAAGTGCGAGCAAAGCATTTTTTACATATCAGTTATTGTGGCGTAGTCACAACGTTGCACAGATCAAGTTTTCACGGAGGTCATCATGAATAAAAAATAAGGAAACCATTAAGTCTAATTATGTGCAGAGGGGCTGGAATGCCGCTAATAGTGTAGAGCTCGGACATATTCTTGAAGACAAAAAGAGGCAGTGTAGCGTCCCGAGGCTCCCTTTAAGGCAAAAGAAGGCGTAGTACTAGGGCAGAATATATATATTCCGGGAACAGAGGACTTGGGGGCTGTTGGCACTGCCCGGAGGCCGACCAACCGGCTAGAACAAGATGGCCACCCAAGTGACCTAAACCGGTAGTTCGAACAAACAAAGTGTAACAGGCAATACTCGCGAAACTGCATAAATTTGGCCTACAGAAGTTAATGGTCTAAAATCATGTCCGCCGAGGACATAAAGTTTACCTTGATTAAAAGAGAGGATTAAACAGCCAACTCATTAGAGTTCATCCTATCGAGGTCGGAGTCCGCACATGGTTGAGCATGGCCCGTAATGGCATTACAACACTGTGCATGCTAAGAACTCAAATCTTGTCCTAATTAATTTAAATTTTTGCTCTTTTATGCATATCACCTAGGGTAGTGCATTGGTAGCTTGTTTAGATCCCAATTCTGGTAAAGGCCCGCTTTGGGCCTTAGCCATTGCACCCTCACCGAGTAAACTAGTCTCTGGAGCATGCCAGTAGCACTATTTTCCACTGTACGCTGGGTATATATATTCTGCCAGAGTATCATGCCCCCCTTGTTTAAAGAGATGATTCAGGACGCCGGGCTCCAAGTCTTAAGCCCCATTGAGCCACACCGTCATGAAGCTAGATCTGTATAGGCATGTCTGAGAAGTCGTGCCAGACCGCAGAGGTGCATCACCCAGCGGGACATAGGTTCCGCGGTCGAAGCGCCTAGCCTTAGCGAGAATGACTGCTTAAGTGGTAACACTATCTGACCTGGTTAATTGAGTCACACCAACTCCATTTCCCTTCAACGTTCTCGTCATTCCATACCCCTAGACTGCTTTTATTTAAAAATATCTAGTGCATAAACTGATGTCAATAGCGTAAAACCTATTTTTAGACTTTAAATTTACGCAGTTACGACAGTGCTCTTTATTGCTTGACAGTCCCAAATGTAAAAAAAATGACCAATTGAGAGAGAAAAATTGCGTAAAAATGCTACCACTAATGAGTCCCATGGCCGGATTCTGAGCCGACCTGGATAATTTTGAATGAAGACATCCTATCAGTTATTTTCAATGATAATTGTTTCAGCCTTATATAATTGTCCAACTGCGTGAAGCGGTAAATCTGGCAATTGGTTGATCGGTATCAAGTAGGTGCTTTCGCCACTTCTGTAGATGCGGGAATTGAGTAAGACATTCGGGTTTGTTGGCTAGGAGAAAATCGACAAAGTCCAGAAGGTAGAAATCCGCAATTGTGATGACATCTGAAGCGGCGTAACTACCCGGCGCCTCCTGCAGCATCCGATCGAGGTGCTAAAACCGAATGCATGGAGTGCAATCAGTACTTTATTCATGAAATATGGTCGCAAAAATTTGAAAATAGAGCTAACACTTTCTTAAATTAATTGAGTGAATGAAAAGGGAGAACGAATATTTGTAAATCTATAAGATATAAACCACGAAATATGACTAAGAAACAAACCCGAATGAGTATTATGCCACCGTAATTTGGCCGAATTGTTTCATTTTTGAAATGATTGATTAAAGGATGAATAAAGCTTTCATCTTTGCAGCGCAAATGTTAACGCAGTAAATACTAGATCAGCCCTAACAAAGATGATTTTATTCTGCCTTCTCTGGTCAAATATCCCTCTGTAATTCTAAGAGCTCTTTTAACGTATCAGTAAGCATAATTATGTGGCCTTCATACTGAAGCCCCCAAAGCGGGTTTACATTATGGGTGTTCATCGAAATCATAATGATATTTTGCAAGCCATCTCGTTTTAAATAATTGTGCCGAGTTTTGGATCAGTTAATCACACAAGTCTTCAGGTGTGCAAATTATCTGCTGAGATAGACCTTCACCAGCAAATCCCAACCGATATCTTCAAATAGTAAAGTTACCCGTCGTTTGGATCCGGGGATCCAAATGGGTACACAAACTACTTTATTATTTACCTGAAGAACGACGGATATATTTTTGAATAACTTCTCCTTGTACTCCACTTGCTCATGCTCATCCGAATCGTGGAATTTCCTGTTTTTGTAGAAGTAAGCGAGGATTCTACCCGATTCCATGATCTATGGCGAAATAGCAAAGGCCGATAAATATGAGCACAAAATGAGGATACATGGACACACTACTGAACAAAGCATGAGTAGCAATGCGGAAGGAATCATCAGAAATTTGGTTAAAAAGGTTCATACAGCATCAAAAGTGAGAGTTTGACAATTTGTCTAAAATCTCTTAAAAACAACAAACACCAAGCCTTTGTGCTTATTCCTGTTTCGAGGTTTCCACTTGTGATTAAAAAATGAATCTCAATTGACGAAACAAACTTTAGTCGCATGTGCTTATTCTAAAATAAATTATTAGAGTACGACTAGTTTATGTGAAATGCTGACGAGTATGATCGCCTTCTGAGCCTCTCCTGCCTCAGTCTACAGACTAGTAGTTTAGAGCTCAGTTTGTGTCATTTATGCCAACGGATGCCTAACTCCCCGTACCCCACTAATAGAGCTACCTACAGAGGCTTACGGCTTATAATATTTTCAGAGCAAGCTACTATGATGGCATCTCGGCTGCAGATTTCAGACCCAAATCTGTAGGGTATGTGGCCTCGGCACTCTATCTTTGCAATAAGTCTGAATGGCTTCTTTTACGTCACATACGATAAGGGATAATAATTAATCATTATTGCTAGACTACAGGTGGAATCCAAATTTTCGGCAGAATTTTAAGACGTCAGCTTAACACAATCCGTACCAGGAGATCAGAGGAAAATAAACAACTACGGGTCGGATGCAGAATTATTCAAACATGCCTATGCATTAAATGAACAGAAAAAGGTGGTTTTACTTTAATCAAGAATAAATAATTTTGCTAAGCACGTATTTTGCCGTAATAAATTGCCATAACTTGATAAAGGACGCGTGTCACGCATGTGTGACGCTAGTAATGAAGGTGCCAAAACGGTCCAATACTCTTAAAACACCAGCATATTGAGCCCGATTTTCGGATTCCAACCTCGTAGATCTCATTTCGGTGGCCCATTTCGCGAAACGAAATTCGCTATTTAAACAGCACCCTTAGCATCAATGGTAATATTTTGAGCACTACTTAGCTAAACAAAAAATTGCTTGGCAATTTTACTAAGTTAACTCTTTCAAAAGTAAAAAATGACCTTCTCTGCCCACGGCTTTATGAAATTGTTCCAAAACAACTTGACAAATAACTACAAAACAAAAAAGCTTGAAATATTAATGGCGCGTAACTTCAGTGGTAGCAAAACCATTAGGCGATTCTGAGGACTTGGCAGTGTGTTATAAACCATCTCTCACAGTATGGGTAAAAAAGAGTGAATTTTAGGTCAGATGCCGCGTCGTTGTGGCGGGAACACCACCATAGGATTTTGATGCATGACTCCCAGGCAGTGGAGGAGAGTAATCACAAAGATCGTGATGGTAATTAAGAAGCTACTTTGCTATTGTTGAATTGATCGCACAATCCCTTTGGGGAGTTCCGTGATTCGGGTTCCACGTTAGCTACCGTGGACTCTGCTTCGGTAGCACATTCTACAAGGGCCTCATTAAATTTGTTTTCCCATCATTATAGCACAAGTTATAGGTTGTGTATGAACGCGTTTTAACACGACACTAATCCTTGAACTCACTAAACAAATTAGTTACCTTTCCAATAATGCGATCGCAGTGATACGCCTCCATATCGTTACGACCCAGAAGGTTGTACTGCTTCCCCAGACACCTCATGATGGCCGGGGCCTCCGTCATCCATTCCAATCGGCCGTCACGATGTTGAATGCGGAGTGCAGGCACTCTATAGGTGATAATCTCCTCTCGTCTTAGTTGCCATTCCTTGGTCTTGATGGGCTCGTCAATGTATTTGAAATTCAGATGTGCCATTAATAATTTTATTGGGCCCGAGTGGGGACATTTTGTCATGTGGTAGAACTGAGGCGCGCGATTTGAAAGATAGTAAAAAGTAAGCAAATAATCTTTTTCAAATCTTTTTTGGGAAATAATGCGTTAAGTAGATTTTGTGATTCCTACTCAAGTACAAATTTTGAATTAATTCTAGTCACTACTTAAATGTGATTGGTCAGTTGTTATCCTTGAATGCGCCGATAAATTGAAAACAATTTGAATATTGAATTGAGGCTTTTTACGATCCTTCTAAAACTTTCATCTCAAACGCACGACGTACTTGAGACAAAAAAAAACAAAATTTACTTAGCAATTGCAACTTGACCGTATGCTCTCACTCGCCTCGGAAGCCTTAAGTAATTAGGTTTTTGGTGCGCCAGGACCCATGGACTAGCGTCAGTGCCAAATATTAAGTGCTCTTATCGAGTCGGCTCAAAATAAATGCAATCTTTGATGTCGTCAGGCTGCTGTGTTGCCATTGCGGCTTCAGTCAAAATAACCAGGGGGAAAGTTGAAGACGCCAAATCTGATGACACATGCCTGGATCTTTTTGGTTCCCTAGAATTTCACTCCCGATGAAGTCCTACTGGAAGGAGCAGGGAAACCGCCGCTGCGAGGAATGCCTTGAGAAGGCAGGCTTAAAGAATTACACTTAAATCGTGCAGTCAGATGCTCAGACGGATACTGCCGAAGCAAATTAAAACAAGAAGCATCTCTAGAAGTAAGGGATCTTAAAAACTACGCAGCTTAATGCGTTCTCGATATGGAAACTCCTCCCTTACTAAGTAAGCGCCTTTTTAGGCGAGAGCACACAATAGAAAAGTTTTTTCGACAACAACACTTTTGCGCTTTACCGCTCATTCCAAATGGACTTTTCCCTGTCAGCAGCGCGAAAGTGAAAGTTAATGGTTTGAAAAGTAACTTGAGACAAAGTACTGCTGTAGTTTACTATCGTTGAGGAATTAAGTGAGTACCTCGTAGATCGTAAGGGATGTTGCCCATGAACATGCCACTACCGATGGTTTTGTGAAACAAAGCATTCAAATTCAGGTTTAATTCACGTGATTGTTCTCAAAATAACAAAACTTGGCAAAAGAAGATTACGCTGGTAACGACGTTACCATGACGCCATAATTACATGAGATTACCCTGCGGTTAACCAAAAAATACGAGCAACAGTTTTTTGCATTTGGTCTAGTTAAACGCTACAACTTACTGGATATTACACATGAAAACAATACTAATGCAAATGTTTTTAATACAAATTGTTTTATTTAAAATATTTTGCAAAAGACCAATCATATAGCTCTCGAATATGTGGCGACTACGATCCGTACAGCTTAGAATGCAGCCTCAAATAATCTTGGGGTGTACATTAATTCACTGAAGAATTTGAATTCGCCTAAGAGAATTTGCAATTTCTGATCAAAGTGAACTACTACAATTGTCCCTTTCCATCTTCAAAGCTTTGAACAGAACGTTGCCTAGACACTAATTACTCTTCAAGTATTTTTGACAAAATAACTACTTCCTAAGGGAACATTATTGCAAAGACTAACAGAAGGCAGAACTCTAGTTTAATTAAGGCGGAATAGAGTGCTTTAAAAGGTGTCAATAATGCTACCATATCCTCTAATTTTCATTGTTAAAAAGATAAGGCTGTTTATACGTGGGAATCGCTTTTACTCCGACCAGTGACCCAAGTAGAACTAACATAATTGAACAAAATGGGCTGCTCCATTTTCTTAGACCCATTTAACTTCAGGAATTAAACTGAGACCTAATGCATAATAAAATGAATCACAATGTGGTAACGTCCCACCTAACTTACAGTAACTGTGGCATCCTCCAGTCTTGCCATGGTGACGTTACAAGTGAAATGGTTCACTGAATTGATCACACAATGCAAGCTACCTAGAGATGCAGGACCACACACTTGGTAGCCAATCCGAGGCTTCGAATTAGTATCATGCCCACACACTTCTTTCACAATCAGTCGTGCGTGGCAAGTGAATGAGTGAGTCAGTGAGCAAGTAATTGGGGGGTACTTCTGTCTACGTCGCTTACGGCGTCTGAACATCTACTTCTTCTGTCATCGTGAAGTGTGCTGATAGGCTAATTTTGCAGTTTCTTTTCAGGGGAAATAAATCTACCAGGTTGTTAATAATACTTCACTGCTGCTGTAGCGTGACGTGAGTATGACAAGATACTTTGTCGCATGGCATTCGAGAAGTTGTAGATTATACATAGGTTCGGAATCTGTCTGGGATTGGAAAAAAAATCATTTCTCTTCGTGTTTATCTGAATCCTCTAACTGGTTGTTGAGCCTCGAGCTCATAGCTGAGTTGCAAGTAATACCTTTGACGGGTTTGCAACATCTCACATGGAGGAATCCCTTATGGCAGGTGGGATCAAACAGTATTTGAGTAGACTCCATGGCATTCCTTAGCCAAGACAATGAAGACAATATCGTTACTGCATAAATGAGCTGAGTGACTTTCGGTCCTTCAAAATATGCAGTTGTCGAGCTTTGAATCAGCTTCCCATTGAGCTCTGCCCACTAAAATTCACGAATTATGGAATGATAATATAAAATCACCATTTAATATAAATTATTTAACATTAAATTACGCAGTTAGTAGATTTCCAGTCCTCTCATGTTTTACTATCCCCCTAACCTTCTGTTGTTTAAAATAAGCACTTGATTCCCCTCAGTGGAAGCTTTGCTTATCATCTTTCTATTTTTTTATTTACGTAGTTGAATAAAATCAGTAGTATGAACGACAGGATTCCTCAACAAATGAGGTTATTGAGGAGTACTGAACCATAAAAAGTTTGTCCGTGATCTGGCGAATTCCATTTCTGACTTGAAGGAGTTGAGACCAATGTGAAGGCGAAAAAAAAAATTAATGACATAGACGCATTCTTTTCATCCTGCCTGTCCAATCTCTCGACTCCAAACTATGCCAAATGGGTTTTGCTAAAAGAATTAGAAATTATCAGAATTGTTAATTAATGCCCTAGTTAACCTCTATGTCATGTTAATTGAGCAAATTTTGCTAATAAGTGTCCCAATCAAAACTGCATTTTTCCGTCAAAAACGGGGCACAGGGATAAGACGCGCTTACGAGCCAATCAGCGAGCTCCGGCCACGTGCCGTCCAACAAAATACTGCCTGAACAATTTTCCTCATTAACTCCACACACTCTCACACATACAGGCATGTTTCTTGATTCTGCCGTTCCACCACCACCACCGCCACCACCACCACTCTCACGACTACCAGGCCATGAAACGATGTGGAACGGAGAAGGCCTCGTTCGGGCTCCAAATCTCACAAGACAAATCGCGAGAAGGGTCACCTTCAAGGAGACTGTGATTGTGAGGGAACCAAAGACGGTCTTTCGGCGTTCGCCTGTCCAACGATGCAGGCCATATCGCTCCTCCTCCCCCGCCTTATCCTCCATCTCCTCCCGTGGATCCTCCCCTTCCTTCTCCTTAACCAGCGGTCGTGATTCCTCGAGTTCATCGTCAGAATCTTCCACTTACACCTCACCTTCCTCGTCCACAGCGACATATCGGTCTTCCTTAGACACCTCGTCATCAGAATCTGACTCGTGGGAGGGTGAATTCGGGATGCTTGATATCTTGAAGCATTCTGTATCATGGGATGCGTCAGGTAAGTTCAATTGTAATCTGTTTATGTAAATAACTCATCTCTTTAAGTAACCTGTCGGCAGATAAAAGTTCAATCCTTGGATAGATTAGGCTGGTAATGTCAGCCCAAAAATAGTATTACCTTTTATTGTAAATTATTTGTCGCCTAAGCTAATTTTCAAGTAAACTTTCAAACAGCAAAAAGGAACATTTTGGGAATGAAAGAACATCTCATCGGTACTAATTCTAAGATTTTTTATTTATTACTGGATCCATGGCTAACAATTGTCCCAAGGTCCGTTTGGACTTTGAAGCTGTATTTAAAAAATGAGACATGCCATGGCCAAAACAAAAATTCTTGTCTTTGAAGTAAATTCTACAGTACTACCATGCTACTGAAATTAGTAGTACTTTTTGTTCATTTGGCCGAAGAAGAAGCAACGTTACAAATCACGAATCATCTTGAGGGTTTCATGCAGAGACTACATTGAAAGTTACAGTTCTTGGTGAAACAAAATCCATATCGTCTCTTTGGGGACTTCGCCCGCCAGGCGCTTTGACATCAACAAGCCCTAATGACTCAGGGCCTTGCACCACACTTTGAAACCCACTTTCATATGTTCATTTTGATGTTTTATTTTTTTAAAACGGGCGGTGCTCATGTATTTGAGCATTACCAGCTGTTGACTTTCCTAGACCACTGGCGGCACTTTATCGCCTATATAAGCAAGACAACGGAAGCCCATTTCCGATGCGTTTTTCCACCTACTCCCTTATGCGCATTTTTAGCTGCGCCTGACTCAAGGGTAATTTGCGCTTTGTCCTCGGTTAGTTCCATCAGGCACTTTTTTATGGCTCCTCATAAAACTCACAACTGGAAGATGATATTTCCGCACAGCTCCGCTGCCCATTCCCCACCTTTGCGAACTCCAAGTCTGCGCGGAGATTTCTCACTGTTACATCACTATTCTTTTGCTGTCTTATTCACATAAATCACCACACATCGCCTCTTGGCTCACCGCATAATTAGTGTTGAGTGATTCACATATTGGATGTAAATACCGGTTAATCAGAAGTAATCCCTATAGTAGTACCAAAAGTTGTACTATACATCATCTCCTGGCTGGCCCTAGGAAGAGAAAAAGATAGGGTATCCTTTCTATACTTCTTCAATGAAAACCTTTGCCACCGCACTGCCAGTATTCTTTTGTTTTATTTTGTTGGCTCCCCTTATTCTGTATTCTTAATGTAGCCACAGTGTTGTTGTCGAAGCCAGGTAGGGAACAACCGTCTATTGTTTATGCCAAATCGGGCCTTTTAAATTCGCCAGTTCAGCGACGGTAGGGTGTCCAAATGGAGACCTGGAGACAGTGTATGCATGACGAATGCAGCGTGTGATGTTGAAGATTCGCATAGAGAAGGCCTAAAACCGTGAAGATATCATTTGCATAATGGTGGTCAGACACTCGGTCGAAGTACAGTGTCTAGACCTTGAAGATGCCTGTACGTGGGCAATTGACAAGATCGACTCGCAGTGGTCACTCCGACGGTCATTCCATTCAGAGCGCGGAACGCATGAGCTGTTCATGGTCAACTTGTAGCGAAACATCACCAGAGAAGGGCGGATGGCGACCATCGCGAACGCAAACAATTTTAAAAATTTGATTAATCTCACATAAACAGTCCCGGAATAGCTGATTAGGTTGATGGAGCTCTAGATATCAAAGGGTTCTAAGTATTAATTAAGCAGGGGATCCTTTGTTACCTCGAAGGTCCCGATTCAAATTGATCTCATCTCGTAAAAAGGGCTAAAATGAAAAGAAATCAGACTAAATTAACATGTTTAAATAATATCTAGGGAGTAAGTTTTTGATGGAGGTGATTGGATTACTTGTTTTCTTCACTCTTTCCTGTCTCAGAAAAATTAAATATCGCTACAACCCAGAGCTACAACCAGACATCTTCTCGCTGGTGAATCAGATAACCGGAGGAAATATTTAACACAGTTTTTGTTAAGTAATTCTACTGTCCTTTAATTTATCATCTTCTCAATGCCATTTGAATACAGAATAATACATACTGTAAGGAAAATGTGCATCAAATGGACCGTTCCTTATCAAGCCGACGCTCATTCCTTGGATTTATTAATTACGATTCTGTCCATTAAATATTTATTCATCTAATTAATGCTTCCTGATGCAAAGCAACAACAGAGGAGGAATGTGTATACCTTGCATGAAAGAACTTTAATGCACTTCGAATATTTTTAAAGAAAAATGACTCCTACTAATAGCCTAGTATAGCTCCGCGAGAATCAGTAGATTGTCTCAGAAAGCAAGTATCATTTTAAGGAAATAAACAAAAATGAATGGTTTTGTGTGAACGCTTTTTATTTTCACAGGAAAATCGCTCTTCCAGCCGACTTTTCCTGCATTGTTACCAAATTTGGACTAAAATTCCCTCATTGCATGCGCTTCACCCAAGCGTGTGTTGAAAGCCGAATCTTTCGACTCACCATCCCGAATCTACGATATTAAATGAACTGAAGTACAGTATGGCTGCGATGTAAGTGATGCAACTTCAACAATAATGGCCACTAATGATTTGTTTTATAAGACCAAATTGAGCTCGCGAAGGTCGGATGCTAAAACGACCTTTGTAATGGTAATGTAAATATTAAGCGTGATCAGATAAACCAGTCAATCGCCAAACTTTATCACCCTTTTTCTCTATTACCAATTTTACATAAATCCCATTCACTAATTTTCCCTATGTCTCATGGCTTTCACAGGGTGAATTTGGATCTAATTGATAAAGCATACAAAGAAAAATCTGCCCCGACAGCACACCTTAACCTCGTTCTGGAAATTTGAGTTTATGATTGCAAGTTTGAAATGCATTATAGTTATTCTAATGAAGACGAAGTGGACTTGGAGGAGTGATTTAGCACTTGTGCCTTATTCAATTACATACTACTCCTAACCCCTACAAAAGGGTAAGTTAAAGTTAAGAAAAATGAAGTCAAACACCTTTCAAAGGATTAAAAAGGGTGTATTTATGTTGATAGCCTCTGTGATGTGCTGATTATAAAAGGTAAAATATAGAGTCTGCCGTAGCAGCCGCACAACCCTTAGGAAACTTTTCGGACTTATACAGTAGGTTTTATCTCAACTGATCTTTTAGACGCATAACTGTACTCCTCATTAGTTCCGTTTAATGCGATTCCAGTAATTCTTAGTCTGCAGTCGAAAAACGTTATCAGTTCATGAGATTACGACATTTTTATCCATGTCATTTTCCGCATAAGACTCAGGGATCACTTTTTAAAATACTCATTTTTAATGTGCTTGAGTGTATTGTCTGTTTGATGTTGAGACTGCACTCTTTGGTAGTCCCCATCGAATCAACTTGCCCATTCCATAATTTTATAATTCTCATTATCCTCCTTCATTTACTTGTTTTACTTTTAATACTTTTTCTGGAATGTATCTTGTACAGAAAGCAAAAACGTTTTTTTGGCATAAAATTAAACAAGGGAACATTAGATTATAATTTTTCTTGCAGGCTATCGCCTTACCTTAGTGCTGTTACGTAGAGTCAAGTTATTTGGTAAGCTTCGTAGCACAATCCACCAACTCATTTAAAAATCACCTAAAGTGATGATAGAGCCTTTTTGATACCTCTGCATCCAGCAACTGTTACTGCGACCGAAAGGGCAAAATTAAACATCTTGAATGAATTAAACTGCATCATAAATCTCATTTAAATTGGCTTGCACAAAAAATCACTTTATCTGGACATCGCCAACAAAAGTTTTCTTACTTGGCTGTACTTTCCTCAATTTGGATGCATGGTGATTGGTATGACTGAACCCCTTAGATTTGTCCCAACAAGATGCCTTTAATAAAAAAAATGAAGTCCACACTTATTGAGTAAAATTCAAGCTTGGCTTGCTAAGATGCTAGGTGGATTACCTACACACTCGCTAAAGAGCCTTCTTGCTTAATTCCACTACGAAACAGGCGCATCCGTTTGGGGTAGGAAAGGAAGAGGCGAACAGGAAGTTTGATGCTACTTGCAGGTTTTTGTATTTTTACACTTAGCTGAATAACGACGGCTATTTATCAAAGAAAACCTGCGCATAAATCGCCCTTCTGATTTTGTTTTTTCAAAACCTGAAAAAGGGTCTCTTTCCGTTAACGCTTGCAGAAGATGTAATTATAGCCTGTGAGTTATCGCTTAAGGATTAATTTATTATTCCAGTGGAATGTGTAAACAAATGATCTGGAGTGAATGTACTTATTTTAAATAAAAAAATGAAACATTCAACAACCCTCCTTAAACTAAAAAGAGGATTCAAAGGATGCTAAAATTAATTCTTTGTCTAACTGAGTACTCAACGGCGTTTAGTTTTGATTTAGATGGCAGAGAAATGGGATTGCTTTAAAGACTAGCATTCCAAGTTTTTTTTTGCTGACAAACGCTATCATAATACTTTAATACCGATGTACTGGAGGACCAGGGAGCAACTGACGTGGTCCAGACGCGGAATTTCAATGGCGGAGCTCTGAGTGCCCGCACAACCAGAAGGAATAGCAAAACCATATTTTACAGCATTGCATTCAGAAGCCTTCAGTTTTACCCAGGTTGTAAATATTAATCTGCTTCATCGATAAGAACTAACAGAGACTCCCCAACAGGCCTCTATGCAGTGATTGCTATCCACCTTTACTCAGAGACATCATTTATGCTATCATAGATTTCGATATGATCCTCCTCTGGCCAACAAGAAGGTCCACGGCCGTTGAAGGAGAGGTAGGGGATAAATTTTAGCCATTATGCGTACCCAGCATTAAACTATCATACAGAACAGTGAACGGCTGAAAGTAATGGCATATTGACCCTCTCCGGTTCGATTTTGCAACCGAGCAGTCTACACCGCCTTTTCTGTATTTCCAGAGGATTTCGAGTTGTCTTTTTCCAGGCTAAGCTCATCTAAATCCACATCGACTCCCCTTCATACGTACAACGATAGTCAAAAATGCAATTGCATTTGAATTTCCGGACTGGTGAAAGTCCTATTCGTAGTATCTTGACAAAACCCACGCTTAATTTAATTCCAAGCAAAGTTAATTCAACCCATCAGAAAGAAAGTTTTGCTCCAACCTGTCAGCGTAAATATGTGATTTTGTGTATTATATTGTTTTAATTATAGGCAGAAGCTTTCTAGGTTGATTGTTTCATGACTTGGGTTTTCTTGTGTTGCTTTCACCTTGAAAATGCCAAAGTCACTCGAACAGGCGTTTACTTTTGACCTTTCTTCCTTCCTCTCACATGCACGCTTGGTGATGACGACTGTTGATCCTCCAAAATATTGTTACTTTTTTGCTTAGTGATTCACTATGCTTGCAACAACCTAGTCATGTTGATTTTTAGAAAGTCGGATCGTTTTTAATGCGATTTCATGCCATCATTTAAATGATTAGGGTGCTTTAAACATTTTTGAATGTATTGGAAGGGCCCCACTAATCAAATAGCACCAACATCAACGAGCGCTTGAGAGCACTGCTGCAAGTATACTACTTCACAGGTCAGAAGTAGTATAATCGCTAGCTTTTAAGGTTGTCCACTTTTAAGTCAGAGGTGGGTAATAAATGACTAAAGAGTCTTGCTAGAATTACACACGACTGCCTTTAAGTAACTCTGTTGACCCACGGCTTTACGGCTCTATCCATAGTGGGCCGCCTCAGTGATGTCATGGGTGCGATAAGCATGGCAAGATCTTCAGTGGCCTTAACTCTAAGACTTACCGAATTTTGGACAAAAAATAGTAGATTTAGGCTTGAATTCATTGTACGCATTAATTAATGCGAGGATGAAGTAAATTGCCTCTGGTTTGTGAATCGACTTTGGGTATTATCAACATGAACTAAAAGTGATTTTCAATTATTTACTCAAGTAACTCTATAGTTTAGAGAGCAAAAATGTTTCTTGTGATTAAAAGGTTTGAAAAAAGGCAGAGAAGACGAGCATTTAAAATGTCGCAATCCTCGGAGTCGCTCTACTCACATCACTGTTCCCGCATCGCCATTTCCAGTGTGAGCCAAATTTTACGCCTCACTTACTCGTTTATTATTTTTTAAGTGTCTAGCCAAAAAAAATCCTTCCAAGAAACGCTGTTTACAAATGTTGGTTTTCTGCAACCAGTGTTTTTTTCCCAAAAGCTGTTTCCTCCCTTCTGCATTGAAGGGGCGTCTAAGGCAACATTTCTCCCTCAAACTCGCACCCGGTTGAAGAAATTTCGCAAAAAAAATTGTTCTCAAAGTAGCCTTATTGGTGATATTCTTCACCTTTTGAATATGTTAATTTCAGTTATATTTAACGACTATTTACTCGGAACACATTACAATTCTTCTGGCGTGCCCTTACATTTCCAAGATCGGTTGTGAAGATGGGCCTCAATATTTTTAGCTTAAAAAACCGTAGTTACGCATATTAGCTGAAATAAAATAATAATCGTGAAATTCCTATTTCTTTTAGGGAAATTATTTGATTTGAGGAGATATATTTAGGCAGAAAAATTCATGAAGATTATCACGCATCTGCGGTGACATCGTGGTTAGGTGGTGGTCTTCTCTTCTTTTCCCTACGCGATGTAAACAAACTTAAAATAAGTTTCCTTAGTTAATATTGACCAGCAGAGGGTAAAATGCTGAAAAAAAAAACTTAAAGGAATGTTAGGGCAGAAGGTGGAATTCCGCTTTTAGACGGTAAGGAATCCTCGCTACGCGAGGTGCAATGAATATGGGCTATCATAGGAATAAAGCGCTATTAGTTTATACATTCGCGCTATAAATAGAACATGTTTTTGAATATTGTTGATTAGAAACCGTTACCAAGAGATCATTAGGGGATGTAGAAACTGCATGCCCAAGAATACAATTATAGGGCGTGGCCGCCGTTCGATTGGGTGTCACAAACTCCCAGTTGACAACTCTGCCATCACTGGTACCCCAAAGGGATCACGGCAGTCCAGTCGGTAGATGTCGGTGTTTGGCTGTTTTAGCTCCACCTTCTCTCCATTCGTATTACTATGTCACACGCTTGTGATTGTCATAAAACCTCCTCCACTATTCACCGCACCTAACAATGCGGTGGAAGATAACAATGATTCAATTCTATGCCACAGCAAGAATAACACAGATTTAATGTGGTATAACTTCCGGTGCAATTCCTCTACATTCACTCAGCTTACCTATTTTTCCTCCTCTCAGAAGGAGGTCCAACATTACTGACGTGGCTGTATTAGTGACAATTTGAGATTGGCGAAGCCTCTAAACTATTTATCTGCACAGTTTAAACAACACCCGCTGCAACAAAGTCCTTTCAGACCATCTAATAAACTCATTTTGTCATTTTTGCTGGTACTTTTGTTATTGATAGTTTTTTTATTTAGTTCTTTGAGAAGCGTTGGCTCTTGACCGGGTCAAGCCAACAGCTTCCGATTACAAAAGCATTTAAAATACACAAAAAACTTGAGCAACTAACTCGCAAATCCACTTCCCAATGAATTTAGAAAGTTCATATTTGATACAGTAAAGGCAAAGTCGTTGTCGTTTTTACTAATGAAACCCTAAATCAGTGTTCGTTTCATTGCGTTTAAAACTGGGACTTGTGCCAAGTCGCCGCTCCGAATGTAGCAATTGCAAAACTTTTCTTACCACAGTAGCACCGTGAGGAAAAAAAAACCCACCTGCCTGGTCGTAGAAGGATTATTTAATTGCATTTACCTGTGCCGTCTATGTGCTGCCCTGTCTCCTCTTTCCTTGTCACAAAGGTTTGCTGCACCTAGCGATTGGGCGTCGTCTTTGCTGTTCTGAGTCATGGCGAATTTTGCTTCATGGGGAGTTGTTGTTGCCGTCATGTTGTGGAGTGGAGCAGACCACATGCGTAGTCCGCGGACCTGTAGACTAAAGCATCGACGCCAGGGACCACACTTAAGTGTACAGTCGTGGTTATGGTGATCGCCAAGTAGTCGGCTGATTAAGTCAAATTCGCGGAGGTAGGGCTAACCTTTTAGCCAAAATCCCGAGGTCTGCATTGCATTTCTCTGGGCTAAAGGGACCTCATCATCATACATCTTTCGTTATCCCATTTCAAGGGCCATTATTTAGCAGTCACACTTCTACCTTGCCATGGCCAACAGGCAGGAGCGGCGATGGCAGACATTTCAGTAGGGTTTATTCATCAGTCCCCTGTTGAACATTATTTTTGAAATTCTTTTTTGAATGAGTTTATTTTCCACATCTGTCCTCTCCATCCGAAACGTCTACATATCATCCAAGCCAGCTCAAATGAGTGTCAAGTAGGGAAAGACAATGACTCATGTATTTCTATGTGTTGACGAAGGCTTAATGACCTTTAATGAAATCAACGACGCTAGGTGATTATCTTATTAACCCTAATGATTGTCACTTCCTAACAACAAATGCAACACACCCATGCAGACGGCACCATCGCCCTGCTCCATTAAGAGAATTTTCTCGGTGATCTTTTATTTCAAATCAGCACCTGTCCCCTGTGCTCCTGTTCTGACTGGATCTTAAAGCAGTCCTGCATAGGCAGTTATTAGTTGCCTCGGGCATTGTGACAGTTCACTTGTAGCAAACCACTTGCTTACCATGTTTTCAACGTTGATTAATGGCCCTGTTCTCGCCTTTGTCTGACTGTATCACCTTATCGGTCAACACAAAAGCCTTCACGTCTTGGTGTGGTAAGAGTCAGGTGTGTTATAAAACTCCTCACCTTCTCCTCTCCTTGGCCATGGCCTCTGAAGTTAACACCTCTAAAATTAATGGAGCTTAAAAGTCCGGAATATTTTCCCTCATTGTTTACTTAATTAGGCGGGGATGAAAAGGGCGGAGGAGAGTGCCATTACTTTCTATAATCATGAAAAACATGCGAGTGATTAACCGGTTTGTTTGTACAAATAAAAGGCTCTGTAAAAAAAGGTGGCGTAAGAGTTAAGATTATGGAGGTATTAGGGAATCCTAAGTAAAACATCCACTTCAGAAGACACAACCTTTCGTCGCTTTCTTTATTAAAGACATTTAAAGGAAACACTTCCTTTACTATCTGGTCTTTCAATATCCTGAAGAGGATAGCATAAAATGCATGGTGAGAAGTCTTTGCAGTGGTTAGAAATGGCATGGCGCCATTCAATGCAACCGTGAATACGTGATACTCAGCCCGGTCCACTTCTCAATATGAAGTGAGAATAAAAGCACCACATCATGGGAAAACCATATAACCACTCCCTCTGTAGTAATAACATCGGAATAAAGTTGGTATTGTAAAATAGAGGCATGGGTGAGTAAGCCCGCGGAGTTTAGTAATTGCATTCCCCTGTTCAAAGGCATTGAAAAAGTCAAATGGAATCTTTTTGCCTCTCCCCTCATGACCCTTTTCATGGAAAACTTTGATGTTGTATTGACTACCCAGTGTAATGCTAATCCGCACCGACTTTTCAAAGTAAAGGTGACAATCAATTCACCTTATTCTGTCACCATTCCAAACCATGCACTCCAAGCAGCTTTGAAATTAGCTTGAGAGTTGAAGTGAATATTGTGGATGTATCCAAATCTACAATTCATAGTTACCGAAACCCCGGTTTCCTAGGGTTCCAAGTCTACAAAGTAAAACTGTTGGCTCTTTGACAGAGAGACTTGGCAGTGCATAAACCGACAGCTCTGACAAATGAGGGTGAGCAAGAACTCTGGCACCGGAACTGTTCAATTTATGGACCAAAAAACTGTCTCAAGTATTACCTACCTTTACAGTTCCGGTAGCAAAGATGTAAGGAATAATAAAAGAGATTCTTTGAAGCATTTTTTCCTGCTGAAGTGGAGGATTTTACCAACCAAGGATGAAAAACAACTACTCTATCCCTAATTTAAGTAAGGGCGCTGTCCTTAACCATCACTAAGCCATAAGCAAGAGCAGGCATTCCAGTCCCGTTGATGGGTTTCTGTCATCAAAATGAGTCGCAGAAGCAAACGATGAATGGGTTAGAGCAATTAAGGTGATGGGAGATGGCATGACTACTGACAACAACATTGACACTGCATTATGGAATCACCATTGCTAAGTAAACTATCGGCGCACCAGTGTAAATTTTACAACCATTTCGAGCTATTAAAATACCAAAATATCATTTGTTGGAAAATTTTTAATGTTGAAAATACCTGCAAACACTAGTCATCTACATGGTTATTAAAACTGCAAGAGATGAACTATAAATGGGTCTTGAAAGATGGAAGATAGACTGGCATTGAGTAAAAAAAGAAATTAGTCAAATCCGCTAAAAAATAAATACAAAATTTGACCCAATTCGCATTGAATTCATTGATGGGAAAATGAAATGTCACAATCAGAAAAATATTGACATTCCACTGCCCTCGTACTACCCGCGTGTTTCATTTTTCGTATCACCTCAGCAATATTTTACGTTTACTTTTCAGCAAGCATAAGCTCTGAAACAAATTGTTGGACCCATTTGATTATGGCAAATTTAAAGGTTGGCATCTCTGAAACTTTTTAACTTTTGTGAGGATATTACAATATTTCTTTAGTCAGTGCGCCTTTTGGCTTGTAGCTGTTTATCTAGCTAAAATTCGTGCTATTTTCGAGTGTTGGATGCGGCTTGAATGCAACATCAAAACACCGTTTGTATGCAGATCACCTCCTCCATAAACACTTATTTAATTGCGGATCAAAAATGCGAAATAAACATAACTGGACCTAAAATGGCCTATTATGAGCTCAAAGCAACTCACCAGCTAACAGTAAATATGCCACAATGTCTCTGTTGCACACGAATTTTGTCATCGCAACCCAGTCAACACTGGAAGCGATCTTTGGGATTGTAAAATGTCTACTTATTAATTTAAGTAGCAACATCCACAGAAAGAAGGCCCTTGTTTCATGAAGTGGTGGAGGAATTTAGCCACAGTAATACTTACTCCATGTTTGTTAACGGCATTTTAAAGGATCCAAATTTTAATCAAACTATTATGAAACCTGAGTCAAGTGCTGTTCACCAAAATAGTTGATGAATTCCGTTTGATGCGGATTAATCTTAGTTTGGCACGTCGTACCTAAGCCCTTTAGCGGCTGGTTGTGTTGTCAATTTTAAAACGTATTTTGTCGGAATTACCTGGTAAATTAGCAGCCTTTTTTAGTTGAAGTACATTTGATCCGAGTTAGTAATGTCCAATTTTTTTAAACAGAAGTAGATGATATGAGCCAAAAAGGAAACCGCAATAACTTTTCTAAGCCGACCGTTGAATTATCCGATTTCATGGATTTTGTTTAAGAACCCGCGATCTCACCGATATTTTGCTAATGACTTCCCAAGAATACACGGTTTAGTATGCTTACAATACCGTAATCCTCTAGCTGACTGTGAATTCAGCGCAGCAGCCAGTAGCTTTGTCATCAGGACTCCAGAAGAATGTTCAGTTTATCTCTCAGCAGTTAACTTGTTGTAACTTGTGGATGTTTACATTGGATATTCTATAAAGGGTAGGTGGATATGCGTCCATCTGTCACTACGGTACTCTTAACTGTGCGTCTTACCACACTCTTGTTTTTGCAAACCCCTGTAAAATGTCGCTTAAACGTAAAAGTGGCTTAAGTTTGGCTAATTTGAAGACCAGAATCGAATGGCTTGGCTTAATTTTGTAGAGAATTTATTCATCAAGCAGGGACTTTCCAGTCAGTCTTGATCAAAATAGCTGCACTAAGTTAGGTGTCCTCATCCACGTTTACACCTACGCCAGATGGAAGAAGAAGCTTTTGCACAAATCGGTTCTTCGCACATGCATTTGCAGAGGCCAGGCAATAGACCTATCAGAGTATCAATTCAGTCTTCGCTCCTTTTGCGTAGTGCAATGTAGGTTGCTTTTAACTGGCCGACGTGCAATGAAAAAGGGGATTTACATTTCAACTTCTCTCCCACGAGTTCATGCTTGCTTCGTGTGTATGTGGGGTGCACTGGATTTTTTAGTCATCGGAGCTCAAACTACGATACGACGCTAGCGAAACGACACAATATCAACAATGCTACTCACAAGTGTGAGAAAAGTGGAAAATAACGCTACACTGTTAATTACACCCCAGAGTGTCTCATACTTTAGTTTGTTAGGGATAAACGAATGACAAGCACGACCTTGTCTTCATCCACCTAATTTCCCTGATTATGTTTCCCTATAAGATGACTTTTATCTGCCATAGACATCAGATGATCTCATAAACATACGAAATATAGATCGGATTGGGCTTTTTCTTTACTTCCGGAGACATAAATTGGTATAAAAGTAAGGTTGACAAACTGTTGTCCGGTGGGAATGTTCGATGTTGGTTATTTCTGTACTAAGAAGCCATCTACATTTTTCTCGGTTTTATTGCTTAAACACACGAGTTTATTCAGTAAACTAACAACTTTTTGGGAGATTCATTCACGAGTGACTGAAAGCTCTAGGTGATATGATTAATAACTCAAACAAATGCCATTTCACAGATTCCACCCAAAAAATGATAAATCTATTTTGTAGATCCCTGTTGATAGCGGATAGGGTGAAAACAAGTGGTAGAACCCTTTAATTTCGGCGTTGCATTCAAAGCGTCCTCTTGGGTTCAAAGAATACTTTTATTATGGACTTCGCTTCATGAAAATTTACCCGAAACAGCCCCCGAGAAAGCACATTCAAGTCCGAAATTCAGTTTATCAGGTAAAAGCAATGGATGACCTCATTAAAATACATGCACATGAAAAATTCTCAGGCCATTATACAAGGTACTCCCTAATTTACAAATGCATACATAATTCCTATTCTCGTACGTCGAAAAAAATGTTGGTACTTCTGCGCTTTCAATTCATCCACTGAGTCAAACAAAGTTGCATAGATGTATTTCTGGCATGGAGTTTGGGAAGGTTTATTTCCTTCTCCTTCACTTCTTTGTCGTGTGCCTTGATTCCCTCCTCTAATTATGTCTTTCTTTAAGTCACTTTTCGAAATCTATCCGTCAAACTAGATTTAGGACTGTGCTACCGCACATTTTTTCAAAAAATGATTGTCAAAAAACATCACAAGAAAAAATCAGAACTAGGCCTGAATGAAAAAATGCTTTCAGTAGAAGGAAAAACGACCAAAATTCCCCTCACTTTGAGGGTTCATATCCACCGATGTGTCGTTGTAGCTTACCGAGACTTCTTTGAATGCAAAAGAAGGCAGACTACTAGGGCAGAATACATATAGTCAGAAAACAGAGAATGGGACTACTGGCATGGCCCAGAGGTCAGCCATCCTGGCTAGGGCAGTATAACCACCTCAGTGGCCGGATACGAAATCGACAGTCAGAAAAAAACAAAGTATTACACGACTCCTCTCTTCTTTTGGGTGTCGCTTATCGCGTCAGCTATCACAACGTAATCAGTGCTAGAAGAAGCACCCACGAGCTAACCGTGCCAGCCATCGAAATTCGAGCTCAACTGTGGAGATGCTTGACCACCACGTCACTGGTCCCTCTTGGTAGTTCAAACTGACTTGGAGTTTTTTTCAGTTTGGCTGATAAATTCAGAGGAGGAGGTTCTGCCAAGCATCGGTTTGTCCATAGGGAGACGTTAGAACATTGGGTCTCCTTAAGCAGGTGTGTTAGGTGAATCTCCGCAACGAAACGTCTCCAGGTGGTTCACAACCAGTGTCGCTTCAGTTGTTAATAGCTTCCTTGCAAAACACGGGGCAGGGTAGATGTCGCGGGCAGACGTCGTTCTCAGCCCTTCTGTTATGGAATGTCCGAGACCCTCCCATCCGTAGTACATGCACTCCTTTCGCACCGCTACAGTTTGCCACCGGTGGAATAGATTGAGATAAAAATCCATCAAAGCCGGGTTCCTAGACTTCCTTGAATGCAAAAGAAGGCATAATACAGGAGCAGAATACATATATTCAAAAAACAGAGAGAATGGGGCTGCTGGCATGGCCGAAATCGAAACCGGAAGTCATAATTCAATCAAAAAAGTTGCATACTATTTTTACTATTTTTATGGAGATGTATTTGTAATCCTGTTAGCTTGACCCGACTGTTTCGGATCCTTTTATAGATGCGTTTTAAAGATTAATTAAAACATACCAACTCTAGGACCAAACTTTATGCAGCGACATCTTCACAGTAAAATTCATAGTTAACTAAATATTCACTCAAGGACCATTTTGATGTTTAGGTGTTTGCGTTGTTTCCTCTGACCTGAATGCTTTCACCTAAGTTCATTCAAGTACACAAATGCATTAGTTAATTATTCAAGTCTCCTTATTTATGGGATCTGTCTTGTATGCATAAAACCGCTTCACATTATGCTGAATTATCGGGATAAAAAATTGTAAGGCCTCAAAAAACTCGACCACCTCCACCTCAACGCTTTAAGGCTCCACCGCTAAGCATCAGAGTGCCCCTGCCACATTCGCCCACTCAAAGCAAAATCAACCAGTCTGACTGTAATGTGACTTAATGTTTACTTTTTCATAAAATAATTGGGAATGTATGTCACATATTCGTGACAGTGGGTTTAGGTGCGAGCATCAGGGCGTAAACTAGGTGACCCCAATCGCGAATATGCTTATCTCCGTAAGTGTATCTTTGCTTGAAACGCCTTTCATGAATAACCACCAGAAATCATTGTAGTACCATTCTTTTCCCTGTTGCCTATTTACTCCTCTATGTCAAACCAGCTACGACTACTTTGATCAACCCTATTACTTAAGATTTTCCTTTATCCCTACTTACAGATGGATGCTTTATAAAGTGTTTGGGTTACTTTGACAGCACTTTAGAAGTTCTGCGCTGATCAAAAGTGCACAAGTCGTCCTTGCATTCAGCATCACCGTGTTTTTTTTAGGTACAGCAACCGTTCATAAGCAGTCGGATGATCAAGGCCATGAATAATAATGTGACAGAAGAGTAAAAGAGCTAGTCGACCAAAGTACAAACGGTGCGGCACAGTACAGGTCTAAGGAGATCACTCCTTTCTGTGCACAAAATCAAGACAAACATCCATGTTACAAACACAAATGACATGAAACAGAATAGGGGGTTTAATTCAATCACATTCCTATTGCCTTCAATACCTACTAAGTGATAGTCCTGTTGAAACGGAAACACAATTTCCCAAATCCAAAAGAGGGGCATAGAAGATTTTATGCAAAAATCCTTTCAATGATGCACTCATTAACAGGTTAAAAAAACCTTCCATTGTTTCATTTGCAACTAGCATTCAGTCTTTCGTTCATTCATTAGTCTACGGAATTACTTAAACCCCTCGTATTTCTTCTTTTATTCTATGGCCATATTTCTTGCTGAATAGAAACATACCTTTTTTCGCGCTTGTCTCCTCTTGAATATAAAGGTTTTGCGGTGCCTTTCATAACTGATTAACTTCCTTTCCAACTTATATCATTTCCCGGCCAACGGCAGCATATGCAGTTATTTATAGGATGTTACGATTGGGCAGGTGTTTATACCTAGCTTGTGGTCAAAATCTAAACCATCTGTCCCTTCTTATGGACGACTTAGCTATTTTGCTTAAAGATGTTCGGTTAATAGAACAGACCATGAAGCCTTACATGAGGGTCACCTGCGCCAGCTCTTAGCATACTCATGCCGATGACCAAAAAATGTACAAACTCCAATTCGCACGCTTCGACGCGGACATACATGCTGCCGTGCTAGCACCCACGTCTGTTGACATGTCCGCATGTGGCCGCCATGAGTCACGTTCACCTACTTGCTACCTATTGGTTCTCAGGTGGCCAATAAACACACCGCCGTTCATTAATTGGTTATCAGTGGATTGAACAATGTTCTGTGGGAGGGGGTAGTGAGCTGCAAGCATTAGGTGAGAGCAGTGGTATGACGCTCTGTTGGATTCGTGATGCCAATCTTGTCGTCAGTAGCACAAAAACGAGCAAAGTCGTGGAAAGCCGAAGAGGTGAAGAGAAGAGTGCTGTCTCAACAGTTTTCTCAAGGTAGGATCGCTTCTTGTGTATTATGACACCCTTCTACCTTGATTTGCATTCAACCTTTATAGTCCTCAGGCATCTGTTTAATGCAGTTAGTTCAAGTTACTCAAGTACTTGGTGCAGTCACACAACTGTCAGTTTTTGCATGCACTAACCTTCAGCAGGATGGTGCGCATGCATGGCAATTAATCTTCATTCCTTGTAATTACTACATTAAAATGACCTATGACCATCGTGGAAACTGAAGTTTTTTATCGCCCACCAAGTTACAAATGAAGACTCCAATAACTGCTTCATTACCCACACTTAGGTAGTCGTCTATGCGGCATTTCACTGATGTGATTCTTGACTTTCACTTATTTTTATTTATGAATTGCCGAGAGCTTTTGCATTCCATGATTGTTGCGCTCTCGCATTCCGGGCTTTCCAAAGATTTGGGTTCTTTAAAAATTCTTTGTTATAATTAGATTCGCTTAGCTCTGCCCGTTAATAGCTCTCATCATCTAAATTGCCAATGCTTTGCTCTCGTTTTGTTGGTCATGGTGCAATTCTTGGCCCCCTTCAGTTTAGCGAAAACTAGATATTCAAAAATAGCCATGATTACAATCAACTGTGCACAGCATTCTCATGTAGTATGATTTTTTTGCGTGTGAAATCGCTATCTGCGTAACTGTAAAACGCACAACCCACCGAAAATGTACGCATACGTGCCTCGGATTTCGTCACCATGGCTATCGCAGCTGCATTTTGTAAAAAAATCCCTTTTTGATAGTTTACAGCGGCCTATTGGTAGATGACAGTAAAAGTGGACCTGAACAGACCAAACAAGAGAGCTAATTACCCCGCCCTAATTGACATTTCGCCGAGGTTTGCATATACTTCACATTTTCCTCGCCCTCTCACTCTTATTCGGTGGAAATTTTAGCCTAGTTGTTAGTTATTTTCCTCTCAATGGTAAAAAAACACGAAATGAGAACAGGTGGGTTTTTCCTTCGCTCGAACGTGTAGAAGTTTGTATTTTTTATTCCCGTGGAAATGTAGTGATGAATTAGGTATATATCTGGTGCGGCTATTTCTGCTAACTTTTTAAGTACATACTGACGTGCATGCAAATGATCTCATCTTGTCTCTTACGGGACCACGTCCGTGTGTAGGATCCGTACCCATCAAGGAGTGTTCACCTTCATTCATCCTTCCGTGGGATGGTAGTGGAAGCATGGAAGAAGAATCAGTTGTTCACTCGCCTAAACTGACCCGAGGCGATGCGTGCTTTTAGGACCATTTACCTGTCCGCCATTTGCAAAAAGCAGGTGCGGTACGGGTCGTGAAATTGGTTTAATACCCTAGTATTAGAAATTCTACTTCTATGACCGAATGCATGAGTTCCGCTACCTGTACTTTCTAACGAGGAAATGGTACTATTGTGAATGTGCTTGTAAGCTAGTCGACCCTCACTGATGAAGTTTGGAGCTACTCTTCGGATGCTTCAATGAGAAGAGATTACCAGCAGTTGCGTTTTACAAGGGCATGGAGGAGCGCCGGCGGGCAGCAACGTTTAGGGAAAAGTACACTTGAGTGTCCTCTTTAAGAAGTGAATGATATTTGCCAGCTCAAGGCGTGAATATTAATGAAACGAAACGTATAACCTCAAAAAACCGCCGACGGTACAGTTTTCCCCCTTCTCATCTCAACGTTTGTGAACAGAGGTAAGGCTTCTAGGTACTATTTTTTGTCATACATGAGCCTGGATTTGACTCTGTTTCTGCTTTAACGTTATTTTTTCGAAAATGAACACCATTTTTGATGGAAGTTGTGTGTTTTTTAAGTGTCCATTCGCCTTCCGGTGGGAGGATGCGTGATAAGTTATCGCACGCCAAATGGTTTTTTTCTGGTGTTAGACACTCATTTGCCTTTGAGTGTGAGTTTCTTCGAACAGACGGTTTATGTGTACGTGTGTGTATTCAACTAGGATGTGGAATTTCGTTTTGTTTTTCTTGTTACTTTCACTTCATTTTCATTATCGCCCAACAACTTTGTCCTATTTGGTATTCACGCGCAAGCCCTTTGGGCCGTTCACTATCCCGTGTGCATGCACGCTTTTACCGGTAATTTTGACCATTTGTGTTTTGGAGTTTGAGCCCTACGCACCTGGAAATACTTATCAACTTTTTTGCTCCAATTTTATGGTCCTTAATTGCATTAGAAACCTCCGCAATTGATGAAGCCTGATTTTTTTGTGGTGGGTCTCGCGTTTCCGCCTTTTTTTTAAAATGGAATTAGGATGTCTGCAACGTTTTCCCGAGTAAATTGAGACAACCTTCTCATACGCTCAGCGTGTGCCCACACGCGTAATTTATTCGCTCTGTCGCGGCCGTCGAAATTAGCTCGGTGTGAGTGGTGGCAAGGTAGCCCAGCTTTTTTTGTTTTCTTGCAACGCTCTTCCCTTCCCCAGCAATGGTCGTGTTTTTGTTCCTTTATCTTCCACAAAAGAATAGAAACTATTTCTGCGCTTGAACAATGGTGAAGTAGGTTGGTTCGCACAGTGGAGAAGGGTTGCTATTTTCTCTAAATCATGGCCTTATCACTTCTTTGTGAGTAAGTGATGGTTTTGTCTCTATTGGTTTAGGAGTGTAGAATTTTGTTCCAAAATAACTTGCAAGTAGGGCATACGGGAAATCACCCACTCTGACCACTCATTATTTACAGCATATACAACCTGCCAAGTGGTCTTTGTTGATCCGTAGTTGTTCCCAAATCAGGGAACCTCTTTCTAGACATAGCGGCTGTCGTGATGTCAATTGATGACACTCAACGACTTTGATGGAAACAGCTGTCAAGGGAACTAAACCGGTTTTACCCGTTTTTGTTGATTGTAATTCTCTACCAACTGATCAGCTAGTCAAAAAAAAAACATCCAAGCAATATTTAGTGGAGAAATAAGTCGTTTCATTTCTTGTGTGCGACGAGTAGACTATAGCTTGATTATGCGCAGCCTCCTTATCAGTTTGGTGCGCCTTTATACAGCGCTGCTTCTTAACTGTCCGCTTCTTGGGCGTTCATTTCACTCCATTTCATTTTATGGAAGAAGGAGCAAGAAAGAGACACTAAAACGTGCTTCAAAGCTTAAATGATCTTATGTCTTGCCTTTGTGAATGCACTCGTGGAATGGTAATTATTTTCCACCGTCAATATCACCACCATTTTAACGGGTTTAGGGACTTTAATTAGCCCAACTGGTTGAATCATCCCATGGGTTTGCATAAGGTCACGCCTCACTCCCTCCCGTTTCACTGCTTAGAGGAGTGAAAAGCTGACGCCTGACTGGCTGAACGATATCGGTTGCCTCCATCTGTGAGTTTTCAACCCCAATCTCTTTAAGCACACTAATGCACACTGGTACACGAATCTGCATACACGTCAGCGTCCTCCAATAGGCAATCACTTCATGTGGCATTGGCTACCGAAGTCTATTTTTTACTCTCTCTTGCGTGTGTGTGTTTGTAGATGAAAAAACGGAGGTTAGCAACCGACCCGGCCTAGTAGCTGCTGCATCTCAGCCCTCCGTGTACCTCTCAGCTCACGCGGTCAAAGGAACTTGGCCTGCCGTTGAAAATATAATCCGTGCTCACTCAATCACTCATGCTACTGAGGCGACCATCACCCAAGCTCCCGAATTCGTGAAACGTCGCGCTACCACCCTTGATACTGACATGTCAACTCCACAACGCCAGGGCAAGACTAGTAGTCGGAGGCGTCTTTTCGTGAGTTGTACTTCACCTTGTGTCTAATCTCCTCTGAAGTTGCATGTAACATCGGACCGATGCATCGGAAATTGGATCAAAGTTGCAACGACGCTTTTTATGGCCTCTTCCAAATCGGTGGGATAATTCTTACACTGAACCGTTTCCGGGATGGGATGTTGGGGCACATTGTTTGGTTGAACTTGCGACGTGTGGAATTTGTTTGCTAGGACGTAATTTTTATTCATTTTTGTGTTGATTTATAGGGAAAAGCCAATGAGTGGCAAATCCCAAAGGCATCCTCCACCATTGCCTAGGGATGTAAGGAAAGGAGTGACTTCTCCCTATGTGTGACCCGGTCGTTCCTCTCATGTTTCACGTAACATTAGAACAGAGTATTGCAAATTGGATATGGGAAAGAGGTAGCGTTAGCTTCTCCATTGATTGCGCAGGGAAAGGAACTGCGTCTTTTATTCTTTCCACGACGTTCCCACCTAGGATGGAGGAAAATGGGGTCGAAAGTGGCATTTTTGCTAGACTGGCGTATGGATATGATTCACAACACCTCATTAACTGAGTAATGAAGAAGGCAGTCCTGTGTTTCAGTGAGTCAACTGGGGATTTACTGCACAGCTAGCGAAAATTACCCTCTTTCTCTTTCGAATTAATTTGTCCCAAACCATCCTTTTTGAGGACTGGCTTTGGCAAACGTAAAGGAAGAGGGGGAGTGGGCTTTGCGCTTTGCTTTTTTGTTGGTTAAATGAGGAAGATCTCCTTTTTTTGCGAATGGTACGGTAAAGCACTCAGGATCGTTTCCGGGAGAGAAGAAAACGTTGGATGTGTATTTTACTTTCTGCGTTTTCAGTTTACTCTATTGATTCATGGTAACGCACGAGGTTACACCCTGCAAGGTGTTCTAGTTTGCTCTCAGTATTGCAGATTTATTTGGCGCCTACACGGTGGTGACAGCTAAACTTCAATGTCACAAATTGGCATTTTAGTGAACAAAATGTACATCCCATGAAGGCATCATTGCGGCTTGAATCAATCTGGCTCTGTGTTGGAATGAAGTTTGTGTTTATGTCTTTTTAGAGTCTGTTTTCGAAACAGGGCAACGGGATACGCGATAAAGCTACTCTCAGGGTTAAACAGGACTGGTGAGTTCATACCTGCGCCTTTGGATTTACTTTTATTACTATTTTTCCTTCATGTTATGTGCCGGAACAGCGAAACACAACCACCAAATGCATTGTCAGCTGATTCCGTGCATCGTGGAGTGTTATGATGACTGGCTTTTGTTCGTCATCCATACCTTGTTTAATTTTAAACCTCAATCGGGTTCTACAAGTCGTTATTTGAAATAGCCCCGGACTCCCATCGCCTGTGGCCGACTTATCGCTGAAAATAATCAAAAGTATATTGAAGTGGAGTCGCTTCCTTGGGTACACAAGAAAAGGTATATTCAACTGACTCAAAAACACTCATTCTTGTGTCCGTTTTTATGAATTTTGTCTAGGTCATCAGTGTCAACGCCGCTACTTTTTATTCATCACATTGGAAATAGGGCGTTAATAAGTACGAAATGTTCGAATTCGCCGAGGACTTCTGATTTCGGTAGTCACTATCCCTGGCGATGGTGGCGCATTTTAATTTTAAATTGTTTTGAAAGGGATTCCTTGGGAGGCCTAATTATTAGGCGACCGAACAGTTTGTGCAATCTCGGGAGAGTTCACAGCAACTGGAATGCTGTAATTTGCGGATGCTTGTATGCATGCCCTACAAAGGGTAGGTAGAGATGCGCCAGTCTGTACGTCCCACTACTTCCCTGTCATTTCCATCCTCATAAAATGTCATTTAAACTTGATGTGGCTCGAACCTTTCTGAGTCACTGGTTTAAACTCGATAGGATGCGGCGCAATAAAACCTCTTGTAAGCCACTCTGGACTAGTGAATATAGCAAGAGAAAGTCCACTTCTTATTCTCACATGACCGCAACGCAGGATTCTGTTTTTCATACTTTCTCGTCCTCACAATCCTTGTCCCTTCGATTGTACTTCTCCACATCGCTTGATTACTTGCCGGGTGGGGGGTTAGGAGCTAGGCGTGATATAGGTACAGAGGTGGCTGCGGTCGGGTTCGCCCTAGCCTTTCAGAGACAAAACAATTTATGGAAGTGACACTCGCAGATTATAAACCCTTGAGAGGAGAGGGATTTTAAATCAGCGACTAAAATAGCTTGAGAAACTTACGATTGTGTAAATTTATTACCACGCAATTGAAGCTTATTTAATTATAAAAGCCGCACGAACTAATCCGGTAGTTATGTGTTGTGCTGCGGAGGCGTTTGGCCGACGTAAGTCCGTGCAACACGCTCACGACGTGTTCGTTTCTTTCTTGTGACTGATCGAAATCTTGATAATGATCGCTATAGAAGATTTAGGCTGAGATTTAAAATTTGAAGGCACTGACGGTTGCGTTCCAAAGCCACCATTAAAGCGTTTGACTGATTACACCATTCCAGAATCCCATCAATTGCTGTGAAAATTGACCATGTTTCTTTGACACAAAGGTGTATTAAACTTTTCATCCTCCAATCGATGCTGAGTGCAATAAAAGGTGTTTTAATAAAAAAACTGCAGTAGAAATGAGGGTAGCTGCTCACATTCAGTTCACACAAGTGTTGGCAGCCACACATGGTAAAAGTGCTTTTGTGCTTCGAGGTTGTATTGGGGACGATTGGAGCCGTGATGCGTCTACTATGTAGATGGCCTTGACGCACACAATAATGCGATTCACACTGGATAGCTTACGTAGAGAGGGAGTTCCCCACTACAGCAGTCGTCTTTGAAGTCGAAATGAAGTATTTTATTGCTCTAACCTCATTTCTCCTCCTCATAGTCATAAAATCGGGTAAAGTTCCATCTCCACCCCACTTTACTCCCCTCTCCTCGACTACCCGGGTGAATTTGTTGCTGTGTCTACTTTAGTCCAACGACCGATAGCTTCTCCAACGATTCAACCGCTCTCAATGTAGTTCAAAATCTTGTGGATTCTTTGGGGCGACAAAAGTCGGAGCTGAAATTCACTGTCTCCTCCCTCCATGATAGCATTGTCCAGCAGGGCGAGAAGAATTGTTTTCAGGTAAAAAAAAAAAATGCACACTCTTCTAGCTGTTAGCCTGTATTGTCTGTTTGTAAATTGTCCTAGACCCATGACAAGTATCCTCCACCTTCTAATGCCCTCTTAAATAGTCGTACAACAGCACTACATTTTGGACCCAGTACTCTCATGGATCCAAAAGTTATTAGCCATGAGTCATACTAGTTAATGGTTCTTTACCCATTCAAAGGATACCTAATTATCCTCTCAAATGATTAAAAGTCATGCTGGTAAATAAAGGATGATTAATGATGCAATGTCCTCTCGTCGTTCACTTTTCAATACCCCTCCTTCGAGGTCTCAACCTTCTTTCCCTTGGTGAAATCGTCTACACGGTCCATAAATGGCCTCGAAGATCCCAGACAGGAGCGAGTGACCTCGCTATCTCGTCGATGGGCTCAGGAGCGCTACCGATCCATCAATTTCATGGATGATGACGAGGATGATGATGACGATGACGCCTCGGCAGTATGCCTTCGACGCCCGGCACCTGAGAGAAGGCGGTTGAATAAGCAGACAACTGAGGATAGTCAGGAGCCTCACTCCGTACATCGAATCTATGCTTGTCGATCAGCTGCAGAAAAAAATTATTGGTTAAATAAGTGAGTTTTTTCTTGTAGAATAGAGGTTTGATTTTACCAAGACGGTGTCACGGATAGGTACTTTGTTAGGCAAAAGATGCATAATAATGAGTGCTAATCAGATTTTTTAGTTTCTTCGTTTGAGTTTATGTTAGGAAATTGTGTATCTTTGCATTGTGACCATTCGGCCAGCATTGTCTTCTAATTCTTTTTCTTTTCAACTCGTCGGCTCTTGATTTACCCCCTAAACCTATGAATATTGAGCTATTTTTAGCTTCTTTGTTATATTTTCACTTCTCTTTTCAACCAGAAATCGTTTACTTTTAAGTGGTAATTGGAAAATTGCTTGTACAGACGCGTATATCCTCCGTCTTGGATGATAGTTCTCTTGCCTTGTCTCCAATCTTGAGTGCTTTGTATGGATTTGGAGCTTGTGAAGCTGTTCACACCGGTACCATATTAAGGTTCAAGCACTTTAAAGCGGCACGTTCTGCACGCACAATTTTCGAGCCTCCATTACACAAGCATTGAAAACAGCGTCTTTGAGAAATGAGTTGAATTAAAACATCTGGATTGGCTCTAAAAAGGACTTACAGGAATAATTTTGTTTTGGTGATCCAGAAGGGCTGAAAGGTCAAATTAATGGTCAGCATGATAAAGGTCATTGGAAGCGATGTTAAAATGGTAGAGGTAAATAAAACACCCGTCTTATGCATTACCAACCGCAATGTCCAAAACCAGCATTCAGTTCCTCTCTCTGTGTGGAGTTTTTCGCCTTCAGCGTTACTGCTTTCGGATCTGACTTTTTAAGTGGAGGAATGTCATAAATAAAAAGCTGTAATGTTCAAATTTGCCTCACTGGGACTCTAAGAAAGCATCTGAATCCCGAAGAGACCTTTTAGCAGCCTTTGACGTACAAAAAGTTGCCACAATGCCTTCGTTTAACCTTCACCGTCGATCATCGAAGCCATGTGCGTGTGCATGTGTTTTTATGAGATTTATCCAAAATACCGTGAAATACAACCACCCAGTAAATTGATTAGAAATGTAGGCAGTGTGTTAATTAGAGCTACCACTACCACTGATTGGCTTGGACGGGAATAAGGGCAACTGGATACTACACAGCCCAACTGCACACTGTTGTTGTAGTCTCTTAGTTCCGCTAGCCATCCAGTGTCCTGTTGCGCACGCTGGCCAGTTGATTACGCCACAATGGGGCGTTTCCCTTCCTTCTCTCCCATTTTTGTCTCCTGTGGGGTGGCGTAGACAGAGATGGTAGCCAGGCCCGGGTGTGGCTATCTTATCCGTCTCCCCACCCCACCCACCGTGTCCATGACTCACTTTCCGTGGGTTGGTTGTTTGTCCACTCTGTTTCACGCTATGACATAATTTGGAATGTGGATATGTCCACTTTAATTCTCTCCTCAATTTTCGTAAAGTAGGCCCGCAACTAGATTTAAACGCCGCTATCGCTCTGCTGCAGCTGGTTAATGAAAGGTGACAGGCTAATCTCTTGACCTTATTAAGAATGCAGATAGTTGCAGGAGTATTGGGGCATCGATGTAAATTAAGTCATTGTCGTTAAAATTAGGATCAACCAACAAAGTAGATCTTATTTAGTCGTCGCGGTGGCTTGACATACTCTATCTTGAAACTTATCCACGATCTTCAGCTTCGATAACTTTCTTATTCTAAAGATATTAAGAAGTCTAAACAGGTGCTTGAAGTAGTAACGGTGGTGCTCTTCCACTAGCTACGAGATGCAGCCATGTCTAATATGGAAGCCAGAGACAGCAAATAACAGGTCTATTTTCAAGAAAGTTGGACATTGTGTGCGTTTTTAAACTTTTCACGAATTATTAATGCAATGTAATTACTTGAAACTCCTCGTATTCAATGGGTTAATTTTCCATCGTCATTTACAACATCCTTCTCAAATTGCTTTGGCCTAAATGTGACTGTGCCTGGGGTGGGCAGGGGGACTGTGCTTCGTTCCTGCTGCCCCAAATGGATGGGGCAATTTTTTAGTGAGTCACGTGTACTGACAAGGCCAGTCTTGCTTCCAATGGCACTGCAAAGCTCCCCACACTATCATAACTTTTCTGTACGTCGCATATCCAGTTCTTTCTGCTGCAGGTCGTTCCATTCTTGGCTTTCATAGTCGATGCGTGAGTGTCACGGGCTCTTAGTTCTCCTTTTCAAACTGATATGCCTTCAATGAGTCATAGCCGAGCCTGACTACCACCTTTCTGGTCAATTAGTGGACATTCGATATCCTCTCATGGTGGTTTCTGCTGGTGTAAGTACTCAAATAACTACGGCTGATATGTAGGGAGGCGAGCAGTTGTGTTGATTTACTTGTATTTTCCTATTCTCTCTTTGTGAGCCCACCTGCTCACAAACGCGTATGTTAATGTTGTGGATGGCGTTGGCGGTGGCTTTGCATAATAATACCCTCCATGTTCTCGCATCCGATCGCTCTCACATGCATGAATGCATTGGTATGCAGGATACTGGTGCGCCCTTCGATCCAAACGAGAGATTTTTGCTTACTTCGGATGGTTTGAAAAGTCGAGCATGGTTTTTGCAGAGTACTTGACCTACTTTGGTGGTTTTCATCAAAGTCTTGCGAACAATGCTAGAGATGTAAGAAGCAATGCAGTCTCACTCCTGTGCTAATCCGTCATTAATGGGGTGGATAAACCGAAGACGATTTCCTACCAGTTAATTCGGATTAGACTCTTATTATAAAATCCTACTAGTGTGTCCTGCCAATTCCGCCCTGCAATTGGTATTTAAAAACACGAGTCTAATTTTAATTCATCCACATACTTTGTGTCGATTGTCACCAAAGCCATCGTGTAAATGATGCGCTATTCCTACTTGAGATCGGCGTGAGTGGCATGCATCTTCTTACTGTCCTAAATCCCTACCTTTCAGGTTTCAATGTGTCGCCAATCCCAATCTCTGCTCTGAAAAGCGAACTGAAAGCAATCTTCATCTCTGCCTCCAAGAGATCAAGGGTGTTCCAGCTGGCAATGAGTTAGTTTTCGCATTAAAATTCATGCATACGAAGAGATGCGACCTACGCGTTCCTCACCACCCATTTGTTTCAGATACTTCTGTGAGATTTACCTGGACGGTGCGCTCTATGCACAGACTGCCCCCAAAACAATGGTAGATTCACTGACCTGGTCGGAGGACTTTGAATTCAGGTCAGCATTTTATCCACTCATTACTTGACCACATGTGCACATGTCTATTCTACTGAAACTTTAGTAAGTAAAATGTCTCTTTTTCAGTCACCTACCTTCCTTTTCTGAAATCCGAGTTCTCCTTTGGATGTTTATGCCATGTCTTGCCGTGGAGAAGAATCGGAGAGTTTCACTTCCCCGTACCGGTGTTGTCAATGACGTGGAGCGGTCGTCGACCTACCGGATATCGATTCCCAATCATTCTAACTCCCTAGTTTCTATGGAAAGTGAGGTCTCCTCGTCTGCAGAAACTTCTGCAGGGGTAGACGATTTACGCAGTAGGAAGAGGAGGCGTTCCATGGGTCTATCGAACAAGAACATGTCAGCAGACCTCTTACTGATTGGTAAATTGGTTAAGTGGTGTTTTTTGGTGTGGATTCAACCTACTGTAGTGGGACTGAATGGCGTTGACGTCTCCATTAACTTGGGACTTGGGTTTGTTAAAGGTGGTCGGATGTCTGCTTTTCCGGTGTGCTGACTTATTTCAAAGAGCCTGTGTTGGTGGCTCAGTTGTGATCACGTTCAAACTTATAGCTTGGTAGGCAAGAACCATCATTTGCTGGTGCTGATGAAAATTCACAAATCTCGAAGTGTAATATATTTGCGTTCAACCAGACTGTAGATTGTCCGAGTTAGTTCGCACTGCTTTTCCAAAACATTTGGCTAATTGCAGAAAGCTTCTCAAGCCCTTTAGCTGCTGGAGTAATCACCGCCGCGATCTATGACACAATCCCTCCCCAAGGTGATGTAATCTGCGATCTGCTGCTTTAATTTTCCATGTCGTCTCTGTAATTCAAGGGAAATACGACTCCAGTCACCTTCGTTGCAATTTTACTCTTACTTCTCAACTGCTCATGCAACAAGTGCGTGTGTAATGCCACTACGTGATAATCATTACACTGGGGAATATAACTGGAGGCTCACGAAGAGTGAGGTTGAGGGAGCATCTTTTCCCCACTGTCATAATGTTACTCGTTTTTGAGCCACTAAGTAGATTCACCTGACAATTAGTTTGAGTAAATCTTTTGTCTTTATCGTACTCTGTAGATGATGGGCGTATTTAATACGTGCAAATGTATCTGATTCTTCCATAAAGGCGACAGTTGTTGACAACTTGGATGGGCAAAAAATTACCAACCTTTCTAGTCGAAGCTGAGACAGGTTAAGGGACATCGATTCTGCAGCTGTCGAGGGCACAATTTCCCTTACTGCCTATGGAACTGATAAGTTCACTGTAAAAGCAGTACTTAGTACATCTTCAGCTGATCTTACGATTTGCAATTTGGTGCATGGATAAAACTAGAGAGCTAATTGTTGTGTTACGTGACTACTAAAAAGGTGTTAAAGTGACACTACCACGTTTACAATTGGGCTAAACTGCAGGTCACGGCTTGTGATCGTAATTATGCGTGTGATGGCTAATAATTGGTAAAAAATATCGAAGACGTCTTTGAAAGTTGGAGAATAAACATTATCTGCTTACATAAACCGTGTCATCACTTACAACTAGGTTATCACTTAACGTCGATGCGGATGGTACCGGTGGGCTCTAATCGGACAGTCTTGATGTGCAGTTTTTACTGAAGTTCCCTGAGTTATAAGATTTATAGGCTCCTTCTCCCCTCTTCAGCTAAATTCATCATTCCCTCAACTGACATAACTGGCTTGGTGGACTCAGAAGCTTGGTACACCAGTTCCCTCGATGCCTCGCTCAAGCGTCGTTCCTACGCCGACTCCGCCCTCCATGCGGTTTCCATGGCTGCCACCACCACCCCCTTCAACACTTCCTCCAATGGCGCCTCCCATCGCCCTGCCAACATCAAACGCCACAGCCAGTTGGGTCTTCGGTTGTCGCGTAAGACTCTTGCCCAAGTCGCTCGCACTCCACCACGTCTGCGTCTCACTGCACGGCTGAATAAACTCACAGTGCTACCGGTGTGTGGATATGCTAGTCTATTGCGAGCACTTTCTAGTCCCACGGCCTGCACATTACTTTTGAGACGACTAGAGCCTTGGTTGTCGGTGAAATCGAAGGCAGCGGTGGCGAAATCGCTGCTGACGATGCTGCAGTTGAGGGGCGAGGTGCCCGCCTTTCTGGCTGCTTTGGTGCTCTCGGAGGTGCAAGAACAAGGTGAGGCAAAGCTTCAGGCCAGCATCCCATTATCTTTCTGGAAGTTTGCTTGCATTTGTTTGTCCCGGGCGACTAACAATTTATTTGGTCTCGTTTTCTTTT
Source organism: Taenia multiceps (assembly GCA_001923025.3). NCBI lineage: Eukaryota > Metazoa > Platyhelminthes > Cestoda > Cyclophyllidea > Taeniidae > Taenia > Taenia multiceps. The sequence continues at coordinate 4,232,538 of CM010311.1, forward strand.
GGTTCTAGAACCTTGACAAGAAAATACTCGTTTAGAAACCGCTGCCACAGCAATTGGACAAATTGTCGGTCGAATGATTTCTGTGTATTCCATTTTACTAGTCCACTTCCTTTTTTACCTTTATCCAACTCGTGGAACCTCTTGGAAAGCTAGGAGAATTTGAAAGAAGCTATTTAAACCTACAGTGATTAGTTATCAGGCTGTTCTCACTTTTCTATTTGTTCACAGTTCTGGAAGCGGAGAGTTATATAACTTCGTATTGAAGGGCCGAAAAACTCGCCTGATTCCTTACTACTTCAGATTTGAATGTACTGACTCAACTATGTTGACCTGACTTAATTTTACCGAATTCATGTCGAGGAACAGTGATAAGAGCATGAAAACTAACCAACACTTTGTCACTTCCCTACTCTCCTGAGAGTTTGGTCGAAGATGATTTTTACTAAACTGGTTCCACAAAGAAAGTGCTGCCTGAAACATTGAATATAGAGAGCTACAGGTAAGGGATGTTTCATGATTGCCATATTTTGACCTCTTTTTCGACTCAGACAATCCAAACATGGTTCTCCGAAGTAACAGCCTTGCAACCAAAGCCATCGAGCTCTACCTCAAACAGGTGGGCGGCGCCTACCTGAAAGCCGCGCTGAGCGAATTTGTGACATCCGTCCTCCTCCAAACCTCAGTCGAGGTGCCTGGCAGTGCGAAAGAGAAGCGTAATTCCCTTGGTCGATTGCAGACATCTACACGGCGAACTTCCACGGAGGAAATGCCCGCTGCAAACCACCGAACTGGCGTAGACTTTGAGGTAGACCCCGATAAGGTCACTAATTCACGTCAATTACTTCGCAATCAGGCAAACCTGCTACGACTTGTCAGGGATGTCTGGCGACGAATTCAGGCCACCATCTCTGCGTTTCCCAAGTAACTCATCCTCTCCACTACATTTTGCGTACTCCTCATTTGCACTAATTAATTTAACCCCTACTTCTATTTAGCGAACTAAGAATTACATTCTCAGCCATACGAGAAGCGATGATGCCGACCAGTGGTAGTGGTGATGGATTAAAGTCTTCACTGACTGAAAATGGAGTGTTGTTTGAGCACGTCATCTCGGCGTGTGTCTTCCTGCGGTTCGTCTGTCCTGCGATTTTATCACCCTCACTTTTTGGATTGGCGGATAGTTTTACCGACGATACACGGGCGGTTAGGGCTTTCACTCTGGTGAGTTAGAAATCTGCCATAATCTGTCTCAATCATTATAAAATTGGATTTTTAGTAAGCTTGGTGATTTAAAACGAGTCTGATGACTCCTCTCTTGATCTTTTTTAATGCGAAACTAACACTGCTCCTGGTAGCGAAAGTTTGAGCATTGAATGCACTTTTTCTTGCCTTTAGGTCGCTAAGACAATCCTAAACTTGGCAAACTTCACCCTATTCGGCGACGTAAAAGAGTTACACATGGACTTTCTCAATCGCTTTGTCGCAGAGGAGATGCCCACGATGCGGACGTTGTTGTGGCGTCTGTCGGAACCCAGTTTACAACACAACGACAGCGTGGAGAGTACCAGCATCGACTCTGCACTTCACACTGCCCAACTAGTAGACGTGCTCACGGTGCTGAAACATCCTGCAGCTGAGGTGGTCAGCGGCGCGGCCAGTGTTGGTCTGGGTCCTGCGCCTTTGTCTACCTTTTGCAGTCAGTGTGTAAGTACTTGCTTGAGCATTCTCCGATTGTTTGCGTTTTTTCGTTTACCTTACGCTAAATGACCTAGCAGATGGGTAGGGAAGGGTCGTCTGGCTGATGGCGGCAGCATTTTCGCTTTCCGCTTCAGTCCTCCATAATGCTGGAAACCAACTGTCATCGTCCAATTTCACGCACTGATTTCACAAAGGCTGCTGCTGTATCAACTGCTCATGTGACGTCTGCTGTTGCCATCAATTCGCACGATGAACTCCTACGTCGGCAGTGGCTGACAGAATTGCAGGGCATCCAGTCCGACGTCTATGTCTGCCATCAGGCAATTTTTGGTATCCCGGGACAGCTAACGTCCACGGGCCATTCTTTGGAATTGGACCAGCTCAATTTGGCCTCCTCTTTGGCCCACTGCCATGCCCAGCTGCAGGCGGCTTTTGGGATAGTTCCTCCTGATGTAGGTTTATTTCTCACTGAAATTTATGCTACTTTTCGAAAATAACGTGTCTGTTTGCCCATGGGGTACATGAGCTAACACTCAAGAATGCATGTGTGAAACGCGTTTGATTCAGCTGTGTGCCCAGAGTTCCCGCGATCCTCCCTCTATACCATCTAATTGCTACACATTTGCATCTGTTCTTGAACAGTTCATGGAATTACAGTAGTTTCTTTTGATGCAATCTCCTTTTTCTAATGTTAGCAAACTATTTTATGAGTTCTATTGGAAGTATTCAGAAGGCAAGCTTAAAGTGCGAGCGTCACATCGTATGATGGCCTTTCTTCAAGAGGGGAACCTCTGTTTATTTCCAGTTTTTGATGATAACAGCTTTGGGCTTTCATGTCTCGATCCTAATCCTCTTCACTTGATTGCTGTTGAGATGCTTTTCAGTTCCTCATCAAGGCTAGTTTATCAGGCTCTTAACTGGTCAAGTGGGATTTCGTCTATACCTTCGACTAGAGCTCCCTTTCTGGAAATTTTTTGCTTATTAGTCAGATGGTCGAATTTGGTGATAGTCTTCTTTCAGCTATCGGTACAGTTTTATTTATTGTCTCAAACGTAAAACGTTGAAAAGTAGGATGCAATTAGGAGATGTGGATAATATGATGAGAGCCGCAGATGTTCAGAACGTTTCTAATTACCGCCGATATCCAGATTGTAGGCCGAAGATGGGGATGACATCTTTGGCAGCAGTGGAAAACATAAGTTTTACAAGGAAACACCTAATTGACTTTCTTTACCTGTTTAAGAAGTTGGACCAACCTCTCAAAGGCCTTCGTGCAATCCTGGCATCGGTGACTCATTTAACCGTCATTGACACCAAGGAATGGCACACCAGAGATGCCGAACGACCATGCAGTCAGCAGAGCATCTGCCAGGAGCTGGCTTCCAGTGTCTCAGCCATTTCTCTGGCTGGATCCACTCCACCAGATGAACAGCAATCCACCACTAGTCGATGTGAGGTGGAGGTCGCGAAAGTAGAGGAAAACGGGGTAGGTGCTCCAAAGTCGGAGACTCCAGTGTTCACAGCCAAAGCAAAATCAGCTCAGTTGGTGGAACAGAGGACTACTCTCCATCGACATCATCTACCCCATCATTTGCACATCAAGCAGCACGGGGATTCAAACCAAACTCTCTCGAGCACTTTAAATGTAAGTAGTTTAACTCAATTCTGAGGATGAAAACGGTTGACTGATGTGGGAGACTTGTATGCGATACAATTTCAATGTTTGGACGGAAAAACACAGAGTGTAGACCCGAAGCTTGTTCCTGAATTGGTGGCACTTAAGGCAACTACGATTTATGGATCAATGTGAGTGGTAGCTAAGGGAATGCCTGTCTGTCGGGAAGGCAAGGAATTGAGGTCAACGAGCTTCTTCTGAGATAGAATGGAGTTATTGTACTATTTTTGTGAAATAATTCCCTACAGATATGCTTTCCATTTTGCGTAGACGTCCAGTGAGCCAGGTCCTTTGTACGCCGGTGAGACAACGGTGCAGTCGACAGAAAAGCGCATTGTTCAGACGACCACAAATTCGCGCCTAACTGCAACCACCAATGAGTCTTCGTGGAGCCTTCTCCATGCCGCTGTGCCGACGCCTTCTTCCTCTGCACATCAAAACACCATCTCCACCTTCTATTTTGACAGCTCATGTGCGTCTATGAATTTCCCCTCCCCTCCAAGCAGCAGTGGTAGTGGTGGAAGTGGACGTCCTTCAAACCGTCCAATCATGGGCACTAGTCTCTATTCAACCGGGGGCAGTGGGGGCATACAACGCTCCTGTACCTTCCCCAACAGCCAACAGGAGGCATTCACTGGTGTCTCTCGGCCTCTACAACCCTTATACAACCCAAGCTGCGCATCAGGACGCACTCTGGTGTCTGTAGAGACACAGACCTCACGAGAACAGGTGACGGAGTTGGATGAAGCTGTGGGCGAGGTGGTGGGCGCCATGAAAAGAAATCAAAGGTCGGTGGCGCGGCGGCACTTGTACATCAACATATTGGACGATTTGGAGGGAGGGAATGTGAGGTTATCCAGCTGATCAGACTCCTCTCCTTTTGTGGATTTTGTATAAACCAACAGCGACCTATTGTTCCATTGCCTATTTCCCTCCCTCTCACTTTCATAGGACACAGTAATGCATTATTTCTTTCATTTTATCAGTGCTGAGGTAACGTATATGTCAAGAGTTTAAAGATGCTCAAAAAGAAGCCCCAAATATACGGGTCAAGAGCCTTAGAAGGCGCCTTTAATACATCTGCCGGACGGGCGTTTGGAGCGCGAACTTAGGCGGTGATGCTCTCGAAAATTGTTCCCGATGTTGCAGCTTAGTATCGTCTGTGCATTTAGCTGCACTCCTAGTAGGCTGATTTACCATTTAGCGATGGCTACGGTTACGTGGTTGCCTCTTCAGACGTTGCTCGGTCACGGTGCTCCATTCCTCGTAGCAGACGTGGGTCACTGCAGCTTGGAAGGGGATTGAAGCGGTGCAAAGAGGTCAGATTGATATTATGCATTTAAAATGTTATTACAGTGCTCTAAAAAAGAGTTTCCAAAAAGGAGAAATAAGGTGGAACTGCGAATGGAGAAACATTAATCCTGTCACTAAGGGCGCGGATGATAACGTAAAGCCAAGCCATGATTTTATCTTGAAAACACACAAAACAGCGATCATACACCTAGCCAATGCTAAGGATGAACGATTAATCATTTGATATTGCAAATACAGATTGATAATTGTCTACGATTTCTAAGCAGCCATGCATAACTACCACGCACATTCTCCATTTCAACAAAAGCATAGCTACAAAACTACAGATGGTATCAAAGTGAAATAGTAGAGAATCTTCAAAACACTTAGTCATACTTTTCGACCTTGACTATGGGATGCGTAAAGATATGCGGCACTTAGTTTTGTTAACGACAGAGCACGCGATAAAATGTGTCCATAAAAAGAATTTTTTAAAATGTTAGTCAGATATATTTTAGTTAGTTAATTTTTGCCAAACCAATTTAGCCACAGAAGTTGCACTAAATTGGTTTGTCGTATTTGGCGGCTGTCGCGGTTCTTCGGATGTTTAGTTAGTCGCTGTTGTGTTTGCTTGTTGGGAGAATGGCCAGTAAGAGGTGCGTTTCCATTATTGGTTCCGGCAACTGGGGTTCAACAATAGCAAAGATTATTGGGCTGAATGTTTTACAGATGGAATCTTTCGAGGATAAGGTAGGCATCTGGAGAATTAAATACTTTCATATGAAGGTGCGGATGTGGGTTTTCGAAGAGATTATCAATGGTCAGAAACTCACTGAGTTGATAAATAAGGAACACGAAAATGTAAAATATCTTCCAGGTGTAAGAATTCCACCGAATGTTGTTGCTCTGCCTGATCTTGAAAGTTGCTGTCATGGCGCTGACGTACTGATCTTTGTCCTACCCCACCAATTCCTCAAAAAAACATGCCAGACGCTGAAACCACATCTAAAGCCCGGATGCTATGGCTGTTCCTTGATTAAAGTAAGTGGGTCGATGAGGGTAATGCTGCCCATTTGAGTAAATAGTCTACGCCTGCTTGTCTATTCGCCTTTTGTTGCCTGGAGCTACTTTGATTTTCCTGACTGAAGTTCACAGGTCACGAATCAGCATTGCTTTTTGTTTCTGAACCTTTCATGAGGTTTCTACCCTCTTATTTTGCTACACGACGTCCCAGATTCTGTTTAAGTTTTTTTCTTGAAATTTCACTTGGTTTATTATTTAATGTCACAAGTAATTTGTTGCTGTTTAGGCACATTTTGACAGCTTCCCCATTTTGCATCCTATTTGAGTTTTCATCTGGCACATTTAGGTTGTTATCATTTGCTGCCCTTTTTTGCCCTTCTTTCATACAGACTACCAATCGATTTCATGATACGTAAGTTAAAGAAACTTTTGACCATTTGAATTTGTGCTATTCCTACTGTAGGTTCAGTTCTAGGCTAGTATCGCCCATGCATCGCCGTCTGCAGGTTTGAGGTAAAGCCGGGCTTTGCTGCTACGTGTGAACTTGTGCTGCACTTTAGTTTAACTAATCATCTCACAGTACCGTCATACGCTCCTGCAACCGGCTGATTTTGGGTTTACCAAAGACCTTGTATCCAAGATTCATTGATCCCATGATTCGAAGGCGGGATTCTGCGCGCACTTCATATTGTTTGAAGAAGTCTTCATCTGTGTTTATTTGAGTTATTGAACTGGGGTATTGTCAAACTCAAGTTCACCACATTAGCTGACGTTTTTATTCAGAATTACTCTTATGGATTGTCACATTCCTACATTAGCTGCTTTCTTGCTCAAAATAACGACTAACTGTTGCAAAAACTTGCCCGTTTTGAAATCTCGACAGCCTTCTCTTTGTCATTAACTATAATGAGATAATTTCACTCAAATTCGCTCCTCAATTTAAAAAAAGTTATCTGGTTATAAAGGGCTAGTGGGCATGTAAGCGGGTGCGCGTTTGCGCTTGCATAATTGTTTTCCCATCGTTTGGCAGATTTAACAAAGTATAGTTTTAGGTACATTTTGTCCTCATTTATGTGGTATGTATGTATTGGCTACGTTCCTTGTTGGCCTCTGCACGCCCGATTGGCTCTGCTTTGAGGCCATCATTTACAATCGCCCTAAATGTGCGTTCACGTACGCACTGCAGAACGGTGGCAAAGACTTATGTTCTGCCATTTTTTCTCCTCCTTAATAAAATATCAGAAATGAGTAGCCTAATCTGCTCTTGTTTATCCGTTTTCCCCTCTTTTTCAAGGGTTTGAACAAAGTACCTGGCGTGGGAGTGAGCTTGTTGACAGACCTTATTCGCGATACGCTCAACATCCCCTGTGCTGTTATGATGGGCGCGAATTTGGCCTTGGAAGTGGCCCAGGAGAAGTTCTGCGAGGCGACAGTTGGATCTTTGGATCCGTCACAGGGCCTGGAATTGAAGGAACTCTTCGAGGTTTGTTATTTTCTGAGATTGCGAGATTCGGTTTTTCACAAAAAAAAACGCAACTATAGATGGTGCGGAGACTTGGGTTCGCATTTGTTCTCTGTACGCTTATTTGCTGATTTATCCTCTGGAGCCGTCCCCGACTTATACGCACGCTTTAGTAAGTCATGATTGTGCCTCAACTGCGTTGCTGTGCTCGAGTCATCCATAGTCTTGGGTGCCTTGATCGGTTTTCAGGACCGAGGGCATTTCTAAATTGCATGCGTGATTGTGTTGTGCTGTTCCCGCAATCGGCCCGCGTGCGTGCGCCCAAATTGCAAATGTAGCGTGATGGGTGCTTTTGGGCAACAGTAATTTAAACAGGCGTACCAATATTCAAAGCTGGAAAAGGAGGCGAAATAAGACGAAAATGGAGAACAACAACTCGGAATATTTTACAAATTGTAAATTGTGCGTTCATTTGTCTGGAATTTCACTTTGACATCCGCTGATAGTTCCTTGATCAAGTTAAGACGCAGTAAAATTTCTCAAACGCATTTATCTTCAGTCGTATGGTAAATTGTTTTCTGGAACCACATTGGTGATACAAGTGGTTCAACATACTCAAGAGTAGGGTTTTGGAGTCAATGGGGATGAGGTTAGTGTAAATACACCAACTTATTAATGTACACCAGCTATGCGTAAGCACTGACGAACTGGAAGCTACAAGTACAATGAATGTTTCAATGTAAGCTCCTCTTGCGATTTCATTACTTCTTATTGACCCACCCTCAAGGGATCATCGTTACTAGCTTGGCTAGGTTGTTTTTGGAAATTTATGCCTTGAACAAAGGTTCTGACTCGTATTTGAGCTATTGATGGGTTTAACGTACTTAGAAATTTTAAAACTCGAATTCGCTTGCTCCCATGACTATGGATTTTGTGCTTGTCTGTGTGCACGCAACCAAAAGCATTGCGGTTAGAGATGCTTACATTGTCGACAGGTACTCTTGCCACTGATATTATTTAAGTAGGCAAAACCGTTTTGCGTATTTTTTAGACACCATACTTTCGCATCTCTGTGATCTCTGACGAGATAGGCGCGGAACTGTGCGGCGCTCTTAAAAACATTGTCGCGATTGGTGCTGGATTGGGCGAGGGCCTGGGTTACGGAGAGAACACCAAGGCTGCGATCATTCGACTGGGTTTCATGGAAATGAAAAGATTTATCTTCCAGTTCTTTAGTAAGAGGTGTAAGTACCACGATTTCCTGATTTTCGGCCGATCCTTACACCCGCTTAGCAAAATACCAGTTGCTTTATGCAGTAGGATCTGGTCGATTTGGCCTATTTCCGCTTCATTGAGTAAAGGTTCGGATCGCTTAATCACGCAAAGAGGAGAAAAGCATGATGAAAAAGTATGTTTGTTTGGATCAGATCTCATTCTCAAAGGGCACATCTTTCTAGTGTGATTTTGGGATGAATCGTTTGTTTGATGTAGTTAACTGACCTCTTTCTTCGACTTCAAACACAATCTATTAGCGCGACTTTCATTTTATTCAAGAAAATATAGTTGCGGCCATCACATTGCTAGTTGCTTCCGGCTTTTGAAGGCCTTACCAAGCACCTTCATTTATTTAGCAGGGATTAGACTACTACACTTGGAAATTTTTAGACTCCGTCCATGCGGTTTGAAAAACCTTATGTGCTTTTTTTCCAACTCGATCTAAGAATATTTATTGGTGGCTCACTCCGCTTTTTATCTGTATCATCTCCAGGACTTCTTAATTTCTTTCCACTTAACCATTAGCCGTGGTTTGGAATTTAGTGTGGAATTATTTATTCATTTCCCTATGGAATTAGTGTTAGCAAACCTATTTACACTTTTGTTCCTAGTGGAAGCAAACAGTCGAAAAAGCCGTTTGACACACATTACCCAAATTTTCACAAGCATAAAAGTTTGTAGCTTGAAAGCGATTCAGCACCCGCCTTAGCTTAACGGCAGTGAGAACAGTTATTTACCATCGTTTGGTACCTTAATTGAATGGATGTGGTTTTTCGTGTTCTCCCGTCTTTTCGTGTCTGAGACATTAAATAACACGACCTCGAAGCAGCCTTTTGTGGTGATAAATTGACAGTTTGCTTCGGTAGAACTACGAGGAAAGGCATCCAGATGGGTACTTTTAATCTACTTAATTAAAATGCATTCACACACAAAAACACAAAGGCAGGTTTGTTACCCCTTTCATTACTCCTTTATTAACGCATTTGAACCCCATTAGTCTCCAGCATCCAATTAGCTCCTCCATAATTAGTAGGTAAAGTGACTTTTTATAGGCGAATTTGAATGAATTGGAATATAAGACACAGTTATGGAGGAAGCTAGATTTTAGTTTGCTTCAGAATGTTCATGTACCTTCTTTTAAAGGTGAGGTTTAATATTTTGACGCCATCCATTTTAGTCTTTAGTAAGTATGTTCGTTAATCAGTGCACTAGGAGGCATTCTGTTATCTAGTGCGGCTTTTAGCCATCGCATGGGTTTGTGTTTTGTGGTGAAACTGCATTTCACTTGGTAGAATAATGGGGCACTATGGTAAAATACAATGACACTCTCGACTCCCCTTCGTAGACTATTTTCATTGTTGTCTTCTGCTTGCTGGTGTCAGAGTTGCTTTTGAAATGACATGTGAATCCAAAACTTAGCCGCAGTGGTAGGTTATCGACGATCTGCATGGTAAACACAGAATTTACCACTTTGATGCTACAGATGTTCAACTCGGGTGTTGGAGTATTTTTTTAAACAAGTCGAGTCTTGATGCCAGGATGTCCGGAATTACTGCAAATTGTGGGTTCCGTGCACGTGGAACACTGTGTTTTGACTTGTCAGACAGAGGATTATCAGATAACAAGATTGTTTTGAGTCGGTGTTATTTTGGTGCGGAATACACAAGTATTCTTACTGAAAACTGTTAAATGGGACCTACGAAAACACCCAAATAACATGATCTACGGATTTGGCCAGCTGCAATACAAATACAATTGAGAAATGCTATCATAAATAAACTCATTTCTAAATGTCCTAATTGTTTGGTCGCATTTTCGGGTCATTGCCTCAACGTTGCGTGTTGGAACACCAGGCGAGAATGAAGAAGGGAGCATTCCCGATAGAACTGGAATTGAAGCACTACATTCATCACTCTGCTGTTATACATCGACTCTGCTGGCACGATGTACGACTTTTTAGGCATTAAAAAACACCCTCGTGTTTTCTAATCCACAGTGGTGTGATTCGCCTTCGACCTTTGAAGCTTCGCTGGAATAGGGTCAGTATAACCGCAACAGTTTCGGATGATGTTCCAAAACAGTCTGCTAATGTAAAAATATTGCTAGGTCGTACCACGTTATGCCTTTCCTATTTCCTAAGCCATAATCACTGGGCATCAGATATAATACAGTTTGAGCGACGTTGTATTAATCAGATAAAGTGAATTGACGGCCTATCGGGGTGTATAACTCATTTTCTCATCGCTTTCTGTCATTTCACATTATTTTTCGTTTGGAATATTTACTTGATGAGGATTCAGCGCTAATGGCTTCTGGGTTTTCTGTGGTAGCAATCACATTAGGATAATAAAGGCTAGAAGATCATAACGCTTTACTAAAAACTGGAATCAAACGATAATGCCTGACCGCTTTAAGTTGCGTTTTCTTTTAGCGGTAAGTTCCTGACTTGAGTGGGGCATTGTTTATTGAAGTGATTGAGTGGTCAAGGCGTTCCTATCTTCCCTGTCAGGCAACCATCCCTAGCGGGATTCTTCCGAATGCCCCACTTCCGTATTATTGAGTAGTGCAATTTGCCTGCCTTTGTCGAAGTTAAAGGTACGCTTAATTATTTAAAGCAGTACAGAGGAATCGTAGTCCCATCTCTCTCATGTGTCCAAAATCGCCACCTTATTTAACTTTCTTCGATCTGTTACAAACGGATCATTCAACCCTACTGAGTTTAAAATAGTGTTTTCCCTTCTACAACTGGCTAACAAGTCAGTCTCACCTTCAGTCTCCCACATGATGCTTGGCTCATTCTTGAGAACAGGACTTTCTAGTTGGCTGCTGAATATAAAGCAAGAGCTTTTTTGTTCCAGTACTTTTTTAAATCTGAATTTGAATTCCTACTTGATCTAAATCATTATTTCTTTAAGAGGCCGTAATCTTGAGTCAAAACCTGTGGCTGAAGTGGTAATATTTTGACCCAGGATGAAAGGAGACCGAAGTGGAGTGCCATGTATTATGGATGTTTTATATTTTTCAAGTTGATCTTTTTTCACGCTACTTTCTGCCAAAGATGATGTGTTTACCTTTTGCGCATGTCTGTGTGGCTTTACGTGACACACGTACACGAGCTCATTCAATATTCAAAAAAAGGATGGGAGGTAGGGCAAGCGAGGGGTAACAAGCAAACCACGAGTGTCTGGCTTCGCACGGCCTCACGGCGATTAATTATTAACGTATCTCTTTGGCATCTCACGGTTAGACAGTGTGTGGCCTATATTTTTTCTTCACAGAACTTCTCACAGGACGAATTTGGGCAAATTCACATCAGAAGTGGCTGCTTGAGTTCCAAGTTTTGATCCGATTATTACTTTATAAAGGGTTGAATTACTAATTTTTGCTAAACTCGAAGGCTGGCATCTCCATTACACTGTATTATGAACTGTTCTTGTTTTGGGGTTGTTTGAGAGGTTCCTATTGCAGTAGTTTTTGATTGTTTTTTTGAATCGTCGTGTTAGTCTGTTGCTAAATGAGGACCAGCCATTATCTTCGCAAATCACTTTTTGCCATGAAATGGGTTAATCTGATGTTGCCAGTTCAAGAAGTCGATGTAATAATTGCCTAATTGGTGATGCAGCTGAATAGCTTTTCAAATAGTCCTTTTCGTCAGTAGTCTTCAAGGAATCCATACGTTTGTGAGGAATAGATGACTTCTCCGGATGTGAGTCACACCGTGGGACGAATGAGTACATGATAGGGGACCAGACGCATTAACACTGTTTGTTTGGACAGGAACATCGTACAATTGATGCTATCTTTTGGAAAGTCTCATTCCGGGCTACTCACGAGGTGGACTCGAGATGGAATCCATGTTTTTGAATGTATTAATCTGTTGAAAGTGGGGATTTATGCAAGATCCGATTTGTTGAATTCTTCGAAAAACTAATTTTAACTGTGCGTTTGGTGTTTCGCTTCCTCCAGTCTCTTCGACTGTCCATCAGTAAAAATCAAGGTGTCAAAACTGTCACCAATGGTAGCATAGGCGCATTCTTTTTGATTATTTGCCGTTTTGGTTCTGTTTGTTCGAAAGAGCTGCTAAATAAGTACGCGTTATAATCGGAACAGGACGCTCCAAACGTATCAACCGGACTGTTTTGCAAAGTTCCCACTTTTCCTCTTTAACCACGGCCTTGGTTCAGTAAAAGTTAGTGTTTTTTTTTCTCCTTGCTAACTGCGATGACAGCGCACCCAGTAAATTTATTATTTAAATCGCCCGACTCATAAGACGGGAGAGAAAAACCCCATCCTGCCATCATTTTTTTCACGATTGCCATAGGTTGAGCGTTTCTTTTTCCCCCTTTTTGTTAAATTCATCCCAGCCCACTTAACTTTCTGTCCTGCCTATTAATAAAACAAATTAAGCGATGCTGCTGTGATTAGTCGCTACTGTTTATGAGAGCAACTTTACTGACTGATGGAGAATGAATTAACCACCCTTAAATTGTTCACAAAATTCATGCATAAACTTCACATCTTTTTTTGGTTGTTTGATGGCCTAGATTGTTATTTTGGTTCCTACGTTTCGTATTTTCGTGGCATCAACGCTCCTCCTCCTCCTCCTCAAAATAGACAGAGGAAATTTGATTAGGTCAATGAATGCAGGTTTACCTTTTTTCTTACAATCTGCACCCCTTTCATGGAGAGATACCCCAGGATTGTTTGAGGAATGGCAAAAAAACCTGATTCGCAGCGCACTGCAGAAATGGAAGTTTTGGGCATTTTGCAAGCATCATAAACTAACTTGTTGCTTTTTTATCGCTGTCAAGAGTGTACAATGCATAAATCTTCTGAAAGGGCCACGCACTCGCCTTTTATCCACTTACCTACTGTCATATATGAGGCACGTTTGCACCAATGGGCTGAATTGCCATGAATTGATGTTTCTTGTTACCTTCCTCTCACCCACCTTCACTTTTAACTGTTGCATTCTTGTACCGCTCCTGTTCTTCGAAATTAGTCAACTAAGCGAGTGATTTAATGGTTAACCGCCTGTAAAATTACTTTCTAAAAGAATTTTAGTACTGTACTTTTGCTTCCGGTCGTGGCTATGAAACTCTGGCACAATTGAACGTTCAATGAAGCAAGAATATGTTTCTTAACCAAGTTTACTAATTTAAACACCATTTGGGTCCGCCTTAGCAACGTGCTAGGTTCTGTTCTTCCCAATGGAAGTTTCCTAAAGGGTGCCTACCTCACTTTTTCATGGACTGCTGTTATAGCACCCGGTTCCTGCCTAAGTATGTCGTAAAGTGTATGCTTTTATTTAAGTGTACGGAAGATCACGTAGTCTGCCAACAGAAATGATACAACCGGGTCATAACGTGGTGATCAAAATCTGTAGAGATTGGAATTATAATTAAAATAAGTGTTCCAGCGGTACCGCTTCTATCTGCCATCTAATATAAAAAGGGGATTTTAAAAGGCCTGAATTGCAATTAATCTTTTCATTCTTTTCTGTCCTATCCAGAGTAGGAGTTGTTCTAGGTGGTTACTATTTCCTCTCCCATCGTGCACCTCTCCTACGCCCCGTCCACATGCTCTGTCTTTTTCCTCCTTCTGCTATTAGCATTTTTTTTTCTGCGGGGACAGATATTCTCACCCAGATAAAACAATGCTCCACTTCTCACACCTGCTAGTTATTCTCGCCTCTTTTCGCTCTGCCTCATTAACTTCGCTATTAAGGAAACGGGCTATAATTTGGACCTCCTTCTTCTCCTTCCGCAATTTTGTTCTTTAGTTGGCTTTTGTTTTAATGCAATTCAGGTCTGATTGCCAACTTGATTGATCAAATTATACATTATCTCATTTTTCTCGCTTTTGTCGTGAGTAGAGTCTCTTTATTGTTTCGTCTATAATCCGGTAGCAATGGTAGAGCAGTGGGATAACATCACTGCAAGAGGAATCGGGACGGCATTTAAACCAGTTGTGTGCGTGCTTTTAACTTAATGCTATCATTTCTCTGACCGTGTCTCCTTTGAGACGGGCATTACTATCCCTCTACCCGCCGCATATCACTTTCATTGCATCTCTTTCCTGCTTTCGCCCATTCCATATCACGCACACACATACACAGTCGCTCTCGCACACTGGCTTACAAGGGATGTTAGGAATTCAATTACTCTCTCCTCCATACGGGTTATATGATTAGGTGGCGAGAGGAATGTCATATACCCTCACGCAATTGTGATTATTTTGTGCTGATAGTGCGTTCCGTGATTCCCTGGGGAGAGGTGTTTCTCTCCGTTTATCTGCTAGGTGTTTACGCTAACGGGGTATGCCGTTGGGATCAAAAGTTTGGTGATGTTGCCTGTCTTTTTTTTCAGTTTGGTGCGACATTTGCCTAAATGAGGAGGAAACTCGTGTCGGCGCTTCTGGTTTTAAAAATGTGGCTACCATAATCGCAAAGCATTCTCATTTCGATGCCGTTGTGCCGGTACCAAGCGTTTTCTTTAATTCAAACGACGTTCAGTCAGGATTAGAAATGGTTCATTTAAACTTGCTTTTTAAGTTCTACTCGTCCGACATGTCACTGTGCGTGGGTTTTTTTTCTGAAACAGGCCCACAAGAGTCGACTTTCTTAGAGAGCTGCGGGGTTGCTGACCTAATTACTACCTGCTATGGCGGTCGCAACCGCAAGATTGGGTTTGCGCTGGCCACCACTGACAAATCGGTAGTCGATCTTGAGACCGAGTTACTTGGCGGTCAATCGGCGCAGGGTGTGCTAACTGCTGCGGACGTCTTTGAAATGCTGCATGATCGCGGTCTGGAGGCCGAATTCCCCATCTTCACTATGGTGCACCGCATTTGTCAACGGCAGGAGAAGGCGAATCACTTCATTGAATGTATCAAGCATCACCCGGCCCACAAATGCGCCTATCACTGTTTTGAAAAAAATTAGTAGATTGACAACCGCTATTATCAGAGTCTCTTTTGAGATCCCTTTCTGTTCCCCTATCTGCCTTCCCTTCTCATGTCTTAGTTTCGTCTCATTTGGCTTCCTAGTTTGATTCAAAGAAAAGTAGTTTGAAGTGGCGTTTGATGGGATGTCTAATTCACTGACGTATCCCAATCGTGTTGTGTTTTTGTGAGGTTGGGGAATTCCTCCTGCTGTGATCATGGTTGTCGGTTCCTCTCCAGGAGCTTGGCTCGACGGGTCGTATGAAACACGTTTACTATGTTTAGTGGTACTTGATGACCAATTTGACGCGGTGTCTCTACAGCGTTTGAGTCAAGTTTTAATTTATTAATTAGACAGATTCGAATCACGTCAGTCTCGACCAATGTTTAATGAAGGCTCAGGATGGGAGAATGTGCGTAGCCGCGTATTTTGAAAGCTTATACAATTTGTAGTGGGTCGTGCTAAAAGTTGTACGAGATTTTTTGGTCCCGTTATAGTTTGCCAAAGCGAGGAATAAATTTTAAAGAATACGGAGACGTGATCTGCGGTGTTTATTAACATTTGGCATTCGCATTACTCTCCTAGTCCATTTACGTTAGCTTACCCCTGTTTTGGGCGGTCGTAAGTTTTGTGATGAGGTGGACGTTTACCTCATGTTTACGTTGGGAGCAATGGAGGCAGGGGAGCGAATGGTGTTACCTGATCATGTCACGTGACCACCTTTATCTGGCAAGCCGACTACACTTGGGATTTTAGAATGGTAGATGAGGGATGAAAGTGAACGCATAGTCTGTTCATCAAAGTGAAGTAGCGCCCTATAATCTACTCCCTACCAAAAGGGAGATTTGCTCGAAGGTCAAATTTGTCTACGTAATTAATGAGAGGTACAGGACCTTCTCTGAGCAATCTACGAGTGAGGTTTGATGCTCGACAATGTTTGGGAGGGAAATTGATGCTAGGTTTGCTAGAGCTATGAATTGAACATTCTCAAAGTCATGTGAGAATGGGAGTTCACACGTCATTTTAAAGAATGCTGGGAGCTACCGACAAATGATGTCCGTGACACTCCCGAAGTCACAGAGTGAATTCTGTGCTATCCGAGTAGCATATAAAGGAGCAATCTAAGTTGGCATGAAACAATTCGTGTGATATAGCGGATAGGCCGCACAATTTATTCAAGAGTGGAGATAGGTAAGTGGGAGGAGAACTAACCTCGCATATTCTTAATTAATTTTAAGCGCATGCTTAGGTGGCCGAGCTAGGCTAAGCATGAACCAATTTAGTACCCTTAATGAGCTTCAGTGGCATAATAGCTGTTGTAATGATTATAAGTGAGCCATTTTGAACTAGTGTGTTGAATTAATTGGCATTCAAAAAGAGGCACTTTTATTGCTTCAACCGAGGCACTAATCACCACTTTTCGGACAAAGTTTAACACTAAGTAAACACACACTACAAGTGAAACAAAATTCATTTTACAATTTTGAACTGGTTTTTGATACATTGTCGTTGAATCAAGAAAACAATTCGGCAGTCCACATTTGATCTGAGAATGCACCAAAAGAATGTTCACTCATCTGTGAGACGTCCACTGCAGTGATTGCAACAATGGATGACCGACTACAAAATCTTCTCCTCCCACAACCTCATGCGTGCCGAAAAATAACTGAAGATTCGTCCAAGTGTCAGTGAGGAATAAAGCAAAACATCCTTTGTTGGAAAAGTACTCAAAAGTGTCCACTAGGTAGATCGCCCTTGAGGATTAAAAATTTTGCTGTTAAAACACATCTTTATGTGCATTGCTTTGGGAAGAACCTCCATAATTACAAGGTCCAAAATGCAATCTGCAGAGACAAGAACTACTGTATTATTAGCATTAAAACATAGTCTATAATTTGGCCTTGAGCAAAGCCATATTTTTAAACAGAAAAATACAGCTCTCTAGCATTAAACAGAACTCCATAGTCAGATTTTGAGCTTGCTAGACTGCGGAGTTACAAAAACCGGGAATTGTCGCTCCCAATTTTTTCAGAAATTGTGTTCCGAACTGCACAGCATCCTCACGTAGATACTGCGAGTTAATCTGAACCACTTTTGAAATTGCTGTATCTTAACGGACAAGTAAGCGTTCATTCTAACACAAAATAGCAAAACTTTCTTTTCGGGATGTAATGCTTCTAAAATTTACTGTTTTCTTATTTGCACAGGATAATTATTCCATTTTCCTACTTTGATTAGGCAATGCACTGTTTGATAATTCGCTTTTTCAAACGGGAAGTAGCCGTCGCCTCATTAACTTCCCTGTCGGGTACATGTTTTGGAGTTTCAGTAATTGGTGGATCATCATATAAGTTCATGGAAATTTTTGCCATAGAAGTTAAATAACGTTAAGCATTGTTCTAAGGGATTTCATTTGTGCAACTATTCGTCATTACAATCTGCAATCTAACCGGTGCACTAAGAGATTTTGGCTTTTTGCCAGTTGCAATTCCCTAAAATTCTTGCCTTTGAAAAACAATAGACCCAGCCTCAGCCACCTCTGTTTCCAGCATCTCACTTTACTCTCTTCTCTGTCCCCCTACCCCCATCCCTCCTACCAAAATTGAAGTGCTCCAATAAACTCTTCTTTGGGGGTAAATTTGGCAACTCCATAAGGTAATGAGCTGTATCGCGTTGCATCGCAAGAATACAAACTAGTCCTGGGTATTGTTAAGGGAGACGAGGAGAAATATCTCACTCGTAAGTGTTTCTCCTTCGTTAAAATGAACTCTTTTATGCTGATTAATTTTTCCTAGATTACCCTCTGCATGTCCACGCCGACAAAGGAGGCATAGGATTTTGGGGATGAAATTATGCGTGTCCTAGTAGTGTGGGGTGGGTAGCAGGTTGTTCGGGGCTAACTAGGGATGCGCTCATTCACTTAATGAGCCTTGTAATACAAAGTCCATTCCCCATTACAAGGACGTCAGTCACTCAGCCAATAAACAATCCAAAGTGGATAGCGATTTTCTACAGTGTACATGATAGAGGTGAAGAATAAATTTACAGTCTGTGGAGCTCTGCGTCTATTACCTATTAATGTATAAGTGATCAGTTGATGAAGTAGCTCCCAGAGCCCTCTCCTCCCGTTTGTTGCCGATGTTTTGTTTCACCATTGCTGATGCGATAGACAAAATTAAAAATTGTTTTTAACATGTAAATCTGAATGATGACATGCAATTTCCCAGGCCCATGATCATGAAGTGGAGTTTTTTCATCACTAACGTGATTTAGAGTCTGACTTTGAGTAGGTTGTCAGTAGATTCAAAGTATTTTTCTGCTATCGCGTATCACCCTCCTCAATGCTCTACCACAACTCCGGCTAGGCATTTCTACAACTTTGGAATAAAATTTTAACTCTTCACACAGACTAACCCGAATCACATTAGTAACGACTGAAGTTGACAACAGTCCAAAGCGCATTTGTGCTCTATTGCGCTCATAAGCAGTCGCAGGCATTTTCAGCGTCTTTATAAGTTCCGGAAGGTTCTGCCGGAAAGGGAAAGGAGTTTTTTTGACCGACTAATAGCTTTGAAATTGTAGTTTGATTTTCTTTAAAAGAATCATAATTGTTCTTGGCGATTTTTGGGCCACCGCCTCATGGTTAAAAGATTTTTGGGGTTTGTTGTTTCCCTTTCTAAACTCCTACTTGTTTACGACCACCTCAGAGGTTTCCACCCACAGCTGCCAGATAGTGGGGCTATCACACGATATAGCAAAATGAAACAGGCACCAAGGCAAATTATCACTATACTGTCTTGATTTATTAGTTAGTAATTTATTCGTAATATTTCACGCCTTCAAAAATCACTTATAACAAAAAGCTTCACACTTTAGTCTAATTTTAAAGGCACATTACTGGGGCAGAGTATGCATTGCAGGCATAGATAAAGGGCTGGAGGAAGAGAGGGAGTGCCATTTCCTCCGGCGGAAGCACAAAGGCAAAGCCTTAAGTCTTCGCCACACCAGGATGAAAAGTTAAAGAAGTATTTAAGGTTTTACAGACATAGTATCTCAATTTGATTGACTTTAAATGCAGTGTTTACTATTTTATACCTGTTCAGTTGGAGAAGTCAAACCTCGCATCATCATCAACTTCACATCACATTACCTACTGTCACCATTTGATTTACCCAGACGTAGTCGCAGATCTTTAACTTTAATCACAATTGTCTAGCCAAACATGGCAGAGACGTAAATTACACTTACTTATAAGCCATAAACAACTTTAGTTCTATAAATTGTCAACTTCGTTGCCAAAAAATGTGTGATGCCAACCTGTCACACTTTTAGTCATGTTTTTTTCACAAAGATTAACAATTCTAATATTTATTTCGAACTTTTAGAATAAACTTTGTACAATCTTGGGTGTTAAATATAAGCCAACTTTAAATTTTGTCAATCCACCCATGGCTTGATTTATTAGACCTGGTAACATTTTGCGTCAACAGAAACCTAAATCAAAACCATTCGTCGTCCGGAAAATTAAAACAAGCCAAATTCTCACCTAGTTAATTTTTTGTGTCATGGAAGTGAACAGCCTCGACTGCTGATTTAAAGCATGAACATTTTTTGCCCTTTTAAAATTTTCCCCTACGAAAACAAACTTTCCGTCTGGCAATTACTGAGGCGAGGATTGCGAAAACCGATTGCTTTAAAAGTTCCAATTCCTTTTCTACGGTGGCATGCTTCAACTCTAATGCACATCTGTCACCCACAAAGCCTACAGACGTGTCTTGGCATTGCTGATGTTGATGGCAGCTTAATGGTCACATCCCAGACACCGGAGGCGCTTATCAAGTGGATGAGGGGGGGAGAGGGAGGGCGAGGGGAAGAGATGGAATTTACTACTCAAGGATTTCTTCACATGTCTTTCCGAGATTTAACTCCTACTTATCCAATTGGACTTCCACGATCCAGAAGGCTTTGTTGAAGATTTATGCAAGCTTGTAGCGCCTAAGATTGGACCCCAATCTTCTAAATTCGAACTCTTCGGATTGGGCTGTTTACGTTGTATTGGGACGTTCAACTAATAGGTTTATCCAAAATATCAAGAAATTCACTTCGGCCTACATGAATGCAGAATACCAAAGTCCCATGTGGTTTGTAAAAAGCCTTATTATTACATGGCACATGGCACCGGGCGAGATCCCATTGAAAAGCCTCTGGACGCATACTTTTTTTAAAAAAACTTACGTACTAAGCCTCTTAACAATCCCATTTAATTGTGGCTAGTACGGTAACTCTTGGGTTAAAATGTCAGTAGGCTGGCGAAATGTAGATTTATCCTAAGTAAAGCTAATTTATTTTTAGACAAAAAAGTAATAGATGTTTAGAGGTATTTTCTTCATCAACATCAATTGACAGACGATGAATTTCGAGTATTTTTCAATTTGGCGGACCGTATAGTGGAAATGAGCCTACAGACTATGTCTTACACTGTTACCAAGTAAACTTCCTCAAACTTGTGTCTATTAACTCCCTTTCGCAACAGTGACCACGCTATGTGTGATCATTTACATAGTCTTGTGTATTTGAGAAATGCATCAAGAAGAAACTGACTTACCAACCTAATGCATGCATGATTGTCTCGCGAACTGAACCGTGGTGTACATGAAGCGTAGAATACGGGCTGAGGGGAGGAGGGAGGTCTCTTTGGCTTGGCATTTAATGCCCCAAAACAAGCCTCAGCCGTCTTTTTTGGATTAAGTCGCCAGGCTATTTTTTTTCTGATCAAGGACAAACATAATTATTGGGCAATGATGGAGAGGGAATTATTTTAATTCCAAATCTACTGCGTAATTCGCGACAAAACGAAGCGCTCGTGGATCCGTAACCAGAGTCGCTTGTAGCAATGCACGAATTTAATTACAACTACTGCGCTTTCCAAGGCTGATATTTTACTAACCTAAGTACAGTGAGTTTTTTGTTGCAGGAAGTTTAGGGGACAGATTATGATTAAGCTGCCTAGGCAAAGCAAATAATTAGTACTATTTATAGGACCACACAAACACTTATTCATTGAAGCTGTGTGGGCAGCTTAATGCATTAACGCAATCCCGCACTCTCCCCCTCTTTTCGCAATTTTTTTCTACTTTAAGAATTAAGAATTAATGTGAATTTATCCAATCAGTTCTTTATAGAGTCGGAAATTATAAAGCAGTTTTGACACTGATAGAAACAGTCTTGGAGATTTGACTCAGGAAGAAAGTTAGAATCAAGATAAAAGATGTGGAACATTAAGAACCTAAAACGCCAACGAATATGCGACTAAAGGAGAAAGCACAATTGCCTTTCCGAAAAAATCCTAGAGTTCGAAATTTCTATATGTAACAGTAAATCAACAGACTGTATTGGTGGTTCATTAAAACGCACTGCTTATTTTAGAAAAGAGTGAAATATAGCACTTCCGCTGATAAGAATTGTAAATGGTAGAAGTGGGTATTAAGTAAACGTAAGAATCTAGAGACTTTTTAATTTTTCTCCATAATTCAATTAAAATTGCACAAGGATTTCCAAATGGATAATTATTGCGCCTTTTAAAAGTTGAAGATTAATTATTTACACAAATTTTCCTGGTTAAGATCATCTACTACGCTTGCACAAATTTTAATTTGCAAAATAGTAGAGGCAGTTGCAGTGATGGTGAAGGAACGAAACTGATTCAGAAATTATTGTCAGCTGTTGGCGAAAATTTTAACTAGTCGGTAGTCCGACGGGAATGCCAGAAACAAATGCAGCCTTGCCACTCCCATTTGCAATTTGATTTACTGAAAGGTTTGGGTCGCTGATGGAGGTGCGTGGTGGCGACAAACATTAACACGACCGACTCTGTTTTAAATGTAGATTAAATAACAAACGAGAGAATTCCAGCAAGCTTTCTTCAACTATAAAAGCTGAAGTTTTCTCCTAAGGAGCTCATTGGAGCACTTGTCTTTCTAAAACAGTCCTGGTTGTTTATTTGTATTTATGACAGGAATCAGAGACATCACTCATTAAATAGCTTAAAGGGAAAGAGATGTGGACAGGAGATATGAACTCACTTTACGGGCGAATCTAGAGGGTGTTAAAAGCCAAAAGGTTCTTTTTTGCCAGTAATTAATGTTCCCTGAAAAGTAGAGTTGGGAAGAGGAGGTAGGGGAAGGTTGTTATTAAACAGAGATGCTTGGCAGTTAGAACGCAGGCACAGAGAAAAGAGCAGGAAGAGATAAGCGCGCTTGTCTGTCAAAATGCCAAAACGATGCTATCTCTTTCTCCCTCTCTTGCTGCCTCTACCCCTATCTGTCCTGGCTTGTACCCATTCAATTCTCAATTAACACGGATGTTAATGTCTTGAAACTTTGATTTAATGCGACTTCATCACCTCACTTTTTTGTGTTTTTTTGCTCCTATTTGGATTTTATTCGTTTAAGTGGGTCTAAGAAAGATCCGTATTTTAAAGTCCATTAGCAGGAAAATTCTACTACATAGTTCTGCCATATCGTCACTCAATTTACGAGAGCTTGGAGCATCGAGAGGTCTCTAATACTGAGCTTTTAATAAGTGATTATAAGCGAAGAGGTCACTTATTTTGCGTGCATATTACTTTAATAAACTTACTACCCTCATTCAAATTAAAATTACTGCATCCACTGAACACACAATGGAATATAATTCTGCGCAAATTAGACTGTGAGTAGACAGCTTAGAACGAGTGCAGAAAGTATTTAATAGGCAAGCAATGTGTGCTTTACTTTTACTTTTGTAGGTCGTCAATCTTGGTTTGTCGAGTGCTCTCCAAAAAAAGGGAACAATGTTTAAAAATCAAGGAAAATCCATTGTAAGAATAAATTTCTCTAACAGTATTGGAGAAGGAATTAACATGGGATGTAAATTTGCTGTGTTCATCATCCAAGTCAGGAAAAAATCAAAGGTTTGCTATTTTAAATATGACAATACCGACTTCAAAACTCGGTTGTAACTTTTCGCGAAGGTAGAGCCAAAACCGTTGAATTCAAAGCAACATAATTTTTATTAAGTTAAAAGCAAGAAAAAGTAAAAAGGCATCTAGAATAACCTTGGTTGTTTAAATGAAGCAAAGGATAGAATTTAACGTCTGCCAACACTTGCGCACGGATATTTTCCCAGAGTGGGATTCTAGTATGTGTTAAATCAGTGTCGATTCGGAACACATCTATCATGCTGAAGAACCAGGAGTCTAATGGACATTGTGGCGATAGACAATCGTCCACTTTGAAATCAAAATATGCAATAATTTGAACCGTTGGCGTCAAGTCTGCCTACCATCATGTCATAAAGGCGCCGAATGAAGTCACTCTCCATAGAGTAGGGCTTTTAAACGGTATCTTTGCTAGACTATGCTCTAGGGATTTAAGTAAGCTTGCCTCCAGTGTACATTTCATGCATAGGAGCTTTACTAGAAGGAAAAAATGGATGAACTGGTGCTGTTTCGGATGTTGAAGTGTGTCAGCTACCAAAACTTAAGTGAGAGCGCATTGACCTAGGTGTTGGCGGTCACGTTTTCGCTAGTTGTAGACAAAAGCATGAAATTGGGAATAAGTGGTTGTGGAAGTGCACATTTTATGGTCTCTATTGTCTGCCACAACAACGACTGAACAACAGCCCAATTAAATGGCGTATCTGGAACGTTACTTGTCTTGTACTTATCAATCAAAAGCAGCAGCAACTGAGCTTTTGAATGAATGGAGGAGTGTTCTGTTGTGAGATGTGAAAAAATACAGGCATTTTGACATGGCATGGAAGATGTCTTAGAGGAACCTCATAATAATTATTCAATTTGCTTTTCTTAACACGAGTCCTCTATTTAGGCCCATTTGCTTAAAAGGAAAGCTGTGTTTCTGGAGTAGCCACCTACTTCTCTTTTAGTAAAATTTTATCCAAACTCTGTTTATACAATAAGTTCTACTTGCTGAAAGCCAACACGGATACCATACCTGGTAGAGACTGTTTACCAGTCTAACACAAGCTATTAATGCAAGGGTTACCTTAAATCAAAGTTGAACAAATGCTTACAGAAACAGTGAGGGTGTCTTAACCATATTAACCTAAGAGAGGAACAATTACTTCAGTTGTGTGCGTTGAAAGGAATAGAAGCCAAGTCCGCCTGTGGCATTTCACTTTACAACACAACTTACATCAAGCCGAAAAATTAACGCTTTTTGAAGTCTCAAGGACAAATTATCTGTTACAATGGAGATGTCTTTTTGTTGTAGCATTACCGGAATTACAATGAATTTGCTTTACCAACTGAATTGTCGCTCGAAAACTAAAACAATGGAACTGTCTTTGGATAGAGTAAATTATGCACCTAACCCACTAGCCTAAACCAAATCTACTCACAAGAGTATTTGACGTTCTTTGTAGCTATGCTAGAGAAGTCTTAATACATTTGTGACCAAGAATTTAAACAAAAGATGGGAGCGTCACATATATGTGACGGTGGGGATGAACGTGTTGGGACATTATGTAATGCAAAGATAGTAGTGCGCTTTTGGAGCAAGAGGCAATAAGTGTGTAATACACGTAATGCGTACTTACTACTAGTCTATTCCATTAAACACAAGTAATGGAAGACCGTATAAAGCATAAGATAATGCGTGTCGAGGTGGATAAAAATATGATGGATGCACTTTACCATTTTTTGATAAAACAGAAAAAAATTACCACATAAACATATTTTCTGCATTAAATTGAGTTCTTGACTTCTTTATCTCCGATGGTTGTAAACAATCAAATGGCATTAGCTCTTCCTACTTAGAAGAACGATTCCAAAGGAAAGTAAAGCAAGAAATATCTATATGCAACGGTTTTCAATAATGGATTCTTTCGATGAAATGGGAAATTTAGCTTCAGTAATCTATAACATGCAAGAAAGCATCAAACAGCATTTAAAGGTAAGACGAAAATGCGGTAAATCGTCGTTCAAAGACAGGACCTTGGTATTCACCGCGTGCCTTAGTGTCAACTCGCACCAAGACATCGCGCAGAATACCAAATTCACACAGCGTCTCTCTTAACCACCAGGCCATCAAATGAATAAAGCATTGAGGAGGCGGTACCTCAATTCCCCTACCTTGCACAATCCACAATGCCCTCCGACCCACAGAGTCGGTGCGACCACGCTCAGGCCTTCTGCGCCAGTGATATGGTTTACCTGAAGGGGAAAAGTATCGCCTCTGCCCCCTTCAACTGCTAAATTTCCCCTTAGCAGTGCTCAGGCGCGACTGCTCATGAGTTGTGCTTTCGCACCTGTCTGTACACAATGGATCCCTTCGGTCTCGGAGCCAATCACCTTCATGCCAGCCGTCTTGCCTACGTGCACACGTGAGTCACGAAATAGGAAGATATGCGTCCTCCCTTTCTCTCTCCCGCTCCTGTCCGTTTGCTCGTCCGCCTGTCTGTCTCTCTGTCTAGTCTACTGCCTTCTCAAGCTTAGCATTTCGTAGTCCAATCACGGTGGGAAGAAATTAATGTTGGCAATATCATATTCACTTGGCTCATTTCTTTTAATTTTCCATCTTGGTATGACTAAGGAGTTGCAAGAATTGGGAAGAAAATAAGGCATTATTTGTAATGCCACGTGGAACTATGGGCTATGGGAGAGGGATTGCCTAACCTAAGGTATGGATGGAGGGTCACGTTGCCAAGATTGTGACACAGCCCGTGGACATTAAAAAGCCCAAGTTGACATATCTTCAACCAAATGTCAAAAATTAGCATGTTAACTCGTACTCTCACTCCTCGTAAATGGTCAATCTAAGGGTTCAACTCGTAATTGAAGTGGAGCTACCTATTAATATTCTTTAGAGTGGTGATTCAGCAGCCATCGTTTATGGCCGGAGTTGATGCAATGCTGTTGCAGTATGAGGGAATTTTGAAGTGAAATTTGGGACAAAAGTGAAGATGCAAATGAAGACAAAGCTCTCTCTCCGGCAATTTCTAAGTACCTGTTACCGACCGATAGGGAATAAAACAGCATTGTAATACGTTGATTGTGTGTTTAACTCTTGGGTTTCTACTTCCAGTCGCACCTCTGCTGACCATACCAGTGCGTCAACGGTGCATATTCCGGTCTGGTGTTATGACTTCCTTCTTTCTAGACGAGAAATTCATTCCATGGAAAATGTGAGCAGGAATGGGATCATGCGACCAAATTCTACTTTTTTACTTTACAAACTCCACTACCTAACAGATTAAATTAGCAAACGATTAATTTGGCAAAAACCGTAACAACATAGCAATTTTGGTGACAGTCACCTACAGGTCTACGTGGAGGGGAAAAATTTTCCTGAAATGTACTTTAGACTTACAAAGGCACTTTTTATAGGTTGCATTTAAATGATACAATTTGAGAGTTTGTGCATTGGGAAAGGCTTTTTACAAATGCATTTACTGCTAAATTTTAATTTACTTGGGCGTCACCAGCACCCAATTTGTTTGAATAGGAGAAGCAGAGCTCCGTTACGATCAATTGTGAAGCGATGTTACTGAAACGCAAAACGCAAAATTTGCCCAGCTAGATGCCAAGTAATTCACAATCGAGAATTTTAGCATCCCGAGTCCGTTTTGAAGGCACAAGAAGTCATAATGCCAGGAACGAAGATTTATTGCCAATCTACCGAGAAGCTGGGGGGCCACTGGCTTGGTCCGGTGGCCACGCAACTCAGTAAAGTACAAAAGCGGAGCCATAAAGTGCCCGCCAAACCAACACAGAGGGTTAATCATGCAACCGAAGCATTACACAACTTAAAATTTTAAGTAAATCGTTATAATAAGTGAGAAAGTTTGGCAGTACTTGCAAAAAATTCCTTTAAATAATGCGTCCTTTCGGTAGCGGTATCGTTGTGGTCCACTTGTGTCGCATTTGGCTGTCATGAGTGATGAGGAGTACCGATTTCTAGAAAGTTCTTTGCATAGCGGTGCTTAAAGGTGAATTGAAACACGAATTAAAATTAAAATTTTAAATGGAAAAGTTGACAGCGTCTAATTTATTTTTCTAATCACAGCTTCAACAAGTTTCTTTGGCAAAACCGACAAATATCCGAGAGCCATTTTTAGTAGATTGCTGGAGAAAAACTGTCCAAGCCACCATTTAACTCGGTACGTGCCATTAGTGGAACTATTTTGCGATAGAATGAAATAAATTAGAATTATAACAAGCAAATCGTAAGCCTTTTTCGTTTCGCTTCACTAGGCCTCCACGTGGATGGGTGCCACTTGTGTTACTACTATTTTAATGATAATAAAATCACATCTGAGCGCATAAACTTTATAGCACCTTCATGAGCGAGCCCGAGACTAAGTATAACTTTTAAAGAATGCAACAAGCCCTTCCTAAGTCTGTCCACCAGGCTTATTCAATTTGTTACATCGAAGAGTCATCGTTGGAAGTGGAGAACCTGGACTTCTGATTACCTTGGTTGAATTGCAGAATTAAAGTATGCACAAATTATTGCAAATGTTGTGCTTGCTAACCTACTACATTTAATTTTCTTTTTTTTTGAAAAATTTCTTCTCACTCCAGTAACACGATGAGCACTCACCAACGATCCCCAAACCGGCGGTTTCACTCCCCCTCCCCCAACTCTCCCTCCACATGAAAATACACTAGCTCTGCAGTCACATTAGTCACTTTTCCGACAACCGAAGCAATTGTCAAAATTTTCATTATAATCTCCGGCTGCCTGCAACCCTAAAACATTTGTTACTTTGACATTTAAAGGCGCCTTCCCCTGGCAAAATTGCGGTGTGGTGGGATGTTTCTCTCGTCCCTTCAAAGTACATTTTTAAACGAAGAGTAGAAGCGAGTTGTGTTTATTTCTCCCCATTTTTCTTTCAAGACATCAGTTTTTTTAATTTAAATGCAAAGAGGGAAGTTTAATTTGGGATTGCATTTTGTTCTGCTAGAAATCGGGAACGACTGATCGGGAAGGGAATCAAAAATTAATTGGAACCTCAACTTGTAATTATGTGCGCTGCGGAAATGAAACATCTGTTTAATATTATTACTAGGTTTTCAGTTAATTATATTAAAATGAAGATTTTAGCAAAAAATGCTTGAAAGTAAACAGCACAACAGTCCGTACAAAAATGCGACAGTATTGCCAATCAGAATAGTTACGCTAATCAGTAGTAAAATTTTGTGTGATTCCCTGGGTCTGAAGTGCCCACGCAACCTAAAGGGAGAGGTAAACAAACAAAAAAAGTATCAACCAATCCCCTGCCTCCTTTATGTACCGTGCCTGGGCCTCACCTTGGTAAAACTTCTGCGTTGGCCGTCAAAGCGTAGTCGGTGCTGTAAGAAAACATCCAACGTCCAACCAACCAGCTGCGTCAGTCAGTGGATTTGCCTGCAATAGGGAAGAGATCTGACTGCCGCGCTACTGATCCCTCCAAATAATTCATCTGAATCTGGTGAGGATGGAAGAATGAGGTGGCCATCTCATGTATTTATCGCTAGTCTCAAGATCAGTAATCGAAATACAGTCGTTTGGTAAGAGGTGGGATTTAAAGTAGTTTCATGGGGATAAGGTTTCGCACCTATTCCTTCATATCACTCCGGGTTCTACGGATCTAGTAAAGGGAAGGAGGAAGTATGGCGCATCTGCTTCATTAACACATTCAAGCAGGTACTGTGGATAGCCCTAGTGTTGCTTCAGTTGTTTGCAGCAGTCCTGAAGAACATGGACCTAAAGCAGCTGTCAAAGGTGGATGTCACAGGTTCTCCTATTCTTAGTATGTGCCTTTCTTCTGTCACGTCATGGTCGCAACCGCTTTCCACAGCCCCCAGTGCAGTGTCTCAAGTCTGTGGTGGACACCGGCCTGGCCAGAGGACCATGGCACCAACGGAAGCAAAAAGGCAGAGCCCTAAGTACTCACAAAACCAAAACAAAAGGTTTTGATGTTAGTTAAAATGTTGGACCAAGCATGCCTCTTTCTTCATGCTATGCAAAAAATCAAATTTGGATCTAATAAAATCAAAGTTCACTTGTAATACGAGTCTCCGTATTAACTGAAACAATGCCCTACAAATGCTTCAGATAAGTGTGAGGGCAAAGGGTCGTTATCTATAACCAATCAAATGGAATAGAATCCCAACCCAGTTCAACATAGCGCATAGCTATTAAGCGAGACAATCGTGTCTGAATGGATGAATAAAGTACCGCACACTTTATGAAGCAATTGCCAGACCCTGCTATATCCCTGCAATACATGGTACGGAGAGAGCAACAACAATTCCATCATCTATTTTCATTTTCTACATTCATTTATGAGGACAATTTCTACACTTCAAGCTTCATTTCTTGCATTAATAAAGTCCTTTTAAGTGGTTAAAAAGAATTTCTGTGTTTACTTGGACTGTGACATATAATGGTCTTTCTATTTGTAATGCACTTAGCTCGTCTGTTTTTGTGTCTACCTCTCTGTGTGGCAAAAAAGATTTGTTTTGTCGCGTTACAATGCAATGTCTGCAACTCAAAATTCACCAGACACTCTCTGCTGTCAAAAAAGAAACACAGGAAAAAAGCCGAGACTTGAGGTACTGTGCGGTTAAAGGTTTAGACTGCTTTAATACGAATGGGCTGTGTGTCACTGACAGTTGTGTAGATACTAGGCATTACTCAATCCCCGTTTATAAAAAGAAAAGACATTTCTGCGTAGTAGAATTTTAGCCTATCGAGCCTAGTGAATTAATGTAGCTTTAAAAGACGATCCAATATGAGTGTCTCAACTGACTTAAAATCCATTTTTGAATTGCTGAATCCATCCCTTCCATTAATTGTTCAGTTGGAGGTTATTTTACCAAAATAGGGGCCACCAACGAAACCATATCTTTTGAAATGTAGCGGGGAATTTCAGGAGCGGTGGGAGCAGATGCATTATCGTGGCATCACATCTGTGACCTGTCTTGTTGTACTGTGGTGGCTCTTCACAATCCGCTAACCGAAATTTAAAAAATTTGCGGTCACATTTACGGTTGATTGTTTGACCAACCAAATGAATCCGGCGATTCAAAACGAGGGGGAAATTAACTGAGATAAACTAAATCTTTAAGCCACTTTCATAAGAAGATGAGCTGCGGGCACAGCAGGCGAAATTAACAGAAAATAACATAGCACCTTTAGCCTTTTCTAAAGGGAGAAGAAGTCATTCCACGAAGACAGAATATGCATTGCCGACGAATAGAAAGGCTGGGAGGGACAGACTACTGGCATAACCCGAAGGGACCACGCCACCCGGTAGAAAAAGGTCAGGCCTTAAGAACCCGTTAAAACAAAACGAAAAATTACACAAACACTTAAAATATTAAAACATCGAAATACAAATAAATAGTTTCAAATAACACTAAAAGAAATATGTGAAATTACCGATAGCAAAGCAAAGGAAATATTGGGACTAATCTCTGTTCTGGCAAGTCTTCATCACAACGACTATTCCTTACCAGTCAAGTGAACAAAGTAGCTGGACCGCTCGCCTTACTATTTCTGTTTTACTATAAACTGCACCCAAAGTTAACTGTAGCTTAAAACAAAAAGGGGGCGGGAGAAATAAACGAATTAAAGATATTTTGATAAAGTCCAATTGTTCCAGACCTCGTACTTTTGGTTCTCCTCGACCGATCACAACAGATACATTTTTGGGTGCTCCACCTGTCCATTTTCGTTCATGTCTGTTGCTTGAAGAGGTGGATTTAAACTAAAAGTATGTAAATCTTTTCGCCAAATTCCTGTTCTAAAATAGGGCAGTGATTTTGTGTTGCAGTAAATGCAAGGGAGAGATTCAATTTAAATGTGCACGCGACGTCCTTCATTGAATTCCAGGCTTCTGACACCTGTTGCTAAACTACAATAGAATGACTTATTGCAAAATCTTAAGTGCTGAATAGAGAATGAAATGTAAATTTGTGGTTGAAGAACGGAGGACTTCTGATCCAAGCTGAGCACAAAAACCTTTGAGTTGATGGCACAGTTAGATCAATTACAGTGGCATTTCGCTGCTCCTTGCCTGTGATTTGTGTGCAAATCAATCGGGTCTCTCTACTACACGCTGGTTAGTTAGCTGCTTCGCATACTGGTAGGATTATGGCTAACGCATGCACCGGAGTGGTTGGTGATCTGCATAAACTCCGGCACAAGGTGCCACCAGATACACTTACCAAGTTTGCGATATCTGGCTAGTGTGTACAGTAATGGTGCTCATCAAGCCCATCAAACCTGCCAGTCAGTTGAAAATGGAGGCCGCAGCAGCGCCCAAACACACCCTCCTTAGTTTGGTGCAGCGGAAACAGAGCATGCATCATGGCGAGGGGGAACCATCTCCCCTGGACGCAATTCGAATGCGACTCATGGAACAACGGAAACAATCAGGAGCTACGAGCGAAACTCGCACCCCTACCGATAAGCACGAGCTCACCCCGCCGCCAGAAGAGGGCGAGAGAGAGGAGGTGTTTCAAAGCCAAGACCAATCGAACGATAAATTCTTTGGAAATTCTGAAGAAGATGAAGATCATAAACGGGAGGAGAAAGACCTCATTGAGATGTAACTCTGCATTGCCTTTGATATTAAATATACGTTTTTACGCGCATAATGAGGATTCATGGATTTGTAGCCAATTAAGCCATTATTAATTCAACAGTCAGTTTGAAACTAAAAGTTGCCAGGCAAAAATTTTTCAAAATTATTTGTGTGTGTTGATTTCCTTTTAAAAAAAGCACTTCGAATATGCAATGAATTCTCCATCAATAATCACACGAGGCCTTTAGAAGTAAGATGACAAACGGAGAGTTCTTTAAAATCCTATCAATCACTTATTTGATCAATACATGTTAAAATATACAGATAGTTGAAGGAGAAGTCGTTTGTGGGTCCTTTAATTGCAGATTGCCTTCGCCACTATTAATGGAGTGTTAGTTTTCTCTGTGATAACTCATATTCATTTTGTTTGCCAAAGACGTATTGTCGGTTCAATAGAATTTCTTATGAGATTAGCCTTTGGCTGCATGATTTCTACTCTATCATCAAAATCAAAATTTACTCAAAGGACAAGGTGCCCCGAGTATTAAAATGTCAATCGAAAGCAACTATTGAACTATGCATTGCGGACAGGAGGTCGCTTTAACAGCACAACAATGCGGTAAAACGAATTTAAAAGGGTTTTTGGTTTTTAGTGTTGGCATTTTTTGCTCGTGTTTTTTTCTATCTTTCGAAATATGTGAAGTGGTTCACTAACCAACGTCTACTTTTACCCTATTTGCAACCCATTTTTAAAATTTTTTACGGCAGGTTACGCAAATGACTGGGATCGGTGCGGAAGATCACCTAATAGATTGCTTAAAAGAGATGGAAAGGCATAATTGTACCGCAAAGTCCTTAAAATACCCCATCTCACCATGACGAAACGTGTATGATCTTGAGATGAATGGAAATCCACCGCTACTTCTGAGGTCATGGTGAATTTAAACCGTGTTCAGTGTCAAGTCATAAAGGTAAACCAAAATTCTCGACGCACGCAGCAGTGTTGGCAGTTTTCCAACTTACATGCAACCTCAAGGTAAGACAATAAGCTGTGATGGAGGAAAATCGCATTTTCCCCCTTTTCTGAAGCAGGAGGCAAATTTATTGCCATGGTCATTATAAAATTTTATTTCCTCTTTGAAACTTCCACCAAATGATTCAATCTTATGTATTTTTAATTGCTAGTGGAATTAGTTCCTCCTAGATGGGATCATGAATGCCTGAACATACTTTTCTTGGATTTAAACGAGATTAGGTTGTTAAAATTGAGGTCAAAATTATCAAGCTTATCCTTGAATCGCATGTACAAGCGATGCTTCTGACTGTAAACCACTTAATATAAGAAGTGCGGGTACCTCCGACTTTTGGCGCTGAAGGTGTGGTAATGTGCCGGTGTCATGGCAACGTAGTTGGCATTAATCTAACTTCAGAGCAGCACTAATCCACATCGGAATTAGTCAAAAAAAGCAACTCCAAAAGGCAAATTTGATGTGAACTTATATTTTGTGAAACATGTACCTTTAAAGCTCCATTACATTTCACGATGCGTTCGTGTAAATTAGCCATTAAGGTGTCAAGAGTTTCACGTGACTCGTTCAAACACGCGTCCGCAAATCAATTCCCCGCAGTGATTGCAAACGCATAGCTTCTGTATGATAAAGTAAAATCTGAGCTATTTTATTCATATGACCGAGATTACAGAATTTCACAGTCTATGGCCAATGCTGAGTGGGCGAGCTATAAAGAGTCGCAAACATAAACTTGAACTCGATCCCAAAACTCTAGTCGATGAGGCATACTATAAGGCGCAGCCGCTTACAGAAGATCCCGCCTTCAACACAAATGCAAAAGCCACAACCAGTTCACCAGACCGATTAAAAAAGATTTTTGCCGACCGCCAATCGCATCGAAGCCTTGCGGAACAGAAGGTCAGTGATTGGCTGCTCAAATATCGTTCCTATACCCACATCCCACCGAAGGACTTGAGTGACGTCCCGGAAGACATTTGGGCTCCTCTCGATATCGACCGAAGCTCCAAAAACAACGCTGCTTCTGCTCTTGGATGCGTCAGATGCAGTAGCAAAGTCACCGAATCCCGGCTGAAGCGCAGGGTATTGAATTGTTCCAAAGGCAGACCACCAAGGCTGCCATCGGACAGCCAGGCATTGGCATTCAGCAGAACGAAAATTTGGGACGGTAAAGGCCACCATCCCTACTTTTTTGAACCGCCTTACAAAAAAGCTGATTACCACTTTAAAACTCGGGAAGAGTCGAATAGATCGATGGCATTGAGAAGCATTGAAAACTACATGAACGTGAGCAGAGGCCTACTCAAAGGCTCCAGGTTGATGTCGTGAGAAAAAGTTTGTTGCATTTTTATTTTTCCTCCTATCTTTTTTATTCTTCCTTATTTTTGCTTATACTTCGAGTGTTATCCATCACTAATTTGCCTATCCTTATTCCTTTCAAGTTTCCTTAGTTTCCTTCCTATCATCTTCCAAATGAAGTACTTTAGAGGTTAAAACAAAGTAAAAAAATCAAAGCATGCCTTTACAAACGAAATAATCTGTCAAAGCTATTGCATTTTGGAAAGTACTACAGCAACAAAAGTGTAGCAGTCTGATGTTATCTGGAATGGCTCTTTCATTTGGTCACGGTGGTGCTCCAGTTAGTAGGCAAGAATTAAAGGATAACATCGGTTGTTGCAACTATATTTTAACTACTAAAAGTTAAATGTTGAAGTTGTGTGCGTTTTTCCTAATGAGTACTCACCTTACGAGTTGTCGAATCAGGATCCAAACAAAGTTGTTTGCCTTAAAACTTGTTGTCAAAAAATAGAGCGAAAAATCGAAAACACTTGACTGTAAATCATGCAACTCAGTACTGAATTTTGACAAAAAAATCAACCAGGCTTTCAAAGGAATGGCAAAGCAAAAATATTAAAAACGGAAAAACAACTTGGACAAGCAATTATTGGATGCATTAAGCTTAATGCAAGTGGTCCAGGATGACATCATCAATCATCATTTGTGATGTCTTGTGATTTAATCATAGAGGATTAACTTTTAAATGAAGGAAGTTACTTACTCCTCTTTCATACTGCCAATT
This sequence comes from Taenia multiceps, assembly GCA_001923025.3. Classification (NCBI taxonomy): domain Eukaryota; kingdom Metazoa; phylum Platyhelminthes; class Cestoda; order Cyclophyllidea; family Taeniidae; genus Taenia; species Taenia multiceps. The sequence goes on from CM010311.1 coordinate 4,267,590, forward strand.
AAAATTCAGGAAAACCAAATTGTATAGTTGCAATCACTACTATTTTGGCCTTTAGAACTTTCCTCACATAGTTCATAAAGTTGCAAGACATTTCAAAAAAGCGAAGCTCGCCATAGTTTAGCATGTTATGGTAATTCGTGCCATCCATTTAGATTTGGCATCATTAAAATTTGTTTTAGGGGATGAAGTTGAAACGGACACAGGTCGTTTCCACAGTGATTCTTAATCATGAACGATTTCAACGGGCTCTGTATTTAATGCGAATATTCCCGATCACATCAGCGTTTTTGGTAAAAGATTTGTGGAAGCATAGAGTTAATAAATTTAAGACAATACCTTTGCTAAGGAAAGCACTGATACGCAAGGCTTTGTGAGGGCTGGTAGACATTAGGGTCAGAAGACTTTCCTTCCTTATTTATCAGATAAAAAGGTGAAGGCAAAACTTAAAACACTTGAGCAGAAATTGGGATTTGATTGCATCTCAGAATTGGGCAACGACTTACTGTGCAGATATTGGTAAAAGAGATGTATTCATAAAAAGCTCGGATAAAGTTATGTAAAATGGATAACGCTAGCTGTTGTTTAAAAGAACTTTATTTAATTGAAGATGAAAATATTCCACTGGACTGAGGAATTAATTCGAAACCAACTTCATGACAGTGAAAGGGATCTTATCATAGTTTTTTTTCAACTTGCTTGTTAAATTTTTTGAATATTAAGATGAAAACACGTCTGAAGCTAGCTGCACATTTGTGCATTCAAAAACAGAGCGCCTTTTTGTTTCGCATAGCTTTATCTCGGCTTGGGATACACACGTGGTTGACTCATGTGAAAGGGTGAAATTGTAGGAATGAAATTTCGCACAAATTCCTAGGGTGTTGACACGCTATAAGCCTACCAAAAACCCACCCACACAAGCTGCAGCAAGGTATTTCAGTGATGTTAAAAGCCTGTAGTAACATTGAAAAGCTCACACAATTTCAAAAATTACATTATCCACCCCATCCATTTGAGAAATCTCTTTAAAAATTGCGGTTCAACATCTCCGCGGAGGAAAACTATCCAGTCTTCATTAGAATTTGACTCTTAGAGAAACCTAGCATGTTAGGTTTTTGCACAATTTCTCATGGTTTAACTGCTCTAATGATACATAGTGAGGCAACGAACTTATGGTTGCCTTATGTAGCTATCTCATATTGAGAAGTTGAGCAAATTAATGATGCCTGCACTAATAATAGCAACAGAACAGTTGTTTTAGACTCCAAATATGAAAAGTTCTCATCCAATGTGATTAGCGTGGTAGGAGATTTGGGCACACGCTTCTGTGCCTGCTCCCACCGATGTCACAAACTAATGGCTCTTAAGGATCTGCAAACGAAAAGGCAAGATCGGCTCCTTGTTTGCCCTTAGCTTGCGATAATACCACCACTGTTACCGATGATTAATGCCAAGCCATTATCCCCACATAGGTGACTCATTTTCCCGATAAAATCGCAAGCCAGATAAAAACTTTTAAAGCCATTTCATCGAAGTACAGCAGACTTGTTAGACAAGTTTCTCGGCTAAATATTTTTGAGTTAAGTGCGCAAGTTCATGATAGGAATTTAATTTTAAAAAATACCTAAATAGCAATTTTGCGAAGAACTGAGTGCATTCAGGTGAACGGAACTTGCCGACTTGACGAAACTAGAAACCGACTTGTTAAGCTGTCAACGTCAATGAGTCAGTCGCTGGTCTTGTGTGCAAATGAGGATGGATAAACATGAGTGACACCTAGTCACTGCGCTTTAAGCCGTCGATTCGCTCCCGACATCACATGAGTGCTGCGCAGGGCCTGGTCTACCGCAAATGCCAGAAAAACTTTTTACGTCACATCAACTCTCAGCAAGCTTAGTGGTCGCCCTCCTTTCTCACCATACTCAAAAGACAACGGATTTGTTTGCTCTTCTATCTGGAGGCTATGAACTAATCAAGGCACCTTTTTTGTTGTCTGGCTGTCAGGAGGGGCGCTTATGGTAAGTACTGCAAAATAACAAATAGGAGATTAATTAGAAAAGAACCAAAAAGGGGACGACAATGGTACCCAGTGCAACAAAGCAAAGTCGGAGCGTTCTTCCAAAACAAACTTACCTCACATCCTAATGAGCTTTTGAAAAATCAGATCGGCTAAGTACAATTTGATGTATTTGGTTTAATAAAGATCAAAATTATTTTTGTAAGTGTTAAGTGAATGCGCTCTTGGTAAGCACAAAGGTGTTACTTCTCGATTCGGGGTAGCACAACTGCCAAAAAACGAAGTTTGCTCGACTGTGTGCAGTACCTGCTGAGTGATTGCAGTGATTAGCAAAGAGGTCGCCTACTTCTCTGTTTAAACAAAAATAAAAACTTTACAATGATCCACCCGAGTTCTATGCACCCATAGGTTCAAGAGGTGTGGCGACACTGTCGGAAGCATGTACTCATACTAGACTTCCAGTTCTAGGGTGATGTTTCATAAATCCTCCCATTCAGGGCTTTTGAACTTTGCATTTTTAATGAGATTTTAACCTGGCTCACCTTTAAAACGTCAACTTTGAACGCTCAAAGTGTGAACTTTAACAAAAGGCAGTCATAACCTTGGGACTGATCAACAATGCCACTTGAAAGCTGAGTATCTATTGACAACAGATGCAAGTAACCAAATGTAAAAGTGTTTTATTGCAACAAAGCGAGCAAGACTATATTCTTGCAACATAATTCGTAATGAATTAGAGGCAACCGTAGATCTCCATGCTTTGATTGTGTCAATAGTGGCCCTAATCATCATCTGGCCAGCACTTAGCCACATACATCTCGATATATGCTCTGCTTCCCTAGCATTTTACGAAGGAGACTTTGTATGGAGTGCTGTCCTTTTTAGCACCTATGATCTGCCTCTCATACTTGGGTCCCCTGGGATGGGGAATGACATGGATACCCGGCTATTACTAACCTTACCCCGAGCCGGCTCCTCTTTTTGCAACCGGACACCGGTGCTGAGGTTAGCGTTAACCTACTTGGATCTAAACAGTGTAATCTTATAACTACTGCGCACATCCTTTAGGCGGTCAACAATGCAGTCCTGTCAGTGGTGCCGATTCTCTCCCGCATTTCGGCTTAGTCGTATAAGGAAGCGCATAACGTTTCCCAATTTTGCGACAAAGACACATCGCTCAATTCGATCAACCTTTGAGTCGCTTTACCATTTGCACAGCATCGCAGCATAACATGATTAAACACGACGTTGAGTTATGAATAGTTTAGATGGCTAGGGTTTTAAAGGATTCAGGTGGAAAAACAAGTGTTTAAATGCATAACAGATCATGGTATTATCCGACCTTCCAGCAATGATGGTCTTTCGTTCCATGCAGTAGTCAGGAGAATTTCAGCTGTTTGAGGACGTTAGGGAGACTATCGAGACATTTGTACTGTGATTAAGACTGATTACTATCCCATCTCCAGCTGATAGAAAATTTCTCCTGCGTTAACCACAGAGATGCGATTAGGTGTGTAAAAAAGGAATGGATCCTTGCCCTGTCCATTCCCATTAAAATCCGCGTCAGATGCTCACAACTCCTACTGAAAATTCTCAGCGAGTGCTTTTTCATAATATAATCCTCAAAAGGGGACTTACTGTGGTACCTATCAAAGCCCTAACGATAACCACTTTGAAGCAGCTATCACGACATGGAGTGAGATCGGTCTTGCGCTAGAGCAATGATCAAGTATATCCTGATCAACTCCTCACGTCTGTTTAGCCATGCATATCTAAGTATGATCTCTGTTTCTCTAGCTTGCTGCAGCGGGGACCTAAAATAGGTCGCCACTAACTTGCCATTTTGTGGTGGAGACTTCTTGAGAACGTGACGCTTACCCCCCTCAGCTACGCATTCATCTCTCTAGACTCATCCATTCCTTGAAACAATGTAATGCAAAACAAGTTCGAGTAGCCAGACAAATGTGAGTAATTAGAAAGTCGTGTGACAAAAGACGATGGTATCTACGCCCCCATTTTTGCAGGCATTGAATTAAAGCAGATGAATGTGGCTGAAGGAGTTTGGAGCTAAACAATGCCCATGAACAATTCACAAATAGGTTTCGCGACATTAAAAAGAAGGGAGGATAAACATAAATGGTTTGTTAGCTTCAATGCATGGTGTTTTTCTTTGTGGCACATAGGCTGTCACTTCACAACAGCACCTTACTACTAGCGATTCAACTTTGTTTGCACCTGTACTTCTCAAGGCGGCATTGAAAGGAGAGCCCACTTGCCAATTCGCATGCCTGCGAGGCGGTGAATTGGAGAATCATCGAAAGTACAATTAATCAAGGAGGACGTAAAAGACCTGGAATTCACAACAGGCAGCCATAGTGGGTAGTTTACGGCCCAAATCCCATGACGGTATTAGATTTGAAAAGGGTAGCAATGCAGCTCATAATGAGAGCCAATCTCTTATTGTGTCTTCCTTCCGGAGGAAAGGGGAGATAATTAAGATTGTAGAAAGGAATTAACGATCCAAAGAGACAAAAGATTACGTTTGCATTAATCATGGTTTATGAAGTAGACAGGAGGGATGCGTCGCTCAAAGGTGTGCGTGTGGAGTAAAAATTTCGAAGCAAAAGCATCTACCATTGAGTGGCGATTGTGTGATACGTCCATATAGAGCAACAATGCAGGTGATTCACTTCGACAACACACTCATGCTAAGGGAATACTCATCACACGATGACGCATTTATCTTGGTGATTTCCATACTTTCGAGCTTTTAACTTGAAGACTAAAATAAATTGACATGTGTCCCATACGCGATTTCAGATGGACATTAACCCTAATGGCTACCGACTGCTAGAATAGTAGCATTTAAGCTGTGAATCTTGGTTAAGGATTTAACTCCTCGATTTGGTTTCAAGCACAACTGGGACTCCGCTAAAGTACTTCTGTCACACGGGATGACCTCTAAGCAATGCCAGTAACCCTTCCCCCTTGTTCTTCAATACGTCGACAGCCCATGCTCTGACCGCGGTTTTAAGGCGTTACAGGATCTCAACATAATTTATACTTAACTTATTGGAAGACTTAACACTCTAAGCTACAAGTTTTTGTTGTCAAGCGAAGATAAACACTTTTACTGGATTCATAATGATTAATTACTTGAACTTGATTTTTGACGAAGCAAAATATTAAAAGCTTCTTCTGCTTCATAAACCTATCAGGTTCTGTGCATCTCAATAATAAACAGAAGGCCTTTCTCTCTGTTATTTTTAATAATTGTTGAAAAAGGAGAACTTGGCAAAACGACAATTCAAACAACTTTACCTTGAGCGACGTTATAGTTACAAGTGGCACTGTGTATACACTTTTGGCTTCTAAAACGAAAAGCGTCACATCAAGAAATGTCTCGCATATTACTTGTTTGAAGATGACTGGCAGGTGCTAAAAATTGGCATTAGCAGCATGAAACCATCAATTCGGTGGCTAATTGAAATGCAGTTGTATACTAACAAATCGATGCACTGTAAACACTTATTCCTCTCTGTTCAATGGACCATTTGCGTGCTAAACGAAAATGTACCCTAAGTAGGAAAAATCACAATAGCAAAAGAGAACGCATTCCCACAACGCGCTAATGGATCCTGTTATTGCGTGAGCGGAAGAATTGCGTCAATTTACTGTAGGTGAATGAAAACCTTCAAGTGCTTCTAAGAGTAAGACACCATGAAAGCATCATGAATAATTAACACAGTCGTAAGTCATCCTAACCCTATTGAAAGAGGACAACTAAGTACAGGGTTTGATATAAAATTGGACTGCATTATACTTTTTGTACAAACAAATCCAAACTATCGCTGTAGCACTTATGTTCTTTAAAATGCGCTTTGTAGGCGAGAGGCGGGGGGACAACTTCAACCTGGTCGTGGGCGCACGCGGTTCCCCTCAGGAGTAAGAGGCTACTCCGTCATGAATACTCTACTATCGTACTTTCTCTCCCGCAACATAATAAAGATGTCTTGGAACACTCGGCTTTTTAATAATAGGGGTGGAGGAAGGGAAGATGAGGAGGGGGGCGATCCCTCAACCATCACAGGCAAGCAAGTAAATACACATACAAATAGGTGGAAAGGGTGAATTCAAAGGTAACTCGCAGAAATGGCTTTTCTTAATTGTGTTGAGGTGGGGCGGGAAACAAGAGATTGGGCGCTAAATTTATAAATCAAATTTAATTAGATAAGTTTCGTACTAAGTACGACCGCTTGTGTCAATTTTGCCTTATAAAATTATTTTGTGACTTGCATAGTAGATTTATAGTCAAGATAAACTACTATGTAAATTATCGTTTCTTTAGGATACCTTGCAAGTTAATTGAAATCATCACATCTTATTCAAATCAACCAATGATTGCAGAACAGCCCTAGTACACCAATGAGGAAGAGGAGCGCCTGTTTTAACGACGCGTCCCTCCGATTCATGTATCTTAGTTGCTTAAACGTAGATATCCAACCATGGTAGCGATTGTCGATCTTCCAGCCCCGTTAATTCAAAAAATATGTGATTTCCTTCCGATCGATGACGTGATTTCTATGACTAGCTCTTGTGATGCATTTGCCAGATCCATAAATCAAAAATCCTTTTGGCTAAGACGACTTGCTAGAGGCAACAATGGCGAATATTCTTGTATTTCAGGTAGATACATGTGCTTATGTATTCGTTCGTACCGTATTGTACACAATCTTATCCAGAACTATTTACAGAGGACTTGTTTTTTAAGCCTCTTCTTTTAGGTTTCAAATGTAGTCTTATCTGTGTCTTTAAACAGAAAAGCAACTTAATTGGAGGGACGTCTGCATCGCTCACGAAACCATTGAGTGTTGGTTCTCAGGTGACTCGAGTAATCTTGTAAAGCGAACAGGTAGACACTACACCGCCCATTGTATCGATGCAATGCAAATATTAAAAGTAATTTCCCCCCTTCTCATGCCGCTTTTCCCTTAAGCCCCCGAACCACAATCTCTTTGCAGTCGGAGATCGCGGCGGAACTCTTTCCTTGTTATCCCTCAAAGCCCTTCTCGGTGAAGAGGAACCTACACCTACGTACACTGATACTCAAGCGCATAATGTAGGCACCGTGTCGTGATATTTTACAATCTGATGAACATTTTAGGGCTGGATTTGGACTATTTCCAGCGACAGTAATGTGATAGCCACTGGTTCATGGGATCGTCATTTACGGGTGTGGTCGATGAACAATGCGGCTGTGGATCTTCTCTCTCAGTACAGGTTGAATTAAATTTTGAACTTAGGCTTCCCTTTTTGGTGCATATTTAAGATGATAAGCAAAGCATTCGGTGAGTGCGGTGAGGTGTAGGCCGAGAAGTTCTAGGTTCCACTTTCTTCTCCTGTGTGATCGATGCATAATCGACCGAAAGTTTTTTAGTCTAGATTTGTCCACGGTACTTGATCTAGTCAGACTCGATGGCTAATCTGCTGTACTGAGACCTTTCTTCTTAGTTCAGCTGGGTAGACCAGGTCACGAGACCACGCTGGTTAATGCCATTAAATAGCTGAAGAGTGTTATTCCGGATTGTCCAAATGTAATGCTGGAATCATTTTCTTGCTCCACCTAATAAGCTAGTGTTTTTTTCTCATAGCGACAAATCGGAAAGTCGAATAAGTCAGGAAACATCATTTTTTCGTTTAAGTAGCCGTTTAAGCTTTCTCCTCGCTGAGTTGGTTTAAAAATGAGTTTTTTACTACACGTTTAGTTTCATTGCGAATACAGGATCTAGGCATCGTTCGATCATTATATCCGTATGTCATGCATAAATTTGCTGAACAATTCGTTGATTTTTTGGTTCGTTATCTCATGCAAACACGACCATAACTTCTCGGAAGCAGAAATCTAAGGGAAAGTGAGCACAGACGCAGAAGTTTTTTTTCAAATATTGACGATGTGTGGAAAATGCAGAGGTGAAAAAAGCTGACCTGTGAATTGATTGCTGAGCAATTTGTTATGAAATTTCATGCTTAATACCTTTGCAGATACTGGATGTAACGTATCTCTCTTTTTTTCAGAATGAACTCGGTGGTCCTCTGCTCAGATTTTGTCGACCCAAATCTCGTAGCTGTGGGAACATTCCAAAAGGAGTTGGCAGTCTTTGATTTTCGTGTACCGAGTCAGCATTCCGCCCTCTCAAACACCTATCACCAGGGCACAATCCTTTGTCTCAAATCACTCTATGGCCTTTTTAGCGGTATGGAAGGTCATCTCTCTAGTGGGTTTCCTTCTACCACCACGCTAGACTTCAGTGATGCGGATTCCGTGATTTCTACTATGGGCGATGTTAGCCTACACGAGACCTCAGTAAATAACAGTTTGGAGGCGCGGAATTCGCTCACTTCGGTGGTTTCTGCGGGTGATGCTGATGTCTTACCACCGCCATCGCAAAATGTTGGCTTCTATAGCGGTTGTAAAGGTGGAATATTGGCAGCGTGGGATCTACGCAAATTCAGTAAACCCATTGGTGAGCATAAGGTATCTGAGAGTGAGATTTCTACTCATTAAGATGTTAGTAGTATGCGAGTTTGAGATATTTTCTAATGCTTAGGACGAATCTGTGTAAAACTGGTGCTCCACTTTTAAGCTAGATTTACTTCCTACGTTTGATGCAAGTTGTGAAATTTGACCAAATCCAAAAACTGAATTACTCCAATTTGAGCACGTTTTGGTAAATAAATTTGCATTTCCGATTTGGGAGTTTTTTTGCCTCGATACCGTTTTAATCTGACAGTGAATGTTCCGGAAGTTCTGCACTTTTTACACACATTTACATCTAAGTCGAAATCCTCCATCTAGTTTTTAAACCTTTGCTTTTCAATTTGAGCGTATTGAGTATTTTCAACAACCTTGGATAAGTTTCCAACTTTATTGGAGAAGTTAACTTGTGATGTAACTTCGACTATAGTGACTGTCACTCCCGTCCTAAAGTAGCTACACAATTTATGCGTTGATTGCGTGAAGGAGGAGGGGAAGGCACTCTGTCGTGCATCAGGTGCTGTAGCCAGATTTTTCACTGAAATTATGAATTCACGACTTTATAAGTCGATTAAGAGTTCCTTAAGTAGCTGTTCCTATGCGACTGATATGTAGTCCTTCTAACCTCCAGTTAGTAACAGCCACAACCACGAGGAATAGTGAATGAAATTTGTTGAAAGTTTCCCAAAAAAAAAACGAAAAAATGCTTCATTTAAACGTTGGATCTACCTATCCTCTGTGGAAGACAGTCGCACTCTCAGCGAGGTGTACCCAATGACTGTCAGATGTGTGGTCAGGCGTTTTTTCGTGACGTTTGACTAGTTGTTGTACAATGTAGAATCATACCATAAGCAAAGGAGGATATAAGGGATTGTGGCTGTGATAACCGCTCAGCAAGAAAATATTGTATGGACAACGCTGGGACATAGCTTGATATTTTCGTCCACCTTATAAAAGTCATTTTCTGCTTTTGTGGCCGAGCACAGGTAGAAAATGTTTTGGAATAAGAGCAAACACGGACCTGCGTTTGTTTGTCTAACCGCCCTTTCCCCGAGTGTCGGTAGTAGAGTAATTTTTTTCCCATCCGCAATATTTGGCGGCTGTTTGCCTTCCTTTACTTCCTTATGTCACTTCGCAACTAATACGAGCTGTTTGAGTCATCTTCAAAGGCGTTAGTAGGGTATGCGAGTCCGAAAGTAGCTTTGCGTAGAATGGCTATGAAACTAGCAACGTATTATGAAGCATTTGGGCATCGTTTCTGGGGCTCCTCGTGGTTGCTCTTCGGTGTCAGCTAGTTTGGGTCAATTAAAAGTTCTCAACGGGATAGGAACAAAGACGGTGTTTGTGTCCCACCTTTTTGCGAACTCGTGTGCTGATTTCAGTCTGTCATGCCTATTGCGATGAGTAATTTACTATTTACTGCTTATGGATGGGCGATGCTCTGCAGCGACCGGGACTTTTGTGCTAATCGCTGCTTAAAAATTTGCCGAAAAAGAAACATAGCCTGTGCAATGAAAGACAGCTTATCATTTCGTCGCCCTTCCAATCTTGTTGAACTGTCCGTCCAAGTCCTAGCCTTGCATCATGAGTGGTCATCAAATTTTTTATAAAAGTTTATGGATCCCTCACTTTTCTTCTTGTATTATCATTGCCCATGATGCAGCCATTGAGATTCGGATATTTGTTAGAAGCCAATGCGATTCTATTAGGCATTCTTTTAGGATTCTTTACCAATTCTGTCACTTAAAGTATGTTGGACTGATTGATTTGGACGAAAGCCTCCTTAAATCATCAAAGACAACTCATATCTTTTTGAACGTGTCTCAATTCGCTGCCATCACCGGTGCACCAATTTGTCTTCGAGAATGCTGCAAGACGTACAAGTCTGGAAGCAGCTTTAGTATTATAAAAGCGCTGGGGATCCATTATTTTGGGTGCCATGTAAAGATTAACATTTCATTCACACCGAAAGAGGAAAGCAAGTTGTACATCAGGCACCCACGTAAACTTATTAATATAACACTTGATTTCATAGCTTCGCTCGTATCCGCGGAAGATATCCCTAATGGACAAAGAAGAGATGTGGGTGGCTGAGCATCCAAACCGCCTGCACGTTTTTCACACTGCCTCCCCTCGTTCCAACGGCTCAACCCCTCTGCTTTCCCTCGTTCGTGTATGTCAATCCTTCTGATGCATCTGCCCTCAACTTTTCACTCAAATTTTGACAGGTAACGAAGCATGTAAGTTTAATCAGTAAAAATTTTATTGGAGGAGTGCTAGTTGAGGTGAGGAGTTCGCCTACCTTAAAACTGGTTCATCAGACTAACTCCATTATCCTTTTGGGGACTATTCGGTTTTAGAATGCCTAAGGGCATTGTAATAAATGGTTTTCACGTTATTTTGAAAAGCTAATTCATGGAGAAGATAAAAGTTTGAGAAGGGTTATTTTTGTTTGAGCACAGCAATGCTACATCCACTGTGCTCGACTAACTATCAAGTAAACCAACAGATTTGTGCGGTTTTCGATATTACGAAATGCAAGGACTAGTGGAGACCGTTAAATTACGTGCTCTTTACAGGGTTCTATCATTTTCCCTTTTCTCTTGAACCTTCATTAAGCGCCTGTTGAAAGCAAGGTGATTGGAGTTTTTTCCATAAGCAAACCTGCAGAAGGTTCTCGCAAAGCTTGATTTAGAGCATCTAGAGTAGATGTGGCATGCGAATTACGGCATCCAAGATCAACCGTCTTGGCCGAGCAACTTAAATTTGGTGTCAGTTTATCCAAAGACGGTTGCTGCTGAACTAATTCATTGTTTTACTCGTGGAGCACAGGGATTCGTGTATCAGCATTGAGATTAGCATGCCAAGGTAATAATAAAATGAGTCGTTGAAATCTTAACCATTTAAGAGGTGAATGTAGTGGAACAAATGGAACCCTCTTCCATGAGTCAGCAGTTGCCGAACACACTGATTGCGAGAAAAAAACAGCCAGCGTTCTCTTGCTAAACAGGCATTTTGTTCGTAGATGCTTTCAGTTGCCTACTTTTCCATTTGTTTAAGGGTGTAGCCCAAAAGTCGGAATTTATAGCCTACCTTCGGTTTTACGGACAGGTTTTCTGGAGATCACTCACCGACCGGACTATGCGGTTGAAGTAGTGATGCGAAAGGTGTCATTTCTAGTAGCCAACCTGTTTTTGTTTTTTTCCTACCGACGTGACCTCGCCATCTTGTCTGTATGCCGTTCAATCGAAATAATGAGGCGACACAATACAGTTCATTTTTGTTTGATTGGTTCAATTCACCGACTTTTTGGAAGCCCAAACAATGCACTTACCCTACTTGCCCATTAAAATTAATCTCTGTCTGGAATGCTTTGTGCTTTCAACGAAGTTGATTTAATTAACACTATCCCCTTATTTCTGGGTTTGTAGCGTTCCATTTCCTCCTTTTATTAGAGAACTGAGTGCTTACCGCGATTTTTTAAAAATTTTATATCCCTTGGGAGGATACTCGTTGGCTTAGAGGCTTTAATAGGCATTTTTTGTGGTCTATACGCTTAGTCCGCTAAGTTCGGAGAACATAAAGACTTCTCTTACGCTTTACAAGGTAGATTTGACTAACGCGTTCAAGGGTATTGTTCAGCATGCCTCCAAGTTTTCCACTTTTTTGTCTCCTTTGCTTCAGTCACCATTCAGTACACCAAGGCTGTTTGGAAGACAGGAGTGGCAAATAAATAATGCGTAAGGTGCGACATGCCCGTTGTAATCTACATTTGGGGAGGAATACTTTCAGAACTCAAAGGGATTTCAACTTGCTTAGCATTGTTTGTTTAGTAATATCATTTCAATTCTTTTAGTGTGATGGGAGCATCCTTGTCTGTTTTTGGTGACTTTGAACCCGTCTTTTTAAGTCCAGACCAGCAATTATCGGTTAATTGCTCAGCAAGGAAGTCCAGGAGCCTTCTGGTACTGCCTTTTGCGCGACAGCCGCAGATTAATGAGTGGCTACGGTTTGATACGCTGTTTACATTGACTCGGCTTCTTTGTAAAACTGTAAGGGAGTTCGTTTTCTTACGCTGTAGACCTGGACTTTGGTCAAGGTTCTTAAAAAATTTTATTTTGCTTAATGACGTCGGTACCCTTGGTGGCTTTTGCGAACGTCCCCTCATTGTGATGATGCATCGCTCTTACTTCATTTAATATCTCTTGCAACTTGTGGTGACCTTCTTTCTAAGGATCCTCCTCGAGCCACTGCTCGGTAGAGCCAAGGATAGGAAATAAAATTTATTTTTTTAGAGATGTTTTTTTCCACCATTCGATGCAGCAACAGAGGTACCTCAAAAAGTCATGCGGTGGGATGGATTATTTATTGGGAAACGGGAGAAGTTTTTTTCCGGCTAGTGAGTGTAACCTCGAAGTCTTTTAACTTAAATAGAGCATGTGAGTTCATGACTTTTTGCATCAAGTTGTGCCAAGTCATTTCAACCTGTTTGGCTCTTTTCAGTCCCTGCTGTGGAAATGCATTATTCATTTCAAACAGCATCTTCACTCTGAAATTTTATCGATAATGCAGTGTTCCTTTTATTAGGACTTCATCGTAACACCAGTATTGGCAGTGTATCCAACTCATGAATAATTTGTAAACTAACATAATAATTGAACTCGAATCACCGCTGTGTAGGATTGGAGGGGTTTTAAGAATCATTCTTCATGACAATGACCGAGGATCCTTACGATAGTCATCCAGTCCTTCTCTGCACCCATAATAGAGCTACATTCAAATCCATACGCTCTTGAATACGGTAATTTAGTACATTGAGGTGACAGTCTAACAGTTTTTGTGTAAATTTGGAGAATGACAAATTAATTTTGGGCTGAAAATAGTTGATTTTTTATTTTGACTAGGGTCGGAAGACATTTAATTCCAACGGCAATGGGTGTACTCATAGGGTACCTTGGTGTCCACGGCGGGTTGATGGCCTACAGTGAGGGTGTTTCAAACGCCATTTCTCATTCCTAGAAATTCATCTGTTTAATCAACCAATTTAACACGATTTTACAGAGTTAGAGGTTGGTACCCGCTGCTGACTTACAATTTGTTCCCTAATGTTTCCTAGCCGTTGATTTGCGTTTCAATCAGTTCCTAGAACCATATAGGGGATCTGCCTTCCTCAAGTGAAAGTGGTAGCATCTACGTTTTAAAATTCTTTATACTTACTATCACCACAACTGTTAGTTGGGGCTGGAGGAATCACTAAAAGTGGACACATCTTCGGTAACCCTTTTGTCGCGTAGTTCCACAGATTTAGCCATCCCAACTGTTCTGTGACTTTAGAACTTAGTAACTGCCCCGGCAAAACTAGTTTAGCGCCCGAGTATTCTCCTTGCAGATGTGTGAATCCAGATGTAGGGATGCAAGAAGTAGCATGGAAATAATCATTCAGCGTCTAGATGTTGCTCTTTTACTGCTTTTTTCATGTGCTTGTGTTTTCTTGCAGTCTCACAAATATTCAGGGAAGTTGGGCGCAATTTCCGCGTTGGAAGCCACTCCAGGGGGCGTATTCGTGGCGTTGATGAGTCGATACTTCGATGTCCTTCATCCTACCATGCCTCCGCGTTCCATGCTAGAGGAACCCATCTCCCAAGATCAGAGTGGAATTTACGTTTCTGTGAGTTGGTTTTTTTCTTTTCAAAAATGGTTGGGTAAATTTTCAACATTTACTGTTATAACATCGGACTATGTACTAAAAACAATCGTCTGAGTGCTTTTTCTCTCCCTGTAGCCGCCTAGGGACTTATTAAAAATGGGATAATCATCTTCTTATGCTACGCAATATTATTTTCTTCGTGGCAATAAAACAAATGCCAGAAACAAGGGTAGTTGCTTGGCCATATGCTTTAGTGATCTTTAAGACTTTATAAACCCGGATTTGGGCAGATCTATGACTTACACCTGGGTTTTCTGCATCTTTTTTTTTCAATCAATAACAAATAACTCGAGGGCTCAACATCGCCACCAGTCAGCCCATAGGTGATTCTTTCCAGGAAAACCAAATCCTCGCGTTGAGTATATGCGTCGAGTGAGATGAATTGGCGCTCCTCGAGCGCTCTCTACTCACAGAAAGTAGTTATGAGTCCTGCGGACATATTTATTCCAGAGCGCTAACTTCTACTCCTGGTGGAAGGAGCTGCGAAACCCTCAGACACAATCAGGATAAATTCTTTGTTGGAAATTCAAGCTTTTTGTACCATTTAGCGAGATTTTGGTCTTACAAGGTTCGCTCTTGAATAGGTAAATAAAAAGCAGCTGGACCAATAATTAGAGACCCGAAAAAGATAATAAAAGAATTAAATGATCCTATCACTCGAGGTTCGGAGATATTTTCTTCGCTTATTCTTGAGCTGTCCCTGTTACGAGATCTGAAGATTAGCAAAATAATGATAATTTGGGTGCTTTTTTCAATGGTCCTTGATATTTCTAGTTATTTTACTTATTTATAACACGATCTGAGTGGTTTACTTTGCTGACTGCATTCATACTTCGCGAGAGCACGTTAGTTGGTAGTGGTACGTATGTGTGACGGGCCTGACGTCAAAAATGGTGGTAGCTATTGCTTGTCGTGAAGAGGTTGATTGCCTTCTGTCCAATCGGAAAGCAGGTGTAGGAGACTCTGGGCATCGATAATCGTTTCGGTGGCATAAATTTTAGTCTCCTTTCCCTCTGAGACCCGAAGAACGATTGTAAAAAACCAAACTTTTGCTCCATTTTGTTTGACTTTACTGTACAGCCAATTAAGTATGCTTGAAATTCCTATTTCCTTCCTTCCTGTTCAGTTATCTTTCGCCTACGAAACTCTACTAGTGGGAGGCGACAATGGAAGTATCTCCTTGTGGATGTCTAGAAGACGGGCTAATCAACTTCTCGATGGAGGGTCGCCTTGATGTCAACCAATCATGACTCCTCCAGCATCCTCTCCCACTTTGTCCTCATCTCGCTGTTGCATTGTTAAAGATGCTCTTCTTTTTATTATGACTACATTTTTTGACCATGCTATGAGTCTTTTTTATAACCAGAAATGTACGTTGCAAGGTCTCCCTCATATTTTGCTTCTATCTATGATAGATCTTTCGTTATTGGAGTTGCTTAAATCTGATGCATTTTTGGGTGTAGTTTACTTATTTTTACCTAACGTTTACCCATTCTATCGTTCTTTTAACACGCTCGCTATATACGTTACAATTGTGCGACGCCCCAGATGTCTGCTGTGTTTACCTTCTGTTTACGGCAATTTATTGCAATGAATCAATTGAGTTTAAAACCAAATATTTGCTAAGATGGAGAAAATTGCAATTCTCAATTTTTTTAAAGCAGCAGTTGAATTAGTCAAACAAATTATAATGGCGCTGTGGTAATTGATTTGGCTCCGTGAAATGCTAAGGTAGCTGACGTATTAAACAGGGTTAGTACCTGGGCCACTTTAAATTTACCACCCCTGATACTTTGTGAATACAGAAAGTGGAAGATGGCAAAGCTACTCCATCGTTCTGTTGTAGAGGGAATCACGTCTCTGTACTCTTATCTATCTATCACTTTCGAACTTGCCCCCATCACACATCAATCGACCGTGGTGACATTTTGATGCGTGTCTCGTTGCTTGCTCAAAACCTACCTGATGGTTGGTCTCTTGGGTTGGCATACACGACTATGGCATCAACAAAAAATAATTTTATTTTAACTGAGACTGTTGGTGGGCTGATTCGTTAGTTTACTCTCACAGAATGCAGTATAAAAAAAGGAAAGAATAGTAATAGCAATGAAGAAGTGAATGAACTCCACGTTGTTACGTTGAGGCAGGTGCTATCCAATCATATTGCGCGTCGTACTTGTATCCATTTTTGTCCATAATCTTCCAAAAAAGGCTCCGCAAATACCTATACTTGGGCTCCTCCTCATAGGCTAGACTTCTGCAATAGTTAATATATTTGAGAAATTCCTCTGGCAATCCCTCACACAGTACCTCGGCTTTAACACTCTGCTTCGTTTTGTAGATTTTACGGAATTTTTCACGTTTACTCTCGGCTTGCAAGCCTTGCCAGGGCAGATGGCCCTTAGTCAAGTAGACCAAAACGTATCCTAACGACTCCAAGTCATCTCGGCGTGATTGTTCACAACCGGCGTGGGCGTTGATGCTGCAGTATCGAGCTGTGCCGGTTAGACTACGAAAGTCACGAAAAGGATAGTGTTCTTGGGTGTTTGGATCGATGTAAAACTTGGACAGACCGAAGTCTATAATGTACACAGTGTTCATGTTTTGTCCTGTCCCCATTGCAAAGTTGTCTGGTTTTAAATCACGATGCACTAGACCACACCTATGCACAGTTTCAATCCTCTTAATCATCTGATCAGCCAACATAGCGACAGTTTTGAGCGAGAACTTTAAATCACAATAGACGTGTAGATCCTCAAGACTCGGTCCCAGCAATTCCATCACCAGTGCTGTGTAGAGATTTTGAACTCCATCACGTCCAAACCAGTAGAGTTTAGTGATCCCTGATGCGTTGTTCAGTAGTTTGAGAAGATCATACTCCGTTTTAAGTTGTATTGGAAAGCCGGAGCGAATTAGTTCTAATTTAGCAGCTGCCTCTACTTTGGTTTTCTTGTTGACTGCTAAAAAAATTTCTCCAAACGATCCGGAGCCAATACGTTTAATCAGTTTCCATTCTTGGTTCACCACGAATTCGTTATGACTACTGGAATTGCCGTCGTTACTGGTAGAATTCGAATGACCCAGACCAGTTATCATCTGAAAAGTTGCATTGGAGTCTGGTTGTGAGGTGCTTTAAGCAAAAATTGGCTACAAAAAGGGGCGGGAAAAGCCGCACTTCACACCTACGAGGTGACAGCGTGACAACCAGATCGATAGCCACACAGGTACTTTCAAAAGTACGCCCTTTCATCACGTGCAGTTCGTTTCCGCGAAAAAAAAAGTATAAAGGTTGCTGCAACTTGAGGTAGAATCCTTTGAGCGTATT
The DNA here is from genome assembly GCA_001923025.3 of Taenia multiceps. NCBI lineage: Eukaryota > Metazoa > Platyhelminthes > Cestoda > Cyclophyllidea > Taeniidae > Taenia > Taenia multiceps. The sequence continues at coordinate 4,285,171 of CM010311.1, forward strand.
TATAAGTAAGTACCATTTATTACGGATGTAGATTGAATTGATCTACCTCATTGCCTATTGTGGTGAACTTTTGGGCTTGAAGTGACAGACGTTTATGCGATAAGGTCTCGTGCTGGACACAGGTCAGGTAAGTTTCATTGTCCCATTTTTTGCTTATATGGCTCCCTGAGACTTCCCTGAAGACAAGCACAAATATAATACTTAAGCAATTGGCGTACAGAAGGGCCTCAAAGCTACTGGAATGGCTCGAAGTTCAGGTCACCTGGTAGGAGTACAATGGACGTTACCCTCAAATTTAGTAAACGTCTTTTCCGACCCTGCCCGTGGGCAACCTCCAATGTCGGCCATCACAACGCAGTCGGAGGTGTAAGAAAAACATCCACAAACCAGCAGCGCCATTCTGATCCCTTTTGGTAATTCTGCTGTGAGCCGTATCGGGACAGGAGGGGTGAGAATTGGGATGCCCATCACGTAAGTCCACTGCCAGTCGTATGAACCTAAAAGTGGAGTCACTTAATAAAGGACGACGTTAGACCTGATTCTGTGGAGGAGATGTTGTGTGCTTACACAATTGATATCTTTATAAAATTCCGCAATGAACACAGGATCAAGGGTTGTTGCCGAATGAACCCCTCCTCCATCACGTCAAGGGTTATTACATAGCAGTAGAAGTCAAGATAGCTGTCTTTTTCACATCCAATTTACTTTCCCCTACCAGCAACTTAACTTCCTTAGACTTCCTTAAAGATGAAAGACGATACAATGTATAGAAAACCGACTTATAGAAGGGCTGGGGGGCCAATGGCATGGGCCAAAGTCCAGGATGGCTCACGGAGTGGTCTGTCAACAAGTTACTCTTCGTTTTTTGACTTCTTTTTCGAGAATTTACGTTGACGAAATGCAAAAAAATATGATCATGATAATGCTAAACCTGCCTCCTTGTTTAGGAGTGAAACTGAGGATATACTTTCCATTTTATCAGAGCATAAAATGGCTGAAAGGCTGATTCTAGGTTTTAGTTGTTTCACATTGAAAGCTTGTTCTGGCAACATTGAACGACACATCTTAACCTGACAGCATGCTATTTCAGGTGCACGACATGTTGTAGGGAATTCAAACGAATAGATGTTTACCGCATCGTTGTAATGATGTGGAATTATTTCTGAATACAACAAAATGTGAGGAAGAGCAAAGAATATTTGGGTAAGACGCTTTCTTTGTATCCGATTACCACTTTTACCTCCAACCAGACACATTACCAAGCATCACCATCCTGTACTGATTAGATGGTGGTACAAAATTGCCTCAGTAAGAAGCATAAAGTGGATAAATTTCAATGAACAATTTCAATACTTCTTTAATTATTCTAAAAATTCAAAGATTTTGAAATGACTGACTGCTTTCTTGACCGCGCCAAATTCACGCCCATTTTAGAAGACTGAAGTACATTTGACTGGAATAGAAATGAAACAAGTAAGCTACCAGAAAAATTTTCTTTTTATTTTCTAGCGTAGGAAAGGGCTGAGATGCGTTGAGAGGGAATGGGAGGCTATGGCGTTAAGATGACGAAAGATTAGTTCAAACAGATGGCCCACTAAAAGTGGACTCGATGACACCTTGTTATAACAATAACTGTAATATTCTGATCGCTGAACCCTCAATCTAGCTAACGGTGGATCTAAGGCTTCTCTATTTTACTTTCTATGGATGGTATGGCCTTCGAGCCATGTCATTATTCCTAATATTTTATCTTCTTGCGTCTTCAGGGAAGTCTCAGGGAACTGCATTGGTGCCGGAGATCAGCAAACCCGGTTCTAAAACACAACTACCCTAATATCTACTACAGAAGGCTTGAATGCTCTTCACAGCTGAACCGCCACTAGCCGTGGTCATAAACCATCTGGAAAGTTCGTTTAGCAGGTGACAACGCACCTTCATGAAGATATCATTCGAGAAAACGGGAGATACTTTCATCGCCTATCTACTAGCTCAACAGAACCCAGATAGATGGGATTGAGCAGTACTGAAGTGAAGAACAGTGGCAAGAGCGATGCCTTATCCGCGTGGAATTATGCTATATCCCGTCCTTTACTATGTAGTCACACTTTTAGGCCAATGCTCATAAAACTGGCGATGGGCATACGAGATATCTGGCGCGTTCCTTCTCCCAATACATTTATCAAATAAGATAGAACCCCAGGCCTGGCGGAATTGCCAGAAGGGCTAAATGACGTTGTGGTCAAGCATCGTATCAGTTGTATGCGAATTCGATGACTGCTGCGGCTGGTTGGTGGATGTTTTTCTTACGCCACCAACTACGTTGCGATGGCCGAGGACGATGCTGATGCGTTCTGGGTATGGAAGCTTAAGACTTCGACATTGTACTTTCGCTGAGTTGCATGGCTCTTGGGTCGTGCTAATGGCTCTTCAGCCCCTCTAAATGCTTCTGACACATATTTCACCCTAGTATTGTCTTATTTTGTCGTCAGGGCAGTCTCGAGGCGCTATACACTCTAGATCCCTTTAAATTAATTTCTGTCAAACTTTAAACGGTATATATAGACAGTGCCTTCTACTATTTTTACGTTTAAATGCATCTTTGCGTAACTTTTGACATTCTTTAAGTTTTTTTTCCTCGGGAACATGATTATATTTTTTCATTTGTCCACATAGTACGCGTAAAATTTTGAACTTTGGTGGTTTGGGGGGCTGATTTCGACTTTTTTACAGCCACATCTTCTCTGCACATTTATAGTAGCATCAGCAGGAGATCGGTGTACCATTTATAACTTCTTGGACAAATCATGTGTGAAAATGCGAGGCATGTGGCCCTTTTCGCTGATGTTTTGAAGAAGATTTGAGTCTAATTCAGGCTTTGTTTTCACAAAGAAGCAAAGCGAGTGTCGATATAAAAGTGGTTTGTTTTAGACTACTGGGTTTGCAGTATGTAAGCAAAAGAGAGTTGGACGTGGTCCCTGAAAACGTTTTTAGCGGTATTCTGGCAATGGGTAATTCGCCTGAGAATTATTTTGGCTGTAGAGCGGCATCTAGTTTAGAATTGTGGAGGGGTGTTTCGGAACTTAATAAAAAAATTCCACTACAATCACGGAACCTGAAGGATCCTCGATATTGTAAACTTACTTTGGTTTTCAGTTTGTGCGTTATTTAAATGGTCTAAGATATTATAATTTGTGGTTGGTACGGCTGAATAGTCATTTAGACCGTTAAGGATGATGCTTAAAAAATTTAAGTACTATTTTAGTCCACATTGGAACAAAATACCATAGTTGTAATACGCTCTACTTCCCAAGGAGAAAGGCGGGCTAAAAGCACTAGAAAAGATGAAACTGAATTGTATGCCTAAATGGTTTTTACTGCAAAGGCAGATTTACGAACATGATATTAAGAAAACGATGTTTTGCTTATGTCGCATATGAATTCACCTTAAGACATTTTTGAAAGTTTAATGCACTACTCAAACGACTGGTCAAAGAAAGGTACTGCAGTTTCCTCGTTTTCTAGTCCGACCTAGTTGTAGTCAGGAGAAGAAAAAAAAGTGAAGTGGGACTGCGAAACGTAAGCATTCTGAAGGAAAAGAATAAAACATTGTATAAACTTAATGCACTAGCACAAATGGTTGCAATGAATTGCAAAATTTTATGTGTTTGGATTTCCAGGAGGCTTTGTGGCACTATTGCCAATGGGCAGATGGTGACAGCTGGATGTGAGACCCTTATTTTCGTTTTAGTGACTTTGTTTAGTTAGGAATAATAAAAATGATTAAAATAGAATAACCTCACTTGCTAATGAACAGAGATGAAGACAAGTAACACTCCAATCAAATTAATGCTAATACTTTGATTTTGGAGGGCCATTGTATCTCTGCTGTTGCACTACCACTGGGTGCCATGGCCTCCATGGCACGTCAGAAGCTCCCAACCAGCGCTTCGACCATCAAAACGTGGTCAAACTTGGAAGACAAACACCTCCGAACCAATTGCGGCAGCTGTCGAAATCGTGTGCACCTGAGACGATATCGGACTGAAGCGCCTTTGAGTTTTCTTAACAATTCCGCTGGGTTTAGAATTTTGTCCTGTTTGGGACCTGCACTGGGGAGGGAGAATGTCTGGGCATCTTGTATGCCCATCACTAGTCGTGGTAAAACTAATCCCTAGGTAGAGTTATTTGGGAAGAGGTTTTGCGTCTATCCCTCTTCACCGCTTTGATCTTCCTTTAATACTGCCTAGCCATAATTTTAATTCATTTCTATCCATCAAATATAGAGGTGATTGAAGTACCATATTTTCACTTTTCTTACACGCACTACAAACAGCTCTGTGCCGAACTGTTCTGATGGTTCCCGCCTAGTAAGTAGGTAGTTACCGAAAGTAGAGGTCATTCTCAACTCTCCTCTTAGGCATTGTCTCAGACTCGCTCTTACGCAGTCTAAGCTCTTTTTGCACCACGATAAGGTATGGCTTCCATTAGTGGAAATCAATGCGTTTGACACCAATGCATCACCCCCAGTCATCCTTGAAGTGCAAAGAAACCATAAAAATTTATTTCCGACGTTAAGTAGACCTAGAAAGGGTGCTAATTACATGGTCTGGATATAATGCCCACCAGCGGGAGTAAAAAGGCAGAGTTATGAGCAACTTTAAAGCCAGTATTTAGAGTTAAACAGATGATCGACGCATTGCATAAGTGTTTTAAAACGACTTCGTAGATATATCAGTTATACACAATTCTTTAACTTTATAAAAATACTAATGTTTAAAAGGCGCCAATACGGTCTTATAAAAATCTTAGACAACAATTACATGAGAGCATAGAAGGCACCTTTCTGCTCTAGTGGAGCTGTGCCTGCTAGAAGGCATTAATAAGGCAGCAAATGAGAAGCGAGAATAAAAATCACTCTATTTTACTCAAGGCAGAAAGCTAACAATTAAAAAAAGAAATGCAGATGAGATTAAGACGAACAACCATTTGGGAAAGAAACTTCCTTTCTACTGGCAACAAAATCAGCTTGATACATCATGATAGTGGAATAAGGGTGTTATTAACTGAAATTAAAGGGGAAAATAGTACTGCAAGGAAATAAGAATCCCAAGTTATTTGCAGGTCTAACAGATACTTAACTCCTTTAGCCTGCAATGTTGTAGAAGCAAACTCATGGACAGGGTTTTGTATCGAGATAACCGTAGCCATGCCTAACAAGTCAGTTCGTCTAAAAGAGCTTCATGGAGGTAAAACACAATGTATAGCTACCATTTCGAATTGTTTTATTTCTTCTAACCCATCAACTTCCGTTGTGTATCCCTGTTAATCAAGCTGACGATTAATTATGCCATCCGTGGTTTTTGCCTCTTCTTCTTTCAGTGTATCTCCTATGAAGGTAATTATGATTGGCAGGCTGTAATCGCCTTCCGGATAAACTACATGAATTTCAGGCAGTTACATCATGAAAACACCATATGCGGAGAGTTGTGCTGCTGATAGCTTTAATGACCGAACGAGAACAAAATCTTAACGAGCAATTGCTTAGCTTCCAAAAGGTGAAGAATTTATTCATAGGCTGAATATGATTATTCCAGTTCTGGCTACTTCATTTTGACGCTTCCAAACACCTCGCTATTAAATGTATCACTTGGCTTGAATTATTAGTTACCATTTAATTCAATATCGGTGATTGTTCAAAGTGATGATCGGAATAAATATGGGTCCAAAATTGAACGCGGCTTTAGTTTCATTTGAATTGCCAAGAGGGATCAGTGATGTTGCCATACAACGTCTCTTCAGTTGCAAAGACACTTGGTGACTAGCACGGTTGGTTCGTGAGTATTTAACTTACAGCATTTACTACCTTGTGAGGACTAGCACAGGCGGCTGATCAAAGACGTCGTTCAAATGAGAAGTAGAATTAATGTCGTGCTTTAGGTATTTAACCAACATTTAAAATCAGTTTCAAGGCTTTTAAGGCTCGGCTATGGCACTCTCACCCGGTGGTATGATCTCCCGGCCACGTCGGTGCATTAACAATACATATTCTGCCCAAGTGTTTTGCCGTCCCTTGTCTTCAGAAAAATCTTGCATCGCCACAATACTTGCTAAAGGAAACCCCCATCAAAATGCTCTCCAAACTGAATAAAGAAATAAGACTGAATGAAGATTCATTTTACCACACAGTTCCTCACAGAACTTGATACAAGTGCAGAATGCCACCCCTTCAAAGGAGGAATATTCCATGTGAAAGTAGTTTATACGCCATAAAAGCGAAATTTATGAGCCAAACTGGATCAGTTTTTAAAAGTCCTTGCTCGATACACGAAAACGCTCGCAACTGCTACGGGAAATGGTACTCCTCAAAGAATTTTTGAATAAAAGGTGAAAACCACAAATTGGCTTTGAGAATAAAATAGCTATCGGGAAATACTATTAATAAAAATGCTTTATCAGGTTACTTTGAGATTATGGATGACTCAAGACAAGCCAGTATTTCAAGCAATGTTATAGCCTCATGCATTTGTTTGTCTCTGTAGGCACTCTAATGCCTACTTTACGAGACACGAATCTGAGCCGAATTCTCCACCGACGCAAAGATTTGTCTCCGGATGTATACAGCACAGTCTACTCCGTTTCTCCCGCACTTTTGCTTCCCGACCCTCTGCTCAGTGTGAAACAAAGCTAGTGCTCATTATTAAGAGAAGTAGCATCAAAATAATGCATTGTATGTGGGTATAGCAACACTTTTTCCTATTTCCTTTCCTTCCGCCCTTCCGTCTTAATTTGATTGCCGCATTGGCAGTACTATGATAGACTAGGAATTGAGTTGCATAGCGGTGCCTTGTGGGAATAAAAGTGGTTTGTCCTGAGCGTTGTTTAGGAGGCTTTCCTGCCTAAATTCCAGTTAAATCGTATCCAGCAGTCATATATTACAAATTATCATTTGATCTTTGGTAAGGTAACTACTTGCGTTGAAAGGTGATATTTGGTGTAAAAAAGAAAATGGGATTGTGTGGTAAGCTTGGGATGGGTAGTGGCGCAGTGTTTCATTTCGGGATAACCAATTGTGCATCCATTTGCCTAATGGATGTAGAAAAGCGCAGTTCATTTCTCATGGTAAGTTGATCACTTCGTTGCATAGTTGACAAACAATTTGATAGACACAGACGCCTGTTTTCTACCATGTGAAACTCAGACGTGTAGCATTCGAAATAAAATTACTTCCGAAGCAAACGATCGTATTTTTGAAAATAATTTATAAATGAGTAGTGTTGAGGGAAATTTAGTTTTAAACTAGGAGATAATAAACCTAGAGACTTTTAAAAACAGTCAATAGCATAAAACTACGAATTATCTTAACGATAGTCGCTTCATTAATGAACATTCCCATTATGCCCATTAAGGCAGAAGGCTTCCTCAAAAATAACCACTTTGCCAAATTTGCACGCTTAGTTGCATGTGATAGGTGAGTCACAATAAAAACGAGTTTTCTAACCACTCCTCCAGCTAATAACGTTGCTAAAAAATACTTGAAAATTTTTCCAGAGCAAACACTGTGGTGTTAATCAACGTCCGGATTTGCTACAACCAATCATATTTCGCAGTCCTCCACCAATCAGACGCACTACCCAATTTTTGCCTCAGTGATTGATCATTGTCTGGATTTAATTGTGCAGTTCAAATGTCTGCACACAATAACTCCACATTTAATGACCAGGAAATTAGCTTTGCACATTGGCTCATTTTTGGACCCCTGTCATGCCCTGTTGCCATATTGGGATTCATTGGAAATTACCTCACTTTTCAGACCTTACATCAACCTCAGCTTTCTTGCATTAATTCCAGCGTCTTCCTTAAATTTCTCACCACTGCAGATGCAGCTACCATTTTCTTCTACTTCATTAGCTTTATCATTCCTGTGTTAGCCTCAGAGGGCGTGGTAAATTGGATGGATAATTCAGGATATTACCATGCCATCTATCCTCTCGCTTTGATCTCCCAAACCTGTGCTGTGTATACAGTTTTTCTCTTCTCCATTGTCCGCTACGTAAATATATGCCATCCCTTTGGTCTGCATGCTTTTCGAACTCGCAGAGTAACTCGAATGATGGTGAGCTGCATTTTTGCATTCGCAGTAATCTGTAATCTCCCACGCGTATTCGAATACATCCCCATTAGCTTACAAGTTTTCAACGCCTCTTGCAATTGTACGGAAGTACGCATTATAAGGCTGGGAGAACAGCAGTTGTACATCTCCATCTACACATCTTATGGTTACACATTTGGCATCTTTGTGATCCCTGTGAGCATTGTGGCAGTATTGAATGCTCGACTCGGCTGTTTGCTGCATCGTGTACGGCGTGAATTCACAGGGAAGCGATCTCATATGCCGCAGCATATACCCATGAAAGTAAACTTAAGAGGCAATAATAACATTCCCGCTATGGAATCAGACACCCATACAGAGCAACTGGAAGAGGCGCATCGCCCTCGAAGCCACATTCCACGTGGCATGAAGACGTCAAGCAACACTCAACTCATTCATGCACGAGCACGAGTAACTGGACGATTATTTTGTCTTGTTTCTGTTTTTATTGCTTTCCAATCTCTGCCAATGGTTGATAACTTGATGCAGGCATTCATGAGTGACTTAGTGAAGACAGCATTTCCAAATTACAGTGTCTTCTATGCCATTTGTCAGTTCTCTGTGATGCTGAACTCATCCCTCAATACCGTCCTTTACTGCTTCTTGGGACAGCGATTTCGAACTACCTTTTTGAAGATGATATACAGGTGGCTGGACAGTTGTTGCGCATTCCTTACCCTCCTGAGCTGTCGAGCCTGCCCCTTCAAAAGGTGGTAAGGAGAAATTAATATTTGCCATAATAATTTTATCAACACTTGCATTCGATTCAACTTATGAAATGTATCCACTTTTTCAGTTTTTCGTGCTCCAGGGCCCACCAATTTGCATCAAGATAAAGTGGGGTTCGGTGATTGTATATGAAGTGTATATGAAGTGGGATGAGCATAATTAAGTGGAATAGTCTAGGCTAAATATAAATCCAAATTGTTTTAGCATTTTACCGTAAATGGACACCAAAAAAGCATGCTGAACATAACTTTGAAATTGAGAGCCATGCAACTGGCTGTTTCGAGTACCATAGGTTTGGCAATGCTTTGCGCATCGAAGAAATTAATTCTCATTAGCGAATACAGTGGACAAAAACATGTTCAGAACTAAGAATTGCAGCGAAAATTACTTCTTAATGTGTCTAATTTCTCACACGAAGAGTAGTGCCTGGACATGTGTGGTCGTGTCTGCTTGCAAAGGACAGAAAAAAACCACTATCAAGCACTTAATGAATTACGTTGATGCTTAAAAAGTAAGTCCATTAAGTCGTTGATGAGAAAACCATATATCTAGTTATGGAATATTCTCAGGGAATGATATCTAATCCAGAACTGGTTCACCCAACACGTCTACACAATTTCGCCTTGTCAGTAGGGACTAGTAAAAGCTAATTAACAGTATAAATTATTCATGGCATTCAAAACGTGCCAACCTTTGAGAACATTTTCTCAGTTGAATATATCGCTTATGGGATCAGAAAGTACCTTTTTAGTTAAAAGTGGATGTTTTTGTTTTGATTTTTACCATCAAACAATAGTGTTTGCCTAAAAATGCCACAAAAGCTCCATAGAGGTCAGCAATCTTAACTGGTATTTTCCAGTGGACTAAATTCCAGAGTTAAAGTAACTGCAAAAAATCAGAACTTGTGCTCCGATGTAAGCAAAGTAAGGCATTAAAATTTAAATACACTTCTTTTAACCATAAGAGAATAGCTTCAAATTAACAAAAGGACTTACATCTTCTGGTTCGGTTACTAACTCTCAGGCAGCGCAGGACTTATGCCCTGCTAAAACGCGATTTAGTATTTATTTAATCCCTTGGATGAATTATTGCCCACTGCATGGACCATGATCGAAGAAAAATGGGTTTGAGACTAGCTACTTAGTAGATATGAGTATTTTGCGTGATTGGTGATGGGCCGGAGTACTCTCGATACAGTGTAAATTTCAGGGTTGACTTGTTAAACGTTAATTTATGAAGTAGGGGTAGCGTTTCCAGGGAGGGCGTGTGGAGGAATAGGCTGAAGTAATTGATTGAATACATTTAAGGCTTGTAAACGCGCTATTTCACCTTTACAACTGCCACATACCCTTCTCGCTAGTAAATTATGTGAGTTCTGATGTATGACCAACATTAAGCCATGCAGTTGGATTAAAATATATTGACTCTGGAAGTCGGCGCTGCATCAGGGAATGGTACACTTCCTTCATCGTTATTATAAAGCACTGCACAATTTCCAACGTCGGTATCGGTATTTCCGGTGGAAGTAGAGTGGATAAAGGAGGATAAGTAATTTCTTGAAAGCATACCTAAATAAAATACGTTGAGTTAGAAGATATGCAGTAGGTGAGCAAGCATAGGAACTAGTGTTTCCTGATTCAACTCCAATAAATTCTCCATTCACTAGGCGGATGTCACTTTTTTTAACGACAAAGACCGTATCAATAGTGGGGTTTCGTTGCACCTCCTTTTTCAACAAACATTGAGTTTGGAGCCGATCATAAGACAAGGGAGTTAAGGTATAAAACATAAGTTCCTATTTCTACAATCAAGAAAGCCTTTTTGAGCAACACAGCATCCTAAACGGACACAGAGCTAACACAGTTGAGACTCTAACAATTAAAAGTCATTAGCGCAACCAAATTCCCATTTGAAAGCAAAATGAAAATTCGCGTCTTCAATATACAAGCAAAGTTTACATTCTACAGAGCTAACAGTAATTTACAACTTATTATGACAAGCTAATAGAACATTTATTTGAGGGTATCATATGATGCAATGGAAAAATTTATCAGAGCGATATACAGACAAACAAACTCAAAAGGGTGATAACAAGTGCAATAATTCTAGCAACTGTATTTACTCCAAAAAGTGAGGCATTACAAAATAAATTGACCTAGAAGTCAGAACTGAAGTGATGCTAGCATTAATGTTTTCTTTTAGAGCAATAATTTATTAATGGTAAAAGAAAGTGCTCTCTTGCCCACAAACCCAAGCCACATTTGCTTAAAAAGAAAATCTAACAGAAATTCAATACAAAAGTGTGAGACCATTAAACAGCGTGAAATTTTGATTCTATTGCTGCTTGAGAGATTTTAGCGAGCATGCTAAGGGTTGGTTACTTCATGCTATTTTACTATCACATGCTTTCGTTACACATGTGCCAGAAAAATACACGGCAATTCTAATTGTCGGAGAATTCGGTTAGCTCATTTATAAGTAGTCAAAATTTGCTATCAAGGGTGTAATGGGCCTGATGCTTAACCCTCTTTCACTTCAACCTTCATACCTTCCGAATATGTAGACTAATTAAACGAGAACATGATTTATGGGGCAGCGATAAGTTGGGTGCTATGAATGTCTCGGTTAGGTGTTTTGAGGTCACTTTTTTCTCGAAGGCTGATGGCGTTTGATACGTCGTAAGGTTTGCAAGGTTAGTAAAAGGCGCAATGGGAAGGTTTGTCAAAAGGTAATGTTTCATTCCGTCATATTGTAAAGAGGAGAGGTAAAACAATGAATTTTTAAGATCTTTGGTATTAGAAGTGGTGCACTGCCTTGCTGATGCATCGAAGAGCTGAGGTGTGGGACTGCTGGTCTAATCCGGAGGCCATTCCGCTCGGCGGAGGATTAGTCGCGAGGCCTTAAGTGTTTGTAAAAGCAAACTGGAATGTTGACCAGGCAGTTAAAGTATTGCAGTAGAATTTAAAGTTAATGCCTTGATTACAAGCCAAAGAAGCTTAAACCATGCAAATAACTTAATGATGGAAGACGCTTGTCCTCCGGAAGTTTAAGCACAAATCAAATTTTCAACAAACCGCACAACTCAAAGCTGGGAAATTGTGGTAGTTTACTAAGTTGATCATTTGCGTAGTAATCATTTTTGGCTGTCCAGGCATTTTTAAGGCCGCAGTTTTATACTTCCGCTAAGCAAAATGGCCTCCGAGCCATGCCAATAGCTTCCAGAGAAAATTCGGGCACCACAGAGAGGATTACAACTTTTCGTTTGTCTGAAAAATTTTACAATCACAAATAAAAACTACTTTCGGTGTATAATGTGCAAAAATATGGTGTTTAGAAATACTGAAAATCTTATCGAAACATGTATAAATATTTACTGAAGGTAATTAACACGTTTGCTAGTAGCATCACATGCATGTGGCAAGCGCCTTCTCTTGATTCAGCATCACTGGATGAACCGAATAGCGTCGCAAGCAGATCGGCTGAATTCGAAGTAATAAAGGGCTGAACTTGGGGAAACACTAAACTTAATGGTAAGTACGATTCGTGTTTGCTGACGAGAATACCCCTGAATAGGACCCAAAGCTTGTGGATTGCATTCGTTTATTTTCCTCAGAGCAATCCCCTACCCACACCATCCCGTTCACCGAGGAACTCTATGAACTCAAATTTCTAATATTTATTTGTTTCATCATATTTTTTATTTTCATGACTGAATAAACACTCAGCTTTCTACATACTATAGAGTCCTGAGTCTTTTCTAAAGGGAAGAAGAAAATGAATCGCCGACATAGGAAAAGGGTGACGGCCACTGCTATGCATTCCTACGAGAGTACAAGAGAGGAGCCTGAGGAGTTAAACAAGTGACTGAAGCATAACATAATAAACAAATGAAAAAGAAAACAATAAAAGTGGAGGTGATTGAAATGTGATTTTCTGCGGCTTAATTTTTATCCACATCTACTAGCTCACTCTAAATATCTGAACAAAATTTCAATCTGAAAACGATTTCGGGGCAAAAATTTTGTAATTTTGTGACCAGACACAAAGAAACTCGAATTATTATTTGCCCCAAACTGCCATCAGCCGATTTTACAGCTCTAAAACTTGAAAATTTAATGCAAAGCGCACTCAATTTCAGTGATTTTTGCAGAACTGCAAAACAATTTATGTGCACAAAGAGAGTCACAATTTATAAACTAATACATTAACGAAGCGTGCAATTTGACTTAATGAGCCAACTCACACCTTGGATTAACTGTATGCATGATGAAAAAAAAGTAAGGCAACCTGTACATCGATGACATACACAGCTTTCATGGCGATCAGCATCCAAAAGTTGGTTAGCGAACCGTGATTAATGCTTTAAAACTACTTAGTTCCATGCTAGCTAACTTCTAACCAGGATGAGAGCCAATAAAAGCGAATTTGAAAGGGGACATTTGGAATTAACCAACATTGAGCCTTCTTTGAAGCTGCAGATACATTACTGACGAGAAGAAGGGCTTAGGTTATCGCATTGACCCAAAGGTCACACCGGAGTGGAAACTTTCATACTGGAGCCTTAGATTCCCACATAGTCAAAACGCGGAGCAAAACAGTAGTCAAAGTCACGGAGTATTCGCGTGAGTCACTTCAACCTCCTTCATCTCGATCTTCAAGCCAACCTGTGCACAAATGGAAATTTCAAAATGAATTATTTTCACTAGCTACCGGAGAATGTCAAGGGATTTTAAATTTTCATCCTTCGCCATCCTATCAAATAGACCAAAGTGGAAAAATTTTGCAGTAAAATAAAACCCACCTCATAAAAAAGTGCAAGAAGGAAAGACTAACGACTACCCCTTTATTTTGTCGTAATTTAAAAAAATATAAATAATCCTTAATTACAGATCACATATTACGCATGTTCGTCCGAATGTAACTTTCACTCTAGAAGTGGCCGTTGAATACTAACGTCGTGACGGGATTGGACCCCGAGAAGAAAGCATTTTTTGAACGAGCTTGATCGTGATGTCTGTGCCTTTTGGTTTATCATTTCTCATTTAAGCATGCCCTCGTTCAACTGGTCTGCTCCGTTCTCAGTTTATGAAGACTGAGGTGGAAGAGGGAAACACTGAGCCCATTACACGGGTACTGAAGGCACAAATCAGAGATGATTGTAAATGTTTATCTAACCAATAGTAGTCTAATTTTGGCTTAAAAATACTTACTAGCAAACGGAAATAATGAATTAATGAGCAATCACATTGTATTTAAACCTCAAGAGTACATAAAGTGAGGATGGTGATTGGTTAGATAAAGTGGAAATTCGGAATAGCTATAAGTGCCAAAAATCATCATTTACAAAGTGACAAAAAGATAAAACTTGTTATAGAATAAGAAAATAGAAGAGTTATAGCATACAATGCATTTTCAAATGTCGAAAGAAGTAAGAGTAGGATGATTAATGGATTGCCAACATACGGAAGGGGATACAGGCCACCGACATGATTTGGGTACCAAGTCTCACAGAAAAGGTACAAGCGCGAGGGCTCCAATGCTCGCAAAACAAAAATCCAAGAGGTTAACAGTCAGAGGCTTACATAGCCACCCTCTTTATTTGAGCTTCATCCTCAGCGGTCCCCTTAATCAACCTGCCTTAGTGACCATCACAACGAACCAACAGCACTGATAATTAGACTTGTGTGTAGCTGAGATGACATTTGACAGCAAAGTCATTGATTCCTCCTGATGATTCCACTGACTTTAAAGTTTCGTCCTGTTTGATCGATGCCGTTTAGAGGCTATGAAACATGGTGAATATCTCGTATGCCCACCACCGGTCACAAAACACTGACTTAAAAGCCTAGCCATTAATTAGAGAACAGGGTTTAAAGTAGTTCTTATGGAGATCAGGTTTCTTCTCTGTTCAGCGCCAATCAGCAATACCTACTTGGATTCAAACCAGGTGGTAGAGAGGTGGAGGCGAATATAGCGTACTTATCTAATTGGCAAGATGGACTGACGTCGCTCACTTGTTACTAGCATTCCTTAAGAATGCTGATTTTAGGCACATGTCATTTTTAAGCATTCTGTTAGGGGTTGTCACAGACTTTCCCATTAGCAGCAAATGGTCTTATTCATCACGTCAACCAAAATCAGGATAGTCGTCACTTAGCATAAGAATCACTTTCCTTTGACATCACTGCATCCCTCTGAACCTTTCTAGAATGTGCATTGCCGATCTAAAGAAGGCCAGGCCACCCAGAGGAATTTGGTTTAGACTCTAATAATCTGAAATATTTTTTGTTAGAAATTCTATTTTATTGTTCTTTTCCTTAAGTGCTAGCATTGATGCAGGGAAGCGCACTAATTGAGTTTTAAAACTCCACCTTTTAGGCAGTTGATTGAGCTCCTTAGGCTACCTGGAAGTAACCAGGTCTTAAAGAGTAGGACTGCTGAAATGGACTTTACAAAGTAGTATGATCAACGTTTTTTGCTTCAAAACTCACATTAAATGCTTAAAAAATCTGTCTCTTTTTAATGCTTTCAACTTCACTGCCATTAACGCAAGAGTAGATAATCAAATAAAATATTATTCTAGGAGATAAAACCTGTGAACTATCTACTAAAATTTATGTTGAGATTGAGTCTTCTTGGAAAAAAGACTATTCCAGATGTGACTTTCGTAACCACACGCTATTATGGAAGATAGAGAATTGTACCCTCGTCTCTATTCCACCTTCGCCACCGGTTCATCAGATTTAAATGGGCTTTTGTAAGATACCCGTTCTGTAGTACTTTGGTTACTGGTTTTGTTGGCACTTCAATCTCTGTCTTTGCGTTTCCGCTAAGAGGCATGGTCTCCAGACCATGTCGGTACCTCCTCCTGCCCCTCTGTTAGTCAACAATCCATATTCTTCCCTTGCTTTCAGGGCAGACAGAAGTATTATTGCAAAAAGGAAGAAATGTTGGTCCACATTTAACTACCCATCTGCAAAATTTACAAGTCGCCAATCTGGAATGTGTGAAGTATTTACCTGAGCTGGCATATCCAAATAGCAGTATACTGATTGATTCACACCTCAGTACAGTACTCAACCAAATGCGTAAAACCAGGGAATACTTTATAATTATAACTTTGGCAGAGTAATAATTAAGCCAAGCTATAACCCAGACAACCACCCCACAATGAGCCAACCATCTACTTCGGCTCACTTATGCCTGATTTTCATGGTGCTAATAAAGTTTGTGTTAGAAAATGCACAGCTGAATTTTACTAAGCCGATGTTACAAAATAAAGATAATTGCATATTTTGACATTAAGTTTTACCTAATTTAAACAACGCGACGATTTATGGGTGCATTTATGATTTGCTCGACATGGTAATCAAAGTTAACACCCTCCAAAACTAAATTATTTTCGAGTTGCCAAAGAAAAACTTTACCTAATCACAAGAAACTTTGTTGATTCGTGACATTGTGGGCTCTTAAGATGCAAAGAGAACGCTTTTTAGACATCAAGCCGATGGCTGTGGGGAAAATTGCATCGTTCACTACCCCCAAGTTTACTCAAGTTAGGAAAAGTTACGTGTTTACTTCCACCCAATTGTTGAAAAAAAGAACTCCTAACAATAATTTCCTTTAGAAAAGCTGGAACTGTGATTGTTAATTTGTTGAAGAAAGTAAAGTGTCGCCCCCCCTCTTCCCCGCCCCACCCTAGCAAGTTGCCAAAGGCGTCCTACGTCTACGAAGATATCAAGCGCCGTCAAACACCGAAATCAACAACGCAACAAAAATCATCCAATCTCTTCTTGCACAGAGTGTTTTCCAAACGTCCAACGGAGGGAAATCAAGGCATGTTTAATCTTATTTGGTTGCCAGACTTGGGATAAAAAACCGCAGCTCTCACAAGAAAAGATTTTAGAAAACATCAAAGCTTAGATTCCGAATGCTACTCTCAACAAGCTTTCTCCTTGCTTCTATTTACAGAAAAGTGAGGAAGAGACCTAAATCATTCCATGATCAGAAAGCATCACATTTCCCCTAATTACGTGCAAATCGGCTTTGACATTCTCAATTCTCAAATTTAAATGGTAATGTGTTTAAAAAGCAATAGCGCATTTTCGAGGAGGATCTTAAATGGTACGATTATGCTTTTACCGTACCAATGCAGACATCCCGACTTCAAATGCCAAGGTCCATCACCAATGCAAAAATGCAACACTTTGCCTACAAATTCACTCATCCGATTGGCTGTGCACTGACCAATCACATGCAGCGCATATGTTTGGCTGGTTGGTCAACTGTAATGGTCATTTTAAAGACTACCAGGCCTTGACTGTGCGACTCTGAGGAGGAGGTTAACATGGCAAGTCCAAAATGCTACGGGCTCCAGGATCATACGCTCTTGGCACCTCCCATCGCTGAGGCACTCGATGAGCTGCATCTGTCAACAGTGTCACTCCTCGCTAACGCTTCGAGTAATCCCAGTGGTCAATGCTCTTATGGCTCAATTGAGAGGAATTTAGACTCACCTCGACTATCATCAGCGCTCTCTCCTCATCCATTCCTCCAACAGTCAAACTATGATATGCGTTTGTTCAGCCAAAGACCTACTTATGGATCTTGTTCCCTTCTCTCGGATATTACCGGTTTCGAGGAGAAGATAGTCAAACGGATTAACTCGTACAGCTTGAGTCTAAATACGTTAAAACGACTGCGACATAATTCTGCTTCGCCCAAATTGCCTGTTCACCCGGTTGAATCGAAGCCTCTCAAATTTAATGCAGAAGCACCGGATAATTTGGATACCCTTGTGCATCCCAAGCCTTGCTATGTTCTCCATGTAAACATGATGGACAAAAGTAATGTTGCGGTGAAGAGACAGGAGGAAACAAGTTCATCATGACATTTTTCGTGGAAGAAAAAGAAAGAGAAAGAATGCATCCTACTTCTGTTTAATTATTTGCGATTTTATTGTTTACTTTTTGTAAAGTTACTTGGTAATTCCTCAGGCTTTGTTGCATTACATTATTCATGCCCGAAGCTTTGGGGCGAAAAAGGTGCAAAAAGCAGGAGATTGCTTTTAACCGATTTTTAGACGTTCTTTTCGCTTAACGTTTAACTGTGTTTTACATTCAACTAAATTCTTATTTACTGTCTCACTGGCATTACTTGAACTCCGTATTTTTAAACATACATTTTATTCACATAACTTTCAACTAGGCGATGGAGAAGAAGCACTTTTAGCGAAAACAGTGAAAAGCAGACTTTAGTCAGTTAATCACTGACTTAGTTTCCTTAATTTTCCTTGACAACACCTTAGAACATTTTCATTCACGATTTATTTATGGAAAATATCAATAGTTTTTATAGCTCAGTTCCGGAAAAAAAGTAGTCAGGATGTTTAACGCCTAATAAAGCAGAAGCGTGTTACAACGGAGTCCAAAACACTAAATAAATATTCAAAAGCTTGTTTAGCTGTGCAGCGCTTTGATTACTAGTTCAATTCCTCGTTTTGGTTTAGCAGGAATTCAAGGCGCCGCCTTTGCACTTCTGCTGAGAGACATGACCTCAGGAACGCCATTCTGTACGTCGGTGAAGCATTTTCCGCTTTAGTATCATGACTCCTTTTTACTTCGGCAAAAAGGCTCCAGGTGCTATAGTAGACATCAGAAGAAACTCATTCGAAGACGCCTTTTAATTTTGGGAAGCATAGGAATCTATTGAATTCCCCATTAATTCCTGAGACAAATTAGTTTGCCTTGTACACACAAAAATTGTCAAAATGGGCAGCCATTAGTCATGTGCAGCATAAAATATCGCTCCATGGTGCTGAAGTCATGGTGGCATTAAAGTACCGTCGGCCTTGCAATGGAGTTTCCCATCAAACAATCGACCCCATTAAAAGTGTTTGTTATGCTTGTCTTGCCTACCTTTTGTGTTTGCAGTAAAAACAGTGAAAAGGTTTAATTAAGTATTAAATGAAATGTGAAAACGGCAACGGGACATTTTTAATACTGCTTAGGGCGATAATTCATTCATAACAACGTTAATTACCTCCGCGTATGACTTGGTGGAATTCTTAAAACAGCAATTAAATCTAGTATCACAAAAGTACACTTTATAATACAATACAATGACAAAATTTGGAAATTTTTAACCTTTTGAACGCAGTTATTGTGAAAATTATTAACCAATCATATTGCTTCGTGCATGTCTAGCATAAGAACCGGTTTCCAAATAGAACAAGAACATGTATTATGCCTGTAGATACGAATCCGTCAAATTGTGCAACAACGGACGTTAAAATAATCCTTTGGCAAAGTAGAGGTGCCATCGAATTGTAACCAGGTTGCATTGTTAGTTAGCTGAGCAGGGCATTTAGTGCCTATAAATAACTTTACAGCGGAAAAAGACGACTGGAAGGTGGAGATAATCGATGAATAAGGAGGACAAGTTGCAGGATAAAAAAGGGAAAAGAGAAAGAAATCCTTTTGAGTTTATTGCCAATTATGGATCTGAATCAAGCAATGTAAAATAAAATAGGCAACATCAACTCCCTTTGTCTATAAACATGCTAATTTGCACCAATGGGGAAATAGGAAACAATTAATGTCTTGTATTTTGCCTGTGGAATCCCCAGAGGCTGGGTGCATTGGCATACATTTTGGAAACGAAAGTACAACGCTTTCTAAAACAAGAAAATAATATTTATGGAGGTATTTATGTTTTTCTAACCAAAGGAAAATTTCGAGTTAAAAAAATGAAGTTAAATTAGGAACTTATCCAGACAGGTAATTTTAGCTTAACCTCAGAAAAATGACAGATTTAAGGTTGGACATGTAGTGGCGTGATAGATTACATTCGTTCTGTGATATTAACGCAGAGAAAGGATCTCTTGTTTAATGACGTATATTGAAAGAAGGTCCAAAGAAACAGGCACGAGTGATTGTTAAAATAATTAGTGGTTTTAGTTGGGCTGCCCGAACCAGTGAAATGTCCATCCGGTAGTGTAACACTTCTAGACTTGAAGACGGAAGAAGAAAAAGTGCTGGGGCTGAATATGGATCGCCAACGTACAGAAGATGTGGGGATCAATGCCATGTCGATCAGCGGAATCGCAATTACAAACCCTTCATTGCTCACAACACAGAGTATTACACACTCTCTATCTCATCCACACCGTCGCCTCCGGCTCTTTCTCGCTCAATCACCAAGTTGGACATTAGAACGCAACTGGCGTTGAATCCAAAGCACCAGTCCCCGAATTCGCGTGCACCTGGGAAGATAGCAGATCGCAAATTCACTGATCCTGCCTGACAATTCCACAGGATCTACAGTTATGTCCTTTTTAAGGACTATCTTGGATGAAGTAAAATGCGCAGGCTATCAAGCATGCTCATCCCAAATCGTATAAATACTGGTCTTTAAGGAGAGTCAATCAGAAAGGGCCTAGGTTAGCGTAATTTCGTAAGAATGGAAGTTGCTCTCTGTTATCCCTTGCTACTTTGTTCTCGCTCCAGTGCTCTCCACCCTTGTCTACGTGGGTTCTAATCAGGTAGTAGAGAGGCAGAGTTGTTATTGCGTGTTTGCTACATTGAAGTTTTTCTACAAGTACAGCAGGTCATTCCGTAGGAAACTTCCTAGATGGCTTTAGCCGAGTGTAACATTACATTAAGGTAATTGCCAGAGGAAGGCGCCACAATTCCCCCAATCTCAGTACAAATCATTTTTCTGTTACGTTACTGTTTAGCATTCAAAAATGAAATTTGGAGTATTTATCCCCAGGATAAGTTTTACTTTCCATTGCTAGCAGGGCTTTGAGGCAATGCCGCTTTGAGCATCGGGAAAAAAATAAAGCGAAGTGTTTAACAAGGCTTTGCTATATAGGCTCGGATAGATCACATTCTTTGAGGCAGAAATAGTTCAGAAGGGCCCCATTTAAGATTGTACTTCCGATGTGGGAAAATGGATAAGCTGTTAAAACGAATTCTACAGTCTCTTAAATCTTATATCAACAAGATGAAGCCTTATTAAGACTATGCTCTCCGAAAGAATACCACTAGAATATCTGTGTGGTTTTCAAGTACAAAAAAGTACAAACACTCTAGCCTTATTCATTTGGTAGGTTTATCTTCCAGTGCTTGAAGAAGGCATGGTGCGTCAGGAATGATGAAGAAGTGAGGACATCCTCTGAAGGGCAATCTAAGGTAGTCGTCACAGCACTTAATTTAAAACAGTTTGCCGTCTAAGTCAGAAAAAGGAAAAATAGTAGTTACATTAAAAACAACACCAGATAGGCTGATAATTAAATAAATTAGACTACCACGACTATGACAGTTTTTTGAAAGAGGATGCTACTTTGCCCACGGAAACCCGTCTAACCCTGGTGGAATCTAAAGTTGGATCCAACTATGCCAACCTTAAAAGGCATTGTTTATTTTTGAATTTGGCTCGCATCATCAGCTCTAGCGTTGGTGTGCTGGAGATGAACACTTTTTTGAAAGAACTACAAGAATTTTGTTCTAAAATGTCAAAATTATGAATAAGCTTTGGCTGCTATCTAAGAGGTTCGAAATAAACTGGTCTTTAAAAACACCAGAAATATGACTGACAAGGCAGCAAGAGTTTTCTCTCACCCTCCTATATCAAATTAATATCAATTTTAAACCCCAATGAACAAAAAAAGAGTTGTTACCACCTCCCTTTATATGGGAAGCATTTTTTTCCATAATGCCCGTAAAATATGTCAGGCATGCTAATATTAAAAGTGTAAAAGCAGATAACAGTCAGTAGTCTCAACCTTACATCCGGTTGATGCAAAGCCCCTCACCTGGACAGATAAAAGTGGAACCACTCACTACCTCTTATAAATGCGAGAGATTATCTAAAGGCCTATCGAAACAGGAATGAACTTTTAAAAATACAATCGCAATGGAAAGGCTGTGTAAGCTACCTCGGCACGCTGCATGTTGGATGTAGTTCTTTTGTCCCATAACAGGAATCATGAGCAGAAAGCAATAGACCTTTCAAAAAAACTGATTTTGTTGAAGCCGAATGCAAACCTTGAACGCTTTTTTTATAATGTCTAAGCTTTGTAGTAAGAAAAATGCACTCAACTGGGTCAAGCGTTGGGTTTGTTGCCATCAATTGACACGGCGACAGGCCAGTGAAGGACTTTACTTTGAGAAGGTCATAACTATTTATTCCAATGCAGTGATCACAAAATTTTTGCATACATGAGCCTCCAACTTCCCTGATCAAAACAATCTTGGGCAACCTCATCTTAGGCACCGCTTAGGGGAAGATCCAAAATTTCCATGTTCATAGATTTAGTCGTATTAGAAGCTCCATGAAAAATCTTCCCCGCCGTATTAGAGGACAGACTAGAAGGGTAGTTCGATTTTTGACATGCAAATACATTACCTAGCCTTTAAATGTAGATAAATTTGAGTTCTTTTAAAAACTGACGATTACCAACATTTCAATTTGCACAGTAAAAGCTAGCTTCCATCAAACATTTCTCTCCTTCAAAGGGTGAAAAATCCGACAGAGAAAGGAATCGGAGCATTGATGGTAATCGGACTTTGTAAGAGAAAGTGAATTTTGGATTACTTCTTTTGCTAATGCAGAGGAAAAATCATTCGACTGTTAAATTAATCTTAATGGAACCATAAATCGGAAGGAGCGATCCATTTTAAAAGCATTTTAATTAACTTAACATAATTCATTTAACCATTGAAAATAATTTCGAAGACACACGTTTACTAACGAATGTACAAAGTTGAATCTTCTGTGTCTTCGTTAAAAATAGCATCTAGTAGACGGGAATTTACCAATTCACCAAGCCCTCTTTTCACATTTTATGTCTGCTTCTTTATTTTTGGCATACAGACAGACTCCATAGATGAAGTCGTCTCTACATACACCCAACTTTACAAAATATGCGGTGGTATATATAAATACATAGACTTAGATACAGTGGGAATGGCACAGCCCACTGATCTGCCTCTCTTCTGACTACTGAAGCAGCATTGGGATACGGAGATTGGGGAACTGTCCACACAATTGAACTAGAGGCTGTTTCAAGGGGCTACTTTACATGCATTAGACAAAATCAGATTCTTATCCGACCTTTCCAACTAAATATATCCTTTATGAATGAAAATTAACTACATATATAAAAGGCATGAAGCCAAAGGTGGTTAATTTGCGAATGGTTTAAAGTTATTTCCTTTTATAAAAGTGATGTCTAACAAAGTGGAGGCAAATGCTCGCATAACTCACGGTTATGATTGCACTGACACTCAAAAGCTTGCCATTGTACTACCACTGGAGCTATCCCAGTAGTCCCTTAGCTCTTCCGCCCTTTAGCAGTACATATTCTGTCCAATTGGTGTGAAATCTTTCGTCTCCAAAAACGTCTTGGGTTGCTGCTCAATCTTAAAGAATAACTGTTCTAATTTCTACTATGGAACGCTAGACTTCAACATGACGGAATCCGTGACAACGGGTAACAAAAGTACCGAAAATGACGCCTACAACTGAGCAGAACTAGCTGTGAAGCCTCTAGGTATACCGATTCCTACGGTATACCTACTTTACCTACATAGCGGTTGCATAGAACCAAGAACTCCATCTCTTAGCTAATGACCGCTTTTAGGGGAATATTCTTACGACTACCGATTAACTTATGAGATATCCAGCGTATTCTCTCCTTCCCCCATTACATTAATCAAAAAGGACGAAACTCCAGATATCACCAAGGGCGGTCAGTGGTTTTATGGATGAATATTTTTAGCAGCCGACGAATCCGATGAATTGCACTGTCGGTTCATGGGTGTTTTTCTCACTACACCCACGCGGAGAGTTTATTAAGGAGAGGGCCGAAGGCAACGCTCAACAGGAGGGCGCAGACATGCAATCCTTGAATAATTCGATTAACTCTTCGTTCTGGTTTCTCGGACTTTTAAGGCCACGCCAGTGCACTTTTCCGGAGCGCAGTTGCCTTGGGGCCATGTCAGTAGCCATCTAGCCCTTCTATACTCCAGCAGTATGCTTTTGTCCTAGTATTGTCTTCTTTAGGATGGGTTATAGGGCAAACATTTGCCATCGCTTGGGTGTAAGAATATAAGCCTAAGCAACAATGACGATCTGGAATCTCTAGGCTCTCCGCAAGGATCGACTTCATTCCTTCCTTTGACAAATAAATTAAGCTAATTGGCGTTTTATAATCTACATTCACAAATGCGACAGCAATCAAGGAGCCTGCTGGCCAAAAGCTGGTTCCCTTTTTAAGTTTTCAGCTTTTGCTTTTCTTCAAATCTGTTCAATGCATGATTGTAACTTAAAAATGCACTAAGCGACGCTTCAGCATAGCAAAAACTGCATCTTAATTGGGCAAGAGTTTTCTCATAATTTTCTCTTTAAAAAGATGCGATGCTCACCTTGGGTTGGAGAACTTAGAAAATGCTCCCAGCATTCCTCTGTCATACATAATAATGTAAAAATAGTCATTTAGCAAAATATTTAAAACTGTCAAGCCATTAATATTAGTTAAGCTTGTCATTTTATTTTCATGGACACTTTAGGCTCCGCCGCAGTACATCCATCGGGCGGCTTGGCCTGTCCTCGCCTTAGTTTACTAGGAGGTTTCGGGACGTAACGGGATATTCAGCTTTCTCCCTTATAAACTAACAACTTTCTTAGACCCGTTATTACTTTTCGAGGATAATTTTGATTTCGAAGGATTTCCTTAAAGTCGAGCTATTTAAAATCAATTTTTTCAACTGTAAAATGTTTCTCGCCTCTTTTTTAAAATTACACTTGCATTTAATTAGTTACAGAAACTGAATTAATCATGCTAACCGAATCCCTGTATAACTGTGTCGATTTGAAGTCTGTTTATATATGTACTCAAATTTATTGGAAGCTTAAGCCTATATAAATTTTACTTCCGCCTGGGGAAATGTCTTCGGACCGGGACAAAAGCCTCACAGCTTTTTCATACAATGCAATAAATGATATTGTTATCCTCCATGTCTTTTCACTATCGAATGAAGCCGTACTACTTGGACAGAAAATGTATTACCGATGAACAGGGGGCTGAGTAGCTAATGACAGGGCCTGAAGGCCATGATATCCAGCCGAAGTAGAGTTACAGGGCCTTAAATGCCCGTCTAACCATAACAAAGAGTTGAACAATGGAAGCATTTCAGTCCTCCTTAATCTTTTAAATTTTGGCCAATCTAGGGTGGTGAACTGAGGCACTACACGGTCTCGATTTAATTAAAGGAGAGTCTTCTTTCCACTGTTCATTAAGTTGTTTAAAACAAACATTTTTTTGCCAACTGCAATACATTTAGGGCAAAAAAATAGTAGTTAAAACCTAAATAAGAGTTGATGAAAATTTTTGATTCCAGCAGGGGGCTAAATTAGAACTTCACTAAATGATTTATCAAATTATTTACCCTTCAAGATAAGTAGTATTTTCATTGAAGTTCAATTCACACTATCACACCTGAAGAACTGATGGATACGTGAAGCTATATTTCAATAGGTGTACTTTTCTCTCTTCTTAAGCCGCATCTCTGACTGACTCGTTCTACTGCACGCCAAGAGCGGATCATTCCTCTATATCGCCCAGCCTTATTGCAGCGTCGGAGGAGGGCTCAGTACGGCGTGATGGGATTAGGTGGCCTTGGGTAATAAATTTTTCATTTATTTGTTCCTCTGGTAAAACTGCCAAACATTTAAGGCTAATTTCTAGGTGGATTAGGACTTTATCATGCTCCTTTGGTGTGGCTAAGATTGTCATGTTAAGTATTCTCAATCATGTCAGAGTAAAATATAGAGTTGTGTAGACATCAGAAACGCCTTCTTAGTGATACTTCATATTAAATGTGCTTCATGTCTGGAAAGAATTAAAAACTTTGAGACTATTTATGGAATAGGAACAAAGTCATGGTAATAAGAAAATAATTGTGTACAAAAATGACTTACTTGAATGACAGATAAGATGGAGGATGTCGCGCCCTCAAATCCAACATGCCAGACCCCATTGGACCCGAAATAGGTAAGGCATACAGTAAAGCTATTTCCAAGTTAAGTGAACGGGTAGATGAAGATGAAAAAGCTTTGAGTGATTCCTTCACATGATCCACGAAGAACTTGCCAAAATGTGGGTGTCATCAGAATTTTTCACGTCCTAAGTCAAGTACAAGTGATGGTGCCTTTCGATTCACCTAGCTTCACTACCATCGAAAAGGGTGGACGCGAAGTTTACGGTTAACCGAATATGACAAGTGGATTTCATGCGAATTTATCGGTACTGATAAACCAAAAGGCATCCTGACTGTTATAGAACCTCCTTACCCCACAGAATTTGGACATTTCATGTCTTACACAGGCTCGCAAACCTCAACGTCTCTCGCCTCTCTCTCGGTGTAATGACATTGGATTCATGCTGTTTTTTTTCAAAAGCCCACCAACTTTTCCTTCAACTCTCAAGAAAATTAAATTTAAAACTTTGTACATTTAGGCACCCAAAGCAAATTTTAGACACTACACTGGGGGTAGAGGAAAGCCATCTGAATGCTGCGCCTGGATGGTGTAAAAGGAAGGTATCTACAGTGAATGAATAGACCTGCGGTGAAAGGTCATCAAAGCCAGTGCCAACTTTTAGTACTTAACCTACCCTCAGGTTTTGCACCGTGTCCAATGGAACGAGATCTGGTGTAAGGGCTTTGGGGTTGGTCACAATGTTTACACAAATATTGCCGATAGATACCCTTCTACCAATCAAGACGGAGCAACTCTAATTAATCTAAAGGAAATTAATCTGTTTGCAAACATAACTTCCAGCTTGCAACATTTCGGGTGCGTTTATATGAGAATATTGGCCAGCCATCATAAATGCTAAATAAACGAATCCCCACAGAATATTTTATTTGCGTAAACGCGATTTTGGGCCCACTGAAACTCATGAAAATAGGATTACTAGTTACATCACGTCTTTTCTCCCCTGTTTTGCCAACACTCCTCCTATATGACTACTTTTTGATGATCGGAACAAGAAAAAATATGGGTTATGCCCAGGAGGGCACCGTAAATAAAGGTAGGGCTTACAGAACAGAATGATGTGTATTTTAAATAGGGTTATCTTCAACGATCCTTCAGTCTTTGCAGTTTAGTTTACAGTCTTGGTGACGCCACCTCTGCTGACAGCTTCGTCGGCCTTCTGCTCACTCTTGACAAGGTTAAATCAACTTCACGAAGAAACGGATGTTGCCTGATCCCCATTTTTAACTTTAACTCAGGTTCCCGACGACTAACATTCCATTTACTCCCTACTTAACCTAAGCAACTTTCATAGGTGATGATAATTTTTATGTAAGTATCCACATAAAACTTGTTTACTGGCTTACTAATTGACTACATACATGAAGAGCCATCTCATTTAGGTGGTATAATTCATTCCTGTTTAGGCCCTCATCTCGACATAAAAGATGGAGCTATATGAATTTTGAAACCAACGATGAAGCAGGTGCTTTGGAAGAGAATCAACCGCAAGATAGCAGCTACTTTAATTCCACACCGTGTAGCCACTAATCAACTCGACAAGTTGACAATTTAGTTCCCTTTACAGATCGGAATGATAAAACGTGGACTTTGTTTATTTATTTGCATTCCGCCTTTCATGTGAGTCACATGGGGCTCTGCAATTACTGTCGACAATGCCTGTCCTGCAAGCATTTGTGTACCAGTACAGCAAATTGGTTACAACTCCTTTTCAACTTCTCGAAACAAGATCCGAGGTACGGTCACTCACTTTAACCTGGACAATGGAGCTTTCTGACTAAATGAATGAGTGGATGTTGGGTAGAGTCACTGATTCGACCTGCCGATTCCGGCTGACAAAATAAAACTGTTGGTGGTTCTAGACATTCTTTCCAATCAAATTAAAATTAAAAACAGCTACGATATTGCATAACAGAAAGGAGATAATGGGTAATTAATTTAAATTTTGCATGAGTTTGAGGGTAAAGGTCGCTCAGGATGATGCTGTAGTGGCAATTTGTGCTTTGAGTAGCACGACTCGACCGATTGAGTAGAAGGAAGCAACAGAGTCACAAGTTTTCTACTTTGTCTAGACCTAAACACTGCATTAGTGGAGTAAAAAGTTTGGTTCTGATGAGGACGTTTCTGAACGGTGTCCCATTAGCCATGATTTATAAAATAGATGAGCTACTAAAAGTGTATTTCACATTTCCTATGGTTTAAAAATTCATTCTCGTTAGAGTTAATGAATTAGTACGGACTTGCAGAAGGCGGTATTATCACCCAGAAAAGTAACAATCGCAAACGGAAGAATTATCCCCGGAGTGAATAAAATACCAAGCACGGAATTCTATCAGTAAACAAAAAAGTTTTACACAACAAAGCACATATCCACAGTTATGAATAGGTAGACAAAACAGCGCATTTTCGTAGGCATGAGAGTGTCTGATGAAATAATTTACTGGAAAACAAAAACATGTTAATAAATAAATTAAAAAGTCGGACGAGGTATTTTTCGGCGCCAAGGCAATCACGTGGACTTCTTAATGAGTAAGAATAAAAAAATTTGACAATTCAGGCGGAATTGACACGTACCACTTAAAAATGGCGCTCAAAGTAATCGTAGCGAGTGAGGGTGAGAGGTAATGTAGGCTGGAGCAATGGCTGCCTCACACTTTGTCTCGGAAACATGTGCAAGAAAGGGGTTTATGATGTCCTTCTTTCCTGCTGTTTCGAATCAGTGTGAAATGATGTGATTTTTATGGTACTAGTAGACAGAGCTGAGACGACATTCTACGCGCGTGCACGACTAGACATGCGTTGTCGACTACTGCCACCTTCAGCATTGCCCCAACCGCGGCCATTGACAACTCCTGACATCGTGCTGACGTCAACACCAATTTCCGTGTCGTGTGCCCACTCACCAACCAGTTTACACTGTTCCGGTTTTTTTACAGTAAGATGACGGCCAGGAGCCATGTCATTAGTCCAGGTGTCCCAGGGCACGATTATCTGTTTTGGAGGCACTAGGAGTTTTGGTTTGTCACTTGGGTTGTTTGGATACCAAATTAAAGACTGGGCAGCATTACAATGTGGAGGACTAAGTGCGGAGAGTGGTAAGGGTCGATTAGTTTCCAAGATTACTGGTTGTTCCTCCTGTGTGTCGTAAATCCGTTGGAGTCGTCTTCCTATTGGCTGATTAGGATCGAAGGTCATGTGGAGATTATAGCGCCAACGCATGGTCTTGAGAATGTATATCTCGTCGCTTTTGGCGTTAAAGACATCGGTAGTGGTGCTTCTAGAGCTCGCGCGTTTAATAGCAACGAGCCAAACCCAAAAATCCTGCTTCCGTATCACGTCAGTGAGCTTAGCACCTCCGTAATATGGCAGCTCCCAAGCCACTGTAGGATAGAAATGATCCTCATAGGTCAGAGATACCAAACTGTCAGAAACTACACCACGACGAATCTCAAATTTACTACTTGTCAGGCTGTAGAATGGATACTGGCGTCCATCACTGTCATTAACCATCTTATGACGACCGCTTTTAAGGGGATGAAATTCCCAAAATGAGCTGCCACTCTGACCATAGCGGTTCTCGAGATACATACGATCACAGGCCTGAACCAGACCTATGCTCCAGCATCGATCCGCAATACACTCGGGCAGTTCAATCTGCACTTTACAGCGAAAGTGCTGGCTCTCGTATTTCAGCAGGTTGGCCATTTCAGTGGTGTTGGTGGCGGTCTTGTTGTCATAGTAGGCTCTAATGGACAAGATATTTATGACGTCAGGTGAGAGTTTGGCCATCCTGCGCTCTGTGCAAAGGTGGGTGAGGGGGTTTTAAGAGCCTGAAAAGGGCCGTTTCTTTTGGCACGGGGGAAAAGTATTGATTCGTGCGCTGGAATCTCGTGACACTCCTGATGTGCTCCACTCTTCGGCGCCAAATCGATTTGCTCCACGTGGTCAGCATACGGCTTCTGTGTCAAGGTTGTCAATTCTTTATTCATACTCTGGTCAATTTGAGGCTTTATTAACACATACCCCCCAGGATATATCAAATTTAGAGGTTTATAAGTCGTTGATTCACAATTTATTTTAATACCTTTTTATACCATACCTCTCATCCAAGGAGATGTCTTATTCTAACCATAATTCTGCGCATTATAAGAGGAAGTCTTGGCTCATAAGTAAGATTTATGGAGGAAGAATGGATTGTTAGAGTTGAAAACGGCCTTTCATTCTGTAACTCATCCGACAAATGTTAAGGGTCCTTTTTGTTAAGCTGGTAACTAATCTCCCTATGGTTCATTATGACTTGTGCACCAAAATGTATCATTTATGCAGATAATTCACTGAAGATAAAGGAACTCATCAGACTCGGTTAGCGAAGAACGGGGAGCTACTGATATGGCTTGAAGACCTTGCCGCAGTGTACAGCGAAAAACAACTCAAGTCTTCGTGGCTTCCCCCGGTCAAACTTTTGCATCGACGACCACGGCGTTGTCGATGCTGTAAGGCAAAGCTATCACAAACTAAATACGCCTGTCATCAAATTTGGGCGCAAATGGAAAGACATATAACTGAATTACCACTGATCCATTTTGGGAACTCCACCGGATCTGGAGATTCGTCGCGTTTGGGCACTGTATTAGGAAATGAGAGAATGTGCAGATCGTCATGTAGGTTCATTGCTAATCGTAAGGACACTGGCCTGACAAAGAACACTTAATAAAGGATGGTTTATGATTATTTTCGTGGGATAAGGTTTTGAATCTGTTCCTCCTTGTCACTTTGTTCTCGTTTCGGTGCTATCCGCCTATATCTACTTGAGTTCACTCTAACTATTGGAGGGATAAAGCAGAAACGGTGTGCACATTAATAGTTGACATTTATTAATCGGAATCAGAGTACCTCTTCCGTAGACTCGGATTTGCTTTTCACTGCCACCAAATTAGAACCCCAGGCTTTCCAGAAGAGGAAAGAAAGTCATTGCACCTAAAAAGAAAATGCATTATGGGCATGAAGAGGGACTATATGGTAAGGTGCACCTCCCAGATTCCACGCCGCTCAGCTGAAGAAGAATCGTTGAGCCTTTAGTGCCCGCATAACCCAAATCCGGGAGTTGTACTGGCAGGCGAAGCATTTTAAATGCGTCGGCAGTGTCTTATAGCGGATCGGTGGCGTAATTACCGAAAACTTCCCCACAGGCGCTTAGTGTCGATAAAATTTTATAATTCACTACAATGTTTATGTGCCTAGAGAATGACTGCCACAACTTTCAGGTGCATTAACGAAACCAGCTTTGCAGCAGCGCACTTAAAGAGGTAAGTTATTTCACCTCTACTTTATCTGCGTTCGGACCAATTCGAAGGGTTGATCAAACATTCTACATAGTACAAACGCGCATTGTCATAATGCCTCTTTTACTTACCTTTTTTAATACAAGCCCCATCAGCGACTGTTCAAATGTCAGCTGTACAGTTCAATGACATTTATTCGGATAAACAAACCCGGTGGATCATTTTATCGAGAATAATGTATAAAATTACTATCAAGCCCATAAAGGCGCTTTACACATTTAACGACCATTTAAAGTAGAAGTAATCCTTATTGGTTTATTTAGACATAGAAAGTAGTCTTTCCCTAGCCCTAGACATGGTAGGCCGTATGGCTGTTTACCAATGTATTCTGCTACCATGGTAACAAGCGTTTATTTAGTGAGAGTTTTGACTTTTTCTACACCGTTACTAAAACAAACAGGGATATTTTTGGACTGGAAATGAGAAAGAGTTGATGACAGGTAATGATGTCAATAACGAACCTACTACAATGATAAGGGTGTGGTTGGAATCCCACTGAGTGAACGGACTTTTTTATGGGAGTAAGATAAATTTAGGGCAGATTTTGATCATACCCATCCATTAAAGCGCAAGTGTAGAAAGCTGAATTGTAAATTTTGTCAGAGCTGGAGAAACCTTTAATTTGAGTTCGAATTCCCAAAAATTAGCCACTCAAATTGTTTATTGAAGCACAAGTCAGCGCTATTTACCTCGCAAACAGCCTTCACTTTTTAAACGGATTTAAAGTACCGTTTGCCGTTCCCACCAGAAGCAGACATGCATAAAACTGCATTGAAGCGATACGAATTTTATTGTAAAAATGACCAAAATATTTTTTATATAGGCGGTAGAAAATTTAAAACCTCATCCCCGATTCAACGTCTCCTCCTCTCCGCCATAACAGTTAACTTTTCCCGCATGCGCTGTTTCAGAGCCGTTTGTCGTTCTGCTGCCTCAACTCCGCACGCCACCTCAATCTGCCCATTGGATAGTGCTTTTTGTGCCCGAGGTTTGGGAGCGGTGGGACAGTAATGTCCAGTGTGTGGGGGACGGTGCTGGGCACAAAAGTTCAAGCGGCAGTAAGCACAAAGCCCACCGGCAGAAGAGGCTATTAAGTGTGCACAATCTGCTACTGAGCAAACCCGTTGTGTGGCGTAGAGCATGCCATTGACGTCGTTCGGATGAACCTCCTTCAGCTGGGCTGCAAGCACCGCCTGTTTCTTCAACGTTGAAGCCACACTAGCATCTATCTTTAAAATTTGCAAATATTTTCTGCTGTTAACTTATAAGTAGCAATTATTATATCTTCCAGTCTATTGAGGGGTTTTCGGAAGCAATAATGGAAAAATTTAAATGAATTGATCACCTTCGTAACTTCTCAGCTCACTTTAAAAGCGTTTGACCATTACTCGTTTAGTAAAATTTTAAATCTGAATTAAAGTTTTAGCGCTTTATAACACCCCAAATACCGCAACGGGGTGCCTAAAATCTGTTCAGAGCTCGGGATAGGGGTCTTTTAAAACAAAGTAGTCAACCCGTATTCTAAGGTGAATGCTAAAAAATATTTAAATGAGGTCGTCGCTATGACTCCACTATAAGTTAGAGGTTGTTGTGTGCGTGCACAGTCATGCAAAATTGCACAAGCACACACTATGGCGCGAGCACATTCATACGATGTTAAAATTGACACAGAACAGAAAAGCTGCCTTTACATTGATTGTACGACTTGCTCGCGATTGCGCACTGTGCGTTCCACTTGCCATTGCAATTATTTTTGCTGGCTTGAGCTCAAGCATGGTGAATTAGGAGCTTCCTGAAGTGGCGTTTTTTGTAAGTGGATTGGTAAACTTTAGGGGAGGAATAAGAAACTTACGAGTGTGATCAAAGCAAGCGAAAAATGCCTTTGTATAACGCATGGAACAACCTTGAATGCATTTAAATCTTTGACTATTCCTTGCAATTCCTCAAACTAGGGACACTTCCTAAGAAATGTTTTACGGTTGGCCTATCAAACTCCGTGCATCATAGAGGCGTGATGGTGTAAGTCAAGCCTAGTTTAAGGCATCGTTGTAAAATAAATA
Source organism: Taenia multiceps (assembly GCA_001923025.3). Lineage (NCBI taxonomy): Eukaryota > Metazoa > Platyhelminthes > Cestoda > Cyclophyllidea > Taeniidae > Taenia > Taenia multiceps. The sequence goes on from CM010311.1 coordinate 4,318,515, forward strand.
CTTAAGGAAAATGCAACTTACCGATCTCGTACGTGATTGACTGGATCGTTGTCTTGAAGCACTTCTACTATGATTTCGTCCCCGTTCCACCACTACCTGGGCACTTTTAACTTGCTGAACAGAGCTGAGGAGTGGTAAGTTCTGTTTTCGACGTCGTGCATTCTCTGTAGCGATTCGGTAGTTCTCTAACTGCGCCTTCGCCTTCTCCTCTCGATTTCGTTGACGATACTCTGCTCTGCAAAGTCCTATGTGCCCGCATTGTTCTGTCGGTGGAATGTCCTGAATTAAACAGGAAAGAAAAGTCAAATACCCAGGTGCCCAACCCATCCAAGACGTCATAAAAAGTTTGTTAAAATTCTGAGCAGCATGTATCACCCATGATTTTTGAACTGTTCAACTTTGCTGACAATCTAACTCAACCTTGTGCATGTATAAGTAAAAACGCGAGTTTGCTTGAAAAAGATAAAAATTTAGGGATTGTGTGGTTGGAAAAACAGCTCTCTTTTATGATTCTAGAATAGAGTCAAGGACTTGCAAACAGGCAGTAAACACAAGTAAAATATGATCGACAACAGCTTTCTCATTAGAGAAAGAATTAAGGAGATGGAAGAGTAGAAGGGCAGTTGAGCTGATCACCTTTCTCTCCAACTTCAATCATAATTATTTCATTAGCTGTAAATTGCTAAAAGCTACCTTCCATTTTTTAAAGACCATTTGATAAAAGTGAATCTCTACTCCGCTATAATGGGCAGGCAGGATCAGAAACCTGGTGCAATTGGAATTTTTACGAATCTTAACTCCTAAACATTGTTTATGTTACTTGATTGACCTAATCAAAGACTGCATCATCTGAAATCAAGGATTGGGATGGCAATAATTTTAATTTTAACGCAGCAATGAGATTTGGCGAAAACAGCTAAGCATTACAGGATTTATTGTCCGAATAAATTCCCAATTAATAAAAATGCAGTTAAATTTTGTCATAGCAGGTCTTTATTGCAGATATCTACTTTTGCTACAGAAATATTGGCGCATTTTGTTTCCATTCAGAATTCAGAGCAATAAGTGACCAGCAATAAACTACTTGGAGAGTTCAATTAACACGATATGATTTTTGTGTCCGATAAGTAATCTCTCCTTCACTAATTTCAGTAATTTTTGGTTCTTCTATTTCGCCAAAATAGATGTCAGTTAGAATAAACAGTCGCTAACTAAAACAATATTTTACTTAAAACTGGAATGCCTAAGTCATAGTAAAGTACTGGATTAACTTTATCTGCACAGTAAGCTCCAAAACTGACCTGCTTACACCATGGACAAATAATCCAGTCCGGTGGACAGGTCTGCATGGCTGCTTCTCTTCTCCTTCGCTCTCTTTTACGCAACTCAGCTGCTGCCTTTTTGGCCTGCTCCCGTTCTGCAGCCCGTCGTGCTTTTCGCCTCGCTGCAGAATTCATTGAAACCTCGGTAGTACACGACACTATTTCTTTGCCTTGTCTATTATTCCTATGTTCCGTAGCCTTTTTGCCCTTTATAGAAAACAAAAAAACCGTCAAATTAGTGTTACAAGCCAAGACTTTTAGGTACAATTACACTCACCTCGGTAGGCAAAAGTTGGATCTCACTAGGCGTTGTTTGGATGGAAGCAATGCATATTGCAGAATCGCTTGTAACTTGAGCTGAAATAAAATTCAACAACTGTTTAAAAAACATTGCTGAAGCAAAATTCTACTTGTGTAAGATGTTTACTTACAATCAGCTGCAAGTTTTGCTTCTTCTATCAGTCGTTGTCTCTCCCTTTCTGCCTCTAATTCTGCCTCTCTCTGAGCAACCTGCCTTTGAATTAGTGCAGTTTTTTTTCGAAGCACAGTAAATTTTTCCTTGCCTTTCCCAAAATTTAAAATTGTTAGATCATTCTCAGCAGCAATCTGTCTTATAAAAGATATTACGTCTTAAAGAAACGTACCCTTTTTAAGGACTTTTTCTTTTCTGCGGAAAGGGATGCAGAGGGAATACGCATTTCTACTTTCGAGAAGTCATCGACCATGGGCAAAACAAGTAGTTCCATTTCAATATCGCAGGGGTTGCTTTGGCAAAACGCACCAGTCCTATTTTTAGGACTGCTGGTAAGTGGTTTTGAATTAATTGTAGAGTATTGTGCTGATGCTTTTGTGGCAGTTTCGTTTTCAGTGACTTCCTTCAAAGTACTAGTCAATGCCTGAGATTCGGGTGAAATTTTAGGTGTTGCATCTATCAAACGATTGTTTTTGATACTTGCAGGAATCTTTGCCAGCAGTGATTGATATACTTCATCCTGGTTTTTTATGAAAGACGAAAGATTGACATAATTTGCTGGGTTGACATCGCTAAGCGATTCATGAAATAAGTCGGGAACTGCAGATATGCACCGAGGAGGGTCTGCGGTTGTGCTTTCAGCCTCGTCACCATCAAAATAACTAAGATTTGGCATTGAAGTTGTTTCTAGAGAACTAAATAATGATTCTGCGTTCTCCAAATGTTCAAAGCTGTCATCAAGTTCAAAAGTGTAGCTTGGACTCCTTTTTATTCTTATCTGTCCTTCTATTTCGCTTGATGAACGGGAACGGTCAAGTGGTATGCTGGAGTAAGAAGCATTAAATGTACATTCAGGACCATGTGAAGCATTATACTTACTCCCGCCTCCAATTTCAATTTCGCGACTCATTTCAACCGCAATTTCAAGATAGCGGCGAGTCAAGGTCAGTGACGAAAATATATTAACACTTAAGTAACTTAGACACTTTGATTCCTTTTACGTTGCTATTTTCTTTCCCCAGACAAATACAAAAACACAAACCAGCACAAACTTATACCATAGTGTTTTCAATGTTTACACTCTTTGTCGAAAGTTTATTAGTAGTTCTCACAGCATAGAATAATTCAAAGTAGAAAAAAATGTTGGGATAAAGGCGTAAAGAGCCACTAAGTTTTAAACTCTAAGCATTAAAAAACCCTTGTGGACCCCAGTTGCTAGCGTTTTAAATCCAATTTTTAGCTTTAAGAGCAGAAATTTGGAAACAATCATTCACATTTGAATAGAGGTTCTTTTAATTGATGTTTCTTTACATACTAGGGCAAACAGCGTTTGGCGAACCTGTTTTAACTTTTTTTGTATGCAGTGAGTTTCTCGAGACCGCACTTAAAAGTGCTCTGCATGTTTGATATCTGTACTTTGACATCAGTGTTTTGGCCTACTCAACTCATGCCACTTGCCACATTTAGTGTGCTGCATTTGATGGAGTAATTTTTTCCCTTCGAGTGGTTAAAAGTGAGCAGAGGACAGTTAACCTGAAAAATGTGCGTCCTAAAAGAAATCTTTTAAACACCAGGAGCATATCCATCGACGAATCTCGAAACTATCTGCCGTCCAACCCGCCTTTGAAAGCAGAATTGTACTTCAAGCCGATCGTGGCTTGACTAGAGCCATGTGAATTTGTCAAGTGCTTGATTTTAATAACAAAAATAAGCATCGCCTTCTTCGCTACCTAAGTCCTGCAATGCTTCAAATTTAAATAAATAAGCAGCTATTGTTGTCGTGTCCTACTGCAGTTATTGGGTGTTAGTTTAACTATTCTTCGTGGCTTATCAATAGCGTTTGTGGGAAAGTGGAGTGGAGAAAAAGCGCGGGTTTTTACCTCTCAGTGAGGACTGGGAGATTGTTGATAAGCTGTGGGAGAGTGTGCGTGAACCTACGCCCAGGCGAAATGAATGCGGCGCTAGAGTGTGTATTATTTGATAAGGAAATCTTTCAGCAGATTACGTAGTCCCATTCTGTCCGTCTGTCCACCAATCTCTACTGCTGCCCAAATAGGTGGTTGACGCCGCTTCCTCCCAACTGCCATCCTATACTCAAAGCATAGCTTGATTTAAATAAATGAATAAATAAATAAGTAAATAAATAAATTTGGACTATTTGGTACCAACCTACAAAGAAGTTGTAAGTTTACTCAAGGTCCAGTCCAAAATTACACCAGATTTTGCCTCATTTTTTAGTCGGACGCCTTGTTTTATGTCGGGCCTTTGAAATGGCAAGGAAACCAGTAAAACACTTCCATTATTTGAACAATATTTTACAGTGATGTGGATATTTAGCGCGTGTCACATGATGAATGTGAACTAAAATAATTTTATTTATTCGAATGGCGATTGTCAGTTAGGGAGGACTGATACAAAACTCTCCATTTGGAGAACAGTCTAAGGAGTTGGTTGGACTGTGATCCGTAAAAAACGGTCTTCATTGATGCTATTTTTGATAGTTCTTTGACAAGTTAGTTAAATTAGTGGGCATACCGACTGTCTAGCTCTCAAACAATTAATAAAACCTTGTCGCTAGATTAAAGCAGATTGTTTTTAAGGATAGACATCAGCGAAGCAGTAAATAAACTAAAATATCTCATTCATCCCTAACGATCTTATGAAGCGCTCAGGTCTATGAGTGGCCTTAGTATGAATCGAATCTGTTTGGTAGGACAGATACAAAAAGGAAGTAAACTTTTAAGACTACTGTAGCGTCCTGACACCTCCTTGAAGGCGAAAGAAGGTGTAATACTAAGATATTATGCGTATACATAATCAGTAAACGAGGGTTTGGAACCGCCCAGCTAGGGCAGTACGACCACCCAAGTGAACGTAACCGAAATCAGTAGTCAAACTAACAATTTACTACAATTACTGCTACAGAATTGCTGGGAAACGGAGTCCAATTATCCAGCTGGACGTAGGACACCCTGACAGCTGCAGTTCATCTTTTTTAACCGATTGCGCATTAAGCTATTCCCCTATCAAGCGCTTCAATCTATGAGGCTATTGTTAGCATGATCAACAAAAATGAGCTCTCTCCAATAAAAATATTACGGCTGGGAAAATAAATCGGCTTTGATGTTAGCATTCTTTCTCCTACAAATACAACAAGCCGAATCTTTGAATGCACACAATTTACCGCTTGGTAAAACATTTACTGAAGCAAAACCATAACCGATCGGGAAATGTGACTTATTTGCTTAAATATTGCCATCGGCTGAGCACAGGAAGCCAATTTGGAAAGCACAATTTTTTTCCATCTAGTAAATTTCAGTTGCCTTTTGATCCCACCAACTCGCCTGATTGCTAATCATAAATGAGTGTGTGAAGTGGCTTTATCACGAGCTTAAATCATCCGCTTCAAATATGAAACAGTTGGCTCAAATGAAGCGCTTAAACTGTGCCAAATTTGTTACTTCTTTGTTTACCACTTCGTTATTCAGAAGGCTTACAGTAAAATTCGGTACAACAGTATAGAACGCAAATAAATGGGGTTGGAGAGATTGAAAAAAATTTATAATGCCTTTAAAAAGTAAGTGTTATTCACTTCAACTAAAACGGTACCACTTTTCTCTGAGGGGCACAGTTTCGAAGAAATCTGCTGTAGCGCGCTGGGACTCACTGAAAACGAGTGATAGAATATGTGGTCAGAATGTGTAGCGTTGACGTGTAGAAGAGCCTAGAGGCCTTCAGCATGGCCCAGAGGGTAAGCCAAATGGCGGATGTACGAAGGCGAGCCCTAAGTAGCAGATTATCGAAATCGAGATGTAGAGAAACAAGGTAACACAGCGGCGTCTACAACTCTTTTCTTGACCGATCTCCCACGTTAGCCTCAAAAAGTGCCTGTACTATAAGAAAGACACCCACGAACCGACCGAGCCAGTCTCTGAACTTCCTTGCAGCTGATCCCTCTTAAAAATTCCATTGGATCTGAAAAATTGCATGAAAGAAAGAGGAATGCGCTGACCAACACACATGTCCAACCCTAGCCATCGCAACACTGGACTCGAGGCAGAGGCATGTAACAAATAATAGGGTTTAAAATTGTTTTTTTGAAGAGAAGGTTTCAAGTTTGTTCCTCTCCTCCACTTTATTCTCACTTTATTGCTGTTTAGCCCTTTGGTTAAGAGGTGGAAGAGGTACAGCGTGTTCGTTCAATTAACATCTTTATGCATATACCGTAGACAAGTCCGTAACGAAAATTTCCAGCTGGCTCACAACTGGTTTTGCTTCTGTTATTAAAATAATTCTTTATTACGCGGAACTGTTGTAGTTGCCGAGGATAGGCGTTATTTTCACATCTTCTACTGCTTACCATTGCAGTTATTTACACAGTCGCAACATATGCACTTCTTCTGTCACGCTAAAATTTATTACTCAGAAGGAGAAAATGGGACAGCTGCCCTTTAGACTTCTCTTTTCACTGTCACCATTGTGGCACACCGCGACTTCCCTGAAGACAGGCGAAAGCGAACAACTCGGACATAGCGCGCAGTGTTGAAGTATTAAAGGGCTCGTCGACTTCCGGCTTGGAGCTGAAGGAAAGCCTCCCAGGAAGGTAAAATGACGGGCCTATAGGTGGCCCGTAACCATAATCAAAGTACTGTATCTGCTTTCTCAAAATCTGTAGAAAGAGTGTTTTGGGTGGTGAGTATTTATCTTTATATTGTTAACTTATCCAGAGTTTTCACTAGTTTCGATAAGATATTGTCGCGCCTATTCACCATTAAATCAGTATTCCCATTCTCTCCAAATTTTGTTGCGTAAATATAGTTGACGCCGCGAGGACTTTAAGCTAGCTCCGGAGCGACGGTGTTTACAGTAAAACAAGGGAAAGTTGTTTGCATTAAAAGGGGCTTGCGGGATAAATAAAACCTGTTTTTCCTAGCAGCACTTTAAAAAGCGTTTCACATCACAAACCTCGTCTTTCTAATTAAAGGATGCTAAACTTATCGCAACACCCTCACAAAATTCATCGAGAGGAGAGTTCCTCACAGCCAGCTCAAAGCCAGAAATTTGAGTGGCATTGTTTGTAAATTGAGAGCTCAGTGGATATAGCAAGTGTGGCTTGCAGCTGTAATTCGTCAAGTGTCTCATTAAACTCCAGCATGTTGGTCGTTTGTCTCTGTCAAACTATGTTGACATTGATTGATTGAAATAGCGGAAATCATCCAAACATTCAAAATGCTTCTTTTAGAGACCATTGTGTTCATTTTCGCAGTTAGAGGTTAGATAGGAGTAACAAGTTAACACTTTGTGGTCTTTTCAAAGTATAAAACACTTTTAAGTGTCCTTAAAGAGGGTGTCACACCTTTTGCAAATTTTCACACGAAAGGCTTTTGCGCTGTGAATGAGACCTCAAGGTTCAGGCTTCTATTCATTGCGTAAATGTTTACAGGAATGACTGATGCAATGGTAAGACAGGGCCGGAACCAGCAAGGTCAAGGTCAGTACTGATGTTAATACAGCTGTCTTCAAATGTCAAATTGTGAACAAGCACCCCAATTCCACAGATATTTCAATTTCATTTAAAAGACTTTCCAACATTACACTCTGTCCCTGCATATACTCGCTGTCACCGTTGCCTGCTCTTGCTAGGGTTCTCTGTAACCCCTGGATTTCTTTCCTGTTTGATTTTAAAGACATTCCAGAGGGGATTGTCCTTGCTCGCCCCCGCTGGACAAACCTATATCCAGTAGAGTTGTACACGTGGACAACTCATTCTCTGACAGTCTCTGCCCTACAGGCACTAGGGACACGTGCCTTGGCCACGATCCCCTAGTGAGCCTATCAAGTTGATCACAGACAGCGACTTCCAAGTGAATCCAGAAAATCGGTATTCGAAACTCTAGTTCGTAAAATCGTCAACTCATTGGCACGTCCTGCCTCTTGTGTATACAATGCTGTCAGTTTAGCAGCTTATTAGCTGTGAATTTCAAAATATGACTAGAGATTTAAGTATCGAAAGTACTATGTAACAAATTATAAGTCTTTACAAAAAAATGAATTTGGTGTTTTCAGCATTGCAGATAAAAGAAAAAGGAAATGTTCATGGTTGCTTCAATTGGCAATCTATGCCCATATCTGTATACCAATGATGGAAAATAAAAGCTAAAATTCGGACGGCATGAATTTCGAGGGCTATTTCGTTGTGACACAATTGTAAGAGGTGTAAAGTACTAAAATCCGCTTCAAAGAGGATTAAAGTTGGCAAACCATTTGACTAGATACAGATTTGTTTTAAAAAGCAGTGTGTTCTACTGAAGATCCCAAGTTGTAAAACATCAAAAGTACAAACGGGATTCAGTTCTACTTCACTTGCACTTATTTTGAGCTCTTAATTGTCTTTAAAGCCGAAACATTGCATGTGATCAGTGCTGTTACGTGACAAGATGCTTGCTCAAATTGAGTGGATAATCTTGACGAACGGCTGTGAGAAGATTGATAAAATTCATCAAGGCAGGATTTCCTCTTCCTCGTTCATCGCAGCAACCGTGTGAAGTGTTTGAACAGGGTGATGTAGAGTCATAATTTCGACAAAAAAGTGCGCATAATAAATGCTTTATAAGTGTCAGTTTTGTGAACAAATGGCGTTTTCCAAACAGTACATTAGAATCTTTGTAATGCACCCGCCATTGTGCTTCTACCGGGTGGCATGACCTCTGAGTTGTGCCTGTAGCTAGTCGACCATCCTGTGCGTCGGTAGTACAGAAGCTGGCCTAGTGTTACACATTCTTTTATCTTTCAGAAATTCCAAAAAAAAATGAAAACAAAACCTCCTTTCTTGATTGTAGAATACGCAGGTAGTAGGCTAACAAAGTGGTTGATTAATATAACAAGGAGTGTACCCCAGAAGCGAAAACGTTTTATTGTTCTATGGATGATGAAAACGTTTGGAATTTCCAGGACTAATACAAAAGTCTTGAATGATATTTTCGAAATGAAAGTTAATTTCTTGGCCTGAGAAAATATGGCCTATCGGAATTACGATGGTCAGGCCTTCAGTGCTTGTAAAACAATATTGAAAAGTTAAACTTCTTTCGTCAAGCTCCTGCGTCTTCCGTAACGAAGCTAATTAGCGCTGTGAGGAAAGGTATCATTAACCGATCGCTCCAGTCATTGAATATGCATGCAACCAAGATGACCTCCGAACGCATTGTCACTGAACTCTCTTGACATTTCTACTAAACATAGAGCTCCGTCCTGTTTGGATACCGTACTGGTAAAGGAACGCTGACATGAAGGCAGGGTTTATAATAGCTTTGAGGAATAAGATTCTGTGTCTGTTCATCCTTGCCATTTAGTCCTCACTTCAGCGCTGTCCAGCTATATCTATCCAGCCATCTAGGGCATGTCCACTTGATAAACATTATCATGCAGGTAACGCAGACAACTGATGACAGTCATTTCCACAGCTAATGTCACTTCAGTTGCTAAGGCAGTTCTGTAAAAAAGGAGACTGCGATAGTTACGGAGGGCAACGTCATTTTTATTGGAATCTTCACAGATTATCCTATCCGTATCACACCACGCTAGTGTTTAGTATTCAGCTATCAAAATCAAATAGATGTCATTTAGGATCAGGTTCACTTCTTTCCTGATTTTTAAAACACTTAATATCAAGTAAGAAAATATACTTCCGACGTAGAGAAGAGTCGAGGGGCTACTGACATGATCATAGGCTATGCCGACCGGCAAAAATACAAAGACGAAGCCTTGAGTGTCCGCATAACCAAACTGAGGATTCAAACAAGTAATTAAAGGGTTTGAAGCATCAAATGAGACCTTTGCAAGGATCAGGTACTACTATTCACATGGATTTTTCTATCAGCACCAAATTTTACACTTTAGCCACTTATTTCGCTACTTACTATAACCAATCAACATGAGCATAAAAATAAGGTTTATTTTTTAGGACTTGAATTGCCCAAGTTTAAATATTCACCCCATAATTTCATTTGTTTAGCAGTTTTACTAGTAACTCATTTAAACGAATGCAAATTATTCGAGTTCGTAAAAATGTATAACGAAAATGCCCTTAATAAACCTTGATAATATTGCCGCGCATTTCTAGTCAAACTGTCGCAATTTTCGCTTATGGATTTTTTCAAAAAACCTAAACGGAATAAAACGGGTGTCGAATGACAAGTTTTATCCCATCAATTAGTCTCCATCGAAAGCCGCCGAAGAATAGGTAATATTGGTAAAACTTGATGGCAGGATTTGTATTTTAAACCATGAGAACTGAGGTCCACCACCTAGCGATGCTTGAAGGCATCAATATGAGGAAAGAAGTGATACGAATGCCCTACTTAAAGTACTAAACGTACCGTAATAGATTGCTTAACTTATCATTTTGGGCAGCAGGCCTCCAAGCCATGTCAGTGGTCCCTCAGCTCTTCTGTACATTAAACCAATCCCATTTCTTTTTAGTTGAGTAGGATTAAACCAGCGCTGATATATTTTCCTTAAGGCTCATAACATACAAGGTTGTTTGATGGCAAGCGAGAGGATTAACCTTTTATTGCATGATTTGTAAATGAAAAAATAAGTACAATTTCTGCGCCCATTGTCTTCTGGGGGCATTGTTTTCAGCAATAGTAATATTTTCTAAATGAATTGAGGATGGTTTCAACTTTGTTCTTGCAAAGAGCCTAATGTATTCTTTTATCCATAAAAGTGCTGCTCTCAATTGGACACCGTAAAATAATTTGATACATAAATGTACCCATAGGATGTTGCCAAAAAATGGGAAATGGAGGTGAGAGATTCCTTTTTTCTTGCTAAACGATATCTGAGTAAGAGTTTAGTGAATGCTGCATCCCCATTGCCGTGATTGTTTTTCACTCCCCGCATTTTCCTCCTCTAACCTTCACAAATATGCAAATCAAATGCTACGCATGACATAGTTTTATAAAAGTACCCAAAGGAATCGTAAAATGAAACCTTTGTCAGTTTGAACTCCTATTTTTTGTTTTCTCGTCAAATAAAAAATGATTTTTTTATCAGGAGTTAGGAAAATTATAACTCAAACATTAATTAATCAATTTTCCTGCTGGAAAATACAAGGATATTTGACATTTTTACCTTGCTGTCATTCGATCGTTTGATAAAAAAAATAGCGTTAAATGTAACAAAAATGTCATTTTTTTATTGCAATAAAAGAAAACTGTGCGATTCAGAAGTTGAAGAAGGGAAAGGACACACAGCAGTCTGTTGCTATTGGCACCTCTACAAAGTAATGACTGTATCTGTCGTTAAAAGATAGGACAATTTTTCTGCTTATGTGGATACTTTAGAATTTTTTGGGTCAAATATATGCAATATAATTCTAGTATTCTATTTCTTTTAAGCCTTTTTAACTATGTGGGCACTGTGGATTCAGCTATGGTGCCTTAGATAATTAAATGGGCTCGAATTCGGGCGAGTTGCCTTCTTGCTCTTCCTTACATCGGCGATGTACATTCTGTCCTAGTTTCATGAACTCCTTTGTATTTATAGAAGTCTTGAGATACTACACTGGTGGTAGTGGAAAACAAACCAATTCCAAAATAACAACCACCTACTTTCTCTTGATGACTGCGAAAATCTAACGCTTTGGAAGAGGAGCACATGCCTCGGATGGGAAGATTTGCAACCACCACTTAAGCCCCCTGTTTTGGAGGAATAGTAATGAAGACTGAGGCGAAACAAGCCATAAATCAACTGAGAAAGCTTCTCGTGGAGCTATATACTTTACCTGCATGGAGGTGTTAATTAAGCAAGTGGCATCATCCATCTCTCTAATGGTTGAATAAACCCCATATTTATGCATAGATATGTGGTTGGAACACAATAAAATGAGAAAACTTTAACATGAAGGTGCAAGTACAAAATATTACCTCCACGTGATTAGTTTAAACCACTTGCTTTATTAAATGGTTCGTCTTACAGATGAGTGCCTTTACGAGAGGAGAGTGATTTATGAGAAGTCCAGCGCATTCTCCCTTCCGCAATACTATTACCGAACAGGCTGAAACTCTATGTCCAATGGAATTATCAAGAGAGTTAAGTAAGGTTGCAGTTAGATTTATCCTCAGTTGCATGCAAAGTTGATGACTAGCGTGGTTGATTTGTAGGTGTTGTTTTTACGGCACCAACTGCGTTGCAGTGGCCGAGGTGGGATTTTAACCTAGGTAACCTGAGAAGACAGTTGACAGAATATCAGAAACTACATAACACGGACTCTGCCGTCGTACTTCCACTTAGCGACATGGTCTACACGCTATGTCAGCAGTCTCTCTTCCCTTCGCTGCTTTGCCTTTGATTTCGGAAAAGGCTCTCGGCACTACAGTCACCAAACAATTTTTAACGTAGTAGTTTAATTATTAAAACCAGCCGACTGGAAGTTTGGTATTTACCTTCAAAACAATGGTATAACTCAGAATGATTCGTGGTCCTGGTGATATGAGCTAATAAAAAGGGAATTATGTGCGGTCTTTTGCCCAAATGGGCTAACACGTTTTAACAAAGCATCCAGTTATTATCTTTCCCACTTTACTGAAATGAAACATTTAACAAAAGGCGATGGTAAGGGTCTCAAGGCGAATTAACACTAGTCGGCCGCGATCAAACGTGCATTCACTTGAAAACGAGTAATAAGCTTGGTCAGCATTGAGCTGGGGATAACCTTTAGCTCTAAATAATCCCTGGTGAATTAAAAAAGCAGAAAAATGATTCAAATATGATAAATGCGATAAACAATTTTAAAAATAAACACAATTTTTCTTTTAAAAGAATTCTGCTAAGTCTGGACTACAGCTCCTTTCGGAGTGCTTGATCCGATGTCCATCTGTCAACGACATTTCTGACATACGTGTCAATTCCCGCAGCGATTAAGTGGAACAAATCATGGTCATTTTTAGCTCCTTGTGACCCATTAACTTGCGTTTTACGTTTAACTGTCACGTTTCCATTAATTTCTCCCCAACCCGAGTACTTATGCTGAATATCAAATCCAAAAATTTGACGGACCTTTTATAACTTTATGCTGCAATCACAAATGACAGGAAGGAGAAAGGCTCCATTCCTACGATGAACACACGTGGAGGTGAACTAGTGTAAGAGGAGACACCAAATTATCATTGTACAAATAACTTTGTCCAAAATGTCACCTATTTCTTCGCTATAAAACTGCCTCAAAATTTTTTACATATGGAAGTGAAAGATATATGTGGATCTCAGTTACAGTGCATAAGCGAAGGGTTGCCTATGATGACAAAAAGTATTTCCCACATTCGCAATTTCGGATAATTCGGAAAGATCCATTCACTTGTATATCTCTGATTTATCTCAGTTATGGCTAACCGAAACTCGTGATAAAATGTGGGCAAGGAGGCAGTTCACGGTTAACCATGATTCCATTTGCTTCAATGCTTATGATTCTTGACATCAGACAGGACCGCAATAAAGATGAGTACAAGATCTGGTTATCTAGTAGCACTAATGACTCGAACACAGTCTGGCTGCAAGAGAGCCACAAGTTTGGATTCGGAGACTCAGAATTCTGCACCTGCGTGATTACATGAACGGCTTGAGAAGTTAACTCATATAAAGAGCAGTTGGATGACTAGGCAAATGCACAAACAGCTTTTGGAAGGACGGGACCTTTTAATCCCACAAATAATTGCATACTTGCCTCTCTGTTACTAAGCTATAGCACTGAATTTGCCACCCTGATATTTTTTCTTAAACAATAGCTATATTTCAATCACTCTGCTTGAGCCCTTATTATTTGCTTACACTCAGCTGAATGGCTCCTTATAAAAGAGTGATTTTAAATGAGGTATGCATGACAGGTTCTTATTCCTTCTTTAACAGAAGGTGTCAAGATGCCAGGCAACTTGCAGTTGGCTACTACAAAAAGACGTTACTTTTGACATTTAATGTTTCTTAGTGTTTTCCACAAGCGTTAATGGATCATACATTTATCACAAAACAAGCTACTTTCTGGTTTACATTATTTGAGTATTATAATTTCATCTGCTTGAGATTGGGGGCTATTTTCGTGCTGCAACAGACACTTATAATGTGACCACCGGAGTTAGTGTACAGTTGAGTTACCACCTAGGCTTATTAGTTTGCCTTTTCTACGTAGAGTGAACAGGGACAATTTTCTCCCGTAAAAGTGGAGAAGGAAGGCATTAATTTTTAACAGTCTCTGCACGCTCCGTTTGCTTCATGCAAAAATGCATCGAGTCGGGTGAAGTATCAACTACGCTACTTGATTTTTTGATCTTAAGAGTCATTCCAAGTTGCCTAGTCATGTGTATCATTTTGAACCCAAACTTTTGGATTTTGTCTATAAGGACACTTAAGACTTGGCCATTGTACTTCCACTCGGTGACATGGCCGCTGGGTCATGTTCGGTCCCACTGCTTTAACCACTTTCGGCTTTAGCGAAGACTTGGGACAATTAAAGGGGGAGGATGTGTTTGAGCATTAAAAATTTATCAGTATTCCTACTCATGGCCAATGAAAATAAAGGTTTAGGGAAACTACAACAAAGTTTTAGGACCTTCTGCTCCCAGTATGCCTCTTTGCTAATATGTGACGATTAAAACCATCAAATTTTAATTACTTTACAACCAATCCAGAGCTATGAGGACCGCTTTGAAACACTAATTTGCATACCATGAAATGCGGAGTAAGTGGATGTTATCATGCATTTTTGATTAAGCAAAAGTGTTGAAAAATTTGAGCCTCCTATTTGCAAGAAAACCTTGTCAGTGTTTTATTTTCTCGCAATGGTACGTGATAAATAGTCCATAACTTGACAGCGGAGCCTGAATTTAATCTTTATGAGCTAAAACCATAATTCATCGTTGGTTTCCGCTTATGCTATTTATCTCTTTCACTTAAAAATCAGATTTCGAAAAAAAAATGCATTAGTGATGAAATCAAACAAGCTGTATTTAAACAGGTATGCAAAAATAGTTTGAGTTAAAGCTGATGCATTGCCCCGCATGTGGATGGAGTGAAGCCGGACAAGGAGAAACAAGGTATTCTTCCTACAAAACACTATAGGTATCTCAGCTCCGCAGAGTGAATGAGCTTGAATTCCTCTTCTCTGTAAAATATCTAGATTTTAGAGCTTGTAGCTTGAAAGACACATTTTAGGTGGCCAGTAGGAAGACTAGGTCCTACTCAATCCCATGAAGGCGACACTAATGTTGTTAAACTAATTTTAAGATCCCCATCTAATATTTTTTCCATTACTAATCAGAATTTGCTTGCTTTACATGAAGACAAAAGGCGATTTTCAAACTGACTTCAAAATGCAACTTTGTTTAATTATTTATCATATTTGTTGACCTCTTACGTTGAAGCAAAAGTTGGTGGACATTGAATTTAACGGATCGGTCAGTCTGCTCCAAGAGTAGAATGAGCGCAAGTGGAATTGAAATGTAACGCCGCTTTCTAATTAGCTGCTTGTACCCTCTCCGAGTTGAAAATTTGTTTAACTCTCGAGTTAAGGTTTGCGGACACATAAGGCTCCGCGATTATAATTTCGCTAGGCGACAAGGCAACTGAGCTAAGCTGGCGGTAACCGGCCTTTCTTTATGCTGAAAATTCATATTTTACTCAGACATCATGTCTTCATTTGTCTCTAGGATAGTCGCGGGCGCCACACCATGATCGGATGTAAGGAGGCCTTCTGTTTGTGACAATATTTTTGGCTCTTATTTGGAGTATACGCTGTGGAACGAAGCTGTGGTCAGGTTGAATCTTCAAAATTAACAATTTTTACCACTTACTAAAGCACTTTGACTCCCAAAATTTAGACTTTCGTTAAGATTTGTTCAGTGCTTACTGAGCAAATAAATTGCTTTGTAGTTTGAGTAGTTTGTAGTTTGAGAGTTTGTCCTTTTAACCGCTTTGAGAAACTTTTTGGTTAAAATACGTCAAACGTAAAAGGAATGTTTAATTTTACTTATTCATCATAGGGAATTTGGAAAACCCTGTTCCGTTAATGACGAAAGCTGTATGCAGTGCGGTGAGCACTGAAATTGGACAGACAAGGAATTAGCATGTTTATTGTAAAGCATTAAAACAGATGTTTTTTCCCCGTCAGTACGTGTGATTAATTGAAGGAAAATTTGGGAGATCTTCCTTTTATCCAAGGAGGCTTTGATGCCCGAATGCGTCTTTACAAGACAAAGTTCATTGGGTCTACCCATTATGTAGTCGCGTTAAAGGTTAAAAATGGATGCCACAGTCTCAAAGATTAAGCCTGTCAAAATAAATGTGATCATTTGTGTAAGGTGTAAAAGGGTTCACGGGCCAAAATTGTCAGGATCAGTTACTGTATAGCCCCTCGACACTTTTTCGAAAGTAGAAGATGACATACTACGAGTACGGAATAGGCATTTCCAGCGCAAAGAAAGGCTACGTGTTTACTGCCATAGTTAGGCAACCATGCCATCCTGCAGAAGTACAAGGGCAAGGCCTTAAGTGCTGGGTAAACAAAGACGAAGCATTAACCTCTCTTCTTTTAGGCTTCGTCATAGGTACTTTACTTGGTCCACCTCCCCTGTCGGCCACCGCAACATTGTCGGTGTGGTAGGAGAAGCACAGACGATTCCACCGTGCTAGTACATTTGCGAAGATATTTCCCTTCACCTTCAATAATTGCTCGTGACAGTTTCACAGCACTGTTTAGCGAGTGGATTAAGGGAAGGAAATTGAACAAACTGTCTCATTCCCCCATTGCCAGTCGTAAGACCACTGGTTCAAAAGAAGAGTCATTTGATAGAGTCAGCGGACAAGGTATTTTATACAAATCATACACTGTTGGTTTTACAATACTGAAGAAGTTCTTGCTGGTTGATCAAATACATCAAAGAATTCAGCTCAAATTTTACCGCCAACTTCAAAATAAGTGTAAGGAACAAAACAACTTTACATTTGTGCGATTTAAATTGAGTGCTTTACATAAGTCCAGACGTTCTTATTGTTTGCTTTTGCAACTAAAAACAAATTAAAATTCAGGAGTTATCAACTACGACCTTTAATTAATGGGCAAACTCATACAGTACATTTGAAGCTTTGCTTCCATAATTGTTATTTTGTGGTCGAGTTTAGCCTAAAAATTTGAATTAATGGTTGCCAATTACAATTTTATCGGACACCTTCAATTAGTACTAGAAAGTGTTTACCCGCCCTTGAGATTTGGCCTACGGCAGATAATGCAGGAGAACTAAGTAACCTTCAAAGTCGGGCAATGTAATTACTCTTTGGCGCATGGTGGACAATGAAGACCTGTATGTACACCTAGATGGGATTTTGAAATGAACATTTCCGTTTCGAATGAAAGTTTCTTTTAAAAATGCGCAATACTATGGCTCTCTCTCCTTTTAAGCGGTGTCCTCGGCGCTCACCTTGATCAAACTTGGAAGTCCCCAGTCATGGAATCCATGTGCAACTGCGATGATATCTGACCGCAACTTCACTGACCTCCCTTGGCACTTCCACCGGGTGTGAACTTTCTTCCTGTTTGAAAATTGCATTATGGAAAAACAAATTTGCTGGCTATCGTATATGCACAACTCTATCCGTTGGGAGACTTGACTTAAGGCAGAACCATTCACTAAAGAGAAATGTTTGAAAAAATTTTAAGGCGATAAGGTTTCGCGACTGTTTTCCTTTGATACTTTGTAATCACTTTAGCGCTGTTTAGTCATGCATACATCTGAGTTCCGCCGAACTAGTAGAGACGTGGAAAAGACATCTTCATAGAGGTACTGTAGGTAGCTCCATGATTAGTTTTTCTGAATAAAGTAGTTGCCGAATGCATGTATTATAGATTATCTCAACCGCTGCATATGCTTGGCTTTTCACTACCAAAAGTGTGGCTTTTGAGTCATTTCTGAAGACAAGGAAGCCATATTACCAAAGCTGACTATTTATTGTCAACAGAGAGATGGGCTAGGGGCTATTAACAACAATCAAGTGCCATGCCGCCAAACTAAATTACGGAGACAGAGCCAAAACACAGAGTCAAACAAATAATGGCACTATTACACATGTCAAATCCTTCATACCGCGATGCACTGGAACCGAAAGTAAAGTGCTCCAATGATTTAACCGAATCCCAATTGTTGCCAGGGCAAGAGAATTTGCAAAACAGTACCGACATATTTGGTTTTATATTGTTAACTTAAGAGAGGGGATGTCTCAAAGTAAACATTGGATAAACTCACTGGTAATACCAAAAGAAGGTGTCCATTCAAAGGCTATTTCTCTGTCCCCTTGTCACCTTGCTTCATGTATCAAGTCCCGTAAATGCGTGAATATCCTCACTGTTCATGTAACCGTGCCTATGACTGGCTTTCTGGGCATCGGTTATATAATAACCTACCAAATCTGGTGCACACGATGAGGCCATGGTCTTACTCTTTGTCTGTATTTTATCACCACTGGCAATAGCTTGACAATTTGTAGGTAGAGTAGGAAATATTTAAGTGGATGGAGATCTGCAAGTCCAAGTCGTCAAGTGACTCAACTACATTTGTTCATGCAGGTTAAGAAATGTATTTTGTATCTATAGACTCTTCAATTAGGTATTAAATTAATGCACAAAATGGAGGCTATTGGCATTTACAGTGTTCGGGAGTCAAGTGTACCGCATGCCTTATGCAAGCAACATTCTTATGGCTAACTCAATAAAAATTAATTAATAGAATTAAGGAAACTTCATTGTTGCAATGATTTTAATTGCATATTGCACTCATATTAGATATTCCTTTTGGCAAGTGAAACTTACTGAAGCAATGAGAGGTAAAAAATGTTCTTGAAGGGTAAGTGGTCACAGCTGAAAATAACTCCCTTGACCGTTCGGTTAAAAGAATTTAGGAATTGTCTCCTGCGAAGTAAATGAAGTGACAGATAAAAGACTTCATTGTCGGGTTTCCATTTTTGCAAAATTTGTTTGCCTTCATTCACAACATTCTAGCAACGTATGTATGAAGTGTCAAGGATTCCATGACTTCCCTGAAGGTGAAATAAGAATATGCATTATTGATGTGGAGATAAGCTTGGGCTACTGACATAGCCCAGAGCACATCCCGCTCAGAGAAAGCGTAGTGGTGAAGCCTTGAAAGCTCTTAAACAAAGCAGAAAAGTTAAATGAGAATCAAGGTATTACACAACGTTCTTCATTTTGACCGCCAAGTTTGACTCTTTTAATGGTTTGCCTCCTACTTCGGCCACTACAATTGAGTCTGTGACGTAAAAGAAACATCTAAAACCAACCGCATCATTCATCGAATTTGCCTGATAATGGGAAAGGTAAGATCCCAACGCCACTCTTCCCACAGGGCAACTCAATAGTATCTATGGGAGCACCCATCATTAGTCGTGAGGACAGTGGCCCAAAATCAGAGTCATTTAATAAAAGCGGAAGTTTAAAACAATTTACTAGGGGTAAGGTTTAGTGGCTATTTTATCTTAAAACTTTGTTCTCAATTTAGTACTGCCCGTCTATATTCACGTGGGTTCTATCCGGCTAACAGAGAGTTGGAGATGGTGACGCGTATTCACTCAATTGACATCTACATGCAGGGGAAGCAGGCGGTTCCGTGATGAATTTTTCCGGATACTTCATGGCTGGTGTCGCTAGCACTCCTATAGAGCATGGGACTGGGTTAGTGGCCGAAGGTAATATTATTAGGACCCTTCACAGACTCATCCATTCTCAGTATGCTCCCTTAATCCACCACGTTATGACTTAGTATTGGGGCGTAGAAATCAAGGTAGCTGTCCTTTAGGATGTAACTCTCTTTCTACTAAAATTGATACGACGGATCAAAACTTTCCCCGGAAATAAGGAAGGCATAATGTTGGAGTGGAATATATATTGTCGATGTGGAGAAAAGCTGGTGCCAACTGTCATGGCGTGGAGGTCCTGTTGCCCAGGAAAATCTACAGTGGGCTAGCATTCACTGCCTACGTAACTAAAATAAAGGGCTAAATATGTAGAAATAAAGCGGATGACGATCTTTTGTTGCTATTATTCGTCATTCAGAGGTGACAAAAGAAACAATGGCTAACCATCGTGGTTAAATTCCCGCTGATATTCAAATAGCTTTGGTAAAGCACACTTTGCTTTGTTACGCTTCAAAGGTGAGTAAAAGCAATGCTTTAAATAGTATCAATGGAATTGGCGGGTAGTAAGCCTTGTCGAGGGCATACCCGCTACCTGATAAAGCGAAATTTCCAATGCTGCTAGGTTTGACCCCAAAACTCCTTGCACCCACAATTTAATTGCCATTTAGGCGTGAGTGTGTGACGTTCACGTCTAAAGTCACCCCTTTCGTTACCAGTAAAACCCTTTTCTCAACTTGTTTTTGCATTTTATGCCCTTTAATCATGGTTTAGGCAGGCCCGGAAAATAGACAAAATTTCAAACTGGCGGTTATTGGACACAAACTTTCATAACACCTTCATTTGACTTAGCTGGGCTTATAACTTCAGCAAAAGACGAATGAAAATAGGTCTTCATAGCAACCATTACATAAATTTGCAAGCATGTGTTAGCTGGACGATGAGCAAATCGCTGAGAGCTAGACCAATCTAAAAGATGGATACTTAGGTTTCAAATATAAGGGAAAAAATTGAAACACTGGCATAGGTCTAAATAAAATAAACTACTCATCAAGCCGTAATCGACAATGACCAAATTTAATTTCGAAAAAATAATTCCTATCAAAAAAGGAGGTACCCTGATTTGCACTAAAACGACTGTTAATAACCGACCTGCATTGTTTCGTCCATGAAAATAGGCCTTATTCGAAGGACAAATAGGACATTTCCACCCTAATCAGATTAATTTCGCTTCCGCTTGTTGAACATGTTTCATCGCAATTGGTTCGGTGTTCCTCTCTCTAACCTCAGCCTTCGTGCCCTTGGGATGAGCAAAAGAGTTTGCCGAGGACATCCTTTGTGCCGTAGCGATATCTCATCCAAGCGTACGTGGGGAACAATTTTTTTCCTTCTCAGGGACTGATGGTATCCTACTGTCATGAGGTTTGCATTTACCTACGGCTTGTCGCCTAAAAGGTGCATTTAAAAATACAGGTATTACAGAATGTCTACCACGCACCTTACTTCGAAAATAAAATGTCAACTTGATGCAGCATTTTTGCCAAAGAATTTGCTAACTATTGACTAACTTTGAGAAAAATAGTTATAGCAACCCTTATAGAAGCAAAATTTGGAGTTTCTGCAGCACTTTCTTAGTGGAGTTTGATGTAGATGTCATTTAATGTTTTTCATTGGCTGCTAGACAACCTTCAAATTGTTACGGTTTTTTAGCTGACAGGGGAGTATATTATGGATAAAAAACGAAGTACCAACTCATGTAGCTTTTTTTAATCTTCACGTCGATCTCCTAAATGGTTTTGTGATTTAAGTCGTGAAAGTCTGTTAAAATAGGTTATCTTGATAAAGTTAAATGTGACAACCAGGTGTTAATTGAAATTTATAGCATCGGTGGATGGGGGCTTTGATTTTGACCTGAAAGGAGAACGCACATTCCCCTGTCCTTATGTCAAA
Organism: Taenia multiceps; assembly: GCA_001923025.3. Taxonomy (NCBI): domain Eukaryota; kingdom Metazoa; phylum Platyhelminthes; class Cestoda; order Cyclophyllidea; family Taeniidae; genus Taenia; species Taenia multiceps. Next base: position 4,339,947 of record CM010311.1, read on the forward strand.
ATGTACTTTTATTGGGCTTTTAAAAACTACCCCAAATTTGGCAAGTTGGAGACTTCATTTATTCTGATGCGGCCTACCTCCGTCAAACAAACCATCAGGACAACTTGGGACAAATAGTTAAAAATTTGCTGGGTAGGAGATAACCATATTAATTGGATTATCAAGAAGTCAGATTTCTGTACTAGGTATTGTAAATTTGTCTGCTTTTATAATACCAACTTGACAAGTGGTTTGTGAATTGGCAAAACCAGGGTAATACGGTGGAATTATCTTTCAAAGCACGAAAAATGAAGCGCCAGTGGAAGTGTTCACTGTCTCATAGCTTCCAAGGACTTATTGTACGTCTTTTTACTCTGCAAGAATCTATGGTGTGGTTATGAATAATCGAAAGCTCCAAGAACTTGCCAACCACGTGAATATTATTTACAAGTGTTCCATTCTGGTTTAAAATACTATTGAAATAGGAGGCTTAGACTGGGGGAGGGTAGTTCTGAATGTAGGAACCAAGGTCTATGAGACTTCAGTCAGGGAGGTTTTGGGTATCAAACTATCTACAACACTGAGAGATTCTCATGAGGCTGGAGGAATGGCAGCAGACACCTTGTATTAGGCTTAGGTAACCATATTACCCAAGCTTTTGTCGTGGCGAATGAAAACAAATTTTCAGCCTGTTAACCGATCCCACTTGTTAAAAGTAGCAGCTTCACTCTGCTATAACCAATTCCCTGAAGAGAAGTGAGTTTTAGTTGGAAATAGTCTAATCACAGATTGCCTCAGTAGTTTTTAAACTTGATCCCAACTAACGCAGATTTGATCATGACATCCATTTACTTTGGTGGGGTGTGGATAGTCAATATAAATTTACGACTGTCTGACTTTCTCGTTTGTAGACGATGTGCAGACAGACAGTTTATGATCGAGTTATCGGGTGGTTCGGTGTGGAGCTGACGCAATCTCTAGCAGGAGACGCTCCTGCTGTTCACTCGACATCGTCCAAGTTAAAGACGAAGCTGCACCAGCTAACCAAGCAGGTCAAAACAGTTAGTTTGCAGGCCTTCTATTGGTTAGCATGGGTTGGTTTGTTTGCCCTCATGCTATTGGTGGAGTCATGCCCAACGGAAAGCCGAACAGTTTGACCTGCGCGCATGCCTAGTCGAGCCTGGATTTTTTGATCTTGTTCCACACGCTTGTTAGGGTTCGGTCTTGGGAAAGCATATAAAGCTGACTCCATGTTGAATTGTTGCGATGGAAAATAACACTGAAGAGGTTGAAAATATCCTTTTCGGTTTGTTTTTCAATGCCACAAATGACACCAATTCGGAAACTTTTCTCAATTCGCATCGGTTGTTGGATGGAGTCACTTATACCTTTTGTATAGTTGGCATACTGCTGAATTTCTTTGCTTTTGGCATTCTTCGGCGAAAGGCAACCATGGGAGTGCTGCTAATAAAACTCATTCTTATATCAGATGGTTTGGTGTGTATTTTTTACTTGTTAAATCAAATTTGGACTGACATTACCCTCACCTACCTACTCACAGCACTTGTGACGGAGTACCTCTCCCGAAAGTCTTTGCTGACCTATGTCTCAAATATCTTTCGGATATTAGCGGTAGCCACAGTGAGTGTCAGCAATTGGTACATTGTTATTATGATCATACATCGTTGCATTTCCATCTACGTGACCCCCTTACGAAGCCGCCTTGGTCGCTCACTATGGGTTTTTGTACAGAAACAGGTAAATTTGTGGATCGCCTATGGATTGTGTTGGTTCTTCAGCATTCTCATCACTTCATTCCCACTTCGTGAACATCAAATTCTCCTGGAAGTGATAATTTTTGTTCTTCCATTGACACTTGTATTTATTTTCTCAGTGTCATTGATAGTAAAGCTACGAATGATACAGAAGAGTGGAGGATCAGCAACCAAAGTCGCGCCTTGCTGCTACCATCAACATACCGCCAATAAATGCTCCCAGAAGATTGAGTCAGATTACACCTTTGCTCAAACAAAACACGGTGCAGCTTCGATAGACAGACTTTCAATGATTTTAGAAGAGCATCAGAAGAACCCTTCGCTAAACGCATTGAAGGAGCCCGTTACAGTCAATTGTTCAAATGAATCTGAACGTAAGAAAACGTACTACCGAATAACTACAACCATCCTCAGTTTATCTGCATCCTTCCTTATTCTGGACTCGTTGCAATTATTGGACTTACTCATTCGAATACCATGGAGGAACATACTCGGAAGCATAGAAGAAGCACATGTAAACGCATCCATCGCCCCAACAAATGCAACCAATATGGAGGAATTCTTGACAGAAGTGCAAAAGAGTGGTGAGAAACAATCGGTGTTGAGTATAGTAAAAAACACATGCACACTAGGCAAAACTTTGGCCAATTTCCTTATACTTTGTGCTCATAGTCGGCACTTTAGAGCGTTGGTGTCAGTTAAGTTCAAGCGAGGCCGTCGTTTATTCCGACTCATGCGTCGTCGAATACATCCTCGTCTCGCAAGACATGTAAATGCTGATTTAAGGGCACAAAACTTTCGATGTCTACCTTCAACAAGGCGTAATGCAATCAGTCTGAAACGACCTGAGCTTAAAGCCCACGATACACCTAGTCCTCAAATCTCTGATCTCATTGGAAAACCTAAGCAGAGACTTGGAAAAAATACGCCAAATCGACGTGAACAGGGAGCAAGGCATTCAACCTCATCACGGACTAGCCTTACTCAGTCCCTATTTCGGCAGAAACGACGTGATGATGAAGGTTTTGTGGTGCACAAGTTTCACCGACCACTGAGAAAAAGTGATATTGCCAAATACTATCCACAAATAAAGATTGGACAGGGTGGAAGGCCGGTAATGGTTGGAGACATGAATGTGCGACTATTCAATTACGGAGGTTACCAATCCAAGTACGTCGTCAAAGAGACTCCTAAATCACTTGAACATTCCATTTCAAATGAGTGCTCCTCCAGCATGGTAAAATGTCAGTATTCTTCTTCGACTTACCAGCCAACTTCAAACTCCGTTGCAGAGTGCGGGGAGGGTTCTGAAAGTGCAAAATCCTGTTATACTGCGTGCGACTGCAAGGTCGTGGCTTCATCATCTCCTACACCTTCTTCCTGTGCCAGTAACTACACCTATCCGGGAGCATTTCGTGCCCGCTGCTGTGATTGCTACCAAGCCAAGATCGCCCAAACGAACCCAAAACTAAACCGATAGTGACAAATATTCTTCTGCTATCTGTAAGCAGACGTAATATCCCAGAATTTTTTTACTTCTATTATTCGACCTATTTAAGAGATTTCAATACATCCCACATTATTCATGGGAAATGATTTCGTACAAATCTGGGAAGAATCCTGCCCTTTATTCTTTTCGGATTACGGAACTAAATACATCACTATCGAAAAGAATACATCTATATCAAAGGTGCTTCATAAAATCTAAATAATTTTAATTGTAATCAGCAGCTGAAATTTTAAATTGTTTTGGCGTATTTTGATTTGAAAGATGAAGAATGGGCCATGTGACAGGGAGTGGGCAACAAAAAATGATGCAGTATCAAAAAGTCTAGACTGCATATATTGTCGTCCTTGCGTTCAAAAAGCTATGCTTTGTTGCTCTTTGAATTCTGAGTTCCCTTTGGGAGAGATTTTTGCTAGATGAAATTAAAGATTGCAACACGTTGGCTTTTAACAGACATACAATTACTGCCGAAAGGACTACAGGCAAACCACATTTACTTACTTCCCCTACTACATCGTAACCTCAAAAATTATCCCTAAATGTGCAGAACTTTTGTTGGCATATCATAAAAAGCATATTCTCAATCTTCAAATCGCAGAACACTTCTACCATGTGATAGCTCATTGATGAGATTATGCCTTTCTCGAGAATTCGCTGGCACATAGATTATTTAGCAAGCCTTTACCGAAGGACTGTCTCATTGTATCATTTTAATGTAAAATATATCTTTATTACCCCCTTCTGTCAAATGCTTATGTGCTTTGCCATTATTGTCACTTTTCGTCCGATGATATTATTACAATCACGAGCGGCGAAGCATAAGAAAGCTGAAAAATGTCCCATGATTCGCATTGTGATAGTAGACCGTCACCCGAATAATCTGCAGCCTTGCAGTGAATCATATCCGCGTTAAAAATTTCGTCCTCGGAAGCGTACACCGTTCCTCTAATTCCCTCCATTTCTATCCGGTTTTTATTACTCGATTGTCCATTTTGCATGCATTTATGTGATTGTGAAGTGGCGAAAGTGATGGCCCTTATATGGGGAAATATCGGCTGGGTGAACATGGAAATGAAGTTGAAGGAAAGCACAGGGAATGGAGATGGGGATAAAGATACGAATGGGAATGAGGATGATGATGAGACACTAGATGCTCTAAAGAATATCGAGTCTATATCCCTTCAAGGATAGACTTTGCGGTTTGAAGGTTTTATGGTGCACACCAAGAATCTTACATTTTTGATCCACCCAGAACCGAATGAGCAGATCTAATCCGTAAACTTCGGTATTTTGCCATTATAATATTTGTGGTGAACGATTTGATGTGTGATGCACCAAGGACAAAGCAAGTATAATCTGCGATAAAATAGTGGACCATCTGCGGATGTCCAATGACAGACTGGCAACAAGTCAGGCGGCAGGTGACCCAAATTCCACGGCGTGTTTTTTATAGGGCAGATGGAAGAAAGGAAGAGCGATTTAACAGAATTTGTAGGTTGTTGTCGTTCTTTTAATAAATGACATGCAAGACCGTTGGCCTAGCTTTCACGATGTCTCATTCTCAGTTGAGGCAAATGTCAACTACCTGTTTTAGCACTGAGAGTAAGTGTAACTGGAGGCTCTTCGTAACATGTTTGTTTGAGAAAAATGACAACATGACATTCCTCACCTTTAATAGTAGCGGGTGGCAGCTACCTCTCAATGACTAATTACCTCAACGAATTCCTTAGAGCTTTTTCAGTTGACACATTGCCTCACCGCTCACTCTCTAAACTCCAAGCCTCAGCTGTGACGAGGAGTAGTCGCAGCTTATCTGCGTCTTGAGAGGGAGCTTGAAATTAAGCCTGCCTATTTCTCGGGATAACTAACATTTAATGCAAAGGGCTCGAAATTGGGAAAGGTGGTATGGAATACAAAAATGATGAAGACTGGGTAGGAAACGTCTATGTACCGTAAGGCATTTTACAGGGTATTGCAGCGGGCTGCGATTAAACAACTGAAATGATTTGGGATAAGTCAAGTACTTATTTGGTTTCTAACTCATTTTCCACTCCCATTTCTTCTAATATTTTGTAGAGGTGAACACCCATAATACTACGTGCTCTGTTTATCAAGCAAATTAATTAAGCACCCATTAGCCTCCTAAAGAAAGGAATTGAGCTTCGTTTTGAGTGTTGGACAACCAAAGTCGAAATTCTCAACACTTTTAGAGGACCAAATTCAATATCCTTATTAAAGTTATTGCAGTCCTCGAAACAGACTAATTTTATTTCAATCTCCATAATGCGTAGGGTTTTCTTGTTAAGTCTTCGGAGCAAGCACATGGATTGTAGCTCTCTGAGTTCCTCTTGAAGAGGTCACGCCGCACAGCGGAAAACCAGAGCGGCTCTTTTAGTGTCAAAAAGTAAAACGACCCTTTAGCCAATGTTCGATTCGACACAAAAGTGTGTACAAAAACAAGATAAAATTTTTGTATTCGAGGGGAATATATTTCATTAACGGAGAAAGTACATTAATCTTTAGTCGGTTAGACAATTCTATCTGCATGAAAATGCCTTAAAATAAGTTCAAAATAGTAAAAGAATCTTAGCATTTCCTTCATATCTGCCTCAACGTTCATTACCTAGGATTGAGGAGACAAGATAGACTAGGGTATGCTTTGTGAGGTAGTAGTTGCTAAAGGGGTATAGATACTTCAGAAAGGTAGGTTCAGGATACTCTTTCTCCTCGGAGATCGAAGGCCGACACAGGGTTCCCATTTACTTATCACCCCTCTACTAAAAATAATTGGTCAGATAAAAAAATTCCTCCCATATTAGCTCAGTTAAATTTCGAACTACTAAAAAAATCATTACCTAAAAAGTGCACTTTATGGAAAACTCTTTTGCTAACCAAGAAAATGCCAGATTTTCTTCTCTTCCTATCAATGGTACAGGAAACTGGGGAACAAATGGAGCTGTCACGAATTGAAAACAGTGCTTGACAATCATTTGCCCTTGGAGAATCGGTGTTTTTCCGAAAGTTTCTCTATGCCTTTCCTAAAATATGGTAACGGAAGGATGAAGCTAACAGTATTTTTCCCAATTTAGCATGGAGACATTGCGAAAGGCCACGTGATGAGGTCACTTCCAAAGGAAGGATCGTCTCAGTAATTCGACATTTCCTTACAACCCATTTTGAATTATTTATTAGGCAGCAGACTAAGCTTACCACTTTTTGAACATAGTTATTGTGCCTCAAGACCACCCTGAAGGTGAAGGAAGACATACTAATTAAGCAGAAAGTGTGCTACTGATGTAGAGAAAGACTGAAGGGCTATCGGTATGACCCAGAGGTCTATCGCCTAGCAAAAGTACAGCAGCGGAGCCAAAAATTCCTTTAAAGTCAAAGTGAGGGGTTGAGTGAAAAAATCAGAGTTGTACACAACATCTTCCATCCACCCTATTTCAGCTGAGATATACCTTTTAAAGAAAAATAAAGCGACTTAAGTTCAATTGAGGCTTACAACCACCTTATAAAAAGCATCGCCCTAAATATCAAAAAAGAACGACTTTTTTGGCTCCTAATTCCCTGCGCACATGGGTCGTCTGAGCTTGGTATGAAAGTATAAAGCAGACTTGTTTTTCAGAAAAAAATTGAGCAAAGCTCCTCTTGAGCTGAATTGGCGGTGTTTTTCGAAGAAAAAAATGTTCATTTATTGAGTCGCTCGTGCGCCATTTAATTAAAAGAAAAAATTTCGGAAACTCTTCAAATCAAAACTGTCAAAGGAACTGGAAAATATTCATTTGCATTAATGGAATAAACTGGCTGACAGTGTAATAAACTTTTACTGAGAATGGTTAAGTGATAGCAAGAAAACGAAATCGAATTCACGGAAAACCACAGAGTTACTGAATCAAGTCTATCTCTGGTGGTATGATTTGATAAAATCCGAATCGAACTGTGCGAACCAACGCGTCATATCCCTACCTCTCAAACAATTTCTTCCCGTTCGTTCACCCTTCATTGCAGTATCTTGCCGACTAAACATTATTTAATGTGTTTGGTTACTTTAAGAATCGTTGATGATGAAAGTGTCAATCGTGTTGATCACGGAGCATGGTTTTGTGTAAAGATGCTTTCTTTCAAAAGCGTATATCATGCCTTTCAAATGACAGTATGAGAGCCAGTGAAGAGTAGTTTCTGCCTTTATATATGACCTCCATCTCTGATGTCCATTGACACACGTTTTAACAACAAGGTATCCTACTAAGGATCTAATCTTCTTTGCAGCCATATTTTAAAAATATGTCCTATTATAAGCAGGTGGAAGAGATAAGAGGCTATAAAAATCTCCTGACTAAAAATACTACAAGCAATGGCCAAAGGGCCAAGTTTTTTGTGCGCAGATAAATAGGCTAAACAGCAATGCAGTATCAACATCTCTGATAGGAGTCTGTGAAAGAAAAACATAAATCAGGGCACTTCAAGAGCTTTGACACAGTTGGTAAATGTAAATGCAAATGATTCACATCGTATCCTGGTTCATGAGAGTCTTAAATTTAACAACATGAGAAAAAGACAGACGAATGAGACGTTGACGGATGGGTTTGAAGGCAGGAAGATGGACAGCTTGTTCGCTACCGAGGAAGAGGAGAAGCAAAACTGCGAATATTTTAGCATCTTAGTAAAGAAAGTTACCCTTGTTTTGACCTGTCATGCTGTGCTAACAAAGGGCTGTCTTTCAAACACCTGAAAGTTTGTTTAAACAATACAAAAGTTTATTTAAGCAAACGAAAATTTTGGTAAGCAGTCGTTAGTTTTACGGTTTTGCATCAAATCACATTCACTTCGACCGTGTTGTTACTGGAAGGAAATAATACACCTCCATTTTCCATTTTCCTCGACTTTTATTGCCCGACTGTCCATTTTGCATGTGTTTATGTAGTTGTACGATGCGAGGAAAGAGCGACGATCATCACACGGGAAAACAACCCTTTTGATAAAAATGGAAACGGGGAAGAAGGGGAGAAGTAGAGCGAGGATAGGGATGGGGCACTGGGTTTCCCATGTTGTTATTGTCAAACAGGCTTTGAGGCTTGTTATTATTCGTCGGTAAGACATGAAATGACCATTCGCTCAGCATTTAACGTGCTTGTTTGAGGTTGACGTATCGATGAGGACACGCAATTTGGCACTATAAGTAAAGGTATCACTTTTGCCTTCGAATAAACAACCACTTTGCTCGAACCTTTCGACCTATCCCGGCGACAAACACCCTCACCAGTTCGTCTTCAAACGTCGAGCATGAGGAGCGATTTAGAATCAATTCGCCTGACGTTTTATTGAATCTGACAAAGCTTTATGCAAAGGATTTCAAGGTTGGAGGAAGTAAAGAGCATGGAAATGGCCGCGACTGATTAGCAATTACTTATGCTTTATAGGAAGTTCATCTAAGAATGGCATTTTGCAAGCTCCTCCACTTTGCGAAGGCTCTCTTTTACAAGTTGCATTGGGAGTTGCAGCAAATTTTTACTAATCTTCTTAAACGAAAGTCCCCTATCGTAGACAGTCCCAATAAAGTACTTTCATTAATTATTAAAACAAAATAGTGAAGTTTGTATAGTGCGCAGATATGGGGATTTTTAGCTTAGCGTAAGACATAATTTAGCCCACGAAAACTACAATAAAGCTGTTTGTCTCATTTTTTTCGACTCGTTGCCAGATGATAACAGTCATTTTTTCCTGGTCAAACGCAGACCCAGTACCCTTGAGTAGAAATGTACGCTTTATTTCGGGGAAAAAAAGAGCCCTCAATAACGATAAAATTGTTTAAATAATTAATAAAAATACATATATGTTAAAAAAGGTAAAAAATCTGGAAATCAGGTCACGTAAACGTACTTAATTTTGTCTACCTAGAATAATTATTTGGTCTGAATGTCCATTCACAGTTGCATCCATTTTGCTAGCAATTAATTTGCCTTAACTTAACAAAACACAAAACTATGAGGTTTCCTGAAACTGGAACACAATGTATTTAATAATACCTTTTACAGCAAAATGCATATTTATGGTTTCTTTCAAATGATCTAACCATTTAACTGATTCTGCATCTGCGAAGCTCGGCGGCTATGCATTACAGCTTAAATAAGTAACGAAGAGAAGAGTTAGGTGAGATAAAATCGGGTGAGAAATGGGCGGACATTAGCTATCTGTAACATGCTTCATCGCTTGTCGGTTTTACTCCACTCCTTCCCAAAATCTAATGATTGGTGCATTTAGTGCGAAAATGAATTGTTAGTACCGCGCATAATTTATAAATATACTGCTCTCTTTAAGTTCGGACCAAATTTTAGCTTAACAAAGGACTCCCCTTGATTGATGATAAGACCTTAAGAGAGGAATTTTGCCTTATCATATATTTAATTAACAAAATACAGTCTGCACAATCATCTACAAAAGAGGTGTTAAATCTGAAGCAGCAAGCATTGGCTTGAGTAAATTTTTGGGTGGCTGCACAGCATCTTGTAAGCGCATTTTTTGAACGTCCCGAAAGATGGCATCGTTGGAGCGAATTAAAATTGAACGAACCTTCTTGGGCTCAAGTAAAACCTTGGCTCTTGACTTCGACGTCTCGGGTTTCGTAGACCCACGCGGTCGAGTATCCATTCCACTCTCCTCTACTTTGCACACGTTTTCCTCAGCATTGTCCAAAATGAAGGGTTGGCGGACTACGCGTGATTCCAACTTTCTAGATAAGAATCGTTTTTCAAAACATGATTGGTTGAACGAGGGTACACTTTACTTTGCTTTCAATTTGCTTCGTTTCACTTGTTGTCTCCCTTGGAAGACATGGGAACAGCTTCAAGACAGTAATAAAGTAGTACTTTTAAATCGCTGATACTCTCGAAACTAAACTATAAAACCATATTTACTAGTAGTTCTGGTGCAATCCCTTTAGCAATCTTTGTGACAACAGTACCTACCCTTTTAATTCGTGATGCTTCTTAGGAGGTAGCAGATAGCGTTCACTGACAAAATCGCTGATTTCAAACTCCTCCTGATAAATTTTTCTCACGATTGATAAAGAGTATTTTACATTGGGCAACTTGGCTACAATTCTTTTCATGTTATCAAAGGCTGAGTTGATCTTTAGCATTCCAAGGTGATTCCAAAAGCTGGCGTTGCACACCTCCAATATCGTCTCCAACAACGCTGCTTCCTCACTGGCGAAGGTGATCGTTTTATTTATCGCAACTGGCCTCTCTGAAAAACTTATTAGCAGAGGTCCATAAATTTTTGCCAGTAGAGCTCGTTCATTGCTTGACGTAGGATACATGAGCAGAAAGTGCTGAATATGCAGCATTAGAAAGGCAGATGTATCAATTATGGTTCTGCTGTATGGCAGAAGAGCATGCTGGACGATTAGTCGAATTCTGGGATTGGGTCGAATGAATTGGTCATACAAGGGTCGTTTTATGATCTCCTCTATATCACGTTTAAAAAAATGGATTAATTTAGGGGAAAAGGCACTCAAAAATACACGGAGGGTTCTGATTAACAGCCCTGGACTCAATCCCTTCAACACATTTTGCAGAAATGGTACTTGTCTATGAACGAAAAGCAAATGACCGAGTAGATCTACTGCCTCTTGATAAAAATCGGACCATTCGCACAATATCCAAGCCCAAAAATTTTCACGAAAACAGTGGGACTCTATGGCATTTACAAGTACCAAGATAACCCCAGGCACGTAAGGTGAATCCATTGGTGAAAAATCGGCCACGTTCAAGCGCCGTCTGGAGATTATTTCCTCAATGCTCATTTCGAATCTGATCTCCTGTGCAAGCCTAGCGTTGAAGCCCTGAAAATGGCGTTTCCAGGCGTATGGACTTTCAAAGATTTCGCGTCTAGAATTAATGCGATTGTTGGCCTCCCTCTCAATATCCATACGGTAAGCGATGTCTTTTGTCTCCCTATACTTATCGTCGAATGGTTGGATGGGCATGAAGAGACGCAGGGCAGCATTGTCTTCATTCTTCTTAATTCGTTGTCTACTATCGTAATACGTTAGTTTGGCTGGAATCGGTGCAACTATGTGCGCTGAAGGTCGAGACGTTTTCATTTTCTTTAACACCATTGCCAAATGAATGAAGAGATGACTTCCTTGACCTTGGCTTGGACGTTTTTAGCATGATTTATTGATTGTTTTCCATCCTGCATAGTCAGCAAAACTTTAGCCTGGACTACTATGTCACGCAATCTGGCCGGTGTTTGTCAATCATGATGTTTTTGACCCATTTGATTAAGAAAAGCTATTACACTTTTATGCACAGTGAACTCTGCAACACATAAATTATATAACCCATTTAAATTTATAATTAAGTAGAAAAAATGATCAGTCTATCTTCCAGAACTTGGCTGAGTTTGAAGAAGGTTGTAAGGCAGACAGTAAACTGGTGTGTTTCACATTCCAACCTTGTTTTAGTGGGGGAAAAGTTTTAAGTCCTTTTTACTGCTACAGGCGAGAGGCTGTCAGGAAGCACGAGACTCATGACGGGGCGGACGTCATACACACTCGAGAGGGAGAAGCATTCAAAACATATCCTTGCTCAAATTGCAGACTTGGTGAATGTGTATGGAGTCTGAAGTGATAGAGAGGCTCAGAACCTATCACAATCGCGATAAAGACGTCTGGTTGGGTTAATTCAGGTCTTTAATAGCATTTTTTTGCCCCGTCTTTTCTATATAGATGAATCATTTTAATATTGTATAAAGCAATCACAGCATAATGGTGTGTCCATTTATTTTACAGCCAATAGATTCTTTTAATAAAGAATCATAAAGTAGGAATGCGTAAGTACGACAAGCATTTACGGAACACTTGCTTAATTACTGGGTTTTGAAATCGAGAGCATCGAAGATTCCGCCATTGTACCTCTGCCGGGTAGCATGGCCTCCAGACCACACCAGTAGCAACCTAGCTCTTCCATACCACTGTAATACATATTTTGCTTTAGTATTATGCCTTCTTCTGCCTTCATAAAAGTCTTGAGGTACCACATTAGCGCTGCTTTGAGAGAAGGTTTGACTTGTGTAGAGTTTCTTTACTCTGTCCCCTTACCAATTAACTTTAACCCTTCTTCCCTTTTTCCTCCACATACATTACATGTAAGTAAAATGAAACACGCTCAGGTCTAGGGCTGTTTACTACTCGACTGCTTTTTCGTAGATATTTAAATCCCTTTCCAGGACATCAAATTAATGACCGGATTTCTTTTCATAGCTCCATATTAACGAGATACTTGTAGGAGAGTTGTTAACTGCTGTAGACAGATGATGCTGTAAAATAAAATGTTGATTTTAAGCATTCTCTTTCAGATTTATTCCTTCACCATTATAGCTTATTAGCGCATCCAACCTCGCAATTATTCGGATCTTATAATTAGGATAACAAAAGAGTGGGTTCCATATGGCCACGTTCAAGCATTGTAATTGCAATGAGGGCACATGACACAGCTTACTTCTGTTTGAGGAAGTCAACAAACCTGAGTGGGTCTAATATTTACAGACAGTCTTGCTTTAAACCAGACTGTTGTTGAGCTCAAAGCAAAGTGAACGCAGTCTACCCTTAAATTCTATTACCTTCTCCTTCAACTACTCCGCATGCAAGAAGTGACTTATCTTGCATCTAGTCAATTAATGTCAGACAACAAGTGGTAGAAAAACATTCCAAAAAGTGAGCAAGGAGGGTCCTGCCTTACTAAATGGCTTTATTACCAATGTAGATATAAAAGTGCTAACAGCGCATGTGGTCCTTGACGTAGATATCCACTTTTTATATCAGATTAGAAAACATCCAGACATAGGTACAAAACGACCTTTTCGCCACGTCGAAAACATTAAAAAAGTGACAAATCGTCTATCAACAACTAGCTCACAAATGAGGAAGTAAGACTAAAATACCAGTTTGTAAAATGCTATATTCCTTTAAAAAAAAGCAAAATTCCTTTTAATGCCTGGTGTTAAATCTTTTCCGACACTAATTTTCATGATTTTTAGGAGACACTATACTTTCTAGACAAATGAAATTACACTGGCTGTGGCTGAGAGTAGGGAGATGAGCTAACGACCTCGCTCCGATTTAAAAGTCAAGAAATAAATTGTAAGGAACTTGCCACATGCGGAGATGCGGTTTACAGCATAGTTTGAGCATAAAATTTAAAATTTCCAACATCTCACCGGTGAAATATACGGCAGAAAAACTCTCGTCTGTCAGTTGCTAATCCATGCACGATTTAATCGCCTGGAGATTGTCGGAATTACCGCCTTTATGTTCGGAAATGTGATAGTCGGACAATTTTGTGGTCAACGTTGTTTAAAATCCCACAAAGATTGCGCTTATATGGAACGGATATTAAGAAATTATCTGCTGCTTTAAAAGGCACATCAACTCTATAATAGGTGATTTTACTTCAGGATCTACTTCGTTCTTTCATTCTGTTGCCAGCCGCATTTGTTTAACCAGAGATTTTAGCTCTAAGGCCACTGAAGGCTTTGAGCATCGCATTTCCGTTGGGTGACGCAGTCTAAGAGTCCTTTCAGTAACTACTTAGTCCTTCTCTGTGTCAGCAATGCTTTTTCCGTACCAGTATTATGATGGATAGATAGATTTGGAGTATTACATTGGTCGTTGTGGCAAGTGGACAAGTATCCTGCTTTTACTACTGGATTTTACACTTTAACTTGACAGAAGATGAGCCTGTACTGAGGATGACACTCCAAGCAGGAGGATTAAAATTGGTGTCCACTCTCGGGCAACTACCCCAGTCCCGTGTTTTACAGCCCTGCATCATTTGGAAAGGTTAACCATGGAGCTTACCATGTTACCAACTGGAAGTTGCCATTTAAGCAACCGCGCTCTACCTCTTCCACCTTATTACTAGCTGAAACCGACTCCGATAGATACGTGGCTGGACAGTTCTGAGGGTTGAGGTGGCGAGAAGGAATAGATGGGAAACTTTGCCCTTTTAAGCAATGAGCACTGGAGATGGCCAACGTATTTCTCCTTCTTCGATTGGGCAAAGCTCCAGATGCTGTGGACTTGCCAAGAGGGTTAGACATTTTCGTGGCCAAACACGCAATTCGATGACTAGCGCGGCTAGTCCGTGGGTGCTATTCTTGCAGTGCTGACTGCGTTGTGATGGTAGACGAAAGATGTTGAAAAGGGGAAGCGCCTGATACGACACTCAAAATGAGGAGAGTGGTTATTCTATGCTCTAATTGGTTGTTTGGTCCTTTGTTATGATTATGGGGACACTTAAGGCTCCACGAGATGGCCTTCAGGCACTACACTCTGCTCCAGTATTTTGACTCCTTTCATCTTCAAAAATGACTCGATACGGGACGCTACCCTTATAGTTCCTTTTGATGAAGTTAAAAACAAGTAGTCCAATCCAACCCATGTTGCTATCTTTAAATTACGTCCAAAGAAGTCAACATAAACAAAGGATCCAGGTGTGGCTTGAAGTACTTTATCCGTTTTAACATTGGAAAATTGCGATACTGTTCCTTAAAATGCAGAACGTCATGCTATTGCTCAAACAAGTTTTTTAGGTTATCAAGTTCTGATGATAACTTCCGGTTTTCATCGACCTTTTTCACAGCCGCAGCGGCATCTTCGTAGTACTGCTTTGCCTAAAGAGAAATAAGCGGTTTCATTATTCTTCTCAATTTTTTACTTATTAACTCAGCCCCACTTGTTTCTGAGTAATAACCTTTACGAACCATTATAACCAGAAAATTTTTAAGGGTTTTCATTAATTAACCATCAAACGATGAACTTCTATTTTAGTGCCTCATTTTTACTTCCTTATTAACGATAAAGGTACTATCTTTATGTTTAATATTAGGAACTTAAAACTCTGAATTCCTATTAACGACGGGGCCAATTAATTGGAAGGATAATGCAAAGTAATGGGCGTTATCCTAATTAGCAAAACATCCACATAAAATTTCACCTATTTTTTACGTATTGCCATTGCGGAGATTGTTATCTCGTGGTCGGTGTTGTTGTTGTTCACTCGCAGCCACTGATAATTTAATGATACTCTTAGCTGACGCGCCGCTACTCCCGTCTCCACCTTACTGCCGACGGATTACAATAGCTACATATGACATTTGATTTTATGCTACAACTACTAAGCGAAATAATTGGTTGACAACTGCTGTCATTTTTGAGGTCTTTTCTTTGTAGTCGCAGAGTTTTTAGTTTGGAATGTATCAGACTTCAATAATCGTTAACCTTGGCTTTATCATTGAGCAACCAGAAAAGCATGGAGAGAGCGAGAAGCAGACGAGTTCGAGGGTCAGGACGACCGGCTGCTGAGGTGCTGAACTCAGCTCCGTCCAGTGCCGCTCTTTGACTCCTATACCGGTTGATTGATGTTAGCATCTTCTTAGCTTCTGCAGCGTCTGTTTCATCTGGTTGACGAAAGAGAATTTTTTTTTACCACAGTCACGTTTTCTTAACAATCTCTTGTATATTGATCAAGCGCCTAACTTGGCCACCAAAAGCGCACGGTTTGGAATTCAGAATTTTCGCCTGTCACTTAGAGCATAGAAGTTTGATGGGAAACAAAGTTTTGGACTGTCAAAATAAACACCACTCCGATTCTCATCTTATAATCCAAATTTTTAAATAGACTACCCCGACAATGGGAAGGGAGCTCGAGATGGGAGGAGAGATTGTCAACAAGATGTTAAAAGCTGTTTTTTTTGTGAAAGAATTAAAGCAGCACAAAGACTTAATCTGATCCCCTGGACTCCATGCATTATTCAATGCAAGAAGCAGTGAGGCAGCTTTCAAATGAGGTTAGCTCCACTAATGCTGATGGCTTGACAACAAGTTTTTCCCTATCAAATGTTGAATATCGTTGGAACGATAAGGTTTGTTTGCATTGCAACAGTTATGGTTCGTTTTGCACTTATTAGTGCCCATGTACACCAAAACACAGATAGAAATTTAAACTGAGTTGATTTTACTTATTTTAGGATTGCCTTCATCTTGCTCGACTTCAATCAAACTCCTTTGGTGTGACTCATTTCGGAGCAAGAACTGTCAATCAAAATGACTGCTAAATGCCAATTTTCCTTCCCAACTTTAAAATTTTTTAAAATTAGCCACTCTTGTGCCTAAATTTTAAAGTAGCAATGACAATAGACAATAGATCTAGTGGTACTTGACTACTGTGTTCCTCTAGCACTCAAAGCCCTCAACACACAAATCTTAAGCCATTCTACGACACTATTTGAGGCCACAGGAAGCAGTCTTGGCATCTCCATTAAATAGCATGTGATGAGGAGGCCAAAGGCTTAAGGAATGGTGACTTTTTCTCACCCACTATCAGGGAGTAATGAGGCGTGAAAACTTCCCCAAGTTCTCAATTCACAACACACACACACAAGAGGATTTCATTCACATTTCCGAATTTGAAAAGTTACCGTGCAATGAGTCGACCTCTGAGTGATAAATCAACATTTGAGGTACTTATGGAAACTGCCAAATTTGTCCAACCACCTATGCTACACTGATCTTCTTTATGCTAGATAGGGAACCATACCTGCGTAAGGACAGTGCAAACAAACATTTTGCGACCATATAAGGCAAACTAGTCCCATATTTATGGCAACCTTTACGTAGCTGTCAACTTCTACTTGGGAGATAATGGTTGCCTAGGTATCCTACCCAAGACTGTCAAAGCGGTTTTTAGTATCAGTTGAAAAAATACTGCTTGCTGAATTAGGAATTGGGTTTACTGCAACTTTATCTGATCCAGGAGAGAATAGGACAATAAAGGAAAAGTCGTGAAAAGGCGGTTTAAGAACAGTCCGAGTTACTTTGATTTAGTTAGTCAAGTCGTCTCAATTTACTTTCATTTCAAAGATCTCAAAGTATTCATAACAAACTGGAGATAGGCTTTAACTCAGAACAGTTGGCGTGTTCACTAATCATGCGTTAAGCACAGGAACTCAAGAGTTTGTTTTATTGACGTTCGGTCTATTTACTTTTAAATTTTTACCACTATAGAAGTTAAAAATTTGGAGATGACTAATCCATCATGTTTTTAAGGGAGATCGATTCTGCCAACCAAACTTACTGTAATCATTTCCATCTCTGTTGACATCCTTTTAACAAACCTGTTACCATGCTTAGATGCAATTATTTCACTGCTTTATTATGCCTTGAACTCTTGATTAGGAAACCAGTGAAAGGAGACTAATTAGTAGTCTGTAGTGCAATGGTTCAACTGCAGCTCCAACTTACGCAGTTGCAATCAACATTTTTGCCTTTCTTTCTAAAACAACGCAGGAGAAAAATCCCATTGATTACTATGCATTGAGAAGATCAACATCTGTCCTTAACGGTCCGCAAAGAGAAGCACGAGCAAACTCAGGCTCCTTATC
Source organism: Taenia multiceps (assembly GCA_001923025.3). Classification (NCBI taxonomy): domain Eukaryota; kingdom Metazoa; phylum Platyhelminthes; class Cestoda; order Cyclophyllidea; family Taeniidae; genus Taenia; species Taenia multiceps. Next base: position 4,357,656 of record CM010311.1, read on the forward strand.
CTCATTTCCGGAGGCTTGCCCAAAATATGCTTTTATCAAGCACCAATAAAATTATGGATTATAAACAAGGAAAATAATAACATGAGGGAATATTTTGGTGGCAATTTAGGATATTTGCCGTTTCAAGTTAGTCAAAATAAATGAAGCCTTTACCACAGAGTCCTGTTTTCTAGGTAGCACTCGTTGTTGAGTCTCAACACCGATTTTTTAAACCAGCTGTAAAACAGTGCTATTTCTAAGATTATTAAAATTTTACAAGGAAAAATGTTGAATTAAGATGTGCGTCCCCGGAGTCCACCAGCTTTAGTAGATGGATTAAAAAGTTATCCCACTAAGGCTAAAGCATCTTGAAACAGCATGAAAGCATTTTAAGTGAGTGGACAAGATTCGTTGCCAACCACAGGAGCATTATCATAGCCATAGGGGAAGCATTGAAAGGCTATCAAAGTGAACCAATCCACTGTGTAACAAATCACCTCCTCATAAATTCAGCATGCTATCCGAAGGTTGTAAATATTGAGGCATAGAGGCGGTTTTCCAACCCAAGCATTTAAATGGTCTTAATGGTAAATAGAAGCAGTTGGAGAAATCGCTATGGGGAGATTGCGACTATTTTGAACACCAAATCTAACTTAATTTCTCTTCTCAGGAAGTGTGTCTTACTTTGCCTTGCAGTTAAGCCTTGTTCTCCTTAACAGACTCGCGTTTATTTTTCACTATAAATTGATGCGATATGTCATTCATTACACAACTGTCCTAGCTCCATGGAATTATAAAATGCATTAAATCCTCATATTCATGTTACGATGGTTTTATGGTTGGGAAAAGCACTATTCCATCAAAATCATGAGCTTCAGTTGCATGAAATTGGTTTGATTTGCCAACTTTGTTTAAGCAGCTCAGTGGGTTTTAATTACGCCAAAAGCCTTCTGGCTCCACTCAACAATCATAGTAACATCCAGGTTAAAACACATTACCGCACTTAAATGGGTGACTTGAACTCTAAAGAGCCACGATATTGGGGAAAAAATTTTAGAATCAAGGCCTTAAAATAAATAGTCAAGGTAACTCTACTAATTTTACTGACTAAAAGTGAGTAGTATTTTGCACCAGTTAATTCATATAAGAGAAAAGGTTGAATGGAGACTTATTGAAGATGTCTTCAAACTCATTTTACTCAGTCAAGCATTACCAACGCCTCACCCTTATTTCACTGCAAAGATATTGGAGTTTCGTAAACATTAGTACTTCTCACGTGTTAATAAATAAGGCACTTCAATATGCCTATCAGTAATTTGAAAATGTGAGTTTTAGGGATCATACAAAAGGTGAAGGAAAGGAATAAATCGCATCTTCAAATGTTACTTGAAGTCCAAACCCATTTGCTTCCATTAATGATCACCATTTTGGCGCTTACAAGGTTGACCTATCGACTCCGTTAAAAAAATAATGGATAAAATTTGCAGAAACAATATCGAAGATGACCGTTAAAATACCATAGTGCAATTGGTCTCACATCACTTATTGCAATAAAGTTAGATTAATGAAGATGCATGAATAGAAAATAAAACGTGTCATTAAAGGGGAGAATCAGTTTCAGTAAATAAAAAAGATGTAGATGACAGATATGGGGGTTAACTGCTACATTTTTCCAAGTTCCCTTACAAGTAATTAAAGAAATTTTGCATGGACCTATAATTATTTCCTCCATTTCACTATCGTCCTTATAAAAAGTAGAAAACAACTTTGGCTAACAACAACTCAACAGCCGGGCGTTTTGATCACTCACCAAGTTCCTTCTCTACAACTGGTTGCAATTCCAAAAAGACAGAATCACATTCTCCCGATATAGCAGGCTTCCGAATTCGCGTGACAATGATGGATGACAGATGATTGGCCCAAATATTGACCACCCTAGCGTATAGGTCGTCCGCAACCTGATCCTTACGTGTGGGTTTTGGAAGCACTGAGGGTTTTTTGTACACCCTTGAAAGAAAAAGAGGTGAGTTTGGGGAGAAAGCGAGGTCCTCGCAGGAGTTGTGATCCTTCAGCACTAAAGCTGGTGGCATTGGACGACATCCATCCATTCCAGGGATCTGCTGTGCAGCCGAAGGATTAATCATGCCTTGAGGACATTGATCTGTCCCCTTGTTGGCTTCTCTTTCAGCTTGTTCACAGGTAAGGTCTCTTTCATTTAGGTGAAGCTTGTAGAAAACTTCCGCCATTTGAAAATATCCACCGGCTGTGCGAATGTGATTGGGACCATGGGCACACGAAGAGTAGTAAATCTTTAAAAAATAATTTGCCAAAAGGTTTTAGGGACTAATTTTTTATTGAGATGAGTTAGTAAAATAAGTGGCTAAACATCAAATCAGAGTGCACTGGAGACATTCTTAATGGCAAATGTGAAACCTTGCAATTTTCAATTTTCATAGGGGAGGCAGGAATTACATATCACCGCTTATCAGCATTTCTAGGGTTCATGATGTCCACCTGTTATTTTAAATGCCCACTTAACCAAATCCCACTTAGGATTACTTAAGTGGTAGTGTTGCTTTTCAGTTCAGACGTCAAAAAATTTTACCGTGGGGTTTGATTCTACTGGCTAGCGTTCCCAAGCTAAATTCAACATTTATCATTGCCCAGTGCGCGTGAAAATTATAAGAAGCATAAAAGTTGGCCTGGTAAACGAATGGCCTCCTCCTATGCGAATAATTTCGTTGTATTTATGTTATAAGATGAATACAAAGGCAGTAGTGTGATCGCTACAACTTTGTTTGTTTTTGTGTTAATGGAAACTGAAACAAGTACAATGAATGCGCATGATGCTAAATTGTATCCAGAATGTAAGTGATCGAAAGCGAAGGAATCACTACGGTTAGAAACCTTTAGTTCCGAGTTTGAAACAAGTAGGTTACTTCTTTGTAGCTCAAAATGCATCTCTGAGACCCAAAAACAGCCAAACAACTCCAGTCATTCGAGCTCATGGCACTATGGTATAAGAGCAGGCATCTTCCTACTGATAATTATTAAGTAGAAGTGGCTTAGAGGCTGAATGAACTTACGTCTTGAGCAAGGCATTCCAAGGCAGCTTGGTATTCGCCTTTAGTTGCAAAAAGAAGGCCTAATTTTCTCTGAACTGCAGATCGTATAGCATCAGAACACTCGTGCTGAGTTTTTAGCATTATCCATTGTGCTTGAGCCAGATTTGATTCGGCCTGTTCTAACCGTTTGAGCACTATTGGGAAGGAAATATAGGATTTTCAGACAATTGCATTTGCTGACTTGCACAAACAGCTTAGAAGGCAATAATTAACTCAACTAAGGGTTTCGTCCGATCAGTGGCAAATGCTTAGAAACTCACTTATGTTAGCTTCAGCCAAAAGAAGGTATGGGATGACTAGCTCAACACTAGCCATGCCGTACACCTCAGCTGAAGTTTTTAAGCACTGAAGAGCTGCTGGAATAGCGGCCTCCGCCATTCCACCAAATAGTAGTTTTAGTCCTGTGGTCCTTGTTACTTCGAACAAATTTGTCTATGAAAGGTCATTAATGCAAACGCTCCTGTAAGAGTTGGGAGAGGACAAATAAGGGGGTAATAGACATGCATGAAACAAAAAGGATCACCTGAGCTTTCCTAATTTTCGCCATCTCTTTTCGGCGTTCTTCTTCTGAAGCAATAAATCCCAGGGGTTTCCGCAGCCATTCCAATGTAGAACAGATTCTCTCGTGAATGCCAATCCAATCAATTTTTTGGTGTCCAATATTGCTACATTTAAAAAAAGATGGATGATTTTATAAAATCAGCGTTTGCCACAGCAGTTTTCACCGAAATGCTAAGCAGCACTTCATTCCACGGTTTGTTTATCAAATAATCTGACACAAGCCCTTTTTGGTGATGTCTTAATGTCAATATTCTTTAGGCTTTGCAATTTACTTTTCAGGACATTATGACGAACAAAGCAGCCGATTTGGGTACAGAGTTATTGAAATGGATACAAAAACCTAGACGTGACCTCTTTGTAGTATTTAGTATAGTGTACTAACTGTTTCAGTTTCAAGCATAGCTTCTCCAACTGAATCAAATAAGAAACTTTTCTTCATTTGCTAGCATAATTTCATTAGATTTTGCCAATCTATAGAGTCTTAAACGCCTAGTTATTAGACTATGAATAAACAGCATATTATGCACCAGTAATATGTGACTCTACACAACGAGCACTGTAAGTATGCTGGCTTTGAGCACACTTCGCATTTAAAGTCAGCACCACGTGGATTAGAGAGTGGAGAAAATGGATTCGCCGGCGGAGGAATAGCCGAACGGGAGATTTCATTGCTGGCACAGGATTTTGGGGACGGTTTGGCACAGTTAGCTGAAATATTATCTGAGCATAACTTTGTAAAGCAATTCTGCTCCATATATAGTGCTAGTTGGATTAATATCACCCTGCTGTATAGTTTTTTAATATTTTTCCAACCTACGTTGCTGTGACTACAAACTTAAACAAAACGTCATAAGTATTACGGTAAAAGTGGAAGGTAAAGAGCTGTCTTTGTAAGTTGCAAATATTAACAAAATTTAGGTTTTAAACTATCTTAAGTAAACTTAGGCTACCGCAGATTGGTAGTTAATTTGAGAGTGTGGTTCGATAAAATGGGCTCAGTTCGCATTTTAGAAAAGTGTTTTTCGCCCCCTCAACTTACATACTTTTACAAAATCTGCGAAAATTTTGGCTGAAACAGGCTTACCATTTGTTTTTTTAAATTTTGCATTAGTATCATCGAAACGAGCGAATTGAATTGACTTGGGGAATCCTTCATGAATATTATGACTATGTAATGCACGTTTATTTGAGTGCAACTTTTAAATGAGAATCAGTGAGTAAACTTGTCTTCTGCTGCGAAATGTGATCACCTACTTCTTAAGGAAAATGCACTCTGAACCTTCATTTTTCTGATCACTTTACCTGTTCATTAGAATACCAATAAAGACTATCTCTCTAGTTAGTCTACTCATTCTAGAGTTATGGGGGCCAAGGAGGAAGCGATAAATGTCAAAGCATTGCACTCAGGGTTCTGTTAGTTCAGGCTTTACTTATCGCTCGATGTAAGTGGTGTCCGTTCCGCCGCAAGACTTAAGTCTGCCTCAAAGACACATTCAAACCAGCATTTGTTGCTGTAATACTTCGTTCTTTCTGATTACCAGTTTTAAACTTCGGTCAAAGAGGTGGCCATATTGTCCTAGCCGGGAGGTGCTAGCCTTCGGGCTATGCCAGTAACCCAATTTCCCATTCTTCCTGAATATGCATTCAGCCCTAGTATTATGCCTTTTTGTTTCCAATGAAGTCTCGGAAGGCCACAATTATACTTGCACCCATAACTTTTCGGCGTAACTTCTAATCCTAATCCAAATTCGAGGAAATCACTTGCTGTTTCCTTGTTTTAATGCTCTATTATGTAAACACTTCCGATTACTTCCCTTGTTTTTATTCGTAAATAGGAAGGTAGAATTTATCTAACCCATTAATTCCACCCATCTACACATGGTTTTCGTGATATGCATCGGTGTGTCCGAACCACCACCCCCTTGTTTATTTTTCAACAATGTCACCAAAGCACAATTCCCAGAAGCATTAATAATCTCCGGGCCTTTTCCTAGTCACCGCTTGTGTATAGTAGGATTCTTGTAGTAAATAAACCATTGTTACTTGTAATTTGGTAGAAGCCCTAGTCCACTCACCTACCTTATTCAAAAGTTAAACTTCCTAGTAATTGAAGACCCACCAATTTTAACTTAACTCTCAAGCTTGTTTTTCGAATTAAGTGGGAATGGTGGTTGTTTTTTTCATTAATCCGGATCCGAAGAAAAAGGGTCACATTTTCAATAGCCAAATTAATTCAAATTAACCGATTCCTCTCCAGTTTTATTTTTAATTTTTCAAATCCTAGACTTCCTTTAAAATCCCTACAATCATGGAGATTTATTAGCCTTAAATGAATTAACTTTTTGTGTCCTTGTTTCACCTAGATTATCTTAAGTGCACGTGTAAGTTCTACAAGTTTCTCAAGTATGTACCAGATCATAAGCACAATCAGTTGCTATTTTTTTACAAAGCAGTAGCCTGGCGCGAATAACTTTTTACTGTGGCCAAATTATAGCGCCCCATGACTTCCTTGAAGAATAAAAAGGACATAATAAAGGATAGAATGTGTTGTTGACGTACAATAGAGCTAGGAAATACTACCCTAACCCAGAGTTCAGTGCGCCCAAAGGAAGCACAGTGGCGCAGCTTCTAAGTTGACCGTTTCCGTAGCCGTAAGTTAAATTAACAACTAATGTATGGTATAACGCCTCTCCTTTTTGAGTGTCGTCTCTGGCACTCCCTATGGTCAACCTCCTGCGCCAGCCTTCTAAAGAAATTGGTGTAGTGTGGTAAACATTGATGAGCCATTCCTACCATTCGTCAAAATTCCTCTGCAACCAAAAAGACACTTGACAGGGAGGTCACTAATTCCTCTGGCTACTTGACCTGTACAGGAGCTGTATTTAGTCACTTAACAAGGAATGGAGGTTAAAATAACTAAATGGTGACAAATTTTCGCATCTGTCCCTCCTCGCCACTTTATCCTCAATTCAGTATCGGCCAGTCACAACTATCTGGATTTTATCCGGCTAGTAGAGAGAGTTTTAATTGACATCTCAAAGCATTTACCTTGGACAGCTGCTGGCATAACCCAAGGGCCAACCCACTGGGTAGAGTTGTAGTGGTGGAGCCCATAAGGGATCCGTGGCCAAATTTGAGGATTAAAAAACTACTGGCTTTTTACTTCTGCTACTTTATTGTTTTAATTACTGTGAAGCTGTAGAATATTTTCGGTAGGTATTTGTAAAGTACCGACCTCGCAGTTAATGATGGTAATGAGAAAAGATACCAAAACCGCAATAATGATGTTCTTGCGCCGGACCTAACTTGTTTCCGCAATTTTCGTGCTCAAGTAATGTAAATGTACAGTCAAAGTCACCGCAAGTTTGGTCATCCATTAGCTAACACCCAAGGGTTCTACCATTGGTAATAAATATTATTCCCACATTCTTTTTTAGAAATCTCCCTTTGCTCTATCACGAATAAATTCGTTGCGTAGCGTACCAATGTAAATAAGCCAGAGACTAAAATATTTTTTAGTGCTTCGGATCTACTACTTCAAAGGGTCTCCTTTTCACAATGCTAACCAAGGAAGTAGACGAGGGTTTGTAGCGTCCCGCGACTTCCCTAAAGGCAAAAGAAGACCTAGTACTCGATCAGAGTATGCATTGTTAATGGGCTTGGGGACTGCTGGTAGAACCAAAACCGACTGAAGGCAGTGCAATAGTGGGTCCCCTGTGCAATGCGTCACCAAAGCCAGGGTTTGAACAAATACCCACTGCAGTGCAAGTTTCACGGTAATTTAAGCGTTCACTAACGTTTTAAGAAGTCATAACTTTTGTACCTGAAGTAAATTGTGTGAAATTTTATAATTTCACTAGCTCCCAATAATATTAGACGTAAAAACTGCGAGAACAAACTCTATAAACCCTATGCCAAAGCAAAAAAATGCATAAGACTAGTATCGTTCTTTGCTAAAAGGTATTGTGCATTCAAATGGTTGCAACTTTTAACATTTGCTGTAGAGCCTTGTTTGTTTAACTACCGGTTTCGGTTGCGATCATACGGGTGACCATATTGCTGAGCTGATCTCTGGATCGTGCCAGCAGCCCGTATCCCTTTCTGTTTGCTGAATATATATGCATTCTGTCCAAGCATTATGCCTTCTTTTGTTTCCAAGAAGGCGTCGAGAAGCTACAGTAACTTTTGGAACGTATAGCACTACTTTTACATGAAGCCACAGCAAAGGTATGAATGCGGAAATTCCCCAATCTCCGCTCCTCTTTATCGGTTTGGCTGAAAAATAAGCACCACTGGGAAACCCATTAATGAGAGGCAAGGGTTGGAAAAAGCACTATTTTTCAACAACACTTATCGGAATGTGTGGGAGAAAATTGGTTCGCATATAGAAGGGGCATCTTAAACGCTTTCTGGTCATCTTAATTTTCGTTGCAAATGATAGAGGAGTGGGGTGAAAGAGGAAGAGGATGAGTAATTGCCTCCACTAAGGCTAGTCACGTGACTGTGGGGGAGAGGCTAGCCCCGCGATGGGGCAGGGGAGTTGTCATTCATGGGTAATCAGCAAAGCTAACATATTTTATCAATGAGGCGTAATGTTTCACCATCCATTTAGTTCACAGAAGAGAGACATTTCTACTTAAAGTTCCACTGAGCAAATGATAGCAGGCTACCTTAATTTTGCCTAGCCACCAAACCGAAAGGGCACCTCTTGAGATTTGTTTCCGGTGCCCGGTGATGACCAAAAAAGTAATGATGGTAATTAGCAGGAGGATGGGGTATTTCAACTTGGTAAGTAGACAATAATTAAGTGTAACTAAAATTGTTACTTAAAATTGTATTCGGAAGCCTTTTGCTCCCCTATTTACAGCTTAATCCGGACAGAGACGAATTGCCAATAGGTTCACAAATTAGGGCGCTTTTACTTTGTCTGTCAAAAGTTGACAGTTTCATATTTTGCTGCTTGGAGTGGGTTAAAGCTTGAAAGCATTGCTACTTAGATTGTCAACTTTTGGGCAACAATTTTTTAAACCAACTTTATGCGATGGTTTATGCTGATTTGCCACAAACCATTTTTATGAAGCCTTCCATTTTTGGACGCTTTCTTCCTTTGTGAAACAGCGTGAACTGGACAAAAAGACTAATTCATTTTAGTCATGTTTTAAGTAAAAGCACTTGCTTTAACTCATGTCTGTAGCGGAATCCCTCTAAAATAATGGGCCACTAAATAGTTCAAAGTCCAGTTAGTCTGACCAGCATGAATAGCTCAGACAAAGTGGGACTTGGTTCAAGATGCTCAGTTTATAAACAAATTTGATGCAAAGGAAGCGAAGTTACGTTTATCAGCGCAGAGTGATAAATGAACTTCCTGTGTAAATTATACTTCATCCTCTCAACCTACTGTGAATAAAAGGTTGACTTGTTAGGAGATAGGTAAGTGGTTATAAAAGCGAATGTGCATGCAGGTAGGCAGAAAAGTAGATGTGCAAGAGACGTTTAGAGCAAACTCGGATTTTCAAGCCTTAAAAACAAACTTTAAGGTGTAGGAACCTCTTTTACTTTTCATCCTAGTTCTATTCTGCATCCAGAATTTCACTCCAGCCTTTATATATTACTTGCAGAGCTTTGAGAGAAAATGGTCATTTTTACGACTATAATCTTCGAAAGTGCTAATACCAGGAACACAGGAAAGTTTGAATTTAGAACGTAATTGCATCTACTATGGTCAGGACATGTGTCAGATGTGGAAGCAAATAAATCAGCCAAAAACTCTTCCGAGGATTAGTTTTTCATCAGCATGATCACCATGATGGTGCGGTCTGGTCAACAAAATAGACGTCGGGTTGTTTATTGGTGCGTCTTTATTATCACGACGCCATCTCCTTCTACAGAAAACCAACCATAGACTTAATTTGCCGCTAAAAGCCACTTGTCTGGCCATACAAATATGCATTAATTTGATTAACCTTTGTAGGACTTTACATTAACTTCATTTGTAAAAGGTAAATAGGGAATGGGAAAACACATGTATTAACGCATGGCAACACATAGTTTAGTTGTGTAATTAATGCCACATAGATTTCTACAGTAATCGCTCATTCAAATCACGACTTAATAAAAACAGCTAATAATCATCGTGTACTTTTTTGTTATTTTAATCATTACTAGCTTTGATCCATCCATTGAAAATCAGTAAAGTTAAATATGCTACAGGTAATGGTGAAAAAGCCAAGGAGAAATACCAAATTGAAAATAACGATCTAAAGGGACAATGGTAAATGCTCATTAGTACATATTACTTCTCATTTGAAATCTTCGACGGGTTTTATTGAACTCATTCGGCTTGTCGGTTAAGACTTCCATCGAGAGACTGAGACATTTGAGCGGATTTAATAATTCTTCATCAAAATTTCAGCCCACAGCTGTAAGCTATGATGAATTTAGAACTAAAGCGCCATTTGTTAATGCGAACTAACTGTATCTCATGAATTTGTACTTCTGTTAAACTTGAAACACATCCTGTCATGTTTAACGCGAAAACACTTATCGTTAATTTGTTCTTCACCAAACGTTGAGAAGCTAGTGAAAATCATTTAAAGAACAGTAATATTTCGCGTTTATTTATGAACATAGCACTTTATCTGCTTAAATTGTCGTTCTGAATACGAAGCACTGAAGGCGCCTTCTCTGTTATTCCACTCGAAGGCATGGACTCCAGTCCATGTCAGTAGTCTTCAGACCTTCTCTAAGTCGACAATTTATCTTCTGTCCTTGTGTTGTGCCTTCTTGGGACTTCAGGGGAGATTCGATGCATTGCATTGGTGACAGTGGCAAGCAAAGCGATCTCGAAAGAAATCCACCCCGATTTCCATTACCGAATGCAAAACCTTAGCCTTTGCAAAAGAGGATTTTCTACGATGACTCCTTGAAAGAAGGATTAAAGTGATGTCTGCCTTCCACTGCTAACAGTTGAAGTGGCTTAAGTTCTGAACCACTCAGGAAGCTTTTAACGAAGCTGTCGATAGTACTTGGATGGCACTGAAGTGAGACCTAAGCGATAGGATGGATTAAATCCAATTTTTATGTTCTCAAAATCCAATCATTTTATTTAGCGTCTCTTATTAAACTGCACCGTTTTTGTGCCTGCATTCTTACGGCTTAAGATGGACAGAAGAGTTGACTACTCCATTACCCCTTTCTCCAATACGGTTCGCAAACAGGATAAAAGTCTAGATTTAATGGTTATGTCAAGAAGAATATGTAATGTTGCATTTTCAGACACACGCAAATTCAGCGACTGGCTTGGTTTCGTAGGTGTTTTCTTACGACATCGACTACAATGTGATTGCCCACGCGGTTGGCTGACCAAGGGTAGCGAGGCTCAAAAGGCAGGAAGGCTGTTTGTTTAACCCCTCGAGATTTAATTTCTTTGACACTTTAGACTCTGCCTTTGAGTTTCACTAAGTGGCAAGGCCCCTGGGTCTCTGCAGCAGTAATAAATATTCTGTCTTGGTATTATGACTTCCTTTGTTTTAAGGAAAGTCTTGAGATCTACAAAATTTCGAGGAATCATATGTTACATAGGCATTCAAGGAGGAAAGAGCCACCGATAACGCTTGAAAATTAGCAAACACTTTAAAATAATCACTTCAATATGTTTATTCACAATATTTTTAATTTTTTAGTGGCCAATTCTATTATCTATTGTGTTAAGAGCAAATGAATGTGTAGCTTACGTAAGAAATGGTGTTACCTAATTTCTGGAATTTTCTAGTATCACAAATTAGATACCAACTCGAATTTTCCCTGAAGCTGAAAGAAATAGCAACACAAGGGTAGCGTGTGTGTCTGCGATGTATAGAAGGGCTGAGGGGATACTTTCATAGTCCGTAGGCCATTCCATCCAGGTTTAGTTGCCCTCGAAACCAAAACAAAGTCAATCAGAAATCCAGGGTATTGCCGATACTTATCCACCAAGACGTTGCTGATTGTTAAGTATCTGCATGTAAAACAACTAAATCGGGTTTTCTTTGCCAATTCGAGACGCTATGCATCTAGGTTCAAGTGGCTCAAATGCTTGACCGGAGTTAATATGCTCCGAATTCTAAGTTTACGCAAAATTCACATCCATAATTGATGAAATAGGATTGTGCTCAGGGCTGTCTTTAAAAGATGAAATTTTTAAAACGTTTTACCTCTCCGTTATCTTGCCAAGACCATATGGTACGCTTTAGTCTGCCACATGTCAGACGCCAGACATATGGTTAGCCTCGCTGCTATTCTTCTTTTTTTGTGCGTCACGTGATCACCTCAGTGATAACAAGTTTAGTCCTAGTTAATTCATCTTTACACTAAGGAGCGAGGTGATGAGATAGTTCGGTTGTTCATTCGGTCCTTCATTTTGGTTTTGCATGACACTGGTATTGTACTATCGCCCAGCAGCAAAGTCATCCGGGCCGTCTTGGGAGCCTTGCAGCCCACCTGTCCTTCGGTAATGCATACTTTGCTTTAGTCTTATGTCGTCTTGCGATTCTAGGGAACTTTCAATGCGTCACGTTGGTGGCAGTGGAAAGAGAACAACATCCCAAAGGACAACTGATCTGGTTTTCTTTACTGAATGGCACATTATTGTGAATGAAGAAGGCCAGTAGCTGTGGGTAAGAAGACCTCTGGCGACTTTGATGACGTCTGAGTTCAAAAATTACCCTGAGTCCCTGCTCTAAGAGAAAGCCCAAAACCAGTGATGCAATTTTAAGCTTGAAACATCTGGTTAGTTTGTTAGGAACTGCCAACGGTGTGATATTTCCTCCACCTCACTACTAGCTGGATGGAACTCAAGTAGATATGTCTAGGTTGCACCTAAGTGAGGAAACTGTAGCATTGAGGAACAGACGCGAAACCTCATCCGCATGAAAGTGATTTAACCATTGTCCAATGCTAAATGACTGTTGTCAGACTGGTGTTCTAAATACTGGCGATGGCCACTCAAGATGGTCTTCAAATTCAACCTTCTTTCAATGGAGTTTCTAAACAAAACAGCTTTTTGGTTATAGTACAGTTACCAAGAGGAATCAATAGCGATATAGTCGGATATCTTCTTAAGTGGACGCAAGTTCGATGGATGGTGTGGTTGATTCTTGGACGCTTTTCTTACAGCATAGACAATGATTTGATGGCTGATAGTGAAGGTGACCAAAGTCAGGGCCAGAGCCGATCTTCTAGGGATGAGAGGAGCTATATTAAGCATTGTCTGCTTATTTAACTTAAAGCTTCGATTATGAGGGCATTGAATGATACGACTATTGCACTATCGCCCAGCCGCATGGACTTTGACCCCGGTCTGCAGCCTCATAGTTCTTGAATCAAACTCTTGGCTACCCGGCACCTACAACAGATATTTGTCTGCATTATGGGTTTTATAAATGGACTTTCGTTATTGGCGCTTGCCGAACTAAAAGTTTTCGACCATTAATAACTAGTGGCCATTTATTAAAGTCAACTCTAATCAGGCGACGTTTCCAAAAACCTTCAGTCCTTAAATTCTCGAATTAGAAGTTGGTATTAAGGTTGCTTTCACAAAGCTATCGCAAAATGCCGAAGACAGATTTAGATCTTGATGCTATGATCAATATATTCACAATCGTAACAAAGAGAAGACCTTTGAATTTTTCCTATTTGACCTATAATATTGAGAGACCAAAGCCACGAGGCAGGTCTGACATAGATGAAGTTTTAAGACATGTTGTATCCCATTATCCAGAATGATGTAACCAATTTTCGCAAAGAAATATATTTTGTATGCATTAGGACAATAAATTTTCTCAAGAATGACCTTTGCAGGCATTTTGGGGCAGACCATCCCAAAATATCACCATATTTTTGCATGTAAAAAGATTATGGAGACTATTCAATGGAATTCATGCTTAGCAAAACGGTTCAAAAGTATCTGTTTAGTATATCACGATAACAGTGGCAAAGTTCTATTAACAATGCAAAAAACAAGATGTTTTGGGCGCATTTTTTGGTACACTGGACTAATTTTATCGCAACTTATGTTAGCCGAAATTGGCACCTTCTAGTGTAATGCCCCGCTTGTTTAATTGTTCGCTTTGCATTGGTGAGCTCCCAAGGTTCTACATTTCCACTTCCACTGGGTAGTTTAGCCTCTAGACCATGATAACAGCCATCCAGCCCTTTCTTACATCGGCAATACATTATCGCCATTGTGATATGTTTTCTTTCATCTACAAGGAAGACTTAGGTTGCCACAATGTCGGCGGCAGTAAACGAACTCGATCTTAATGAACAACTGCCTAATTTGTGTTACTGAATGATATACCTCAGCTTAATGGCAAGAGGGCATATGCAGCGGATGAGGGAGTTGGTGATGACTTCTGGCAGAAGAATTGGAAATGGCGTCCAGTCTCGTGTTCTGCGAAGAGGCTATCAGCAACCAAATGAAAAAACCAAGTCGTTAAGTGCCTGGAAGGTTCGTTACGGAGCTGTCAGCGGAGCCCATGCAAAGATATCTACTAGGTGAGCACTAGATATCTTTACCTCTCCTCTAGCTGGACAGAACAAAGAGCAATATGAATGGGACAGGGCTAGGGACTCAAATGTCAATCCTCAATCTCCGCAGAAGCGTTTCAATATTGTCCTTTATTAAAAGCCTCCAATTACTATTAGCGAAAGACATGCGTGATGACCAGTGATTTTTGAATGAGGCGGAACTCCAGAGCTAGTAGAAATGGCAAGCATTGTTCCGGTTGGCCGATGTGACGTGATAAATGGGAGCACCAAAGGCAATGCTCATTAGAAGCCAGTCAAATTTACTTTGGTTGAGCAGCATGGTAATATACTCTCAGCTCGGTACATTTCATGAGAATAGAAAAAACAGTGGATTTGCTTGCCTTCAGCACTTTAATGCACTGCTCCACACAACACATGCGGTAATCGCCTAGTCATAAAATCTGTAGACTAATTTTAAGGGATGGACTGCACGAAACCCTTTTATTACTTAAAACGGCGAATTTGCATTTAAAATTGCAAGTGCTTTTCACTGGGTATTAAGGACTCACCCCTGAAATTACAATATAACCCACCATTGGCATCCATTTGGAATTGTTAGTTGCGCTTTTGTATTCAGGGCTACTTTGATTAGGAGAACTGTGGTTGAAAAGTCTGCCACTTTTCTTAATAAAGTTTTATTATCCAAAGAAAGTTGTACACGTCGAGGCCTCTTCAATCAACCCATCGAAGGCCACATGCAACAAAACTGCATCATTATTGCTGTCACGCAAACATGAATGGGATCCTGGAGTTAGTTTATGAATTTGCCATAAGTTCGCAATGACTTCAGATAAAATCTGATTGTCCTAACAAAGACAGCTTTGGCAGGTCATGGTGCTTTTTTGTATTTTGCAAACAATCTGTCCAAGGGTGCATTAATGTGATGCAATGAAATGTTTCCTGATTCAAAAGGACATGATTCGCTTCCGGACGCAATAAGATTTTACTTGATACTTCACTTGCCCAAATGCAAATCCACTGGTTCTTTCTGGAAGATGTGGACAGAGAATAAAATTTTTGAAATCTCACTCAGATCACCGAAGCTTTCACAAGTGATTGAAGAGTCACTGGCAGTTGCTGAGTCACCGCCACCTCACCGTCAACTTTGTCTATCCTGTTTCATGCATACAACAGTATTATTCTGCTAATTTACTAAAGAATTTTGAAATAGTACCCTAAAATATGAAAGCAAAACTTTCTGACCAGTCGTCCCTTGTTGGTTTCTTTTAGTACCTACGGTGTGCTCGCTGGAACTTGTACACAAAGCTGAAGGGCAGTTTATAGCATTTTGATCACAACTTACTCCGACTTGTGTGCACTATAAAGCAAAATTTTCCGTATTATTTGGGCAGCTTTGTTTGAAAAGTATAAATTAAATGTGTAGAGAATTGACGAGGGGATTTTGAAGCAAGCCATAGACAATGTTTTGATCCTATGCTGACTTATCGTCCCACGTAAACTTACCTAAATTATATAGTGGACCGCACCGAAGCCACTAATTACTTCACTGCTTGCTTTTCTTTCCGTTGCGGTGTATTCATTTTAAGTCTGCGTCAATTTTAAGCTACTAATAAGAATCTCCGCTTTGCCCCAAAGGATTTTCTGTTCTTCAATTAAAAGAAAAAAGTAAAATAATGTTGCCTTTAGCAGGATTCAAAGCGTTGTTTTCTTATAATTATTTACCAAAGGAGAGAAAGAAAAGATGTCATGATGCTACAATAGAAGGTGCATTGCTGACGTACAGGAGAGCTGGAGGACGACTTGCATGGCTTCTAGGACATGCTTTAAGTATCCCCCTAAGCAAAACCCGAGAGTAAAACATGCAGTCAAAGTACTGTGCAGCCTCCCGCCCATCTACTGATGAGTCTTGACCAGCGCTCCCCACGTCCAACTCTGTCGTCGGACATCATATCGCAGTCGATGCTGTGAGAATGCCATAAATGAACCGGCACGGCCAACAATCAAAGTCGCATGCAAGGGAAAAGGTAACTAATTGCAACTTCACTTATCCATCTTGACAATTACATCGGAGAGTGGTAAAAAATGTGACCATCTAGTGCGGCCATCGTTATTCATAGGAATACTGGGCTGAAAGCAGAGCCATTTGAAAAACGATGGGCTCTAAGGTAAACACCCTACAAAAATTATTCTTATTACCGTACATTCATTCTGTCAGCATGGATGATAGGTGGAATGGTGAACTCCAGGTCTATATAAATGGGCACTTACTTGCCTCTGTGATGATAACATAAATGGAATTAAAAGACTATAAATCCATTCCCTTGCGGTAGACTTAAGGTTTCAAATTTAATAAAGTCAGAAATGCGTTAACACGCCACAAGGCAAAGGCTGAGTGCAAACTGCTTCATTATTAAATCCCTAGTCTGATTAAGATCTAGGCTTGCGCGAGTAGTTAAAACTGAATGTCGGAAATGGTGTCGCACAAAGTGCTCAGACACATCAGTAATGTGTAGGAACGTCGCCCCGTTTATGGCCATTAGTACGTTATGTCAGACACTCTCATTGTATGCCAACGCCATTGGTTTAAAATTCTTTTTCTGGCTTGTGCCATAAACGATTCCACTAATTATGGCAGCAATTTTATTTACAAATCAAACCAAGGGACACTTGGAGGTCGCAAAACGCAGACACAAGATTTATTTGTAATGCTGTAGAGGATTCATTAATTTTAAAATCTTTTTATGGTAAAATTCATCGACTCAAACGTCGAATTCCATGAAGAGATTTATTGTTAACGATGTAGGTCCTTAACAATTTTACACTTTTGCGGAGCATGCATAGTCGATGTGCAGAAGGGATGAGTTGCTGCTTGAATGGCCGCCCAGTAGAAGTACAATCACTAAACCAAAAGTGCTCGGAAAATTAGAACGAAGAGTTAAAAAAACGATCAGAGTTTTGCCTGAGCCCTCCTCGTTTCCACCACTCTTGCCTCGGTTGGGCGCTCCTACTGGTCGGGTTACTTCTCAGTCATCACAGCAAATTCGGTTCTGTAGGGAACGCATTCACGAACCGACCGCCTCAGAGATCGAGTTCGCGTGCTGTCGAGAGAATCTGACTACAACGTCACTTAGCGCTTTTACTATTTTTACTGGATTGTGAGAAATGCTTTGTTTGGGTAGTGTTCAGGAGGAAGAAGGATGTCATCTAGCGCAGATGTCTATTGCTGGTTATGATACTACTAGCCAGCAGAGTTGTAGGGGATAAGGTTGCCCTATCACTCCCCTTTGCTACCTTGTAATCACTTTGGGGCTATCCAATCATCTCCATCTGGTTCCCATTCACCTAGCAGAGGGATGGAGGAGGAATGCGTTTTTTGCCAAATTAGCATCTCCATAGAGTTTTCGCGGACAGCTCTGTAATGAACTTTTGAGATGGTCCGCGGCCAGTGGCACTTCACTTGTTAGTGGCCTTCCTAGAAAACACGGTGCTAAGGTAGTTGCCAAAAATCAGGCATCATTTCAAAAATTGTCGCTGTTTTAGCATTCATTAATCGGTGTCAGGGCTGATACCCTTTAAAATCAGAATTGCTTTTCACTGCTCCATTGCATGCCAAGTATCAGTCAAAAAATCAAAGGAATGCATAATTTTAGGCAGAATGTGTATTGGCGATGTTGAAAGAGGTTAACTTGCTACTGGCGCTGTTCGGAGGCTATACCGCCGGGCGGAAGTACGGTGTTGGCGACCTAATTGCTCGCGAAACCAAGACAAAGAGTTGAACAAATAACCAAAGTACCGTACTACATTCCAAATCAGACACTTAACACTATCCTTCAAAGTCCCGTGCGTACCGGAAGTGTAGCTGTAAACTTTAGCCTAAGCCCACAAGTACGTGTCATCCTGTGGGTGGATGATTGTGTCTATTTTTAGAAAATTGAGGCTTTTGTCTAGGCTATTTGACTTTTACACCACGAACACCGATAAAACTAATTTATGTCTAGTAACCTCAAGTTTAAAAATAACCTCTAAAACTGGAATAAAATAAAGTGAAGACGAACTGGCAAAAAAAGGAATGTAGGCAGCTACAACTTAAACCCCACTTTTATTTTACATAGTACTGGTAAAATGTGGACGAAGGTAAGTACAATACTTGACCACGAATTACTAAGCATCACGTTCTGATCAGTCTAAAAAATGTAATTACTTCATAAATGCAGTCAACTAGAGTGTTGGAGTGGAGCCCAGTTTTGAATCTCTCACGCCGCATAGGATCAGTGGCAGCACCACCTTTTGTAGGAAATTGAGTCTATTGCCACAGTTAAAAAGATAAAATGTTACATGTAATTTGCAAGGTTTCGAACTCGATAAGTTGACATTTCTTCTTTAATAGTACCATCTGAATGCCACTTTATAAAATAGTAGTTTTCCCCACAGTAAGTCCTCTAAAATACTTCACAGGTATGTCTACAAAGGTATCATAGAGAAGAAGCGAAGATTTATTGCATAGAAGTTTATTCCTTAACCCACTTTTTTCTCTCAGATTTGACATGACAGTTGTCACTTTGGATTAATAAGGACTGCAAAGAGTAGAGATTGTATCTAAGAGAATGGGCGTTTCGCGTACCCTTTAGGAAAAAAGGTGAACAAATAGTACACATTCATCTACGCTAAAATGTACGCTTAATCAAGGATAAATGGTGCCAGAAAGGTCGTGCATAAGGAAGTGAAACCTAAATTTATTAGTCCTGAGTGCATTAATGGTTTGTAAGCCATTAGCATAGATGCTAATTTCCAAAAATTTAGTTCAGTGTTACAAGATTTGCGACAATTTGGTTTCATATTACGACTGCTCGCAAAAGGGGCAACTTCTTGCAAACAAAGGGATAAAACAAATATAACTTTACCAACATACTGCTTAAAATTTCTTTTAAGTCCTCATTACCTTTTCAGTTAAAATGTAATAATTTCAGTAACTGTTAGATTCATCTACTAAAACATCAAAAATCTGCATTTTCGTTATAATTTATTTTCTGTTTTTACTCATTTAACACCTGAAGTAGCCATAGATCTTCAGGCGCTGTGCAAGCAATGGAAGCCAAGTCCAGTTAATGTGTATTTTGACAAAAGAAACCAAATATTTTATTAATAATTAACACCGGGCGCAACAGTGAAGCAATTAAGTTTATGGGAACCTGTGCAGATAATCCGTAGATTTACGCCACGTAAATGACACGCTAAAGAGGCGTGATTTCAGCAGAACCACATTAAAGGATTGCAAGTCTGGTTGCACACTTTGGATTTCTTGGCCAAAAGGACGAAATGCATTAGACAATCCTATTTGTCTATTAAGTGAAGTAGAGGTCTACAATACAGCAGTGCAAATTAGGCATGCGATGATATTTGCTTTCTTCTTTGTTATCGCACAGCAACTCACAACAAATATGTTGGAAAATGAGATTTTATGAAAAACCACAGTTCATCAGTACTCCCAAAAGGCATAAGAGTTAAAATCCATGAAGAAATTGCGCTACCTCTTTTTCATTTCTGCCTGCATTTTAAACGAAAAAATTGTCCCACTTAAAAAAGCGTCCAAAACGTTCCAATAAAACCGCTTGTCCTGTGCTCCATTGTTGTTTACGAATATCTTTTCCAGCCCCAGCGTGTTATCACTCTAAGTATATCTAGAACAGCGCAACCAATAGGTGGCTACTTTGCTTTTTCACAAGCTCAGAGACTTCAGTATTTTACATCTACCCGTATAGTCTGTGCCTTGATAGGCATAATTATAAGTAATTCGTTGTTCCAAACCTTTGGAGAGAGAAAGGTGAGTAGCTTGATATACAATGTATTTAATAAAGATTCCATGGGAGTCAAGAGTTTTTGTTCCTCTAGTGGAGATTGGCTAACCCGAGACCTTTGTGAATTGAACGATGTATAGGGTCAAAGCTTGGGCTTGCTAGTTAAGTTCATACTTATGTTGTAGTGTACCAAGACTTTCTGTCATCGAAAAAGGTCCAAAATCTGTGGGAGCAAATACATTGCTGACATACAGAAGAGCCGGGTCTACTAGTATAGCCCTGGGGACTTGCCACCTAGCAGACGTATGGTTGCTGCTTTTTTACAGCCTGTGAAACCGATACAGGATGTCGGACTAACTACTTAGGTTTCCCAGTGTTGTAAAAAGTTATTCATGCAATGTATCTGTCCACAAAGGATAGGGCTTGAATTTCCAAACGAACAAATCGCTTCTATTGGTTGAATTGTCATTTAAGTGTGCCTTTAAGTTTCGTGGCTTTCTGAGTGGATTCAAAAGCTTTGAATATGCACAAATTTATAAGATGATTTAAAACAACTCTTGCATCAGAAAACTAATGCTTAGAAATCGACTTGGTATAATTCAAAAAGTTTTGGAATCAGTCTACAAAACTCTTCGTTTGACCTACAAGATATGGTGTGTCTAATGTGTACACTAGCCTGAGAAATGTTGTCTTTACAGAAATAGAGATGTGTAAACACTTTTAATAAAGAAATACTCCTTCCTTTTAAAGCAAAATCAATCACGTCATTAATTGTCCCAAAAAAATGGTGCCCGACTTGATGTCATGAATAATGATAAAGCAGCTAAAGTCACTTAAATGAAGTACATTTTCTTAACTAAGTATTGTACTTACGAATTTAAACGAAACTGTGTTATGATGTGATTGATTAACATTTTATTAGAGTAGTTCCAGGGTGGGGGTGGGGAAATACTGTGTCCTTTTACCACTTTGTTTGCGTGAATTAGACTCTAGGGTCAAATTTTGCAAGTTATAAGAGAGTCAGTGCATAACCACTTCATTACTGTGGTAGCCCGACTCACTTCTAGGTGTGTGGCGCCGACTCACAGAAGACCTGGAAGGGAGGACCTATTGGAGCGGACCTGATGCTATACCTTCCAACAGAGGAGAAATCATGACGCCTTAGGTGCCCCTCGTAAACAAACTGAAGAGGTAGATATAAAATTAGAGAAATACATAACTCTCGTCTCCTAATCTAATCGACGTCAACCTCTTGCGTCGACCATTACAGTGCTCTCAGTGCCATAAGAAAAGCACCCACATGCCAACCACAACAGTCACCAATTTTGCGTCCAACTGAGATGATGCCCCAAAGCAATTCCGATACGATCAAGAGTTTCTTCCTTTTTGGGAATTGTATTGAAGGAAAGGGAAATGTGCTGACTACCTCTTATGTCCATCGTTTGCCGCAAGAACTCTAGCCCAGCAGCAGATTTATTTAATAAAGTACTTTGTTTATAACAATTTTGTGGGATGGAGCTTTGTGTCTGTTTTGCTTTGTTACGCCCCTCCTTCGGTGGTGTCAAAGAGTATGTGCCTAGGTTCTATTCAGCTAGCAGACTGGTGCTGACATCTTTGTTCCAACCCTTCCAGATGCTTCAAGACTAGCATCTAATCACTTGTTGATATCATTCCTATATAACACGGAAATGACACAGTCTTGAAGATAGACTGCCCATCAATTCTTTTGTTAGTGTTCTTCGCAGATTCTATCACCCACTCTTCTTCTTTGCAGTAAAGTTTAGCATTTTGAAACGGAGACAGGATGGATATTCTTTTGGATCGGGTTCGCTTACCGCTACCATTACTGTGGGTCGCTGTGTCCCTTTTTAAAACGAAACAAGTCTTAATTCTAGGGAACAATATGCATTGTCCACTTCAGAGGGGCTGAGGACTACTGACACGTTTGGGAGGCTATGTCGCTCTGTAGATTTACGAAGGCAAAGCCTTGAGTGTCCGCAAAACGGGTGAATCGTAAAATAATTTGCACAAATTTATGTTTAAAATAACAAGATGCTATTAATTTTAGGCTTGTCAGTGTATAAAATATTCATTCTGCTCCTTTTAAGAATTTAAGCTGTCACCTTGTACGCATCCTTCCAATACGCAAGGAATACTAGGTATAAACCTTTGGAGTCACGCTACAAACGTTTTTGAAATAACAAATTCTTCTGCGTAGGAGCCTATCTAATTGCTGGGGAATTACCGGCACTTGGAAGTACGTTTTCCATGATTTAGCGCAGAGGTCTAGTTGTATACGTTATTGAAAAGCATGCTTCTGTTCCAAAATTCAAAGATTACTTTTTTCCACAAGTCATGTTTTAACCACTTTCCCCTTGCCCACCTTTGAATGGCTGCTGTCATAACGTCTTTTTTAATATGTTGGATATTACTCTTGCCTTATCGTAAGATTTCCTAGCGGGATGCTCTTGGAAACTAGGGGCCTTAAACCTAGACCGATTTGTGTCTCCTAATTCAACTCCTATGGAAAATGGTGAACCTCAAAGAGATAGCAGAAAGATATGACATTCTTGTCATCTCAACTGACATCCAGATTAAATGTAAATGAATTCCTTCTTTTATTGTCTCATGCTGCCACTATCTAAGGCCAGAGATCAGTTAGTAGTCCCTACCAAGGACCTCTTCCCCATGATACTGAAAGTAGTCTTTAATTTCGTAATAAATGTGGAGTACCCCAGCAGACTCACTATTTTGAGTACAATGAACAAACGAAAAATGTACGATTTCTTTGACTTTCTCTTAAAGGTTATTGCATCACTGTTAAAGTCAACGTTGCCTGATTTTATTTGTTCCTGCCTTTATGAGACCCACTACCAGAATAAAGTTGAGGAGCCATTGTAAACTGTTTCCGTAGCTGTATGGATTCTTAAAGTTACATAAAAAGATCAGTCCCGATAACCGGCAATTTTATTGCCTTTGGCTTAAATAATTTTTCGTTCTCACGTGGCACGAATTTTACTACTGCCTGAGTAATTGTGCTTTTGGCATAAAAATGGTTACGAAATGCTTCCATACTATATGAACTTGTCGTTTGGCATTTTGCTTATGCATTACACATTGATTGGACATTTAATGCTAAGTTTCGATTTTGAGGACACCTAAGAGCTTATCATTGTATTTTCTCTGGGCAGCTTGATCTAAGGGCCATGTGAGTACCCCTTCTAGCCGTTCTGTGTATTGTCAATCATATCTTGCCATGGTATGATGATTACTTTCAACTTCAAAAATTTTCCAAGGCACTGTATTTGTAGCAGTGGAAAGTATACCCGATCTTCAAGAACAACCGCTCCTATTGCTGTGCTTGACGAAGGCTAGCCATATGCTGCAACGGAAGGAAAATGTGATGATATCCTTGAGACGGATTGAAAGTGACTTCCACCTTCTGCATTAAACGCAGTTTCTACATCATCAGGAATAATGCTAACAACTGATGCGATACTAGTCCTGAACCATGTGGAACTTTCTTTACGGAGCTACATACGGTAGTTGCATTAAAATGTTGAAAAATTAAACACGTCGACCCTTCCCTCAACTAGCAGGATAGGAACTAGATATGTCTGGGCAGTACTAAAGTGAGAACAAGACGGCGAGGAGGAATGGTCGCGAAACCTTATCCCTAAGAAACTACTCTGCCGTCAGTGAAGCATTTTTTTTGACTAGCGATAGACATCTGCAAGAGGATGCATATCCTGCTTCCTCCGAAAGAATTCCCAAACAAGACAAAACTTCAAATTTGGTCAAGTTGTCAATGTGCATCAGTGACATTTAAGTCAAATATGTTCTCTGCGGCACAAGAACTCGTGGTTATTTATCTTATAGCGCCAAATACGTTGTGAATGGCGAAATGGGAGGCTGAATAAGGGAAGTGACAAGCGCGAGGCTTAGGAAAGAAGGAAATCTATATGACAAATTGACCGTTTGTTTTACTTTCCAATATGGTTCCGCGGGCCCTGTGTAAGTCCAATGATCGTCACTGCCTTCAGGTCATACTATTGGCCTCCCTTCTATATTGTCTGCTGGAAATACAAGCTTCCGCCTATTAATTCGACTTCTTTAGGCTTCAGGATATACTCAGTGCATCACACCTCACCTTTTTAGTGTCTATTATGCTATAAGTGGTGATCCATTATGCAGTAGTAAATCTAGAAAATGATGATGGTCTGTAGCCAACTACGTTCCAAGTACAAACTTCCGATAAGTAAAACCATTCAAGCATTGTTCCCTTTTTCAAAACGCTCATAATTGAATGCAGTTATGCGAAAATTTACTCAAGATGTTCATTTCGAGATGCTTCAGTAGATTTTTGCACCTTTTTAATCTCAGTGTTTGGATTCCTCTTTCATGTTAGTTAAATGCTGTGCGACTGGAAACCCCTTTTTCTGGTCACAAAAACTGTGCTTCTAACGACACTTCTTCTGTCCATTTCGTAGACTAATTTAGGGGCTTTTTTTACCGAGAGTTAATTTCACGTACTTAAGAGGACATCACCTTATAAACCCCTCTAGTTCACTTCTCATTAAAATAAATTTATAATGTAGGCTGATATACATGTAAATGTTTATGATGAGAAGTGAAGCAGATGGAACTTTAGG
This sequence comes from Taenia multiceps, assembly GCA_001923025.3. NCBI lineage: Eukaryota > Metazoa > Platyhelminthes > Cestoda > Cyclophyllidea > Taeniidae > Taenia > Taenia multiceps. Next base: position 4,382,295 of record CM010311.1, read on the forward strand.
GTAATACCCATAAAACTGTGGCTTCAGAATGTCAAGAAGGTGACGAGAGAAGATAATGGACGAGAAGCCATCAAACATCCTCCGTAGGATAATTTTGTTTAATTATTCACCTCATACTTGTTTGTAAAACTTTACCGGATGAGGGGTAAATGACTTGTGCTAAGGGCCAATATACTGTAATACCCTGTTACCCTTTGTGCTGGTTATTAGGGAACTTAAAGTTCGGCTACCGATTTCTTCTGGGTGACCCGACCTGCAAACCACGTCTGCAGCCACCCAGCAGTTCTGTATGACAACACTCCATAACCTTCCCTAGAAGCATGATTTCAATCATCTTCAGGGATGACTCCGAGTGCCATGATACGAGTCAAAGTAGACCTCTTCTAAGGTCTCGATTGCAAAATCGCGTCGGACACATTTTTTAACAACCTTGGCTCAAAAAACACTTAAGCTGTTTTAAGGCTTAGTTTAGGCTAGTAGAGTTAATAAAGACTGCACTGACAGTTCTTCAACAAAGTTAGTGAGATGACAATAGTGCTCCCAATGTTAAGTACTTCATTTGTTTAAATGCATGCATAGGCAGTTGCATTTGTGGCACAATGTAAAAATTTTATGCCTTTTTTAATGCTGAAACAGTGTGTTTTGATAAAATCTATTAGACCGCATCACATGTGACACTATGTGAATAGTGCGCCTTTAACCGATGGATATTTTTCGGGCGCATTGTTTAATAGAAACATAAATTTAGCCACTTTCCCTTCCCACAGGGCAAAACTGTCCCATGTGGAGCAAAATATTTGTGTTTTACATGCTCACCACTTAGAAATTGTGTTAAGTTTTTAACGAAAACAGAATAGTTACATCGTCTTGAAGATTTATGAAGGCACACGGAAGGGACAGGTGCCTACTGGCATGGCCCTGGGAACATGTTGTTTAGTGGAAGCGCATTAGCGGAGGTTTAAGTGCTCCAATACCAAGACGAAGGGTTATACGAATAATAAAAGCGTTGAACAGTTCTCTACACCATTTAAGAATAGTTCAAGGAGTTATTCCTTTTCTAATGTCACAGTTAGTCGGTAGAGTAAATAATGCACACTTTCATTTGGGAACACATCTGATTGCAGATGCCACAGTCCCTTCCCGGTAAATCCAATGGGTCTGGACCTTTGCCGTGATTTTGGATTGTATTGAGGAAAGGAAAGATGTGAGCGACACTTTGTTTTTAATGTCTGTCGCATTTATACTGACCTTAAGTTGGAGTCTCTTAATAAAAGACGGGTTTTAAAATTAGTTTCGTTGCAGTCAGATTTTATCGCCGATGTTCACTGTCACTTTGTCCTCACTTAAGTAGTGCCCAGCCATTATTTCATTCGGGTTTCCATTAAAATTATTATACAGGTATGTAAACAACTCCACAACCAACTTTTTAAAACGGATCATGGTTAATGTTGCCTCAGAAGTTGGTAGAGTTCCTGCGGACCACGATGCAAGGTAATTGCCAAAGGTAGACCTCATTAACGACACTTCGATTAGAGTTTGCCATGGAGTCTCTCATCCACAGCAAACGTCCTTCTTCAATCACATCAATGCCTAGTAAAAATCAAAAGTTGCTGACCTCTACGACTAGGTTTGGTTTCCATCGACACTAATGCAGTGCCTCTCATCTTTATTGGAGTCGGAAGTGGTCATCACGCTAGGGCAGAAAATGGTTTGCCGGCGTACAGGAGAGCTGAAAGGCTACTGACATGGCTTAAAGGCCCTACCGCCCAGCGGAAGTACAAAGGCGGAGCATTAAGTGCTAGCGTGACCAAAAAACGTAGTGTTAAACAAGCAATCGGTGTATAGTACAACCACAAACGTATCCGCATCCAACCCAAATCTCTTGTTCTTTCCTCGCCAAAAGCATGGATTACATCCGCTTAATTTTTTGGCAGCTCGGCACAAAGCTACCACATAAATTGGCGCTTTTCTGCTCTTAAATTTCAGAGTTTTGATATGATTGTGCTGACACTCGTGCTTGCTTCCTCCAGTAAGGTTAGTTGAATTAGCAAAGCAAAGTCGACTTGCAAAACCATCTTCCTCAATATCTACCAATGGTGCCGATGTACTATTGTTAGAGTAGGATAAATTCTGTTTCGCTAAAATGAAATGAAAACTACTTTGGTAAAGTCCATTTCTTTTGGCGGCCAAATTAGCCTTGATTATTTATTTAAACCCGTGTGGGTCAGAGCTGTGAGTTCCGAGACCAAAGGTCATTTTTGCATTTGCCGCCAAGAAATTTAGCCATAAGTTTGGATGCTTCTCAGTGTTAACACAGTGTTGCAGGTTTAAAAAATAGTGCAAGTCCCTTGAACTTCAGAGGCAGCACTACATTAATGAAGATTCTAGGCGAAAGTTGAGCAACAACTGACAGTCTACTCTAAATTTTGTAGTGTAGGCTATAAATAAGCAGTTAGAAGATTTAGGCTTTATTACTCACTTGATGAGTAAGTGGCGAGAATTGACAAACTCCCAATGATTTTTAAGGAAATGACATTAGTTTAATTTGTCGCGGACAGTAGCACAGATGGACGAAGTGCAAATTTTATAATTTTTTTAAAATCCTGCTCTACTGGTTCATAAAATTATTCAGTATGTTTGTAAAGTTAACCAGTAAGATTCTCCTCTTTTCTTTTAATAAATAAAATTCATTCACCAGTTGATGGCACCCTCTAAATTTTATAGCATTAATTAATCTCGGTATGGTAGGAAATTTAGGGCACTCACTCCTAGGCAAACTTTATTCAAAAAATAAAATACTTGCCAAAATAGTTTAACTTTATATTTAGTGATCGGTTTTTTGTTACGCAGCATTAAAGGCTTCGCTGTTTGTACTGCCGGGGGGTGACATGGTGTCAAGGTCATGCCGATGGTCTCTCAACCCTTCCGAGCGTAGCCAAAACACTTTTACCTTAGTATTGTGGGTTCTCTAGGCCTCAGGGAAGAATGGAAGAGCTAAATTGGTGACATCAAAACACGAACCCCATCCCAGAGGGCAAATACTTTAATTTTTATTGCTAACTGCCAAACCTCAATCCAACGAAGAAAGGCACGTGCTAGGAATTGGAGAATCCGTAGCGACTCCCAACAGAGAAGTTAAAATGATGTCTACCTTCGACAAGTTCACTATCCTCATAATCAGCAGATATGCTGCTCACAACAGAAGCAACAGTAACCGTAAACCATCTACAAAATTTTGCAACGGAACTGTCTAAAGTGCCTATAAAAAAGAATCAGGAAAGCAAACATGTGATGCTTGCCTCTCCTCTCTACTTGCTAGATGAGAGCCAGATTGCTACACTGATTTTCGAACAAAGTGTCACAGAGAATATACGAAAGTATTTTAAGCTACGTCATTCATTAAATGCTTCTGATTTTGGGTCAGTGTTCTTGGGTCTGGCGGTGATCTTACGAGATTGTCGGTACATTTTCATGCTGGGCGAAACTCCGGAACAGGTGGATTTGTTCAGTAGAGTCACTAGCATTGCGGTCAACTGCCTTCTCACTTGCACTCAAATTCGATGACTAGCTCACTTGTTTGTGGATACCTTTCTTACAGCACTGGCCACTTTCTGATGGCCGATGCGGTAGGTCGAACAAGAGGATCACTGAGGATGAAGCTTAGTACGTAGGGCTTTAATTGTTTGTTAAATTCTTCGTTTCGACTACACAGGCCCTTGAGTCTCTGCCATTGTACTTCCGTTCGGTGGTTTGGACTCGGGACCACTCTAGCAGCCCCTTAACTCTGCTCTCGAGCAATGCTTTTGCCTCACTAATAAGACTTCATTCAACTCCGCAGACGACCTGCAGTTCCACACGGGCAAAATCATGGGCAATATGAATGCGCGAATGCCTTATTTATTTATTTGATCAAATTTGACTCCTGTGGCAAAATAGTTGACCAATTATCTATGCTCCATGGCTTAGCAAATTCGCTTGATAGTCCGTGATTCTGTGGGTAACACTCACAGTGTTAAACTACTACAAGATGGAAAAACTTAGCCGTGTAATAAACCGGGAAATTTTACTGGTTTTGAATGAATAGTAATTGCTCCATGAGGTGGCGGCTTCCAGTTGTCTTTAGCTCTATCTGATGCATAACTACCAGAACTTGCCTAGACGACTGCAAAATGCGAATCCACTTTATTATTTTTTGACCTTTGCATAGGAATTTGTCCCCATTAAACGTCCTCAAAAAAGACATAACAACATTTCAGGTTGATTAAACCACCAAAAATCTCTTTTTTAAAGAATTAGATGACGGCCGTTAAGTAATCATTTTTAAGCACCCACGCCATCCCCCAAAGGCTTTTAGCAGGCGCTATAAAATACCACACACTAACTGCGTCGGGGCGTCAGATGTGAATATACGATAATACCAGCTACATAGTCCACACACAAGAAGAGCACATTGTGGCTTGCCCAGGACTTGAGCTCAGGAGGAATATCTTTCTACCACTCGAAAGAATTACGGCTTAGAAGCAGTCGCCATCGTAGACTTACAATTTCCTGTTTCTGTCATAGCAGCAATTGACACTTCCTAAATTCTAATGTTTGATTCACCCTCTTGCAGGCAAAATTATTTAAATCAAAAGAAGCAAAATCCAAATTATTCTAATTAGTTGGATTACCTCTACTTATGTGAATCAAGAGGTGTGAGGTAATCTGTCACGTCTCAAACGATAGGCTCTGAAGTCGACATAACTACCCTTTTTAAAATTCCACGAAAAGCCTCACTTTCTTTTTAAGACAATAAAAATCCTAACAAAAAGGTTATGAGTTGCTTCCGTGATTAAATAAACTTCTAATGTCGGGCCTGAAAAAATGAATACTAATTCTGCCTCTAAATTGATGCCCAATTGCTCTACATAAAGGCCTGCTTAGCCAGTTTCACCTTGGCGACACCATTGGCCAATTCGAGGTGGCATTCCATTGGTCTCATCTACTCCTCCTAACCAGTGCGAAATTACATCTAAGTGGACCAATCAATTTTCCCATCCTGGCTATCGAAGGCACCCCAATTTAATTTTCCATCACATCAACGACCGAAAGTCAACTCAAATGCCTCTAAACTATGTTAATTAACAATAATGCTTCCGGTAGGTCCTCTTCTTTGCTGCGTTCTAGGATGTACTTTAATCCGGTCCACACTAAGCATGATATCGGCTACGTTAAATCTTTTCTATTATGTTTAAGATTCAGGACCTGGTATGCCATTGTTCTACGAAAATCTGTCCTAATTAATAAAAAATTGTGCTTATTTTAATTATTTGTGGATATTTGGAGATAAAGATGACATATCCACTTATGTATCCATTTGTGGTAATTTAAATTCAACTAAATTTATACGCATCAAATGCTAAATAGTAAACAATTCTAAACCTGTTAAAATCAGTTACAATCGACTAAGTTGCACATTTTAATACTTAAAAAGCATTTGTTTTTTCAACGTCTGCACTTGTATGCTATGCAGTGACAGTGGCGGGGTTCGCTGTAATTACCCTTTGCTAGATTATTTTGAACCCTTAGGCAAATTTTTCATAAAAGGCGAATGTTTGGCGCAGAAACTCTATATTCGAGGTGTTCGCGCACTTGGCGAATTTTTGAACTGTGCAGTATTCAAATTGTGTCTGCATTCTTTGCGCTTTACCCTCAAATTTATTTGGCGGCTACATTTGAATTAAAAGTATTTTACCGCCCTTACTAAAAAATCGTTGGCAATTTTTTTCGCCTCACAGCTTCTATATTAGCGTTTAGTAATACTGATACGGTGAAAAACTGGTGGCTCTAAGACCTCGCTATTAGTTTACAAAATGGGGTGACTTTTGAAAGCTAACCTCTCTGTATCACAGTATTATTAGCGGTCGGGTAAAATTTTCTATCATTCCTTTGATGTGAGGTACAAAACAAACATGTAGACAATCGGTGAACTTCGTAGCAATTTTACGTTCATTGCTTTTAAGAAGAAAATGAAATCATTGTAACACCGTTTGTTCAACTCTCGGTTTTGGTGATGGAGCTTGTAAGGCTTCACTAACTGTGCTTTCGGAGGCCATGCTAGTGATCCTAAGGCATTCTACATGTCATTAATGCATATTCTGCCTCACTGTTTAGCCTTATTTTGTCCTCAGAGAGGTCTCGTTGAGAAAAATGGAGCACCCTTAGACAGAAGTAAGTGCCGCACCTCCAGCGGCTCTTGCCAACAACATTAAGCCATCATGCTTTGGCTTTCTTGATTGCAGTAAATGCTAACTTGAAAGCACCTAAAATGTCACCTTAATCTGAAGGAGTTCCCACAAGTCCCAAACCCTAAAGGCTTAATATGAAAAGTTATAAGCAATATTTTCTATCTTGCTATTATTCATAAAGCACAAAATCCTCGCTTCACATCACTCATATATTTTCCTTCCCTGTGCTTTTATTTTATAAGTCACCTAATTCTATTTGTGAGTCTGCCTCATTTTTTGAGATTCGAATAGACTTGTGTGTAAGGAGTTACTTAGCTTGTCGCTTTGGTGGTTGGTACAATTAAAAGGCGGATGGAAGTTAATGGAGAAAATTTATGCACTTTGATTATGCTGATTACCTAAAAGAGACTTTTGAAGTGTCCTCTATTTCTGTCCTAGTAAAAATCGCTCCATCGAATTGGAAGTAAAGGTTGATTTTAGAAATATTGCAAAACCTTTCTTATCAAGCCAACCCATTGTAGTTCCGGTACTAAACATTAAAATTTTACTTGATTCATTTCAGCATTTAGTTTTCGGTTCATCTTTCCTCCTATTTATTCCGGTACTCATTCTGAAAACAACGACCGCCTTTGCATAACCCTTTTATCAAATGAAACTTAATGTTGCATTAATTTTACCGACTCAAACCGCGTATTCACTTCAGTTGGCCAAGCGGCATGAAGAATAGCAATTTAGAAATATAAATTTTGTGCTGCGCCTACTTAATTGTGCCCCTGTCGTTCCATTAAAATTGCTTTGAATTTTGATGGAGAGGAGTGCTGAAACTCGATTGCTTCTGTTAATTTTATTGTATTCACACGCAATCGCCCTCAAACAAAACTATGACAGTTACTTGTTTCGTTTTAGTGGACAAATAGGTGGCAGCAAATTGGACATTGGTAGGGATATAATTGTACTTTCAATTTTGATAATGCCAATGCATTGAGTTGCTCATAATGCTCTTGTTTAAAATCGCACGTTTTCTTATTCATATTGTCCGGGTTTTCATTTAATAAACCAACCAAGCTATTCTAAGATCCTGATCAAAGGCTTTCAATTAGCCCTTACGAACGAGGGGTTATCCAAATGCACTCAAACAACGGTATATTCCACAGGCATTTTTTAAATGAATTCAACCTATAAGTACCAAATTGATTTAAAGATAGCTTGTTTTTTACGTGAGATAGGGAACATCTCAGGGCTTATATTTCACCCTGCCAATCTCTTTTCATCACCCAAACGCGTTTATTTACACCCTTCGACGCCATAAAAGGAGGAACAAATTGTTTAAATTTTATGTTGTTCCCTTCATTTATGCAGCAGCAATAAAATTTGAATATTCTTGCATTTTCAGGAAGACATAATCGCGGTGCCAATATCAGGGTCCCTGAATATCTCTGCTGTTTTCCCCAGCAATAACACCTCGCCGGAACCAGCTGGAGTTTGCTACGACACATCCAAAGACGTAGTGAAGATTCTCTTGACTGCTGTTGCCTGTCTGGGGCTAGTGACAAACTGCATGATTGTCATCGTCCTTACCCAACTTCGGGGATCGCATCCTGTGGGTGGTGGAGAGCGTTCAGCACGGTTCAACCTCCTCGGTCTGGCGATCGCCGATTTCTGCATTTGCCTTTCAACCCTTCCTCTTATCTACTCCAAAAGAACCTACAAAAGGAGCGACATTATGCTATACTACACGCTGTTTGGCCCAGGCCTTGTGTCCACCTTCCTCACCGTTAGCGCTTGGATGGTAGTTCTAGTCTCCATTCTCAGGTATCTCGCCGTTTGCTGGCCTCTAAAGTCCCGCTTCTACCTTCGCTGCAGAAGTGTCATCTGTGCTATTGTGTCCATCTACTTGGCTGCATTTATCTTCAATTTTCCTCTGTTCCTTCAATACGATTATGAAGAAATTGATCCTTTTGAAAATGAGACTCCAATTATGGGTGATGTAAAGTTTGTGCATATTGTCGACAGAATTTACCCACATTCCGATTTACTAAAAGACATCTACAATATTGCGCACATTATCTGCACCAATGTTGGACCCTTTATAGCTGTACTGGTGACAAATATCTCCGTTATAGTCGCCTGTAAAAGAAGCGAAATAATTTGCGAGAATTTCGAGAATGCGGAACAATTAAAGTTGACTAGACCGCCGACTAGCTCCTCCGTAAGCACGCCTAACAATCGGCATGCTGAGTCTTCACATTTGCAAAACGTCTTTAATGCTCAACCACCATCTTCAATTTCTCAACAACGAATTGTCCCACGTTGTCATAATCTAAGACCTCGAGCTCTCCACAGAGTTACGCCCCTGCTACTGGCTGTAATTTTTGCATTTCTGCTCCTTTCCACACCCTTTGGTATAGTTCAGTTTGTTTGTCTCAAACTGATCGACAAAATCGGTCACAGAATAAGTGAAAATAATCAACTACTCCAACAATACTTCATTCTTAATCGCCTCCTCGAGTGGACAAACTTTCTGCAAGTTTTCGGCTGTGCAGTGAACTTTTTCCTTTACTTCATGGTCTCGCAAACCTTCCGACGCACCACCAGGCGCACATTTCGACGAATTATTCAGCGTTTTCGAAGACGCAGAGGTCTGAGTCATTTGTGCGCCTATATATTCTCGGTATGTTGTTGTGAAGAGCGACGATCGTGTAAGAATGAGGCCTATATTGTACGTGTCTACTCCCCGATCGAATGCAGAAATCACCAGAGGCACAAACGACCGACGGAACCGTCGCCTTTGTACCATGAAAGGAATCTTTTATCACCCCATCTGGACCTGCAACAGCAATTTCGTCCCAAACCAGAGTCCTCTGATTCAGCTAACCTTGCAACCAAGGAGGCAGAACAAATAGAGCTGCAAATGCAGGAGGGTTTAAAATGAAGATGACTGCTTTTACATGAGCGCAGCCCACTTTGCTATCGTAACTACATGCAACTATGTATTTTTGTATAATGTAACATCTTGCAATTCTTCTATTCTCTAAATGTGAATGACTCAAGAGGTCGTAATCAGTATCAAGGCATATTTTGACAATTGATGCATAATTTCTCCATTAGGTCATTGCCCTAATCATTCAGGGGATTTAGTACCGGTGAGTTCCACCGCAATTATCTATAATGTCTCTCTTTATTGGTTGGATACAGATGCTACCAAAGATATATGTCATCACATTTGCGACCCTTTCAGGGAGGCTGATATCCCCATTTTTTAATAACTGAATCTTTTTAGAGCCCTCGAATATCTTAGTGGCTTCCCAATAATTACCTGAGGCAATAAAGACCGTTTTAAATAACTCTTGCCCCGACTGTGGTATCATTTTATTAATGCTTAATGTTAATAAATATTTGGTTAAAAGGCAGCGAACTGGAAGAAGTCTCATTTGCCTACGCACGTCACTTATTATTCACCAGTGTAATGAAGTGGCCTGCGGTATCGGACGTCGAGGCATTTAAAAATGGGCAATTGAAGTATGCTATTACACTTTTTTGTCACAACATTCAATGAAAATGGTTGAATTGTTACAAGAGTATAAGAAGAATATGCTTCATTTCCTTCAACTTGTTTACTACAGCTTTGTGTGGCAGCTGTGGATGACAAGCTAAGCCAATATCGTCACTGAGACAAAAGGAAATTAGCGCTTCCTTAACTATTTTGCATTTTTAGAACATTACTGAGGAGATAATTTGTGCAGTTGGGAGACCCTCCTGCACGCTAACTAGACATTTCGAATTTTATGGAAAATTCCCTTGAGCAAACTTAGTAATTATTTTTCAACTACTCTCCGAAATTCGGCAGAACTGGCTGCGATTTCTTTTTGTAATGTTTGCGGACTTGTGTAGTTGTTCGATACTATATCCTGTTTACGCCTATTTTCCTTATCTTCTATGGTTTAATAAAATGGAGTTTAACTCAGTCCCCTAAAATTTCTTTTACAATATTTGGAGAAGGCATGATAAGGGAATGTACCCATTAAGAATAGTTTAAAAAGACAATTTAATTGTTGGAATCACTATAAGGGCAAAAGATTCATGGTTGGGAATACCCTCTACTTATGACCACAAAAAATTGTACATCACTACTGAGATTAAAATGTCAAGAATATAGGCAAAACATTGCGTAAGCACCTACTGCAACTGGAATGAATGAGCCATGGAAGTTGGTGAAAGTGAAAAACTTTGCTTGCAGACTAACTGGCTCATGATGAAGAACGGCTTTTGTGCATAGAGTTATTAATAAATTAACAACTAAACCAGGAGGCATCTTCAAATAATCCATCCACACAATCACCCACCTTACTTCCAATGTACCACTTTTATGCAGTCTTTCAGAAGGAGTCGGAACTGATAAAACGGTGAGATTAAGGCCTGTTATTCTCCAAAACAGCGCAAGATTTAATCATGTACCGCATCAAACCTTATTTATTAAAGGGCTTTCAATTTGGGATAGGGGCGCAACACTACTTAGATCCTATGGACAGTAACACCACTGGGGACGAAAAAGGCAGTTAGAAAATAATGGTGAGGTAGAAACAAACGCAAACAGAGTTGAGTGCTTTGATTTAGGGCCAAAACATTTTGTAAAGCTAAAACTTGTCCATTTGTATTTCGTTGAGAAAGGTTTCGATTTTAGATGTCAGCTTTATGCTACCACATGGTTGTCTAATAACTTGATCACGTTTTCTCTCTGCCAAAATCAGATATGTTTGCATATTCAAACTCACCCTTTTGAAGTTTAAGTGACTAGGTGCGCATTTTCGTGCAATAAGTCTCTTACTCTAAGCACTAGAAATTAAAATTGTAGGAAGTTCTGTGTGGTCCAAACTTAATTCGTGGGGTTTTAAGAACCTAATACTTATATAATGACCACTATTTTTGCAAAAACTAGTCGTAAAAACTACCAAATCTCACCAAATATTGCCTGTTGTTTTGGAAGCATTATCGAACAATCAGAAGCCATATTTTCAAACCCTTATAGTTGGCCGTATGACTTACTCACCCGTCTCGTTGCGCTAATTACCATATTTAGGATTCTTAGCGGACGCGTTCGTAATTAAAAACTTCTGGATTGTGATTTATTCATTTCAGCAGCTCCAAGAATGCTCAATCCACTTAGGTAAACTCATAATTCTTCTGCTGCCTTCACCTTGCCCACAGCAGTGCGTTTGTCCTCTCTCCGTGGTAGAGAGTCCACCACTCTGTCCGCTACCGACAAAATAAGGCTAAAAATGTTAAAGCTTTACAGTACTTATGCATCAGACATAAATTGTAAATGTGTTGTACTTTACTTGTTCGTTTAATTCTCGCTTTTGGTGGCAAGCTATATAGGGCTTCACCACTGTATCTTTGCCAGGCAGCCTGAGCTCTGAGCCTTGCCAGTAGGCACTAAGGCCTTTTGTACGTCAGTAATACATAACCTGCCTAAGTGTTATGTTTTCTTTTGTCATCAGGGCACTACAAAAGTTATTTTCGAATAGACATAGAGTGATAGACATTTTTATGCAACAAGAAGCATAAACTTAAAACAAAACCACCTTCTGTATGTATATGGAAAACGCTTATTCATTTTTAAAAAGTTGTTAAGCAAAAAAAGCATTCGACTCAACATCACCAATATCTTGGTGATTGTGTACTACCCGAGGGCATCATTACCAATGGAACTAAGCCCTACCTTCCCAGTTTACTCAAAATCTCGAATTCATTTTCGAATACCGCGAATCATCCTTTACAGAGGTAATATTAAAGTAATAAAGCATCCAACTTATTTGGTTTATTTAAAGTCTTCATTTACTGTGCTTTGAAGCTTTCTGGCTTCTGCTCAGTTTGCCCACTGTCAGAAGCCAAAATTCTAAAAATGTATCAATTTCATTGTTATTAAAGCAGCAAATGTACACTATTTTATTGTTCAACCCCTGTGGTCGGGAAATTAATTATTTAACTAGGTTTCAAGAATTCTTTGAAGTTGCGCAAGTGTACTGCTTTATTACATTTAGGATAGAACCAAATGTCGCTGATGAGTTTATAGACAATGTTGACTGAATCTTCAGAGAAACTGTTAGAATTATTGGCATAATGTAATCTTTTAACATGACTGTAATGCCCTTTGTCGTTCCTGAAGTTTGGAGAGGTCATAGCATTAGTGATGGGTATATATTGCCTAAGCACATGATGAGTGAGAAGCTTTTGCCATGGCCCGGAGGCTGTGCTGCCCAGTAGGAGCACAAAGGTGAAACTTCAAGTGCCTGCAAAATTAAAACGAAAGAATTAAACAAATAATTGAAGTAGCCTGTAAACTACAACTAAGTGTCTGAGGTTTCTCCGATAATGATGTTTCTTTTGTGCAGAAATAGTGTGGAATCACACATTGCTGCCTTATTGTCAAACTGAAATGCCAAGGGAGCTTAAAAATTGCTTCTAAACTGTAAAGTGGCCAGTATGCCAACTGTTTGCTCTTATACTTGAGGGAGGTATGTTGGTTAAAATTACTGCCCACTATTTTCACCTCGATAGGACCATTTTTTAATGTTTTGTGAAGTTGCATTCCGTTCAGAGTGCAAACCTAAATGACGTTGCCACGCACTTCCCAACACTTGATTCTCTGTTAATGCGTTTTCCGCATCTTACTTGCAAAGCCCTTATCATAGCTACTTTTTTATTCCATTGCTTGCATTACTGCGTGGAGAGCCAAATCAATCGGAGTAATTTCCAAACTGCGTAGAAAAAGCAACACATTAGAAGAGGAGAAAATCTATCTTAATGTGCATTTGTGCAGTAATGGACATGGCATGGCTGGTTACTGAGTTGCCGAAAATATGTCCAAAGAGCACGCAATCCACCGATATGAAATCGTTTACGCACAATAACTTTCAATTGTTAGATTAACAGCAAATTTAAAAGTGGTTTTTTAAGATGTATGAGCTTATAATGCACTGATTTGGTAAAATTTTTAGGCAACTTATTGCAGATAGAGCGTAAAATAATATTTTAGTCTAGGTGGGAGAAGTGAGAAATCGGCTCATTTTGCTGGATAAAAAAGTGCTGGCATCGCAAATGCACCCCACTCCCTTGCGTGTGGAGGCAGGGCTTTCGTTTTTGGCTTGGCTTTTATAACGACAAATATTACAAGAAGTCGTTGCTTCACCTTAGTAAAAGCATTGGCACTTAAAATCATATCAGCTTCATTCTTGAATGACAGCTTGTTCGTCTGCCTAGACGTCTGCAATCTTTATGTGTGTTTTAAATGGTTAAATGGCCCTAGAAAGTACTACGTAGGCTACAAATGGCAAAAGAGGGATACTCTCGGTTCATAAATGGTTGTATCAAGGTATTGTGCCACGAAAATTGAAAGGAATACGTGTCATGCACTTTTTAACTTTTACTTCATTAAATTAAACATTAAAGTACTTAAGCTTTACAAGCGGGATAATTTAGTTTAAAATATGGATAATAATGTATTGTTTCCCCAGAAAGGAAATTGCCAGTCCATAAAGCCAAAAGTAAGCTTACACAGACTCTAAACTATGGATGTGTACTGTTCGTTTAGGATGAGTTTTGAACTACACGGGCATTGCACTCTCCGCCGCTCCGGTCTCTATATTTTGCCGTGGTATTTTATTCCGTTCATTCCTAACGAAGTTGCACTCAGTGCTTCCACCGTGTAACCTCACCAAGAAGGACTTGAAGGCTGTAAGATAATGAATTTGCGGCGTTGAATTTGTGTCCACAAATAGCGTGTGGGATTATTAAGCAGGTTCATTACAGAGATATTCGAGGGAATTCAGCTGACATAATCCACAGAAGATCCTTTCTGGCTAACAATTTAGTCAATCACAAGCAACTTAATAGCTCACATCCGTTTTGGGTTCGATACCAACTGGAATGCTTGTCACACGGTTTAGTGCAATTACTTACTATAAACCGTCGAAGGAGGTGAAGCTGATGACGGTCGTTTTATTGGAGGTTAACTTAATCATTTATTGTTATAAGCTCACTGCACGACAAGTTTAGCTCGGATTGACAGTTCCTCGATCAACTTGCTTTCTCCTCTGCACAGTATATTCACTTGACTGTGGACTTGCTACGTATCTTGAGTTCGCTCTTTCTTGAATTTATAGACCTGTACTTTCCAAATAAATGAAGCGGGCACTCTTTTAACTATTTATAAGCAATGGGCTGAATCGGTAATAAGCGGAATTTTGCATTTATCATTTGTAGGAACAAAACTCTTTGTAGTTTTGGTTTCTAGTTTTCAGTGCACTTCAAAAATGAGCATTTCGACTTTTACGATTAGAACTAGGAATTCTTCCAAAGGTGTCTCTACACTTTACCTACAAATTGATATCGGCATCTACATAAGGAACATTTTTATACTGATGAGTGAAAGTGTTTCTAAGTTCAAAAGGGTAGCCAAATGTTTGTTGGCGTTTGGTCGCTTTTGCCACCGCCTTCAAAGCGGCACGCACACTAGTAGTCATGGCGCAGGTGGGTGTGTGGCTGAAAGCCACTGACAAGATTGAGTTCCTGAGCAAACACTGGTGTGAATTATCATTGCCAAACTCACAATTCTAATGTTAAATACTGTGGTCGCTGCTCACTTGCTGGTAATGAATTATTTACGTGACTGTGTGGCTCTTCAGCCCCACAATGTTTTACATTCTACACCTGGAGTAGGACATTTTTTACTAGGTAACAACAAATTCTGCTACTGTTTCAAAAGACTGTGTGCCTTAAAATGGCTTCATTTTAACTTTACTCGGAGGTTTATTCGAAGATCTAATTAAATTACGAATTCTGTGGTCACCCACAACATGCATGGGGATAGTTTTTGCGCCCTTTGCTCTGCAGAAGACTAATTTCGTCAAGCATTCTTTATTAATGCGACGGGAATTTCATCTATAGTAAAAGCAATCTGCAAAGTTGGCGCACATCATTGCTGCCCACACTTTATCGTCTCCAACACTTGCGCCCCTCCAAGCAGAAAAGTTGCCTCGTTTATCGACTGTTTTCTGCTTTATTCAAGAACACTACTTCGTTTTAATGGAAAAGCTTTAAATTTCGTTAAAATTTTATGAACAGTTTGAACGACAAAGGAATTTCCAAACTGGACGCAAAATATAAAATTGTCTTAAAAATTCGGTCATAACTTTAATTCCAACATTTGTCTGAAGAACTTACCTACTCATTGGCTCCTCTGAAAGCTCGTATTAGGAGCTCCTTTTTTCACTCCCAATAGTTTGAACTTTAATGTCGTGGAGATTTTTTGGACTTTTACTTCTTACGGATCTTTAAAGAGTCAAATAGTGGTTACCAACATTTTGAGGAAAGAATGAAGTTGATAATAACTGATCAGCAGGTCTATTCATCGAACTTAGTGTTGCAAAAATAAGACATATTTGTGTTTAGTGTTAAAGTGATTTTACCTGTCTGAGATATTGTCAAATCTATCCATAATGTTTAAAACTCCTCAGAGGTCAAAAACAAGCCCAATACTTAAGTAGAGGCTACGCCGCCAGATGAAATAAACTGATGAGGCCCTAATTGATCAATTGCCGAAAGTGAAGAGATAAATATCCATACAAACAAGATTGCCCTCTCTCCTTTTAACCGGTAACTACAAAGCTTTCCATGGTAAACCTCTCGGATTGATTGCCACAATGCAATTGGCGATGCAGAAAACACTCATGAATTAGTCGTGCCACTCACGGAATTTGCGTGATACAATGAAGTTTTTTACTATAATATCACTGATCCCTCCTGTTAATTTTAACTTAAATAAAGCTTCACTTTGGTTGAAAACTGCACTGAAGGAAAGGGTAGCGTGTAAATTATCATCCATGTCCATCGACAGTGGAATGCAATAAAATCCGAGTTTTAAAGTAGCTTTTTTGCGGAAACATGGTTTTGTGTATGTTTCTCTCCGTCACTTTGTTCCAACCGTTGTATTGCTCAGCCCTATATATATTTGAGTTTTATCCACCCCTATTCGCTTAATTGGCATCTTCATACAAATATGGTGGAAAATTAGGGTTGTCGCCCATAACATTATGGCGCTCTGGATCTTCTCTAAAGAGGTGCAAGATCATAAGTTAAAAGCAGAATGTATTACTGATGTATAGACGAGTTGATAGGCTACCAGCATGGACTGGGATCCATCTTGCCGGGTGCGAGTTCGACGGCGGAGCCCTTAATGCCCGCGGAACCAGAAAAAATAAAATCCATGTTTTAGAAGAAGAATAAAGTTGAATTTAAACAATGTAGGGAGCTTTTTAATCATGCCATCCGTTGTTTTGGTCATTTTAATCTTTTTCGACTTACCAACGCTGCAGCAGAGGTAGCATTGCAGAACAATTATTAACATCATCATTCAGTGGTACTGTTAAGGGAATTCCGGTTTGACCTAAGTCCCAACGATCCACCACTTTACTATTCAAAAAGCGAACCATCTGCCTCCTTTCAACAGATGTTAGTCTTCCAAAGGGAGCTATTGCTGAACGAAGGGCCGGTATGCTTTTCTGTTGTAAGAAAATGGATTTTAAAACATAACTACTGAACAGAGAGGAGAAGTAAGAAAAAAGACATAAAATTGTAGTGTTTTTGTTTTTTTACTAGCAATCTATTTTAAACAGATCATCTGTTTGACCGTACCATTTCTCGCTAAGAGCGAACAGAACGCAACGCATTTCCCTTAAGAACAGGAGTCTTTTGAGACATCCTTAGAGTGACTTTATACAATGCACACAAGCCTTCCTTAAACTCACGAGGTGTGCCACTGACCACTTTCCTAAGAATTGGGTCTCAGACAAGTTTTGTCAATGCTCAGTTAAATCTCCGGTTGTTTCGCCTTCCATACATTGTTTAGCCAATCGTAAGGAGCCCCATTAAGTAGTATTCTTCTCAACATTTCGCACCACACTATATAATCAATAAATCACTAAATAATAGTCATATATTTGGATAAGATAATGCTTCAGGTTCTGTATGTAGTGTGCTAATGTTTACTCACGCCTTCCCACATAATGTTTTGCCTCCAGGTCAGTTTAAAGCGCATAAATATGTGACCATCAAAATATCATTTTGCGTTATTGTGTTTACGTCGGCTTGATCAAAGTGGATTGGGATTCGAAACGACTGCGGTGATACTGCCATACGATAATTGATAAATAACCCAAAAGAAGGTATTTTGGGACTAAAAGTTGGCAAATATCATTTGTTTTTCAAACAAAGAAAAAGATTTTACATTTTATACGAGCAATGACTGTTGTAAGTCGCAGTCGCTTTTGTAATATTGACATAAAAGACAGCCTTTATTCTTGTCCAGCCTCTATCTCTCTATCTGAAGTTTATAAAAATGCTTTAATCCTACATGCACAAATAGAAAGAGATGCCTTTTATGCTGGTAATGGCCGAAGCATATGTTTTGAGACAGCCGTATTACAGTTGATCGAGGTGGTAGTGTAACCGTGGAATGGGGTGCAACGATGGAGGGCATAATGGCCCTTTACAAACACGGTACAATGATGGGAGGTTCAGACATGCAGCAATAAAGAATTTCAAATTTTGTGTAAGCGTTTCCAGTCCTATCGCACGCCTGTCAGGGCCGATCTCAGCTGTGATGAATATCAGGCGAAATGCAACGCCTGATCCCAGGTACTTAATTCGGAAAATTTCGTGACATTATAGCAGAAAAGTCTTTCCCTAGGTGTGGTTAAAGTGATCATTTAAGATTTTTTTCCCCGTTGTAAAAGTTAGTGCACGTCGTCTTGGAATGGGCCAGCTGCACTGGCACATCGTTTTTAACACCAAGGCTCGCCAGATATCGCTTACATGCAAAATTAGGAGTAAAGATGGTGTGGAATCCTATTAAGATTGCCGCCCTAAATGTCTATTGTGAATTCAAAGATTCAGCAAAAGACCATTTTGACTACATGGAATTCAATTCCATATTTTCGCATAAAGTAGTTGTAGTTAACAAGTCATACTATTAGAAGTGAGCCTTTACTACTGTGAATACTTGATCAGCCCTTAGCCACTAATGCATTGGATTTCATGCCATAACGCTTTGATTTTTCTGTTAATTCGTGGGCACTTGGAGCCCTGTCTTGGTACCTCCGCTAGGCTGCATGACTTTGGGCCGCATAAGTGGATCCACCCTGTCTGTACGGCCGCAATACATTGCCCTACCCCAGTAATGTATCATATTTCAACTTTTTGGAAGACTCAGGGTTCTACAAAACTGCCCTAATCGCCGTGATTGCTGATATAGTAAAAAATTCTTCGTTTTTCTTCATTTTGGTTTGTGGGATTAGAACAGTTAGAGTGCCATAAATACATTAGAATAAAAATTCTGACAAATAGAAACTAGATTTTGCTGTTGGAAAGCCACATGTGTGTGCAAATACGCAAGTACAATCGCGCCAGCTCTTTATTTTGTCAGCTTTGCTCACTGTCTTGCCTCGGTCTTTTGCCCACCCTCTATGCTAATGATCAAGTAACTTCTCCACTAATGCGACTTAATATGCCTCCGAAGATAATATAGTGTATTGCTGTAACCAAACTTAATTCCAGTGAGTAACATTTATGGAGTATGTCAATTGAAGACAACACTCAAAAGTCACGCGATTTATGGGCCAGATGTAAGTGAGTAGATCCCTATAGACTAGAAACAGGAGACTTCTAGTGGCCCTGTCGGCGATTGGAAAATTTAACTCTCCTGTCGTCTGTGTTATGGTTATGACTGCCAAAAGTATTCCCCAAAGTCAAAGAGTTGGCTATAGGTTTAGCCATTTACATAAGGATCTGGACTAATGGCATCTTCCCTTTCTTGTTTTTGAGTATAAAATATTCTAGCTGTTAAATATTGGTCATCCTTTTCATTATTTTTCTAGTGCGTCTCTTCGGACATAGTTTTCTTGTAGATGATGGAAGAGCAATCCTTAGGCGTCGCAAATCCTCCACTCATTGAGGTTCCTTCTAGAAAACTCACAACCCAAATGTTTTCGCGTATCTAATTACCATAAAAACTTTTACTTCATTCAAGCTCTTGGAATGATGAGTCAAATTTCCACCAAGACAAAGGGGGAGTAAACAACGTTTCAACCCTGAGGTAAATTTCATTTATTGACAGTTGTGAGGAAAAAATTATTTTTGACCTTTAGTTTTCGCCCACCACTAAAATCGCAATATTTTGCTAATCACACCACCCGGTCCGATCTGTCAGCGAATAAAATGACACCGAATTGATTAAGTAAATAAACATCTTCCAACCGTGTGGAATTAATACCGATGACAGGAAAGCTGTTATTGTGGAAGTTTTGCCAGTTGTTCTAAAACTTTTTTTAACTAATTAGACTTTAAAGAAGGCTAGTAAAATAATTAGAAAAAATTTGAGCAAGCAAATTGAAAGAGGTTTTATTCGTGTTTCTCATTTCAAGCAACGTCTTTCAGCGCTCTTTGTCTTCTCTGAAACGAAAGAAATTATGATATAAGGGAGGAATATGTATGGCCAATGTGCAGAACGGCCCAGAAGCTACTAACAGGATCTGGAAAAAATGCTGTCCTAGAGAAATGCAGAAGTAGAGTCTTACTTGCCCCGTAACCTAAACGAAGAGTTAAACAAGCAACCCTTTTGGGCCTTATCCATAGCACTCTCCTCTGTCATCTGGTGCCACAACTTAGTGAGTGCTGCAGGGAAGTATTTACGAGCCATTTGATAAGATTATTGAATGTGAGTTCCAATGAAATAACGTTTAACTGCAGATGCCTTAATTCCCCTTGGAAATTCTACCAGATTTTGAGTTTCGCCTTGCATGGGAACTCTGCCAAGGAAAGGACGATGGGGAGACGGCCACAAATGCTCACCGTTAGCCATAAGAGCATTGACCTTAACAAAAAGTCATTCAGTTAAGTATTGGGCTGTGTGTCCATTCTTTTTTACCATTTCACTCTCACTTTAGTGCTGCCTATCCATACATCTGCCATTATTCAGTCCGTGTTCCTTTATGCAGCAAACTTTCCAAATGCTTTACTTTATTTGTTAACTTCATTCCTGTAGAACAGGAGACTGGAGTAATTGTAAGTGGCAGATGTCATTCACAATCCTTCCGCCAAGAGTTCTTACGGATTCCTTAATCTGAAGCATATGTTCTACTTTCGTCACGATGAAATTCAGCATTCACTGACATAAAACATGGTAGCTGTCCTTTAAGACAGTGTTTGCCTTCCGCTGCCACTGGTGCAACTCCCCAAACAGAAGGTCTGGGAGACTGATGGCAAAGTCCAGAGGCTATTTGCCCCATCGGAAGTACAAAGGCGGGGGTTTAGTGCACACGAAATCAAAACAGATTAACCAAACAAAGTTTTGCATTGTTAAAAATTAAACAGTCTTTGCATAAACCACTCGTGATCACATTTATCTCCCTACCAATTTTCAACTGGTTAATAATTTACAAATAGAGTTTAGAACTACATAAGACCATTTTAATGTGTTTCTAATGTATTCATGTTTGTCAATGTAACTTTCCTTTTGTGTAATGTTGAGCACTGACGAGGGGAAGCAATCGCCTAAAGGAGAAAAGACTAAAAAATATTTCAATGTTGTGCCACAAAAATGTCCCAAATCCTTGTTGAATAATGCAGATCTGCTAATTACAGTGCTTCACTTTTAATTAAACCTCTTTATGGCAGTTTTGAGATTTCCCCTGTTGGCTCAAAACCTTCATGCATCTATTGGTCTCTATATTTAAAAATAATGGGCATAGACATACATAGGCTACAAACTTCAGCACTTGCATGAATTATTTTACAATACTTTGTTTAACTTGGGTGACCAAGCTTCTGCAGCTCTTCTTCCGCTGGCTGGTATGCCAATAGCCATCCAAGCCTTCTGTACGCAGGTAACACATCATCTAGCCCTAGTGTTATGACTTCTTCTTCAAAACAGACCTCGGTGCTACTGTCGAATGACATGCAGTCATCGAATGGCAGCTTTATGCGACAAAAAATCATTCGAGAGTGGAAATCAATTCCACATTTCCATTTATCGCCCTAAGAAAAAAGAGCAAGTACCACCTCTTTTGAAAAGATCAAATGCTGCTCCGGCTTGCCATTGGTTAATTAATGATTTTCTAGTGTCTGTCACAGTGTGCACCCACTAATCTGATTTGCTCTTCACGCATTAATAAAGTAGTATTTATTAACCATTAAACCTTTTAAGATAGGATATTTTAGTCAGATAGGTCCGACAGCACATGCATGAAGTTGTGCCAGAGATGGCATGCCCCACAAGTTCCCACATGTTCAAGCGGTGCCCGGTTTTAACACCTCAGCATTGCTAATTCTCTCAGCGGATGCTCAGAGGTGGTCCACAAAGCAATAACAAAGAGGATTTAATATGTTGGCTCCAAAGTGCTGCTAGGGGATACCGAATAAAGCAGAGATGACTAATCGGGCCATTTTCTCTATTGGGCTGAATGAATTAATGGATGAAGGGGAAGGACCCAAATGGAAAATGAAAACAAATTAGCGAATAATATGCTGCAGCCCACGCAATTGATATGTTAATTGTATTTCCGAATGCTTCAATAAATGGAGGTCCAAAAGCTTTTTATTTGGATCTCGTCAGCGCATCCAATCTTTACAAGTCATGACAATGTCATGACCCCAGTAAGAGGCGATTTCTCACCTCTACAAGAGCAACGCAGAATAAATATTTGGATGGTCGAACTTACCCACAGAAGCCAGTTTTTAAGGCCATGAAAAGATAAACAAAAATCTATTTACAACAAACAGTTAGAAGTCAACATTCGGTGGTATCAACTCCCAAGTCATCTTATAAATGTTAATCCATTCACATTGATGATTATGCAAGAAGACGGAGTTACTTCTCCTCCAAGGTTGCCATCTGTTTACCAACTCCACCGCTTAAAAGCCTCATGCTTGATTTAATGAAAGATTTATTTTCCGCCCACAATGACGTCAATTGTTTTTTAGCTAAAAGGGGTCATAAAATGTAGCAAAGACAATGACGAGTCCCTATGGAATTGCTTTGAGGATGTTTAAATGATTCTTTATAAATGTTGCATAGAATTGGAGTGTAAATGAGATGCCTTTGCTGTTTTTATAGACTTGGTGCTGGTAACATGCCAATTAGGAGGAGCTCCGCCATCGTACATCTGCAGGGTGACCCCAAGCCCTTATGGTACATCGACAATACACACTTTATCCAGGTATTGTCTACTTTCGCCCTCGAGGGAGTCTTAGGACGCTACAGTATATGGCTGTGGAAAAACAATGATCGCAAAGTAGAGAATATGGTATAAGTAGACAAAAATTTGTTGCCTTAATCCATTGCTCCTTAAACGAAACTTCAGATTTCGTTTTTTCCCTTGGTCACGGAACTAGAAGAATGGACGTTCAACATGATTTTGTTAGGAAGGGAAAATAAATGGCGTTAATCCCAATCTAGCACCAAAGTAGCAATTGCATTAGGAACTTTAAAAAACATAAAGAATGTTGAGACATCACAATAAACAACGCAACTCTCACAGTATGCACAAGTTTTAGTTAGAATAATTAGGAAAGGTTTACAGTGATTCGGTAAATTACCTTCATCTCTGCTTAATTATCCGAACGCTTCTGAATCTACAAACTAAAATTTCACTCCCAAGTCTTAAATCCCCTACCAAACCCACAGCATTCCGGTCTCCCGTGTACATTAGTAAGCCCTCCCACGCAGCGGCACCATTAACTACGACCTTGAGGATGACTCGGAGCGCTACATCTCCCATGGTATTTATAAATAGCAGGTGATGTAAGCAAGTGCCGTTAAATTTGGTATTTTAGGAACAGAATTTAACCAAAACTTATTAGCTAATGTGTTCACACTTTGTGCCCCTTAACTAGAGGGGTTCAAAATTGCACGGCCACGGCGGTGCCACTTTGACATCCCACTTAACTGATTGTTAAAATACGTGAGTAAACTGTACAAAATTCAAGCAACCGCGCGGTCAAAAAAAAGTAGGAAATCACTACAATTACACGTATTAATTGCGTAGTTCTCCTCTTTCAGGAGTTTTCTCAAGCGCTATCATTGTCGATCTCCCGTGTTAACTATCGCAAAGTAGTCGGTGCACTGGCGACGACAGTCAGTAAATTTTCTTACATGCGAGAGAGTACTTGATCCCAACGTCTACGACGCATCTTGACGATTTTACCATCTATAAACCTCCCCCCAATCCGCGAAAGCTAGCTTTTATTCTAAGTGTTGATTTAAAAATAATTAGCATAAAATCGCAAACTTTTAGCAAAAGGCAAGACTTAAAATGGAATCATGGAGCTAATGTTTTACATCGATTTCTTCTTGACACTTATTTTCTACTTTAATACTGACCAGCCATCAATCTACATAGAATTCATCCAGTTGGCAGAGCTGTGGAGAACTTATTGCCTTTTTGCTCGAGCTACATCTTCACTTAAATTAATTAATAGCTTTAAAATAGGGTTTTTTAATTGTTACGCTCCATTTGATGTTCCACCACAAGTATGCGATGATTGCCAAAATGGTGTCAGTTTTGGCCTTTTAATAGAAGCGCTTATAGGTGTGGTGGATTTTCCTCTTCTGGCACATCGAGATTTATTATTCAGTTGCAAGTAACAGACCAGCAATCCCGATAATCCGAATTTGTTTGACTTCGCCACCACTGGCTCCGCCATGTTAATGAAAGTTTTTGTTTTGACGCACAGAAAGAATGAAAGGACA
Organism: Taenia multiceps; assembly: GCA_001923025.3. NCBI lineage: Eukaryota > Metazoa > Platyhelminthes > Cestoda > Cyclophyllidea > Taeniidae > Taenia > Taenia multiceps. The sequence continues at coordinate 4,406,325 of CM010311.1, forward strand.
CTGTTGTTGTAATACTTTGTTTGTTCGAACTGCCGGTTTCGGTCACTTGGGTGGCCATATTGTACTGAGCCGGTTGGTCGGCCTTTGGGCCGTGCCAACAGCCCCCAAGCCCTCTGTTTCCAGAATACAAGTATTCTACTCCCATACTATGCCTTCTTTTGCCTTAAAGGGAGCCTCGGAACGCTACATTGGTGGTAGCGGAAGGCGGACCCGACTTTGATGGATTTTATCCTGCTCCATGTCGCTTCTGGCAAACGTCGGTGGTGTGAAAGAAGTGCATGTGCTATGGATGGGAGAGCCTCTGGTATCTCGTAACAGAAGGGCCGAGATCGACGTCCAGCTTCGGCACCTCCCTCGCCCTCGTGTTCGACGGGGGAGCTATTAACAACTGAAGCGACACTAGCCGTGAACTCCAACTCCAGTGGAGCTGCCAAGAGAGACCTGCGACGTTGTGGTCAAGTATCCTCCGTAAGCTCTCCCTCCTGTTCTCAGATGTAGAATATGCAGGATGTCATTGGATAGCATCGTGTTATGCTTTGGACACTTGGATCGTATGCCTTTTGTTCCTATGAGGCCCGACCGCCACATTTGCTCAGGTTTCTACGATGCCATTGCGTTTCTTCTACGGTATCAATTAAGTCTGGAGTTGCAATATGTGTTGTGTGTGTCTCAACCCATTTCGAAAACTTAAATTCGTACCTCCATCTTTCATTGGACCACATTGTCGTAAGAGAGGAGGGCCAAGAAGCGCGCATTTGCTGCACTGAGTGGTACGCGGAATTGATGGCACTACAGGAACACATGCGTTCGAATCTCGACGACTTGGACGGTTAGCTCGTGGGTGCTCCTCGCAGGACTGATTACGTTGTGATGGCTGACACAGGAGGCTGACCAAGGGAAGCGTCGGGGACGACGCTCGAAAGAAGAGAGGGGCTGTGTAATACTTTGTTTGTTTAAACTGCCGGTTTCGGTCACTTGAGTGGCCAAATTGTACTGAGCCGGTTGGTCGGCCATTGGGCCGTGCCAACAGCCCCCAGAATATGCATATGTTCTGCCCTAGTACTGCGCTTTCTTTTACCTTAAAGGGAGTCTCGGGACGCTACAGTTGTTGTCTGACGATCATGCTCGAATTTAGTTTATCTTCCTTACAGTGAACAAATTTGGTTTACGTAAGCAACCTTTCCCATTGAATATGTGCATGAGCCTCAATCTGTGGTTAAAGCGGTTAAGAAGAGGTAGTTATACGACCAGAATATGAAATCAGACGTGGAGAATGGAGTCGTTACCTTGTCTTGAGGCCAAAATTTTTGAAAGTAGGCGTCATTTCCTCTGCTTTGAATTTTTCAGAATTGTGCAATAATTCGTTTTCAATTTAAACCTGAATCTTCTAGAGCACAACTTTATTGAAAACCTATCAACTTCATGTTGCAAGTGCTAAATTGTATTGCAATAATCAAGGGAATAATGAAGATAATGCACCTTTCAGTCCCATGACTTGATTGGTTCTCGTTCTTGCAATACTCATCCTTTAGTGTGTACACAAATTCGACCTTACTTACTAATCGCTGGAATGGTTTTCGCATATTCTATTTTAACTTCATGGTTCGTTTAGTCCGCAGACGTACAAATGAAATCCGATTCCAAGGATGAAATTAAGGTGAAAAAACCTGATCATCCCAGAATATCGAAGGTTACGGTTCATCCTCTCGTTCTGCTTGGTGTTGTCGATCACTTTAATCGTGTGGGCAAAATCAGTGGGGGTCAAAAGCGCGTTGTGGGTGTCTTATTGGGCGCATTACGTGGAAGTGTTCTCGACGTCAGTAACTGTTTTGCAGGTATGTGAACCACGCCCTCAACTATTCGTTAGTTCCCTTCGAGGAGGACTCAAACGACTTGAATGTTTGGTTCCTTGACAATGATTATCTTGAGAATATGTTTTCGATGTTCAAGAAAGTGAACGGTTTGTGTCTTTTAACACCACTAATCCTGTGTAGCTCGTGAACGTATCGTCGGTTGGTACCACTCTGGCCCTAAACTCTGCACAAATGACATCAAAATTAATGAACTTTTTCGAAAATATACACCGAATTCAGTTCTTGTTGTGGTTGATGTTAAAACGAATGAAAGCGATGGGATTCCTACTGAGGCCTATATCGCTGTTGAAGAAGTCCACGATGTAGGTATATTTAAATAAATCTTATTGCATGTAAACTGTGTGAGTATCAGTGAGGTTAAGTAGCTTAAGGTAGGCCAGTTTATATCCATTCGGCCTTACGTCTAGCTTGGGTAGATGTTGCAGCTGCGATGGCTGTCAGTTGCGGAGGTCTGGGCAGACATTTTGTTTTACCCCACGGACACGAATTTGAACTTGTGTGAAACATTTGCACGATTCCTCCATTATATTTTTCTAAAGCGAATGCTCAGTCTCTATTGCTTCGATTCCTCTGTGCTAGCGTTCTTACTCTGCTTTTGGTTTGGTATTGCTTTTCGGATTGACTTCTTAAAGGATGGAACTCCAACAACAAAAACGTTTGATCATCTCCTCTCTGAGATCGGTGCCGAAGAAGCTGAGGAAGTTGGCGTGGAGCATCTATTAAGGTTGTAAAATACGAACTACTCTAGGTCTTCCATATTTGATGTTTACTAATTTGCCCCGTTTCATTCACCTTAGAGACATAAAAGATTCCTCTTTGGGCAGTCTGACTCAGCGAATTGATGCTAAGATCAGCGGCCTGAGTGGAATGCTCCATCAACTGGAGGAAATCCAGCATTATCTTCAACTAGTTACTACCAAACAGATACCAATCAACCACCAGGTGATGTATAAGCTGCAGGACATGTTCAACCTCCTTCCCGACGTGCGCATGCAAGATATGGTACGATCTCTCAACATGACTTCCAATGATCAAATGCTCGTTATCTACGTGGCCTCTGTCATGCGAGCGGTTCTGGCTCTGCATGATCTGATCAACAACAAACTGGCTAATCGAGAGAGCGAGAGAAATGAGGATGAAGGCAAAAAGAACGCCAAGCCGCCCGTGGCTGGAGATCAACCGAAAGACGAGGCGGAAAAAGCGACGGAAAAGAAGGTTTAATTCGGTATACATTCTGTAAGCAGCTCGTAATTGAATCTCCAAAAAGTAACTGCCTCCTCTGCCCTGCGAACCGATTTATTGATAGAAACTCGAGGGACCAGAACACACATGGGTGATATATTTGTTACTTGCTAATTAATACAGAAGAAAGGATTCGTGATAAATTAAAAATCTGTTAAGGCTTCCTCAGGGACGAGATTGGGAATCCCATCGATGATGCGGTACGCGATACCGAGTTCTTCGTTTATGAGGAGTTGTCTCTCACTGTCTAGTCTACAAGAGTAATAAAACCGTAATGCTTACTTGAGCGGTTTCTTATTGAGGGGGCAGACCAGAACTTCCAAATGCCTCGGGTCAAACGTGGGCTTTGTGGATGAGCTACTTCGGGAAAATCTGGGGACTCGGTAGAGAAGGCGCCTAAACATTACCTAGTTGCCAAAACATTAAAAGTTAGGGGACCAGGAGTTCTTTTGGTGGCGGAAACTGAAGAACCTTATCTCAAGAGGGTTTATTATCATTGATTTCAATAGCGGGTAGTTTGGAGTCGGGAAGCATTCTTTCGAAATAGGCGGGCCGGTAGGGGGCATTGGGTTGCAGAGGAGTTCGGTTTTGTGTTCCACAAGCATCACAGGTGACCACAATTCCTGTTTTGTGGAACCGAAGGCGACCAGTTGTGCGAGGGTCAAGGATAAGATGGCAGCCGCGGCAGATTGACCGACGCATAACCGGGGACAGACGAACACGAGATTTCTTAGCTAGATGGAGCATTTGATTGACGCATCGACGGCAAATGAAGTGGCTCATCTGGCGTTCAAAATCACTAGATGCATCCAAAAGTGGATAGACGCAGCTGTACGCTTGACGATAGAGGATATCAATTTGCCGATGAACAGGTGATGCTAAGCCGCCCGCTTTGGTATTCTGAAATTAGATTAAAGCGCACACAATCAACGCAAAAAGTAAATGGCAGCTTAATGCTGTAACACACTAATGACCCTGCACTATGCATCAGAAGCTAAAACCTCAACAACGAGATTAGAAACCCCAACAGCCACCTACTTTGCCCATACAGCGAAAGCCACTGACCGTGCAAACACACGTTCCAGGTCATATAATCCAAAAATAACGGGCCAAAATTAAAAAATTTATAAGAAAATTGATTTCGGTTAGCTAAATAAAATAGAGTGTTGGTTATTTATTTTATTGATTCTAACAAGCCTAGCGCGCTCGTTTTACTTTCCCCCTCAAATCGATTGTGGTGTGCTGTTCGTGCGTGGCCTTTCTGTAATGTCTGGAAATCCATCACGCCCTGTTGTGCACTCAGATATACCGCATGGGTTCGTAGACATACTTGAATCTCTAGTTGGCTTTGTATCCCGTCAATGTGGGTTTCAGTACATCGAGCAGCCATGTCTTCCAATGCTGACAAACTTACTCATATCATGTGGGCTAACTTACAGCTTATGTAATTTGTAATGTCTGTCAAGGTGTTTGAATCCAATTAACAGCTCTGATTTTTACCTACAGTCTTTGAATCACTTGCCACAAAAAGTCTTGCCTATGCCGAAGCAGCGAGTCGGACAAAGATTGTTCTAAATGACTTGGTGCTGGCATTTATTGACTTCGGCTTCGAGCTTTCTCGAATATTTGAGCAAAGCAGACACTATCCGATGCCTGGATTTAATGGTCGTAAGTTTTTATTTCGAATGCCATTCCTTTGGTATCTTGTTATGTGCAATCTGGAAAGTAGGGCTGAGGACCTGGTGCTGCAACATTGTTAGCATATTTTTCCTACTGAACTCAGTGGGAGTTGTGGTCTAATGCAAGAGTTCTTTTTAATAAATTGAATTGAATTCACCTTTAGCATTCTTTGTAGCCTATAATTCTCAGGTCTCCCTAGTCGTAAATGGTTTTTCTTCCCGAGATCGCCTATATAGGTAACTAAGCCATTAACCTTTCGCTGGCCTTTTTTTGGAATCATTGTAATGTAAGTGGACGCACTTTTACCTTCGACACTGTCAAAAGCATTCCTTCCTTTCAAGTTGATACTTTACTCGAATGATGTTCAAGGGTCGTGTGTTTTGTTTTTGCACCTTACCACTGTCTTCTATTGCTTACGTACTATCAACCCTCATTTCGCATTTAAAGCTGCTGCTCTGGGCGATCCAGCCCGAGGTGTAGTCTGCAAGGCTGTGATTGGTCCAAGTGGAGCGCCAATCATCCCCTGCACCGTCAGTCTTCGCGGCGACGCTGTCAAATCTGTGGGATCCGGCGCAGCATCTCTGCCTGCTGCGGGTGGTGCCGCTTCGGGCATGGCAGCACCACAGACCGCTCCCAAGGCCCCTGCCCATCTTCTCCTCCCACCATTACCCGAGCCGCACACATATCTGGACTCGAAGGTCACTCGACCCCCACCAGCCCAGAATTTGGCCAGCCTGCGACGGCAAGTGATTGATCAGCGTAGACAGATGCAGCTCTCGCTAACGTCGTATGTCTCTCTGGGACAGTCGGTGGATCATTTGTTTCCAGGGGATCGGGAATCCTTTCCCAGTAAGTGGTTCTAGTGAGACACTAAGGATAGGCTATTTGGGATGTTCTTCATTAATTTCGCATATGCGCGGTGCTTCAGTTTTTTATCTGAGTCGTATATTGCATACCTTTGACGCATTTGGTCAAACGCAAACGAACTAAGTTGCTTGGGAAAAGCGGTATCTTATGAGGTGGTTTCTTTAGGGTACGTGTTGCCCTCTAGATTCCACTGGTTCTTAAAAGTGTTTCTTTATTAAGGATGAATGGGCAAAAGTTGTGTTTGTGTATTTTCGGTTTCCCTGCTGCTCAGGTGTTGTTTTTAATAAATCAGATGGGTTCTTTTACACTACTGTTATAAGATTGGTCAGACTTGGATTTTGATCAAGCAACTTTGTAGGCACCAATGCTGTGATGTTTGCAAATTCATTTCAACTGGCAAAAGTGTCTGCAAGGTGCCTATACTCGAACCTTCGTATGATACCCTTCCCTGAAATCCGAGTGATTTATGACGATCTAAGTCAAGAAACCGACCTGGATCTCAGTCGGTCTGCTTGTAATTCCGTTGTAACCACCGAATTCGTGTAACTGTGACCATTTTGCCTTCATGTGCAAGATGCCAAAAATGACACCCACTTTCCGAGTTGATACTGGCCTCAGATGTATAGTCATCGAGGCGGTTGTCATTTTTCGGTTCATTTTATGCATAAAAGCTTATTTGGTGCAGTTAAATATTTAGTTTCTGGTCAACTGAAATGGTGCTGAGTCAAGAACGCACAAAATCTTTCCTATGTTTACGAACGCGCTACCATTTCCATGCATTGTGGCATGAACAGTATGATAATCACGTCGTCGAAGTCGAAGGCCTTTGCTCTCATTTTCTATTGCGACTTTGCAAGGTGGCCTCGATGCCTTCTGGATGTGCTGGATCGTTCCACTAGTAGTTTTCATTAGCGTTAAGGCGAAACTGTCGTGTATGCAGTTTTGAAAGTCAAAGATTGTGCTCAGCCAGTTTCCCTGTAAAATTTCGATGAATTTTTTATGGTGGGTAAATATGAACCCACTTTCTCTAGTAGCCAACGCTTATCCCTGAGTTAGGACGAGAGAATTGCGCCATTCAATCAGCTTCCGTTGTTCATTTCTCAATCACGGTGTTATCGTTTTCATATGGGCGATTATTCACACAAAAATTGCTTATCCGATTTTCGTACCTCTGTTGAACTCATTGGGATACGCATTATTCTCCATCTGCCCGTGAAGTCGTCCAGCGAAAAGCAAACACCATAGTTTTTAACTTCAACTAATTGTTTTAGCTTAATATCACAGCCAGCTGCAAACTCTTCTTACCAGATTTGACACCTTAATGCTCAGTACTAGTATTTTGCTCTTGGATTTAGCTTTTTTGGCGCCTTGTGAGATTTCAATTTCAATTCCATTAGCGGATACCGACTTTTTCTTAGTTGTAGTTTTGCGTTGCTTCTTAAAATTTGGTTTCTTGATGAATAACTGGATACTCCGCGTATCTACTCTAAGTAAACCTCTGCTGCCATCCGTCACCTCGGATATCCAACTAGCCCAGTGGACTGCTTTAACTGATTTCCTGTTTTCTCACCCCTTTGCTTCTCTAGTTTTGTTGCCTCAGCCTTCAAGTAGACCCTACGTCTCCGCCCTGTTGGCGGAGTCCTTGCCCGAGTCGGAAGAACAGGCCACTGATACAACGAAGTCCATGGATCAGGATTCTACTGAAAAGGTCCATTCTACTGATGGCTCCGTCTCTAACTTCTACCTCTGCAAACCCACTTTTCCCAGTGCTTAAGATAACTCCAAACACTTTTTTTGAAACTGTACATCGGAAAAGTGGTACCCAGACGCCTACACAGGCGTTTAGGTTGAAAAATATGTACATAATTGTGTATTTCGTTGACTTGAGTTTTAATTCAGCAAGAAGTGTGTGCCTAGGCCCATCCTTTTAAAGTTGCCAAACCTGAGTGGAGGGTATTTCAAAGGTACTTGGTGACTGAATGTATTGTCTTGAGACTCGATGTATCGGGTTTTTTTTCGTGGATTGTGGCTATCAAGCCGTCTAGCTTCGTGACGCCATGGGTCTATTACCTGTGTTTGAAGCCGAAATGGTTGTGTGCGCTTGTTTTTGGTACGAGATTTTTTGTCCCGTTTCTTGATAAAAGAAATAGGATTTGTCTTAAATGGGCGTGGAAGACTCTGGATATCTTTGCCGTTTTGAAGATGGTCCGTTTTTTCCATTTGTAAAAACTTGAGGCAATGAATTCAATATAGGCATTGTAATGACTGAGAATCATCGCCGGGAGTTGACAGCTGGCAAAACGAGCTTCGTAGCAATGGATTGTGAGGCCAGTCTATGTATGGAATATCTCATCAAATTTGTCACTAGACTGCCAGTAGTTTATTTATGCCTTGGGATGGTAAAGTATTACAAACATGGAAGCAAGTGAGGAAGTTGTGACAAGATAACGTGACCACTCATGGAGCCCGCAAAAATGGCCCAAGGCTTGGGAGATGGGATGGTTCACAAAACACAGGTCATTGACTCGAGAGACATTACTCACTGTGCCTACTTACCGTCTCCTCCGATGTAGCGGCTACAACCACATTCTGTTAATTGAACGGACTTCGTGATCGTTTTTGGTGAAGAGACATTTAATTAACTTCATTAGAGGTCAATTTTGGGTCATGGTTTATGCTCCAGTGGCTTTGAAGGGATGGCATTTTTAAATGCGGTCATTATGACCCAGACAACATAGGTGGTCAACTTGATGGGCCAGGGATTCCTAATCTCGGAGATTTCGGCCTTAGATGATCCACATGGAAGATTGAAGCTACTTGAAGTGGATGTGAAAAAAGTGAAACACTAGAGACTTCTTTGAGATAGAGAAGATGGTCAACTGAATGGATAAAAATTGTGATGCGAAATGCGCTCAATTGTAAGATCTAGTACGGGCGTCACATATGTGTGGCGCACGCCCATTGCTTCATGATATCTGTTTGCATTAAATCATATTGCTAAGGAATTGGCTAGGCCCAAGACAATAAGAAAGATACAGAATGCATTGCCAACATTAAAGAGGCTAGAAGGGAGAAAAGTTTTAAGGTGCATACATCTCACTTATTCTTCAGAACAGAGCAAGAACCTCTAGTTTATTGTGAATTCCTTATTACCAGTCTTGAAGCCCTCTCGTAGCGCTCAGGCCAGAGGTTCCAACTTATCGATTAAACCGTTTGAATAGCCCTGATTGGCAGCATTGTGGTCGGCCGAACCACGACGGTCAATCCGACCTAAAACATGGCTATTGACCCCGGAGACTCTCGACTACCACTGTATCGTAATGGAACAGTTAAGCCTGTGTGGCGAAAGTTATCTCCTTGTAAAAGTGTGGGTCTTTATCTCCTTCACAGAGACTATTGGTCAAAGTTCCAACCGCGGTACGAGAGGCAGCACACACATAAACCACCAGAACCGCCTGTGTGCGGCAATGAGCCTGAGCCTGCCTGGGAGCCCGGATTTCGTCCAGAACACAACGGAATTGTCGAAGGTATCGCTCATGTGAATCCCTGGATGCTTAAAGACCAAACTAAAGTTTATGCTGAGATCGAAGCGCGGTACTCTATCCATCGCACCGAGTTGGATGCGTTCGATTTTGAAAATGATAATGTCGTCTTCTCCACAAAGGTAGCATTGAATCCTTCGCCCTGCGATGACGATGCAACAAACTGTTTTGCTACTCCACCAAAAGATCTGCATCGATACAGCGCAGAACTTCGTCAGCTGTATGAAAAATTAGGCGGTCCATGCGCCTCGAAGCCTTTGAAATTTGAGAACCTCACCTCTTCAGGTGTTCCACCTGGAAAGGCATATAATAACCGTATGAAGCACAGCTTTGTCCCCCCTACAGAAGCTATAAAGTGTACGGAGCATCCAGACTTGCCTTACGTAACCTACAACTTCCTATTCCGTTTCGATATCAACAGTGGTCCCGATTCAGTTATGCTCAAGTCCAACAAACTCATTCCTATCAATAAACACTCCGTACCAAAGAACAGAAGAGAACTCTACCTCGACGCCATTTACGGTTTCCATGATGAGGAAGATGATGAAAGCGATCTTGAAGAACCCAGTTCTGAATGTTGTGTCGTTCTTCCACGGATTAGGCATCCACGCCAACCGATTGAAACGCGCCGAAAAATCAAGAAAATAGACTTAAAAATGCAATCCTTTAAAGACTGTTTTCACGCCGATTCGTATCCCTGCCATAAACGACACAAAATGCTTTTTAAAGGTGGAATTTATTGGACGGTTCGTGTGTACGCGTTGAATTCGAATGCATTCCGTCCGGAGGCAAAAAATCTAGCTGAACTCAAGATTCGAAAGTTGACCTTTCTTCCAATGAACCCTAGCCTACATTGCCGACCGCCACCGCAAGTCCTAAACAACTATTGCCTAGCTGTGGTAGGAGAGGAGAATTCCGATGCTGGAGTCATTACACTAGCTGCAAAGTTGGATAAGATTTTCTACGTTCAAGGCGACCCAATCCATGTAAATATGAAGATACACAACATTTCTAGCCGAGTGATACAACAGATAACCGTAGAAGTTATCCAATACATTCGAATAGCAACGCTTGGTAATAGAGTATGGAGAAGTTTGATCTGCAAGCGGGAGATAACAGCAGAGAATAGCGAAGCAGAGATGCCTATTCTACCAGGGACAGAAAATCTACTGCTATGCTGTCGGCTTAATCCCTGGCCAGTGGAGGCACAGTATGCCCACCTCTTTCGTGACAAAATTCACAAAATTCGTCCACGCGTCCCAATTGAAGCTGAAGCATTTGCGTTAAACATGCCGACTGAGCCAAATCTATTTTACGGTGTTCAACAACCAGCACGATACGAGGAAGTTCTTCAGTACTTCGTCGGCAAACACAAACCGGCACTTTCTACGCTACAAGGAATTGTGGGAAACATATTAACAAGTGATTCAGTCATTTCGATTAGAACTCCTCAGTCACCAGTAGACGAGAAGTCGTTTGAGAAGGACCCCTACGAATACCACACTTGCGTCAGGCACAAATTGAAGAATATAGCGAGGCAATGTTCAAGAATGTCATTGGATGAGCCCCGTCAATATCCTACATTCAAAGATTACGAAACCTACGGAGAGGGACTAGACTACTCGACTGCCGTACAACAGATGCCAGCACCACCATGTACTCGGTGTGGCAAGACCTGTGCGCTGGAAGATCAGCCGGTATACGTGCACTATGAAGTCATTGTCAGCGCAGTTCTGCGTCCACAGAATCTGCCTGACCCTCTGGCCCAAGACTTTCTTCTAAATGATTGCCAATTGGGTAGTGGGCTATCAAATCCCCCCAAGGGGGAGATAATTGGAACGAGAGGACCCAGAGTTGCCCTGCCTGCAATATTTTCGGTGAAAACGCCCCAACCGGAGATGCCAATCCCAGTCGCTAACTATAATGTGGATCCGAGAGAGGATAGGCTGCCACAGATCCAAACTAAAGCACAAATTTGGGAGCCAAGTGATGGAAGAGGATTCTTTTTAGTGAGAGAACAACGTAAAGTGGCGCCATGTACTACGTCCGATCCGAATAGGGCTCCTTAAGGGCTTGTTTCAATAGCAAAGAGCGTCAATAAAATTTTGAAGTGCATAATTCTGGATTTCGAAAACCTTCGACATGAGTAAAGACATATAAGGAGAAAAGATGACCCACACAACTCTAGGAAAGCTTTCCAATTCAGAACACACCTCCAGTTGACTAATGCCGTAATTCAACCGACTTAAAATCTGTCCTTTTGAATCCTCCTTCTGACTTTTGTTCATTGATTTTACTCTGTTAGGTAATTTTAGCCGATTTACTACTCCATAACACATCCGCTCACATGCTACGCCATTCGGGTCAATCGCACCTGAATGACAAAGGCATAAATTTTAGAGTGCCGCACAAACGTCAGCTGCACTTTTGACACCAAAACACTTCGTCTGCCGATGGTCGAAACCGTTCCCAATTTTCACCCGTCGAAGCGATATCCAAATATACCTACTAACAAAACATGACCATCCAAAAATGCCTTGGACGTTATATTTGAGGTCACGACGAGAGCCATGATAGAAAAGCAACGATCCATTATTAATCATGTAAAAGTGGGTGATACTTTTAGAACTAGTAAGGATAGCAGCTACCCACAAAGTTAGTAACGGCTCGCAAAAATAGGGCTTAATTTACAACAGCTAGGATGCATGAAAGTAAGGGTATGAAACCATATACGAACTTTTCAATGCAAAATGAATTGTCCCAGGTCTGGTAGTTATGCCTAAATGCCATTTATCCAAGAAATCGGCTTTAAAACAGGCACATATCTGTGTACTTTCAACTATACAAGGAAAACGGGAAGCAACTACAATCTAGGACAATTGGGAGTTATTTGGGGTCGTAGGTCAACGCGCGTGCTCTATAATCGACTTGGCCACTGGTAACTTCGGCGAGCAGCTTATTCTACGACACAAGATAAAGTGAGCTTAGATGCATAATTATAACGAGGCAAAGTGAAAAAGTTACTACTCAACTTACCCTACGGAGAGCCAGCGCATAATAAATTAGAGCCGTGGCACCGAAAATAACAGAAGTGACGAGCACCCCACGAGTGGAAGGTTTAAGGTACTCCGCATAAGTAACGCGGGCGGAAAACCAGCGCTGCATGTTAGGATCATGCTGGGAAACGAAACCAAAAAACAAGCTTCACAGAAGCCAAGCAGAATTTTAAGTGAGACAACGGTGATATGACCAGATTCTACGATCTCGAAAACGAGAATAACTCGACACGAGTAATTAAATCAAAGCAACAATTAGTCACTTACAATAACACCCATAGGAGGTTTGAAGGGATTACTCGTGATCCTTCTGTACTCCTCTTTCATAGCGTCTCGATACTTAGCCCTGGCTTTGATAGCAGCTTGCTCTGCGGGGCTTTCATGATACGTTTTCCAAGGATCAAAAGCGGCACCCGGCATGACGAACAAAATGCACGCACCAGATTTCAGATTAACCGGCTATTTGTTAACACAGTAAAAGTTATACGCTGCTGCAGAAGACTTGTAAAATAAGTAAGCTATTGGTAAAATCTATGCGCGTTTAAATACAGACTGAAGCTTGCTGCTGCGCATTGTGATAACCTAGTAGTTATGAAAACAGAAGCAAAATATTGTTTTAAATTTGGGCTAGCAAATAAAATTATTGTACAGGATAGGCAACGTTTCTGATTTGTTTAAATCTTTCCTGGCAAGGTTAGTGAATGAAATACTGCTGCGGCCTCAGCGAGTTTCAAGGAGGGTCGAGGGACAACCTATGAATTTCGAAGCGTTAGTGTAACGGTTGGCTGCATCACTTTTGAATCAACAATTAACTTGTGCTCACATCTAGCTCTGTCTGGCCCGTCTCTTACTTCGTCTCAAGCAGTGACTGCTCTGTTTTTGTGTATGCCATAAAAGGCGCTCCAAGTTATCATTACGTTTCTTAACTCTCATCTTCATTTAGAATTTTTGTTCTAGAATTAGTTACGCCTAACCTTGCTACAGTGGCTGTGTCAAATTACCTCGTTTCGTTCATTAAGTCATTTTAATCTTAAGCTCTAGTCACAACCTTTCGGTTTAGAATGGCGCAAGTACATGACTTCCTTTCCTTTTCCGTTGTGTCTTTCTACCGGTGTGTTTTATTTTATGCCGCTTGCTAATTCTGAAAATAACGTGGGGTCAAGGTATTCTATTCTTTTTTATTTTAAAGAAACAGAAAATATGGATGCTGATAGTGATAAGCAGAATATTTGTCGAAATGGAACTAATCAAGGGCGTAGAAAATTCAAAAGTGCTCGCCGGCGCTCGAGAACACCAGATGGGGCAAGTGTACGTTATTTGCGGCCATTTTTTTAGTTTTCATCCCATAAATTATTGAAAGTTAATGGTTCATCGTTGATAAAAATGCAAGATCGGGTTGTTTTTTGGTAAATTTTTCAACAACTAACTACGCAAACAGCATTATATCGTACTATTGCAATGTATTAGTTAACTTTATAAAATACACTAACCCATTAATTTTCCAAAGTTGCAGACTTCTTGTTCAAGGGAGGAAATTATTAGCAGAAGGGTACACAACACATTGCATGACCAGGATGATTTTGAACTCACTCTTCGCCGGTTAGATGATGAGAAGATTCGATCCATGCCTCCCAGATTTTGGTAAGTTTTATATTGCAACTGTCACTAATGAAAGAGCTTTTACAAATATGCGCTTTCATTTTCTAACTAAGGGTTCAACTTTTTGCTGTTGTCCATTGTCTGCAGTTGTTGAAAACAAAAGCGACAATACTCCTATTCCTTTCATCCACTCAAATTTAGTTTTCAAAATAATTCAACTGGAGCTTGATTTATATTTGGTTCCCAAAGCCAAGAAAGTGCCGCTTCGGCTCCATTCACATAATCACTCCTGTTTTTTTTTTGTCGTCAATGCTTTATATTATGGAATGTTCTGCTAAATCCCAGCGTCAGAAAGAGTTTTTAATACTTTGCATGTTATTCTTGCATATTTTTTTTAACTTGCAGTGATTATTTAGCTGTGTATTTAAAGTTGGTGACGTTTCAGAGCACAAACTTTCGTTATTTTTGTCGCTCAAATTTTTATGCTACAAGGCAATGAAATGAGTTTGAATTTTATCTAAGAAAAGATTAATTGTGTATGGTTCCGTAAATCACTTCTTTCATTGAATCATTTGTCATTATTGGTATGCTCCCTTTTCCCATCCTACGAACCTCTTTAGTGCAGCACTTTGTCTCCGACAGCAAATTCACAACCCTGTTCACCTCAGTTTCTGTTATTGGTCTTATTCCCTAGCTGTCCCTTTTGCATGCGATTATTTGAGTTTTTATTACCGAAGAGAGAGGGAATTACCTTCAGCAACTCAACAATTCGTAGTAAGCAGGTGTGTAGTCTACTGATGACAGTAAAGGGACTCGGAAAAGTGGAGTATGCATTGGACGGATAGTTTTGAGAAAAACATTGTTTTCGTCCACGCAACGAAAGCTGTAATACAAAAGCCACCTTTTTTATTAAAAGCCGGTCATTCAGCAATCTGGGATGCGTGAACATAGTCCTCAAGGTAAGGGAGTGTGGTGGTGGACTGATGCGCATCTGTACTTTATGACACCCATGGAAAACCGCAACTTTTCATGTTCTCACACTTTACAGTAAGTTGTTGTATCGGATTGCACCAAAAAATGCTGAAACATTTTTCACTAGGCGTGTTGAGCTTGTGTGTTTAATTTAATCTTACACACCAAAAACCGGTTGATATGGGCAAAGTCTAATTCCTTTCTTTTGTTTGTAGTTCTTTTCTATGTGTTCAGCCACTTACTAGCCAGTCCTGCACCCGCCTTTTTAAGGGGTAATATTTACCATCTCCTTTAAATTTAGTAATTTGCCTTATAATGTCTGAAAACTAGAATACGCTGGTTTTTGAGTCCTGCGACGATGTCAAAGCCTGCATTTGTAGACTAGGTTTAGCATCCCAATTGGGACCCGGAAGTGGTTTGGGTGCAGCAATTGTTGCTTCACCATGGTGACCGAACTGATTTCCGCAATGTTACCAAACCCAGAATTAAAGCAATACATCAGTTATAGCAAAACCATCCCACTCCATTTAAAAGTTGAAATACTATTTTAGTGTAATGTTTGTATTGTAGGAAAGATATGGTCATTCGTGTACAGTATTTGCTGGATGCGAACCGTCTGCTACGAGCTGATGTTGCTCATCTAAGTGGTGAACACCACTGCCCCCTTCACACCTGTGAGCTACTGATTTTGAAGAAATTATGCTACTAGTTCTGATGAGAGATGTTATTTTGGCCCATTTTTACCAGTGTAGAACCATTTGTCATTGTGATTTTGCTGTGTGCAGTCATTAAGAATTTGCAATTCATTCACATTTCCGTTTGTTAACCTACCTATACTCTTGTGCTATTATTTTCTAGAAAAAGCTTTTCTCTTCGTAATTTCATCGAGATTCCTGTGTTCGCTTTCGAGAAGGAATCGAAACTTGATAGTGAGAGACATGCTATTGGAGCAAAAATATGCATATGGCAGTGAAATGGTCATGCTCTTCAGTGTCCGCGTAACCAAAATATTGCTTCAGTGTGTCTTGACCATGTTGGAGCTTCAAGAAAAAGAATTTTCAATTCTTTGAGCGGGGGCGTATTGCCCTGCTTAAACATGTCGCTTCGTCTACTTTGGCCTTCGCTCATATTTCCTGTAATATTTAGTCGGGCAACTTCATTGAGGGGAACAATATACTTCCCAGCTTTCAATAAAGGCGTCCTTGTCTGCATCCATTTTTATTTGTTCGGTAAACTTGGGTTGCTTCATCTACTTTTGTTATTTAAGTAGCAATATAATCAAAATCGTTTTAGGCAAATATTCCAGTGGATGTTGCGCACAAGCTTTCTACGCCACGGTCTCGGCTCCCGTAAGTTTTTTTTGTTTTCAAATGTCGCGAGACTTTGACCTTTCTTGAGTGGATGTAAAATTCTTTGTATGCCTTGAAGGCGAATCACGATGAATGCGACCGTCGTTGCCAGGACCTGGAAGATGAGGTCGAGGCGTTGAAGAGGGAACGATCTCGTCTTAGACAACAAAGTTCTTCTGTTCAGGATCTCATAAGGTGGACATGTGTTGCTTCACCTTCAATGTGTGCTTTTGAGATACAAACGGGCAACAAAGATAATTTAAGTAGAGCAATTTTATAAACCTCATCTGAGCTGACATAGGATAGAGTTTGGACGTGACAAATAGTAAGACTCTCCTTTTGAAGTAGTGGTCAGTGTTGGGGGCTTTTTCGCAACCAGTGAAAAGCGATCGAGCCAGCTGGTCATAAATAAAGATGGTTTCTGGGAATCGCAATGAAAGATTTAACGCTGAAATAATTTTGTTTTATAACTGTTTTGAAGGCCTAATTCAAAGACTTTGTGATCTACTTTCCTCCACCGAACCCTCTTTCCGGTATTTTTTCACGGCTTTGAAATGCCAATTTGACCATTCATATTCATCCGTGACAAATGGATTGTTGAGAAGGAATCCTTTTTTAAAAAAATGTCTTAATCGCTTGATTGCTTGCTTGACAAAAATTCTGTCATTAAGCGTTACGGGGAAATGGAAGCAATTTCTATCAAAAGGTATGCTTCAAAAGATCTCATCTGTTAACCAAATGCTTTATTTTCTACCTTAAAACTTTTCCTGGCGATGACGGTTCAACTGGCATAATTTCCTGTTGAATGAAGTGAATAAATAGCTTCTCGAAACCTATCGTCTTCATCCTCTTATTACTGCCTCCTGAACCTCTACTTTGTTACGTTTTCTCGACAGCAGTACCTCCTTTTTTACGTCCGACGCTTGGACGAGCCCCTTTGAATAATCTTGGCGAGAGAATTTCTTCTTAGCCGCTAATTATAATTTTCGCACATTCGTATCACGACTACATCCTTCTTGTGGTCCAAATCTCTCAAGTAATGAAGTTGATTATGATAGGGATCCACTTTCTAGCTGTAAAATGACAAAAGATTAACTAACACTGGAGGGAGTGTGTGATATTTTATCGCCAAATAAGAATTTATTCGCGTTTATGAGATTTGTGTTAGGTTGGTTGAATCCTTTTGCTATTGTGGAAATGCGTGCTCACTATTGATTCACACACAGGTTTGGGTTTTCTTTCTTCACGTTATCAGTGATGGAGGAATCGAACGGCACTCTTCCTATTTCATGTTTTCCATTCAGCCCTCAAATTAACAGTGTTTGAATAGTATGAAGGCTTCAAATTGTGAGCATTTAGTCCACGTTTACCTGAGGTTTGAGGTCATAATCCTCACTATGATACATTGTAAATGAGGCTGAACTGGAGACGCTCCAAAGCATATAAGTAGTATGACGGCAATAATGGCGCATTGGAGTTGAGTCACAAGATAGAAAGTGGGATTTAGTGGGATTTCCTTTTAAACAAGTTGCAAAACGAGTCTTTCATTAGTTCATACCGTTTTCTGCTTTGAAGTTTTCACTGGCAACCTGTATCCTTTAGTAACAATGTAACCCCACGGTGAAATCGGACTTTTGACCTCTCGATATCGAAAGTGCGGACACCCCAAGCCTGTTCCGGACCCAGTCTGCACAATTTACTGCCCAATCTGATTGAACACCGTTTTACGTTAATCTAATGATGGAAGATAAATGTCTCTCCTTCCTTCTATTCACCTACTTCTTTGACTGTACTACTTTTTCAGGTCCATTGGTCAGAGACAAATAACGCTGCAGCGTGATCTCATGAACAGCCGGCAATTAGAGGCCGAAAACGCTATGCAGAGACGCTTGGTAGGACTGTTATTTCTGACTTTTCTAATCGGCTTGCCCTTAATTTAGCTATCGAAGCTCTCCAGTGAACGTGACGCCCTTGTCAGTGTGGTAAGATTTTGAAAATTTTTTTACATTTGCCCTGGCAGGGCTGGATATTGCACTAAGTTTATCCATGAAAAAAAAGTAAGCAGATATTTGGGCTAATCTTGTTTTGTTCCGCTGATTTCACTTTCGATTCCGTTGCGAAGTAATCCAGGCTTGCACTTATGTGCAACATTCGACGACCTTTACTCCTACCTTAATAAAGTAACATTACTCTATGGAATAATTAATGACCAGTGTGTCCTACTGCTAATAGCCAGTGCACATTCTGCCTTAACAAAGGACCTCAAGACGGCAGGTGGTTGAAGTTGTGCTTTGAATTGAACAGCGTCCGGTTACGTTGCATATGAGCCAAAGCGGATATCAGCTGAAGTTTTCAAGCACACTACGTTTGTTTAGCGGTACGAAGTTAGATGGAATGATGTGAGCTCTTCAAAGGCGCATGAGCGTCTGTTAGCAAAGTCCTGAGGCAGGTGTGGTGGTTCCTAGACTCCAGTGTGCCAATCATTTCTGTACACATCTGATGCGTGAGGCATCTCATCCTAGATAGTCCACGCACAACCGCTGGGAATGAATCCTTCTCGTAGGGCGAGGGATATACTCATTCACAAGCGTAGGTAATTTCGAAAATTGGGAGCACACTAAGTACCAAGACGAAGAGGGTGGTCTAGAAGGTCGGAATTTTAAAGCCAATGGCCGGTTGAAGTAGAATGCCCCCAGAATTGACTTACAGCAAAGCATCCCAAGTGTTAGATAAGCACTATTTACAGCTGTGCTGATGTACCAAGGGACTATGTAGAAGAGTAATAAAATTGTCATTTCTCAACTTTTTCTTTGACAATCTCTAAGGTCCCGGTGGATGTGAGGTTGGCAATAAATGGATCAGTAACAAGCAATTTTTGGTTGTATAATGTGATGAAATATTGTTTTTTTTTTGCCATTTGATGTGGCCCTTACCGCGATTTCATCCTTTCGCATTAGTTTTAATGAACGTTTTGAAAAAGTTAAATAATAGATGCTCCGTGAAACCATTACCGGTGATCTTTTTGACTTCAATGAGCTGCCTTCAGTTTATGAAACGTTGCGAATAAGATGACAGGTTTTATGGCAAAGAAAGGCAGGCTTAAAAGCGACAATTCCTCTTTTTGCCCTGTCCATCTTGATTGTCATGAAAACTTGTACTTATTGGTTTAATAGTACCGAACTTGCAGCCCCTTCCGACTAACTGCTAAACTTAGCCCTAGAAGCGGCTTACTCTTTCGGTAAATTCTACTGTCAGAGTGGTCATGCATAGGATCAATTTCAAGCTAAGTAAGTCCAAAAAAAACAGCTTTTAACGCAGCCATCTTACACCTTTGCTAGTTTGGAATATTTAGGGGCAAAATGGTGTAATTTTTGGTCAGTACTTATGGAACTCCTGCACGATGTACCTAGTGTACTAATAGTTTACCCCTGTATGGCGTCTGACCTTTTGATGTATGCCATCAATGACACACAAGCGCAGTCACATTGCTTATTTCCTTTATTCTAGCTGAAAGAACGGGACTTAGGGTACGCTCATTTACTTCAATCAATACGGCAAAATAACAAATCGTGGCTTCATGATGAGCAGGTAATTTTTTCTCCCTTAAAGTCATTTCATTCTCACTTTGCTAACTTAGAACAGACGCTTTTTGACCATTGCATGACTTTATTTCTTATCATATGATACCGACTTTTGTAAGTTCTATTCTGGTAAGCATGTCAATGGGACACGCACATGTATTAAAATATATAGTTCAAAATTTTATGATGCACCCTATTTTGGTGGATTTTTTGACCCAAGGAAATTTCGCATCTGCAATTTAAAATGGTCGTTACCTTTTAAACGTTTCTTTTTACTTGTTATACCACTCTGCGACTTCCCTGAAGCTCAAGGAAAAGGTAACACTAGGAAATAATATGTATTATTAAGGTACGGAAGGTGTAGGGAGCTACTGATATGCCTCGGTGGCCAGGCTACTCGGAGAAACTAAAACGAAGAGTGAAACAAATCATCAAATCATTGCATAGTCACCGCCTTTTTTTGAGCGCCGGCCTCAGCGGTTCCCTTGGTCAACTTTCTGGGTAGACCATCCCATTATAGTTGAGACTGAAAGAAAGCATCCACGAAACAATCGCATCAGTCATCCTATTTGCGTGCAACTGGGAAGATATCTGACTGCCACGTCACTCATTTCTCTTGGGAGTTCCACTGGACCTGGAGTTTCGTCCTGTTTGGAAACTATTAGAGGACGGTGGAATGTACATGCCATAGCGAATGTTCATTGAAAGTCGTAAGAACGCTGGCCTAAAATCGGAGTCATTTTATAAATGACGGATCCTAAAATGATTTTGTGAATATAAGCTTTTGCTCCTGTTTCTCCATACTGCTTTGATCTCATTCAAACGCTATTTAGCCACTTATTCGCCTGGCTCTTATTTAGCTGGTAGAGGGGTGAAGAAAGCATCTTCATACAGGTATCGTTGACATCTCCATAACGAATGTTCCCAAATGGTTCACGACCACGACTTCAGTTGTTAATAGTTTTTGTCGAAGATACATGCCATTTTCAACCCTTCCGCTGGGAGTCTTCAGAGATTCTCTTGTTCGCAGCATGTTTCGTTCTTCCTTCACTTTTAGGGTCATTGCTCAGTAATAGGAAGCGGAGCAGATGTCTTTCGCGATATGGTTGGCCTGCCGCCGCCATCATCGTAGCATCTCAAGGCTTTCCTGAAGGCAAAGGAAGCCATAATGCTTGAGTAAAACATGCATTCTTTGCATACAGAAGGTCTAGGGGGTTGTTGAAATGAGTCAGGGGCTACGCTTCCCAGCGGAAGTATAGAAGCGTCCTGGAATCCAAAGGAAGTGTTACTTATTTAGCATAAATTTAGACGGGGCTCAGACTTGCAACAAGTGTGATTTTGTACTCAAATCGCGATTTTATTAAGTCCAAACATGAATCAATGGCTATATTCATATTGTTTTTGCGTAGATGTAGAAATTGACCTCAATTTGGGAGGTTAGCGAGCTCTTGATCGTGTCCGTGGGCTTAGCATTGGCCACCTTAAACACCTTTCATGCACAAAACTGCAAGGGGTCAAATTTAAATATCCTGAGGTATCGTGACCTTAAAACTCTGCCGTCCATCCTCTTTATTAAGCATCCCCTCTCCGATCACGCCGGTACTATTCTGCGTTTGATGAAAAATATTCCTATGCATTAGTATTATCTTGTCAGTTAAAATTTTTTTTCGTTAAAATACGAGGGAAGTACCCTTTTCTTACGTAAAATACAAAATCTAACTGCACTTAAACTTCTCAGTAAAATGGGAAATCTAGCTCCAAACTTGCTGATGTGTGGTGTAATTTCGGTGCGCATTAAATAAACATCTCTAAGTGCATACCGCATGTCAAATTTGACAATTTTCACTGCTTTAATACCAAATAAAACCTCGAAAATTTTGTCATTTTTCGCAATATTTATATTGGTCCATCACCTAAGATTTCTGCCCATACAACCTACGTCCTGGCTGATGATGCAATTTTCAAACTAGTTTTGGAATGCCCAACCTCATAATGGATAAACAGTTTTGGCTCTCATTTGGGGGAGTGTGAATCTTCATTTAACTCCTTTCTTGTTTACGATACGATTTTTTAAATCACAACTAATCTAGCAAAGAATTTTTCATCACTAAGCTATTTTTACAGTCATTTGATTTTAAGTTGGTTACAAGTTCAGGCTGCCTTTCTGTTGTGAGAGGTGATATACTTGGAGAAAGCGATTCCAAAAAAAAGGCAGCCGAGAGAGCCTCGACATACATTTGCAGAAATCTAGTCGCAGTAAATTAATCATTTTCAAGAAGCGAACCTAAGAACAAGTGTATATTACTGGGTGTATTCAGCCTAAAAAAACATTTTTAAAACGGCATGCTTTTCTGACACTTAGATGAGCATGTGAGACATAAACTGGATTTTGTTAATTTCTACAAAAAAAACTTGTTGAGAATGCTTCGAAGGCGTGGTAGAGTGACATCCACAACGCCATTTTGCAGGCACGCAGCCATTCCTGTCACCTGACAATGCAACAATGAAGATGTCTCAGGCTTTACCGCCCTCGTAATCAACTGACTGGGTAATTGTGTACGCAGAGGTTGGTGTGACAGGCACATTGCTCGCACTCATCACCACAGATAACGCAAATTCCATTTTCGACGTGTTGATAGTCGATTTGACAGCGATTTGGCACTACAGACTGGAGAATTGCCAAGGCAGGAATTAAATTTTACCAGAAGCGTTTGATGCCCATTTGTTGAAAATATACGATGTGATTAAGTCGGTTCTCACGCGTCCTTGATTTTTATTGCTAGTACACCTTGATTATTGAGCCATGAGTAGTTTGAAGTGCATTTGGTTTATAACTTCGGTTTCAGCTCAGATCTTCTACGTGACTAACTTTCAAAATTTGAATCGGCCGGTAGGAACGAAGTGCCCTGTACTTTGGATTCACTGTTTTAATCTTTTCAGTTTTCATTGTTCTACAAAGGTACCTTCATAGTCGACCCATCTAGGTATAAAAGGAGTCATCAGAGGGAGCTGTCATAAATATCGGTACTTATGTTTTCCTCGTGAGCTCCCAGTAAGTAAGGGTATTTCATGCGTGAAACCGAAAAGTTGAAAATTTATGGCCTTTGTGGTAGAAAACCATCCAACCACTTGTATGCATGTAGCGAAGTCGGCATTGTCATCAATCTTGCGCCTGATGCTGTCAAAAAGCCAACTCTCCTAGACGCATTTATTCACACCATACAGGTACCATTTTGTTAAGTTTACAAATCTCTACTCATTTCCCAACATTTCAATGCCTCTCTTGTTGGCACATTAGACGCACGTGTTGTGACAGTAGCAATAGTATATCCTGCATTTCCCTTGTTCACTTTTGCTTATATTTTTCCTCAAGAACCAAATACCAACCGAAATAGGAGTTTGATTCTTCATTCGCTTTCCCTTTCTACCTCATTTAGTTAACCCATCGTGAAAAAGAACTGGAAGCTCTAATCCAGCGGTAAGTCCAACAAGTTACCGTTTCAAAGTCCTCCAAGTGAAGTAGACTCCCTAAACCATTGTAGTGAATGAAAGCACTGTTTTGAAGGCGAACTTTACCCTGTCAAACCATTTCAACTCGCCTTGGATCATATATCACCCTTCAGTTTATCCTAAGGTGTAGAATTACTCTGTTTACTTGTATCCATATTTAACATCGCTTCCTTTACAGCCTTTGGAATAAAACAAATGAAGGTCAGTTTTTTTTGTGAATAACTGTTCAAGGTTTTGGCACATTCATAGGTAAAGCTAGTATCGTGGGCAATTTTGAACGTCAGCTGTAGAGATAGAATTAAATACGTTTGATTAGTGGGTGTGTGACAAGAATAGCATAAATTTTTTGGCAGCCGTTGCCTCCTTCAGTACCTGAATTGACTTCAAGTTATACAGAGGGACTATTGGCTTGGTCTGAAGGTCATGCCGCCCAGCAGAAGTGCAATCGCGGTGCTTTAGGTGGTATTGAAAGCGGAACAAGGAGTTAAACAAAGACTTGCATTTTTGCAGGACCTCAGTATCAGCATAATGTATCAATTCGTTAAATTTTAAACACCGACTTGCGAACATTGTAGTCAATCAGTGCATTCACTTAACTTTGTCGTTAACACCGTCCTGCCATCTTGACAAGGGGTGGAGTTGCTTGATGCAACTCGACGTGTGGAATGCATTTAAAATGCAAAAGCGCCTTTTCACAGCTTGTTTGAAAGTGGTTATTTTTTCGATCTTTTCATGAATTTACATGAGGTTTGGAGGATGTGTCATTTGTAGAGCTTTAATGAATGCGCCTACTGCTGTACCATTGAAGAAATGCAATCAGGTTTGCTAACGCGCATTCGGTTTCGAACAGCATTTCAATTCTTTTTATGGGAATAATCATTGTTTCTGTTGAAGTGTTGAATTTTTTTAGAAAAGAGTTGATGCATTAATGTTAACGATGCAATGGAATTTACCTTCCGACCTTCTATGGATTCGTACGATGGATTTTAGCTTTCCTACCAAGCGGCTTCTTTTCCAAGTGTTTATCGTTTTAGAATGATAGTAAACGTTAGGTTCAATAATAATGTATCCACTGCCGCCGCTACTCTAAACATACCATTATGCTCTTTAATCCATTGTCACATATTTGTGACGTTCTGATTTTCTTATTTATTTCTTCAATTTACACCTGTACAATGCTTTTAGCTGAAAAAAATGCATTAGTGGTAAAACAAAAACATTTGATTCTACAGAGATAATGAATTACGTTAGTCGGTTTTCTTCTGAGACAGCCGATTTTATCGGACGTTTTAATATCGCCTCTCAAAAGAAAAATGTTCAAATTTCTACTGCGTTACCTGACTATAAAGTCTTCACCTGTTTGGTGTCACTTAATTTTCCAGAAAATTTGTCGGTAGGTAAGTACCAGTTGAAGCATATGTTGAATTATCAGAAACATCAACCGTCCTGGAAACTTGACATTTCAATGATTAATTGTCGGGCCTCCTAAACTCCCACTTTAACTTACGCCAAATTGGTTCTCTAATTGCCATAAATGTCACTTGTGATTGTCATATTTTACCCAAAATTCTTTTTGTTTCATTCCCAAGACTCCTTGGCATGAGTCATTCTCTGCCGGACACTACCGCCGCCATAGAAACCGCCTCCAAGGGGGAAGTTTTACGTCAGGTGATTTCCTCTTTAAAATGAGTTTTCTGCCCTGGACTCTTGAATAGTTATACAAAACGAAAAACTCTTCCGTTGGCATTAAAGTGGACTCAGGTATTGCGTGACCTCGAGTCTATTTTTAGGTATTCATATTTTGACTATTGCATGCATAGCTGGGACTTCAAGTGTCTAAGACCTGACGTAGATCTGTGTTGGACTATTAAAGTATTGCATGCCGTCTGCCTTTATTCTTGGGTGCAAAGCTCAAGGGAATTGAATAATGGGCGTTGTTCTCTTATACAAGTTACTTTGCTTAGTTGTGTAACTTGAAAAAGCCTCATTTGGGTATGTTTTGTTCTTGCGACGTGACCCTCCTCCCCCTAACTTCTTCACCTTGCCAAAATGTTTTAACTGTTCTACCTTTTAGAACGTTAGGCATGTCGCATTTCTTGTTACCCCGCACATAACTAGAGATGTATATGCTTTTGCTTCATTCATATTCAGTCCATTGAGGACTCATTTCGAAGCTGAGCATCATCCACAATATTGTCTTCCGAAAACATTGGCTTACTGTCCACTCAGTATTTGCAGTCTCGCCAACTAGACTCGTCATTCTTTCATGTTTGATCCGCTTCCGTTGATGAACAGGCTTCGGGGCGAAACTGACTCTTGAACATATCATGAAAATTGTTCAATTTGTTCGCAATTTTAGGAGTGCCATCATTTGTGTTTGGTATCCCTGCCTTAACCAATCGAGGACAGTCAAAGTGAGCCACAAGATGCGTGGAGTCTAACAATGTTACTCAAGTGCATCAATTATTTTATAGTTGTTAACGTGCTACTTGATTCGTACTTCAGTAGTAAACCGCATGGTCAAAGTGGTCATTTGAAGTTGACTAATAACGACTTACTTGTTTGAAAACGTAAAACTGCACACTTACGTAATTTTTCCTAAATTACGCTGTACTTTCACTTAATTAAGAAGGTGGAAGTGAATGGAGACGATATAGTGATTGTTTGATTTGAAGTCTTGTCAAGTAAGTATTGGAGTCGCATTCAACTTTCTCGAATCTCTTGCGTAGTTAGTTATTGTGGCACAAATTAATGGCGCAGTTTTTTGGTCTTCTGTGAACTTTTTTCTTCGAATGTAAGCGCCTCGCTGTGGCTTTTCGCAGGGATTTCATGATCGTGCCTTCAGGCAGACTCTTCCGTGGTTTTAAACTGCTTATTTCTATGTTTGCCATCTTCTTCGAGATAATGAATCAATTCACTTATAGTAGTATCTGATTCCTAGTGTACATTTTCCGTAATCAAACTTGGGTATTTTCATTCCATTTCAACTTCAGTACCAATCTTTATTATTTCTAACCTATACAGTGATGCATTTACGCTTTTTAACTTAAACTACTTTATTTTGCTTCACTTTTTTTAGGCAGAGAAGTGATGTGTAAATGCAATTTCGAAGGTACGGCCTGGATACAGTTACTCAGTTCTCACAAATGCGTTGTCAACTGTCCATTACGCCGACTATTTCCCCGCCAATTCTAGCATTATATGCATTATATGCTCTTACTTCACCAACTACATCAAGTGCGAATGCGCCCACGGTTTAACCACGAGTAAACTGCTTTAATCAAAGTTTAATTTGATGTCCATTAGTTACCAACCTCAATTATATATTTTTGTGTGTCAAAAAGACATGCTGCTATTGACCGCCATATCTACTTTATTTGTTTCATTAACCCCAGATTGAATCAAAATTTTTTGACGTCTTTCCATGCGGTTTGTGGTCGAAGATCCCACTCCTCAGAAAATTCAAATAATTCCTTAGAGGCTTTAAAACTGACTGGCAACAAAACGTTCCTTATCTAAATCTTGATTTCTACATATGGCTAAATTGACTAACAAATCAAAATTGGAGGACTCAGAATTAATCTTTTACAGATTGATTAATTCGAATGATTTCCCTCCATTTGGAATGGTACGCACACAGTGAAAAAGGCAGTTTCCAAAGCAAAGATAAAAGGTAAGGACTTGGGGTTAAAAAAGCTATGTATTGCTTCCACACGAACCAGGCACCATAACACACAGGTGTCCACAAAGGGTTCAAGTACACAGAGGGAAGCAAAGGAGTAAAAGGCGTAGGAAGTTAATATTAGCCCGATTTATCATCTCACAGGAATGCGTAGAGTAGGCGTCACCTGGAAGCAGTAGAACTGAGAGAGAGATAGAGATAACGTGAGAACGGAAACCGAGGAACGGGTTGGTCACAGCCACAGTTGGATGGAGGGGACAGCCTCAGCAGCAAAACTCCTCTGGTGGTGGAAGCACCAAGTCCTCCGGATCAAAATTGCTACCCTGTGTGGGTGGCGGCGTTTTCGCCGACATGGCGGAGAGAGAGCACGGATAGACACCGACTTCTTGGGCTACACTAGGACGCCTCCCGGGACCAAAGTCATCGCTCCCACCGGTCATGGAGAGCGGACGCGGATGTTGGTTGGGGTGAGGGGCGTCGCGGTCACGTCTGCGAGGTCCAGACGTCTCATGGCCTCGACGGATCGGAGAATGGTAGTGTGGAAGGAAGGAGAGTTGTGGTCGAGGCACGGAGTGGATCGGACGACCCGCTGTCGAGTTGCTCGCGTAGCTCGGACGGGTGATGTGACGCAGGGAGGAAATCATTGAATCTGTGGCGCCGGTGCGGGAATTGAGGCTTGACATGTCTGTTCCGATATCCTAAAACGAATGCAACGCCTTGTATTACATTTTCCCTGTTAAAAGTCTTGGTCCACTTGTTTGTCCCTAATTGAGTTGGAGACTCGATTCATTACTGAACTAATCTCAAAATTATCCCACATTTCAAAACCAGTTGAAGATTTTACAAAACGCATTTTATTATGCTTTTTCTTTTTAAATTTGATTAATTACGTGAAAGTCTTGAGACAATTAAATGCACAATGGGACTGCGAAGCGCAAACTCCTGATAACTTTAAAGTTTGATGCCTTATATAAAGGAAAAATCGGTCTTAATTCACTTTTTTTTCATAGGCTTTTGGTGATTTTCAATTTTTCTGCTTTTGGAGGTGCGATTTTCAGTAAATTTATGGTATCCCATGTAACCATTTATTGCCGAAGCGATGAATTGTTTCGTTCCATCACACGATCCGTGTCTGAGATACTTGGGTCATTAAGCAACAAAAGCCAAGTGATGTGTTTTCATGGCTTGCTTCCAAGTTTAAGGACTAAAATGCCCATTTTTTTCCACTCGACCTCGAAAAATCGTATTCACTTGATAGGCAGCTATAGTTGTTTCAGAGGTGCAATTTTAGCTCCACCAACAGCTAATGGGAGTGAAGGAACATTGCCTTTCAAAGCCCAAAAAGCTATTTGTCTACCCGGTACCGGGAGTTAGCATAATTTAAAAGACAATTTATGTAACGCCCTTTATCAGTGGTGAGTAATACCCACCAGAGGTTAAGAGCGCCAACGCCCCTGAAACGCCACGATTGGCCGATACCAAGGGCGTTAGTAAACGTTGCGTAGGAACCGCTGGGCGTAATGCATGAACAAGAAAATAATGCAATAAATTTTCACGAGGTGAATGACTAAGACTAGTCAAATTCAAATGAGGAAGTTTATCTTGTCAACAAAAACAATACAAGAGGTTTCACTTTGTAGTTCAGCATCAATTTCGGTGTTAATTGTTTTGTCATGCCTCCATTAGCCTCGGCAGTTTATTACGCACTAAAATTCATTGCATAACACTGCAAGTAGCGGCATGAACAAAGTGGACAAAATGTGATTTTCTGGCTAAATGAATGAGCATACATAATCTACAATGTCGCACCGGTTTTTGTTTTTCTAGCAAAAAAAATCGCTATCCAAATGGAAGGGTGTAAGAGGAAGAAATTGCGAATTTACCCTAGTGAATGAGTTAACAGTATGTGATTTGGGAATTTGTTGAAGAGTGCGTCTGCCCGAGACCTGCATTTGTGGGATAGCATCGGCATATTTTGCGTTGGGAAATTTGTGTCGAATTCTATAGTCTGCCGCCGTATGAACACGCGGGGGTGGCTGTCGGCTGCCGCTATTTCGACTATCCGCGATCTGAGGTGAGACCGTACGTGGACCAGCTCGGCTGCCGGATTGACTGCAAAAATTCTCGTCTAAAAGGAACACATGCAAAAATTCAAGAGCTCACCAACCATCCCAAGATAAAAACACCTCTTTAATCAGATCGCGGAGAGTTTTTGCTAACCATGTATTAACCACTGGGACTGGTCTTGTTCGTGTTTGGGATAGGTTTAATTTTTGCAAGTTGCAGTGCGGTTTAAGCCATAGGAAGGGTTCCGAGGTTATAAATAATAGATTTGAAATTTCACCCAGTGGCTCTCCAAAAATTTATTCAGTACTCTGGAAGCATCCTTCTTATGGTTCTTAGGTACGGCTATTTTGCTTCTGAATATACCACACTATGATAATCGTAGACCTGCTTGAAAGCTCAGTCTCTGCTGTTAATAGCATTAGGCTAGTTTGGGCACTCTGGTTTATCTACAAATAAATGATCTACTTGCAAGGTGTTCAGTGAGCCCTTATAAGTAGTATATGGCCACTCTGTAACACCCCAGGCAATGCTACTCGCAACGAGGTCAAATTTAATAATTTAACTTCCAGTGAGTGGTCCTTAATTGAATTGAGTAGCATAGTGAGAATTTAAACAACATTAGTTAATTGTGCAAAGCCGTGGTTTTACTTCTTCCCTTTAAAATGATATGCGGTTTTTAATGGTCGGTTTTAAGATCGAACTGCCGTCTTTACGAAAGGTCTCTATTCCGATTCCGCACGCATCAATGATTACTTTAATTGTACTGCATAATGGATAAGAGGATCTGGATAAGCGTAATTACCAAAACTACTTGTACATCCCAACTAATGCATACATTATACATAGATGAATTGAGCGTTAATGCAATACAGACCTGGAGAATGTTTACACGGTATTAGATTTAACTGACTGAGGAGAGGCACACGCTTTCTGTTTAGAGGAATTTCAGGGATTATTTTCAATGCAGGTTGACTAAAATGAATCACGGACACAAAAGGATGGAAAAAGCTAAGCGCTTAAATATCTCTGTCTGGTTGTCTGTCTGTCGCGAGGTCTGCCCAAGCAGAAGTCAGAGCTGACCTTCTTACGCTCTAAAAAACCGAAAGTTGTTGCAACGAGGGGCTTTTTGAGTCACACCGCAAGGGTGAAAAGTCATAGCCTGCAGAGTTGAAGACTTTTAAGAATAAGTAATTTTACCCTCTCTTCTGATCAGCTACTGGGATGGACAAATTCTTCAAGCAAAATTTATCCTTTCATTATGGGAGCATTTCGATGCCTTTCCTTTTCTAGAGATGGTGTTATTTTATCAATGATTTGTTTTATTAAGAAGAAGACTAATGTATTGAAACAATATCACAGCTTACTCATCAACAGAATCCGAATGTCCAATTACTTTCTCTATCATTAAAATTCGAAAAATAACCCAATGAAGGAACCCAGTGCTACCTCACTTCCGGATTTGAGCAACTTAACACATTAACGATGTATAATTAAGGGAAGTACCCGAAACAGTGAGCTAGAAATCTTTCAATTTCGACATAGACCCGTCGCATCTATCCATGTTCTACTTTTGATCGATTGTGAGTTAAAAGTGAACCTGTGTTGAGGTCCAAACCGCAATAACTAAGAATCGCTTTCAAAATAAGGTAGGGACACCTTAATGCGTTTGGAAATAAAACAGAGTACTGATGGACCTTTGAGACCGATGCCTAAACCTCCCCCAAACCCATCTCCCCTCCTCTCTGTAATATGCAGGAGATTACGGCCCACACGTGACTCATCTATAGCTGATATTTGGTTTCCTACCCGCGCTAGAGGCACTGCTTCCGTCGGGCGAAATGCATTGACTGTAAGGGGGCACATGCATGGGCAGCATGGGCGAGTAGGGGGCGGGCCCGTTGTTGTGGTTCACGCGTCCCGCCATGCTGACACTACGCTGGACGATGGTTTTGGCTGTGGAATTTGATGCTCCACCCGCCAGAGTGCTGTGACGTGAGACGACAAAGTGCTCCTTTTGTCCAGGGCCGGGCTCGTCGGGTCTGGAACGTGTCACCTCCAGCACCACGACGTTGGATTTCAGGTTTTCGAGCAGTTTTACCACCTCTGCATGGCAGGCTCGCGTCACGTCCTTGTGATTGATCTAAATTGAGAAAGAAAGTTAACTACTAAGGTAACCACCCTCTACAACAGACCATGTCTAGGTATGATACACTTTTAGTTCTACTTTCGTGACGATTGTAGTAGTGCTTTCATTTCGAATAGATTAGGAAAGGTGTTCATGAGTAGATACAAAATTACGAACTGTTTTGTGACTCAACAACGACAAACATGTTGTCTACCTTATTTTAGGTTAATTTCACTAACTCTGGACATCCTGAACTGCGCAATAGGGTTTTGCCTCGGTAACCACATGAACACATTGAAGTTATATCGTTGTGACGACTTTGACCAAAAAACTGCGGTTTTATGAGGTCACGAAGTCTGCGTAGAATCCACTGGTATACGAATTTCCAATTTCCACTTTGAAAGACGGACAAATGAACTTTAAACCCTTTACCCTAAGGTTATTCACAGCTTGCATACTATGAAGCATTTGGTGAGGAGGAAAAGTAGTCTAGTGTAATAAAACGGTCAAGGATAGGCACCCACACACACTTTAGCATAATGTCGTATCAATAAAATAATATCAGGTCGTCGGGAGGTAACCTTTTAACTGTGGTTGCTTAAAGCTTGACCTACAGGAGGCCATTCCTAAGTGGTACCGGGAACGAGTCTGTTCATTTTAAATGCTGTACTCTACAACGGTGTTGCTTTCGTCTGCCAAATATAAGGAACAGCAACTGCTCGATTTTAGACTGAAAGCATGTGGAAATTTCGAATAGCATAATCTAACGCATAAGCTGAAACGACTTTACAGATAATTAACATTTGCTTTTGGCCATTCATATAGCATTCTTGAGATAAAAGTTCAGAGAAAGTTTGCAGATGGCGTAATTTTCTGTTGTGCAGTGTAATGGCTTCATTATCACGCGTCAACTAGACAAGTTAGGTCAGAGTGGAGTTGAGACACCAAACAACGTCTACCACGCCGCAGTGGCGCCTAGGAGACCGCTTATGTGAAAGCAGTACAATTGGCTGCACCGGCTAACCCTGTTGCAAAAACCTACTGAGACGCTTTTGCATGAGAAATGACAAAATTGGTATCTAGTCAGTACAGACGCCAATATAAAAACAGTGATGAATCCGTTTCTGGCTTTAATTTCATTTGTAAGTACAACGTAAGGGCAGAATTAGATGGACAGGTGAAGCCATGCATAAACAAGCCTTTCTTGGTTAGTTTTCCAGGATCGTTTTTGCTTCTAGGTCGCATAAGTCAAAAAGTACAGATTTTAGACCTGAGAAACATGATCTGTCTTGTGCGGCCGCAGTGCACATTTGCGGGATCACTTTCGAGAGTGGAGAAATTGTTATGCAGCAGATAAGTTAGAACATGATCTCGGAGTATGTCACACGTGCGGATCTACAGTCACAGGCCAGAAAAAAATTTGATTTAATTTGTGTTATAGATTTAAAACTTCGCAAGATTCTTCAGAGGAAACCGATTTGTTGTCTACTAGACCACCGTTGCGCTGTTATGATGGACACCTTTTCCCTGGGAAATGGAACCCACACATACATTATAGCGTAGCACGTTGTTATCTCACTATTATGCATAAATTATGCATTTCTGTCACCATCTAGCCCGGGAGATTGGCTATAAAAAAGGCATAGGCGTTGATAGCGTACAGCTGGCGTCACTTCTGACAGCATACCAATGAAGTTGCCATTTTTGGCCGGAATAATCACAAAACCGCTACATCTTTGGCAACATTATGTTAGGTCCTTTAGCTACAATCAAAAAGGGTCAAGCTGGGTCAGCGGATGTGCTTATTTTGGGGAGTTTGATGGAATTTGGAGCCATAGTGAAATGCCTGCCTCGCGTGCACAGTGGCAGTGTGCTTGCCAAAATTGGTTGCGCGTTCTCACATGCGCGGAGTACAACCGAAGAGAATAGGAGAGAGGGGCGAGTCAAACACACCAACTTGGTCTTCACTAAACTTTTGTGTGAATGTGAGCGTGCTTGCGTGTGCAACAAAGTAATGTACCTCTATCTCCTCCTTCTCACCGCATGTTTGGCGACGGCCGCATTGGTGTTGGTGGTAGTGACTTACGTGATTACTCACTTGCATGCATTGCTGTGCATGGGAAGAACTCTAGGCCCCTCTATTTGTGTTTCTATACGCCTGACTATCCTCATATTTCCATCCCCTCGAAGTAAGAACGCAAGGAACTAACTATCTTTACTTAGTCCCCGGTCGTTTTTAGGATATTTTGGTATTAATTCAAAGGAACTTTTTGCAGTATATTACCTCTTCGAGCATGCTGAATGCGATGGATAACTTATCAACAATCTCGTACTGTCAACAGATAAGAGCATCAACAACTGTTCTAGTCGTAAAATCAAGGCACATATTTGATGATTATGATCTTCAAAACAAAATACTTCCAAGGCTTGAAGCTAGAGTAAAGGCAACTTGAATGTCAAGTCCTTTTGCCGTGATATTTTGTCCACCTTAAATAAAACAAGTCACTCCACTTTACCCCTGTATATGATTGACTAAATATGCAAACGAACGCTTCTGAAATTCTGTTGTCCTCTTAGGGACAGGTGGGAAAATCCCCTGTTAGTCGGTGCTGAAAAGTGCTACCAATTTGGTTCACTGCCAGATGACACACCTGTCTTTTGGCATTTTTGCTACATCTCGGGTTTATTCTTTTTTTAATTTGTGCTTTTTGCCATTGCTGTGTCATCCCCCAATCGTGTGTGATTCACGAGTGGAATGGCGGGTTTTGTGTATAAACAATTAAAACCGCCATTCATTCATGGCGTTCTGATGCGAATTGCCTCTTCTACCGAATGGAAAACTCTATTTGACAACTCCATTACTCTCGAAACTGAGGTCAAGAGGTCAGGGTCGCGTGGGCACTTCAGTCCTCTGGTAATAGAAATTACACATGCACGTGTAGCTCTGACTGGCTATGCATTTTATGCCAGCGGGATTTTTAATCCAGATGATTAAGTAAACCTTGAAATTTATGACAGTAGAAAGTTCACACACACACACACACACACCAGAAGAAGAACAGCTGTTATCATCCTCTCCTTCTCAGCCGGTACTGGGATCATAGCAAGTCTTAACACTGGTTAATGGAAAAAGCGACAGATCTATTCAAGCAAACGAGGTGGTAAGCATCCTGTAAACTGATTGATTGCCCGTGCCAATGGAATACGAAAATGTCTATGGTTTAACAGATTTAATGTGTTCTTCAATAAATTTCATTGAAAACACTTACATCACTAATTTTGACAAGAATAGGAGAAACAGATTTACCTTAAGTACATAATCGCCTGCACGGAGACCAGCGTTGAAGGCAGGACTTGCAGGCTTCACGTTTTTGATCTGTTGGAGGCTCGGTTTTGTAGGATTTGGTACAAAACGTTGAACAGCCAATACGTCTATTTGGGGAAAAAGCATGAGATCCTCATGAGGGCAATCATTATCGAGTTCTCATGATGTAGATAATCCAACTTACTCTGTACAGTTCCCAAGGAGAGGCCAAGGGTAGGGATACGCGGAGCATCGGGTAAATAGGCCTTGTGAAGGACCACGGTACGAGTTATTCCACCCCCGCTTTCGCTTGTATCAACTCCAGAGGGCCTGGTAACTATAGAAGTGGGTGAACCGGCCCTTGATCGATCTGGTGACACGATAGGTGATCTCGGAAAATGATGCGAGTCGCGTTGTCTGGGCGACACTGGACGTGAAGTGGTGTTCTCTACTACTGCGAAGGGATTGGCTGGAATGGGAGCACTCTCCCGACCTGTTGTAGATTGTCGCATAGACATTGCCCTATGATGGTAAAATAAAAGGTCAAACGAGTGGCTTAGAAGAGCCTTATTCTCACACATGATTTTAAGCAGCAAATCCCACCCTTTTTTCTTGCCCTAATCTCCATTTTACTAATTTAAAGTTATTCTTAGACATCCGTGCTCTGAATTCTTTCTAAGTATTTTCTGTTAAACCGTAAACACTGCCAGGTGCGAAAATCAGTCCTCTGTTCCTTCAATTTATGAAACAATGCGAATGTTCATAGTTGAAGTTCAATTTTTATTTTTACTAACTGAAGAAAACACCCTGATTCCTCGCTTTAAAGACCCAGAAGAGGATTGCAATTTGTCTGGTCTCGCCTCCCAAAAAACTATAAGGTCTTCACAATGAATTCTTCCGAATAGAATGCTGAATATCGTTTCTTATTCCCCAGCTTCTCCCACCGCACATCGATGAAACCGTTCTTTGAACTAGAAACAAAATTCACGTCCGAAATCGCTTAAGTAACGTTGTATGGCATTTTGAACTGTCACCAAAATATTTTCTGGGGTGTTCACAGAAAATTTACAACAAACAGTCTGGTTAACTTCGACTCGCTCCTTATCAGAGCTTGAAAAGTAGACCGACCGCTTGCCGTCAACATCTCCACTTGCGAACTGACCAGTTCAACTGCCGCTACGCCTACAACCATCGTATATCGTACAACCGAATTGTTTACTCGATGATTTCGTGCAGTCAGCCTGAGGCCTCGAGTTCAGGAAAGAAGGTGAGGCATTACGTGGGTAGTCTTGAGAGCAAACCTATAAATAGTTTCCTAACCGACTTTTATGCATTGTCACCTAGACCTTGTACTTTGTTGAGTAGCTGCTTACCAGATTACGTATTTATTGCCTGAATCTTCTGACTCACACCTGAGATTGTGTGGAAGTGGGTGTTCTATTTGATGGCTCAAAAGCATGCCAAACCGGTAGCCTCCCACTAGCACTTCTACACATAACCACCAGTCACTTGTCCTGACTGCTTTTAATAGTGTGCAGGATGAATGCAATGGAATGTTGAAGTAAAGAATGTATAACAAGGGAACTTAACGTAAAACCCACTTTAACAATCGTCACGCAGTACACGGATATGCGCGTAGTCACTTACCACACAAGTACGTTATGCTAGCACGAGCACTACCTTATAGTCATCACGTGGTGCCGAGAAAAAGTAAAAGTAAAAGCCAAACAGCATCGAGCTTCCATTCGACACATGCATACTGTGAATCAGGGTTAGCTCTCGGGGGGTGATTAATAGTTGATACAGTTTCCTTGACTGAGGGAGCCTTTTGACAGCTTGTGCAACAACGGTGACCTTCCTCTGTCTAGTTCAGCATGTGTTGCAATGGCTTCAATGATATGTTACAACTTTACTTATGAGGTGTCGCTTTAGCACAAGTCAAGGAACATAGCGCCACTTTAAAAAGTTTTATGCTGTCATACATTGGTGGCGAAATCAGTTCCACATCGGTAATTTAACATTTAAACCCTGTGTAGGCTAGTGGTTTTCCACAAAACAAAAGGGGGCATGAAAATGCGGGGTTGGATGTCTGACGTGACTAAAGGTTAAAGCACCACGCCCACACGCCTAAAGTCATGACTTTGACGCAGTTGGTGGTGGCTGGTTAGTGTGATACTCAGTTGCTCATGTGGCAAGAGTCAGGTCTAAGCAATGTTCACTGAAGGTCAACAAGAATCACGTAGAGAGAAGTGAGAACTTGCTATTTTAAATGCTATATCAGTGCAGTATTCCGCACCGCATAAATTAAAGCATATTTCCAAATTTGATGTCTTCAAGGCTAACTTATAAGAGAAATGCTTTTAAAAAACATGATTTTGACTAAAACAAGGCTAAAAGGGAGGGACCTCTGGGAAGCTTTAAATGAAAGAAGCGAAAGAATGTCGCGTGAACATGCAAAGGCATGTTAGATTACTGCTTCCATCCAATTAAACTACTTATCCTTGTCTTCCAATGTACTATTTCGCCTTGTATAGAGGAGGGTTGTGGGAGTCACGATTTATATCAAAGGAAGCTAGCAATGGTTCATAAGCCGTTTCGTGGGCATGCTGATTGCGCGTTGGGACACGGTTCCTGCTTATGGTATCGGCCATAAGGCCTGGGGAGCGGAGGACTACCCATTTCACTTTAAATAAGCAGTGAAGAAAGACAAAAAATCATAGGACCGAATGAGGAAATCATTTGAAGAGGTTGAGAGGAAT
The DNA here is from genome assembly GCA_001923025.3 of Taenia multiceps. NCBI lineage: Eukaryota > Metazoa > Platyhelminthes > Cestoda > Cyclophyllidea > Taeniidae > Taenia > Taenia multiceps. The sequence continues at coordinate 4,443,534 of CM010311.1, forward strand.
CTGAATAAAGGTGGCTAATCATCCACAGTCCGGATTCAGGACAATTTGGGGAAGCGTTACCCAAAGGATTGCCATGTAATTTACAAAATGATCGCAACAACGAATCGGTAGCTATGTGTCATACAAGAAACATTTGTCAGGAGTGCCAAAAGATGGCATCATATTGGCAAATTCTTAACGTAAAGGAATGAAACTTCAGGCGATATTTAGCAATTACAGCGTTCCTTCATAACCACCATAAAGAAAAGTGATTTTAGTTTTTCCAAACCAATTATTTGCGAAAAACAGTTCTGGATTATGGAACCACCCTCGCGTTCTCGCGGCATAGATAAGAGGGAAATGGTTCATTGTCAGGCGCATTGGGACCAGTTTCTGTAAGTAATTTCTTTTGTCAGCAACAAAGGATAACTACCTAAAACCTACCTTAATCTACTTAGAAATTTCATTTTGATTTAATCGTTGCGACTACCAACCCCATAAGCTCAAGTTGCAACATTTACAACTTGCCGGTGAAACTAAGAAATATATGCCACATCCGCTTGTTTTTTTGGTTCGTAATTAGGCAACAAATGAAAGAGACCAATAAGCCATTCGCCTAATGGCAGGCAAACTAACTCTCTTCTGGCAAGATGTGCAGCTGTGGCGGAGGAGTCCTGGGAAGACCAGGGTCGTTCGGGCGAGAGGTCTGACGTCGGTGCCGTTCTAAATCGACTTAAGGCCATTGTATCCACCTCGCCGATTAGAGGACTCGTCATTCGTGCCTTGAGTCGACTTTGAACCATGGTTGGTATCATGTCAGTCACCTCATCGTCATCATCCAGATTCGAGTCCTCGTTGAGGGTGTGGGAAGACTTCCAACTCCTCAGGCGCCGGCAGTTGTGATTCGGACTTGTAGGACGGTCTGGGCGAAAATGGAGAAAAACTGTGTCCTTTATTGACTGGGCAGAGCCTTTCAAGAAGCCTCACTGCAGTGGTAGCATTAAGGCTACTTTAGACAATGTGAATTTTCAAGTTTCTTCATTAACAGAATCTGTAATAGGCACTTTTTACATTAATTTCACCGTGAAGCGACTTCGTCTACAAACTTTTGGTTAAATCAAACTTCGAATTATTTGCTGATCCACGAATAGTCAGTTACGGCCCAAATGCGAGTCGATGTCAAACGTAACTTCGGAAATCACTATGTCAAATAATTTCTCTTCATAGTGGGAAGCAAAATCATTTTACATGGTGACCAAGTCCAAAACAACCTTACTGGATAAATTAAGACTTGCTAGTAGTTTGTTTGTTACAACGAGAAGGTAAAACGTACCAAAGTGAAACAAATAAACCTTGTGCATCCTGCGTATACCTACTGACAAAGTGGTTGCAGAGAAATGCATAGGCTCGAACTTCCTTCCCTCCTTCCCATCAACACAGAGCGTTTACGCACTCATAGGTGTAGTTCGGCAGTCAGGCAAGTTGCAGCAATAATTTTACGAATGTTTGTGTTGCTTAACCTATTAAGCCTTTTTTATGGCACTGTGGGAAGGTTTGACTAGGAAAACCCACTCCTAATTTACTCATTGTGTTTACCACTTGGCCAACCAGATGTGAAACATTTCGAGCTAAATTTACACTTTCAGACTTTGAAATACTTAATCCAAACTGCTCTTACAATCCCTTGGTTCATTTTAATTTCCAGTTCACATTTTGCTAGTCTCGAGGTATACCATTTCCTCAGGCAGTAAATCAGAAGATTGACATCTCTGACGGTCCATATGGACCACCAAAGAGTTACTTCTCGTGCTACAAATAAACCTTGAAGTCCAAAATTGTCATCTTTTGCATGGTCAAAAGTGCATGGTGCAGCATAGCTTCGTTTTGCCAGTAGACGGTATCTTTCGTAATGGCCCAGAGGATCTCAAAGATCCGAGACAGGGTTAAAGTTGGCAATATAATAGGTTAATGTACCTCAGCTGTACTGAATCTATAAAGCAGCGAAGGCAGCACAATAGAGAAATTGCCTTTATTTCACTAAGTGAATTAATGAGTGTCTAAAGAGAAAATCGTATCAACCATTCACGATCATTCAGCGCAGGTGCAAGAAAATTTCGGACTTAAACCATCCTTTTCGGCTATAAATCACATTCAGTAGACCTTTTAACATCCAATTGGTACATTTCTCAGACGTCAGACTGGGTATTAAACTAAACCCGACAACCCATGGGAATTCCTTCTACGAATTTCCCGTATTTTCCATAACCCCTGGGTTAATCAGCTGTCATTAAGGGCGAAGATGGAATAGATGGGACCTGTTACTGAAACATTTACTAGTCTATTGAGCACTTGGCCCTAGTTGTATGACCCTAAAAATTAAGGCGATTTCATCAGGGGTTGGAAATGAACCTATCTTGTGACCCTCTCTCTTCTGCGTGCATAATTAAGTAGGCGGCTGTTAAAACCAACACTGGTTGTGGTGTGACGACATGGAATCAAGGTAAAAAGGGAACAGAACTTGAGAAATGGCTGGAGTAAAGTCTCGAATAGCATGATAACCAGCTGAAGGGAGAGCCCTGGCGCAAACATATTTGAACAAGGCTAAAGGGCATGCGTCCCCATTCGCAAGTCTGAACTTAGATTTGTCATGGTTTGTTTGCCGTAAAATTTGATGGTTCCAAACACTATTAAAATCACCCATTTGAAGGGCTTTTGTGCCCAATATTGGCGGGATTGGTGCAGTTTCAACAGTGGTTAAACAGTCGGTTACACTCAGTCTATTTCTGAAGTCTTCACCAAATTATAGCTCAATGTGGAAGCACTAAAATGGGACTGTGAAGGAAGTTAATTAGCAATACTTAATGATGTTTTACCACCTTCAATTGGAAGGAACTAACACCCCCATCGCGATTGCAAAACACGGGCATTTATTTTCACATGCTTTTGAAGCAATTTACTGAGGCTAGGACGCACAACAAATAACCACACTTTGTTTACATATACACAAGCCTTGCCTAAGAAGAAACTACATACGTTGCTCACCTACAGCAGCACACAGAAAACAGCCCTCCGAAAAACGTGTATGTTCCGCCCAGTGGGTGGAGGTGAAAGAGATGGCCGTGAATAATTCACTCAGCAAAGGTCTCTCAAGCCTTCCGACATAGTCCATTTTGAACTTTTGCAGACACAGATAAAGATGCAGATTTATTTTATCAGAGAAACATATCAGCTGCTAAGTCACTCCAACACCTTCACCATTAGCATCGTGGGTATGCAACAACTTTGTTCCCTTACCTGAGTTCGCAAGCTCCACATGAGACACATTTTATGAGGTGGTAATGGCTTAGATTGGAAAGAGAAGGCAGACAAAACAAACATACCCTGTCTACTAGTGTTTGTGTAATCGAGTGGGAGGCTAAAAGACATTTAGACAATCGCCTCATAGCTCTGGTCATGTTGCCCATGGTTTCAGCCTTCTTATACTGCTGCTTCAGAATGTATTTAGAAACGGCTCCCGCGCCACGGAGGCCTCCGCGTCCCAGCATATTCCATAATGAACTTCCGACACCATTTTTATATCAAAAAAAACTAACATTCTTGCTTTTGAACTAGAAAATTGGGCTTGGGGATCTAAGAGAGCAGTAAATGGTGAAGGAAACTATGCTTTGAAACGCAGGTTATCCTGACTTCAGGCCCTAATTTGCGGGAGTTGGAACAAACTTCGTGTTGTGATAGTTCCAGATCCGGAAGTTAGAGCTTCCACTGTAGCTTTAAAACTGCGTAAAATGATCAAAAGTTCTCCTAAGGCGATAAATCATATTTTCATCTCACTGTTAATGGGGTAGCGTTTATTGTTAATGAGTTGGAAAAAGTGGACCTCTTTGCACTGCCCCCGTCAGCATAGGCTAAACTGAGTGTCATTAGCATGACCCAGCACACCTAATTCTAGGCGCTTCGGTTAAAAAGGACCCAAAAGGGAGGGCCAACATATCAGAGGGAATGGGTTAGCCGGTAAATTCAGTGGAAAACAAATTTCTGCTAATTGATCTCATCCATTATTCGCATCACATCATTACTAGAACTAACGAGAAAAACTGGAAAAAGAATTGCTTAAAGCCTCGTGTGTGCTCTGTGATGCTTCATAAGTTAACCTATCCAACTACAAACATCAATCACGTGAAAATTCCCATGTTTTCTACAACCTCCATTAATTACGTAAAATGGAGTTTTTTTGGGGAAATAAAGCCCGCAAATTAATACATTAGAGCAATAAAACACTAAACAAAATTGTGCAAACAGGAAATATGGTGACGAGGGAGACAGTGACAGTGATAATATTGTGCTTAGTTATCTACGAAAAATCGTACCTGCAAATTTATCTTAAATTTTAGTGTGAGGAAAAAAATCAGACCTACCGGCTGCGTTGAAAACCTCAGTTAATCCCCGCACGATCTTCTGACGTCGAATACAGCGAGGATTGGGCCTTTCTCGAGATGACTGGGCAACGCGAGTCCTTGCTGGATCCTCCGCATCTCTTTTTTCATCAGTTTTCTTCCCTTCTTCCTCTAGAAAGCGCATGAGATCGCCTTCAGAACATGCCCGACCTCTGAGACGACACAGAGGTGAAGGTGATGGTGATGGGGAGGGAAGACGATTTTGATGATGGCGATTATCATCGGTGGCTACCAAAGATGTCTGTTGTCGCGAGGGGCTAACAGGGAAGGGTATGGTGACACTCTTTGAGGGACCCTTGCGTTCAGGTCCCAACATCGTCAAGGTCACGTAATGGTCCAATGGTGACGCCTGTAGAGGTGCAGTCATTGGTTTGCGTTTCTGGTTGTAGGTTGGAGCTGGAAGGAAAGGGCCACCTATGCAGAAGAGACGGAGTATTCACACTTTTTAAGCATGTGGTGACTTGAAACCTGTTCAAACGTATTTTTCATCGATGTTACGCAAAGTTTGCGTTCGAGGGTAATGTTCGTGTGTGCGTGCCTGAGGATGTGTATGATGCTACAGTTATTCACCTTTCACTTAGCAACCAAACGAAGAGGCACAAATAACGGTCTAGGTCCTTGGGTAGGAGAAATGTATGGAGATTTGATGGTTAGAACTTTAGTAAAGTTAGTGAATCTATGCGATACGGTACTCTATAGAACAATCCCATTTGGAATATATACGTTCTTGTCGATACACTTATGCAAAAAGGATAAACACTTAATGCCTTAATTACGGGAAGCTGATCAAGGGATTGTTTATGCCATCTTAGCCGTCCATCGATGCTTCCGCTTTTCTAGAATTTTCGATTTTTTTCAGATGATTATGGAGCCAGCTTTGCAAGGCCAACAGAGGACTATTTCACTCAAGTACGTCATTTATGCAAGGCAAAAAAACTTGCACAGTTTTAACAACTGCCTAGAACTCAAATAATTGTACTGTCAATATTTTCAAAAAATTGTTTCCATTTAGTTTTTTGTTAAGATGTTAGCACAGAATATGCTGTTCCGTGGTCAAATCTAAGATCTCGAACAAGAGGAGTTTCAGTGAAGAACCACAAAACTTATGAACGAGTTACATGCATTTAAGTACGCTTTATGTGGTGGAAACACCAATTAGAATACTTACGCATGCTTTAACTAGTTAATGAAGTTTGAAATTAGAAGGCACTTTCATATTTGGGGTGGTAATGGGGCTGGTGCTCCAATATGCTTGAAGAATTTTCATTTTTGCTGCAACATTCAAGCTGAAAAAATACACCCTTATGATATAAATGCCTGACATCCTATTTTGCAAAGATTTCTTCAAATCAAAAGAAACTTACAAATACTACCCTCTGAGCCTCCGAACCCCCTTACATTGGCACCAGCACCTCCCCGAAAGTTGCGTATAATTTCGACGACCTCGAGCTTGCCATTACGCTGAGCTTCCTGGGCGGGCGTGCGTCCATCATCGTTGGTGAGAGTTGGATCAGCACCCCAGTAGAGTAGACGTCTGGCCGTTGCACACTGTCCCGCCATGGCTGCGTAGTGCAAAGGTGTCTCTCGTCCACACCCAACTATCCGATGTAACCGCGACTGTCCCAAGTTAGATTGACCACCCTGCTGATTAGACTTGGTTGTTGAGCGGGTGGGAAGGGCTGGAAGACCCGGAGGATCCAACGATGGCCGTGGAAGGGATCTGGCATTTACGTCTGCACCATACATTATTAGTAGGTTGATTTGATCCGTACGACCTAGTAGAGCAGCCTGTGAAAATGGAGGGGATAAGTAATTTTCTGACAACACGCCTGTGGCTATCGCCGAACATCCCTTCACAAAAACTCACTTGGTGAATCTCCTGCTTACCATCGGCATCGTATATCTCAATCTGAGCATACTCATACAGCAATCTATGGCAAATTCTTGTATCAACATCACCGAGAATGTTGTGATAGAGTGGAGTCAGACCATTGGCATCTAAGGTGTTGGGAGATTGTCCAAAATCAAGCAGAGCTTTGACTGCTTCAAAATTGCCTATGAAGGCAGCTTTATGCAACGGAGTTAGTCCATTTCTAGTTCGAAAATCTTTATGGGCTCCACCCGAGATTAAAGCTTTGATCATCTCTAAAGGTCTTGGTCTCGCGACGGCTACAGATAAAGGCGATTCTACAGAATTATCGAACATCAAAAGTATTTTCTCACCATCTGTCCTTGGACAAATAAAGTTGGGGTCGAACCCTTTCAAAAGATACTTTTCGACCTTTTTGATATCGCCTCGGGAGACAGCACGAAGAAAAGATTGCGGGATGTTTTTGGATTTATCTTCTGTTGGCAGATTTATTTGCGATGGGGGGCAAAGACGTCTTTTTCGGGTAAACTAGGATCAGAAAGTAAGTAAAAAAAAAGCAGAATACTTCAAGGTTAGAGCTTAAATTGTCGGTAATGTAGGCAGAAATTGGGCGGTCCTCTTCGAGAAATTTTCCATTTCTTCCATTGGAAGGAGGGACATAAAGACCATAATTTATGCTCTCGGTAATCTGGGGCCCAAACTCCACAAGCAATCTCTGTTTGACATGGTTTACCAAGGCTTTCGATGAGACAGATGCATAAACTTGTTTTGATAAGGGAGTTATTAATATCTTGATAAGCAGGGTACTGTTGACATCTTGTACACGAAAAGAAGAGTCAGAGGATGTTGCGCCTCCCGAAAAGCGCCCTGAATCAGTATCACTAGATTGACTATTAATAAATTTTTTCATAATCCGGGATCGTACATCTAAATGAGAAATACAGATTTAATGACTGTTAATGACACAATACACCGAACTCAAAAATTTAAACAAAATGCGTTTTTTGGCAAACAAAACTAATTTAAAAGGCAAGATATCCTAAAACAAAATGAGGAGGAGAGAGAAAAGGACGTAAAATAACGCAACTAGGAATGACAAAATAGTAATTAGAGTTTCGGAATCCTTGCCAATTTTGTGATGTGCTAGCATTATTTCAAAAGTAAAACCAATTGCTCATACCCAAAAATGATTTTATTATAGAAACGGGGTTGAAGTCGACGATCACAATAAAGTAAGCTCAACACTTATTAGCGACCATACCCGTCTCAAAACGACGCCTAGGTCATAGCCAATGGGCTAAACAAATATTTGATAAGTATAAACAAAGCATAAAAATCAAATTCAGTGTTTTGTTATACTTTAATTAGGCTAGCCATTGTAACTAAGCAATTAAAATGTATAAATTGCGCCAAACAGTGCCAAAGGCAATGAACAAATAACAAAATCAGTAATTATATTTTAATGTGAAACAAAGGATTCCTTAACAGTTTTGCCTCGAAGACGGACTAGCACACAAAATTTTTAATCTTGCTGAGGACTAGCGTTACAGTTTTGCTTACAAAGGTAGCATAATCATAGCTTTTTAACAAAGGGTTTTTAAGTGCATATCTAATTATTGACTAGGTAGTCGAATTTCTTTGTTTTTAGTGTTGTTCGCGCAATTTGTGGTGTAGCACTGTAGCGTCCCGAGGCTCCCCTTAAGGTAAAAGAAGGCGCAGTACTATGGCAGAATATATATATTAAGGGAACAGAGGACTTGGGGGCTGTTGGCACGGCCCGGAGGCCGACCAACCGGCTAGAACAAGATGGCCACCTAAGTGACCTAAACCGGTGGTTCGAACAAACAAAGTATTACAAGCACTTTGCTTGTGCGAAACGCCATTGTCGGTCACCTGGGTGGCCGTATTGTACTAGCGGGTTGGTGGGCCTCCAGGCCGTGCCAACAGCCCCCAATCCCTCCGTTCCCAGAACATATATTCTGCTGCTGCGCATGGAGCAGCACAATAAAGCTATTTCATTTTGATTTACCAAATAAAAATCGCACCTCTGTACCAACTAGAAAATAATAGAGAAGAACGCTCTCATTCGGCATGGAGCTACAAGTTATCGGGCGATGTCATAACAAAAACAACCCTCTCTTTTTGGTGTAGAAAGTGGATCACCTCTTTTTACTCAGTATGATTCTGCTACCTATGTTATGTCAAACAAGCACAAACCACCCAGAAATCCATGTAACTATCCGCTTTATTAAACGAGCTTTGGGTTTCTGCAACGCCTACGACTATTCTCGAGCCTCCCATGAAGGTTGCCTACCAACACAAGAAAACAAGAAAACTGTGCGCCCTGAAAGTCTAGCACCTGTGTAGCTAAGCATCGTGCTAAGCAGAACGTATAATCACTGGGCCCTATAATTGCTTTGGTCATTTAATAAGTTATAGTAGGCCTCTCCGATAAAAAGTGTTCTTGTCATTCGTCTGGCTCATGAATTCGTCATATGCAACTCCAGCTTAAAGTAAATTAAAATGCTTAAAAACGTTTTGGAAAAAAGCCAACCCCGTAACATGCTAGAAATTTACGAGCATAAAATTTGTATTTGCTTCTCAATTTTTTGTAATTTAAATGTGACTGCTTCACTTTAGCATACCTCATCCGGGACTTTTTCTATTCGCTTTACTGATGCATACTATAGTATATAGCATAGAAACAATACTACGGTAACAGTGTGCTAGATTCTTTCAAACCATTTGTTTAAGCCGGTACTCGTATCTGCTTGTTGACGCCATCGCTGCTAGTTGGTTTCGGAATGGGCCGCAAGAAGAGGAAGCAGATCAAGCCTTGGTGCTGGTGACTGCTATTTACAATATTTATTTTTTAGGTATTGTAATAGGGATTTTGAGGATGAGAAGATACTGATTCATCATCAGAAAGCGAAGCATTTTAAGTGTCCTTTTTGTCACAGAAAGCTCTTTACCGGTCCTGGTCTTTCCATTCACTGCAATGCTGTATGTGATTTATTTCAAACTGTATGGTTGTAGGTTCACAAGGAAAAGCTAGATAAGATCCCCAATGCATTGGCTCACAGGGCTAGCACGGTGATTGATATTTACGGCATGTCTGGAATACCCGAGGCAGATCTTCTTGAGCACGAGAGGCAGAAGCTTGGCCAGGAAGGTGAGGACGAGCCTCCAGAGAAGGTTGAACGTGTGGATGACGCCCCTAGTTCTTCTTTTGTCCCTCCGCTTCCTCCTTTCCCGTTCATGCCTCCGGTGCCAAGTGTGATGCCGTACATGCCGGTTGTTCCTGGGGGGTAGGTGACGCAGTTAAATAAAATGCGCATCTAGGGTTCAGTCTTTTCTTCCGGGGGTTGTTCCTGCTCCTCCCCCACCTCCGCCGCCACCACCGCCACCTCCACCGACATCGGAAGCGTCGTCAACGTCAAACGATGTGTCGTCACCAAAACCGACTTTTCCTGCTTATTCAGAAGCCGAGATTGCGAAAGCGTCCGCTTCGAAGATTATTCGACCCGTCTCTGGTCTGAATGGAGTAACGGTTGAGCTCGTTTATCCGGAGGAAGATCTGTCTTTGGTACGTTTGTTCTTCCTGTAATTCGTCATTCTTTAGGAGGAGTTAATGGCAGCGAAACCCAAGTATCAAGAGATGCTTAAACGGGCATTGCAACCTCCGCCGCCACCACCTCCACTCACTGCTATACCGGCCCCGATATTGCCAACTACGACTCCGGGCATGCTTTCTCCCTATGTTTCGCTCCCCCGTGGTGCTCCCGTCAGTACGACTGGGGTGCCCTTCATGCCTATGCAGCAGCCAAGTAGGCTAAAATTGTAGTTTACGAAATTTTTTTCTAGTGTATGGAATGCCTGGTTACCCGCAGCCAATGGGGCAGGTGCCACCGACTTGGATGGGGCTTCCGAACGTTCGGTTCTAACGCAAGTCAGTGGGTCGTATTAATACCGACCTTAATTTTTGTCTGCCGACAGTACCCCATGAGATATTTGTATAGCCCTGCGTTTATTATAACGTGCGCAGTTTTAAATGTTGCTTTCTTTCTTTTTTTATGATGAAGGAGTGGCCAAGCCTTCAGATATGCTCGGGTTACCGGTATGTCAACAACTGTGACATGTAGGTTCGCCTAAGTAGTGCGTAATTTGGTATTTGCCTTCACATTATCACATTGTTGAACTCATATGGCCTGCTTCGCGGATAAGGTTAGTGGACTAACTTTTTTGGCAGGAATAGTCAAAGTGAGTTCGTTCTCCTCGGCAAGAACGTAAGTCCATGTAATATGTGAGATTCAGATATAAAACAGCGTTGTTTTGGATCTGTGATCAGTGCTAAGGCGCAGACAAGGTATGTCAAATATATCGTTTGCTCGAAGAAAGGTCATTTTGCAATAAATTGTAATCCGTTAAGTTGACTTTTTCATTACTTTCCGACTACTCGGGAGACGTGATCCCATTCCTGAGTTTCGGTCGATGACGAACCGTCCTCATTGCAGTGATTAGATGTACGCGTTAGTTTACGATTCTGGAAATGGTTTTGCTGCGCTCGTATGTTTGCGTACTTTCTGATGGTTCCTGTTTTTGTCTGGCTTGGCGGTCCATCTCATGACCAGTTTCTCTTGTACTCTGTACATCCACATACGTTTCTTACTCATTGTTGGTACTTGGTTTGTCGAGATTTTCTACTGGGTAACTTAGCAGGCGACCGGGGTCTTTCCCTGTCACATACTTTCGCTGCTTTGGCTTCTCTGCGCTTCTGATTGCCATTTGGTGCACGGCGTCTTGCTGCTCGAATGATAATGTTAGAATTAAAAGCGCCAATCAGCACGAGAACTGTGGCGTCTTCACGAGTTTGAACGGAGTTCCCTGTTCGTGGTGCACGGTGGCGTCCGAGATCCAGGAAGTCTCGGGCCTGCGGTAATGATGCCTGAAGTGGGGCGTTTTCAGTGTTGTTTGTGTGGCTTGTCTTGGTAGTTACAAATTATGATGTCCGGTGGGCTTTCTCTCGTCTAGGTGTGTGGGCGTTGCGGCGAGCACCTCACACTTGACTGTCACAGGGAGGAGTGATCGCAGAATTTCAAGCTCTCGGAGCGAATGGAGGCGTCAACGCGTCAGTCCTTCTATGCGATTCTGAGTCGGCAATTCTTTTGGCTTAGACTGGTAGAGTTTTGGTACTCACGGATGTATGGTGGCCTAAACGGTGTTGGGATGTTCGTGGGCTTTATCATCATCCGGCTGGGTGGGTGCGGGTCTTTTTGGACATTTGGGCGTTCGTTTGCATGGAGGTCTGAAGGGTGTTAAAAGTGTCCCGGTTGGGTTTTGCCCTTTAGGCTTCTACGACTTGTCATCAAGTTGAATGGGTGAGCGTATGCGTCGTCAAGACTCCTGCTTTTCCGTTCCTGTTCAATTCTGTCAAGCGCCATTCTGGCTGGGTATGTGCGCATGAATGTGCGGAAGCAAAGGTTGACGGTTGGCATCTCGCCTGGAGTGGATGACGCTTGAGAGGAATGGTGATGGCCTCCTAGGTGTTGCTGGATCTTCTTTGTACTGATCGGTCGTGATTGGGTGCGTCGGAAGCTTCCGGGATGGGGGTGGTGTCGACGGTTTTTCCGATCAGTGTTTGGCATTTAAAAAAGTGATGATGGAGAGGTGGGAGGGATTTAATACGAGCAGAGTCGCGTTGTATTATCCTTGCAGATGAATCGATCTCTTGTAGCCGCTGTAAACGAAGTGTGGCACCCACAAAAGGAAAGACTCGAGGATGGGAAATAACTTGTTTTTTTGTTAACTGTTTTTCTTATCGACGTTGCCCCTTGTGCACTTCGCTTATTAGATCTTGTCAGTCGCTTCTAGACTAAAGACGTTTGCGGTACAATGGATGTCTTCTCACTTCTTAAAAGGGAATACTCTATTATTCATCTGAATTGGCAAATCTAGTAAGGGACCTGAGCTGGTATTTCCAGAAAAGGACTATCGAGGTGTGTTTCTGCCTTTATAAACTGGCGAATCGGGAGATATTTCATCCAACAGAGTTAACGTTCTACCGAGTTTTTCCCGTTGGGTGTTGAGGCTTCGAAGCTTAATTGCTTCGCTTTGATCTTATTCTCCAGATGCGGCTCTCGTATTTGCAAGGGAAAAGGTTCTGCCGCATCTACTGGCTCAAAGTTGATGTCTGGCCTCTTTTTTCATGAATGTTAAGTGTTGTAGTCCAAAAGCATTCAGCAACGCATTTGCATACTACTCTTCACATTTCGTACATACTATTCATCATTATCCATTACTTTCGTCCAGCACATCAAATCCCTTGCCTAATGTCCACTGCGTCACAATAACTACCCACCAGTCACAAATCAAGGGGTGGTTGTACACTGACCCAGGCATCACTAAAGGAGAACGGTCAAGGTGCATAGAATTGGTTGGCAATCCCCTATTGCATGAGCTACACAGTCTGCAGATCTCTCTGCCACAGTACAACTTTTCTCCAGTTGCAATACAAGATCAAAGTAAGTCGTCCAAAACGAAAGAGAAGGGAGAAGTAACATGCGAGATCATGTTTTGCGATTCAGCTCGTAGATGTAGGCATCAATGGAGACCTGATCGAAGAGCACAAAACGCACATCAGTCAGTGACGTTTTGCCTTGGTCGAGGTAGGTCTTGATCGTGCTCACAATAGTCTCAGCTGCCAGACTCTTGGGAAAATTGGCTCTTAAAGGAGGAAGAAAGGAGGTCACATCAGTGGTGGGAAGAGAGAGTCGAGAGTAAAAAAGACGGGACTCACTTTCCACTGCCCACGGATGGCAGAGCAATTGATGCGAAACCGGACTTCTCGGCAGTGGTGAGACACTTCTCTATGGTCTTCCTCAGATCACTGATGCAGTCTGCAGGGTGATTGGGATTCCACACTGGACCGTTGACGTGAATCACGTTGTTGGCTTTGATTCCGGTGGCTTTCGTCACAAAAGCTGAAAGGGAAACAGCTTCAGCTGACGCTAGTAGGCCACAAAACTGGACTGCAACATCTCAGCCTCAAAGATTCAAGAAGGCATTGGACAGGTATGGAACCATCACTTATTGCTTTTGAGATTGTAGAAACAAAGGATGTGTAGAGGTAGTTAAAGTGACTTTCACCAGTGCTATCCAATCGTTGAAACTTCAGTATACAGGTTATTCGCTACGTGTTAGGACTTCGGCAATCTGTATAAGAGGTTGAATCGAGCTATGATGGAATCATTGAAGCAACCGCCAGGTTTGACAAATTACCATCGTTCCTCTGTAAATTGGTGATGTTACTGCGAGCATCATCCATGATTTTTGCAAAGGCGGCTCCTCCCACGGTCATTAGTCGGGATCCCACCATACCGCCCATGTAAAATGTGCTGTTGGTGGGGTTGACGATTGCGTCCACATTCAGTCCTGCAATGTCTGCCTGAACTATCTGGAGGGTCTGGCCCAGGGGCAGCTTGATGCTGTGCAGAACTTTTGTCTTGAAAAAAAAAAAAAAAGATAGAAAACGTGGACGGTTACTATATCCTGTTGGGAGAAGACACGAGGCCTTTGGATGTCAAATGAGTTCCCTGCCTTGAGCTTTACAGAACTTTGAATTTCTATTGAACTCGAGGCTCTAGCACAGACTAGTCAGAAGTTACCAAGGTGGTTTGAACCGGAAGCTCAAGTTGAGCACAGAGTGGATCGATGTAGACTAAAGCCAGAGTTTGAACAACGTTACCATTCAAAAGAGAATTGGAGCGTCAAACAATTAGGCTGGATGGGAAAGCAGAATTGCCACTGTGGATTCGGTGGGGAAGCGTCAGCCGAGAAATTATCTCAAGGCTGGTATTGTCATTATCACAAGTTTGTGACGTGCTAAGTACGGCTTGGGTGAAGATGAGGTGAAGCAATGAAAGCACGCTGGCTGAAGAAATCCAGTCAGATCCTACACACCAAAACCAATCACTCCATTGGGAACCAGTAGACGAAACCTTCTGAGGCTACCTCTTGCAGGCTGTGGAAAGCCATTTATGACTTCTTCCCCTACCTGTCGCCTTCAAGACTTTTTTTGTTGCCGACAAGTACAAAAAATTTTCCCAATGATTCTATTATTAAAAAATGATTGCTTATAAAAGAGTGGATTGTAAAGAAAACGTAGCTACCTTAACTGCGCTGGTAACCCGGGGAGTGGATGGTTGTTTCGGTGACTTTTGAGGAAGTAAAGAGGGATAAATGTGGGGTGTGGTCCCACTAAATGGAAAAATTACTCTTGACAACACCTATAAGAAAATAATAAAATAGGATTAGGAGCAGTAAAAATAAATTTATAGGGAGTTAAGTCATATGGGCACCTTGAATAACTCCTCGTCTGCACGAACCGCTAACATAATGGAACGGGGTGATATTGTCTTGCGTCTGATCTCCTTTGCAACTCTGCCAGCCAAGTCAACAACTTCGCCTGGTGAACCAGAAGATAATAATTGATAATTTGAAAATTGGATGATCGACCAATTTTAATTACAGATTAGTCTACTGAAATGGAATTGAGTAGAGGAATCCAACTGAAAAGCAAGTAATGTAGATGGATAAATTGGTGTCAAATGGACATAGATGATTACCTAGTTGCATACGTAGCTGCAAAATGTCTCTGAATTCAAACCAAATTTGACACGGCATTGGTGTTAAGGTTAATGGGGTTTGGTTATGCAATTACCAGAAAAAAAGAAGATGAGCATTAGCGACCAGAGTGCAGCAAAGAAAATTACTTAAAGTATTATCATTAATACCAATGTTCTGCTCGTAGAATTGACTTTTACACCTATAATATTGTTTTTATTACGATGAGTCAGCGGCTGTTGATGAAGATTGCACAGACATTATCATCCTGTACGCATGTGACTGAAACAAGTCTATCGATAAAAATTTATGATTATAACAGAGTACCAAAAAGTATTGATATTTAGGTGGAAAAAAGCAGTTGAATATCCTACTTGAGAGGTATTCTAGAACGGCAGTCAGATAGACGACAGAGGCCACGGAGATTCGCGCAGAGCGAGCTAGTTTAGAAGTCTTCAGAAGGCGACGAACTCGAGCCACGGGAAAAACCAGTCCACATCGTCTTGATTTGCTAACAGTTGCTTTCTTACCTAACAAATTAACACAACATTTGCAGTAAAAATGCACAAATTAGGTTGTCAAAACGAGCGTAAAAGGCCAATAAACACAGAGGACAATTCAGTGGCAAAATCTTGCCTGACCGCCTCTGTGAGCATACAAGCAAGAATAAGTAGGTGAATAGGAATGAATAAAATGTGCTGAACAGGTGATGCGTCAAGGAATGATTTTCTTCCTCGGGATTGGGAATACGCAATGCGGTTTCCATTTAGGCATTCTACTGAAAGTAAACAAAGACCCTAAGTAAATAAACAAGTGAGCTAAACTGGTGCGTGAAAAAGTTGAATGAAATGCACCAAAAACGGGTAGCAGAAAGGCACCCCAACTGATAGTAGGAAACTCATGAATAAAAAATATGAACAGAAAACAACATTTGGCTTACGAGTCTGGGGTTTTTTCATTGGCATGATTATAATTTTGCAGCAAATAGAGCCACACAGTCGGTATATATGCATACAGCGCTGATGTTGTGACTTTCTCCGTCTATTGGTTGAAAGTAGCATAGGCTTTGCGTCATAATGCGCTAAACACCCTCCAAAACCAGTGGCTATTCTACCTTCTTTGATCAATGCAGATGTGCTGCCTTAAGTGGTAAGAGATGGCTCTTTTTGAGCAATATAATACCCAAATGCCTTCTTCCCTAAGGCATTCTAAGGTTGTAGATTGATGTTGCACCAGTAGTTTAGTAATATGACCATTGGGGCCAGGATCAAAGCATGTATGCGCATCTAATATCCATAACCCCAGATGACATTGGAACAATGGCAACCCATACCTTGCGCAATGCAGAATAAAGGCAGTTACCATTTAAATGTAATGGGCAAAAAGATGGCATGTTATTTTCACGCTCGTAGATGTTATAGGTGGTTGTTCGAATACATTTTCTGGATGGTGGACGACCAGGCTACACCAATCTTGTAGCTCTGTGAGTGTCAACTGATCCCTGAGGCGAAAACGGAATCAGATCCTCCATTGACTTTGAAAAAATGTAAGCATTCACCATTGCACTCGAGCGTAAAACATCCATCCAAGCGTCTGAAGCCGACGAAAGGAGGGATAAGTAATGCTACTGTTGAATGGTAGAAATAAGAAAACAAACCAGAAAATCGGTTTAAAATTGTAACAACAAATGCTACAACCAATCTGGTCAAGCCTGTTTTAGAAATTAAATCCTATCGTTTAGCAAAATAACAATGAATTTTCTTCGCCTAAATACCTCCAAAATATGCAGGACTTGAAAGCAGGAAACGGATGTTAAATAACCTGTGGACTCATATAGGCGTCTTTTAAAACTTGTAACAGCTGTCTCAGAATTTTTAACTAGGTGGCGTTTTACCAATTACGTATAGATGCATTGTAAGTTAAAAACTCGATTTTTTTCCGAAGGAAGTACCTACAGTTTACATGATTGCGAAAATCACTACATCTGGCAAAAACACATCCATAAATGTAATACTTTGTTTGTTCGAACTGTCGGTTTCGGTGACTTGGGTGGCCATATTGTTCTAGCCGGTTGGTCGGCCTTTGAGCCGTGCCAACAGCCCCCAAGCCCTCGGTTTCCAGAATACATGTATCAACCATCAACCAGTAATGATCAATGAGAGTGTGTGTAATAAGTTGTTTGTTCGAACTGCCGGTTTCGGTCACTTAGGTGGCCATATTGTACCAGCCGGTTGGCTGGCCTCCGGGCCGTGCCAACAGCCCCCAAGTCCTCTGTTTCCGGAATACATGTATTCTGCCCTAGTACTGCGCCTTCTTTTACCTTAAGGGGAGCCTCGGGACGCTACATTGGTGGCAGCGGAAAGCGGACCCGACTTTGATGGATTTTATCCTGCTCCATGCCGTTTCTGGCAAACGTCGGCGTTGTGAAAGAAGTGCACGTGCTACGGATGGGAGAACCTCTGGTATCTCGTAACAAAAGGGCTGAGATCGACGTCCAGCTTCGACATCTCCCTCGCCCTCGTGTTCGACAGGGAAGCTATTGACAACTGAAACGACACTAGCCGTGAACTCCAAGTCCAGTGGAACTGCCAAGAGAGACCTGCGACGTTGTGGTCAAGCATCCTCCGTAAGCTCTCTCTCCTGTTCTCAGATGTAGAAGGTGCGGGATGCCATTGGATAGCAGCGTTTTATGCTTTGCACACTTGGATCGCATGCCTTTTGTTCCTATGAGGCCCGACCGCCACATTTGCTCAGGTTTCTACGATGTCCTTGCGTTTCTTCTACGGTATCAATTAAGCCTGGAATCGCAATATGTGTTGTGTGTGTGTCTCGACCCATTTGAAAACTTGGATTCGTACCTCCATCCTTCATTGGACCACATTGTCGTGAGAGAGGACGGCCAAGGAGCGCGCATTTGCTGCACTGAGTGCTACGCGGAATTGATGGCACTAGAGGAACACATGCGTTCGAACCTCGACGACTGGGACGGTTAGCTCGTGGGTGCTTCTCGCAGCACTGATTACGTTGTGATGGCTGACACGGGAGGCTGACCAAGGGGAGCGTCGAGGACGACGCTCGAAAGAAGAGAGATGCTGTGTAATACTTTGTTTGTTCGAACTGTCGGTTTCGGTGACTTGGGTGGCCATATTGTTCTAGCCGGTTGGTCGGCCTTTGAGCCGTGCCAACAGCCCCCAAGCCCTCGGTTTCCAGAATACATGTATCAACCATCAACCAGTAATGATCAATGAGAGTGTGTGTAATAAGTTGTTTGTTCGAACTGCCGGTTTCGGTCACTTAGGTGGCCATATTGTACCAGCCGGTTGGCTGGCCTCCGGGCCGTGCCAACAGCCCCCAAGTCCTCTGTTTCCGGAATACATGTATTCTGCCCTAGTACTGCGCCTTCTTTTACCTTAAGGGGAGCCTCGGGACGCTACATTGGTGGCAGCGGAAAGCGGACCCGACTTTGATGGATTTTATCCTGCTCCATGCCGTTTCTGGCAAACGTCGGCGTTGTGAAAGAAGTGCATGCGCTACGGAGGGGAGAACCTTTGGTATCTCGTAACAGAAGGGTCGAGATCGACGTTCATCTTCGACATCTCCCTCGCCCTCGTGTTCGACAGGAAAGCTATTAACAACTGAAGCGACACTAGCCGTGGACTCAAAGCCCAGAGGAGGGCCAAGAGGCGCGCATTTGCTGCACTGAGTGCTACGCGGAATTGATGGCACTACAGAAACACTTGCGTTCGAACCTCGACGACTGGGACGGTTAGCTCGTGGGTGCTTCTCGCAGCACTGATTACGTTGTGATGGCTGACACGGGAGGCGGACGAAGGGGAGCGTCGGGGACGACGCTCGAAAGAAGAGAGGGGCTGTGTAATACTTTGTTTGAACTACCGGTATAGGTCACTTGGGTGGCCATCTTGTTCTAGCGGGCTGGTCGGCCTCCGTGCCGTGCCAGTAGTCCCCAAGTCCTCTGTTTCCGGAATACATGTATTCTGCCCTAGTACTGCGCCTTCTTTTACCTTAAGGGGAGCCTCGGGACGCTACAATAAACCTCAGCCAAATCATTTATGCAACCTAAGTACTGCACATACAATACCAGTGCAAGTAATCTTAGGTCCTTCTGCATGTCGAGTCGATATGTTCCCGGAAAAGTACCGATAAAATTGGTATTGCTCTTCTGAGACCGGTTTGGGCATTTTTACATGAGATCGTTAAGAAGCTCTTAAAAACTATTTCGAATTTGGCGGAAAAGTTAACAAAGCGTCAATATAGCGAACCCGTTGTTTACCAGAAGATGATAATTACTTGCTTTGTTAAATGGAGGAGTGCGGTCATTGAAATAAAAGTGGGGTTTTAATAAAAATGTTCGTAAATCAGAAATGAATAATTTTGATTGAATAAGTATTTAAAGAAAGTGTGCCCTAAGTTGTTCGTCGATCCACGATTTTGAGACTTTGTTTTGGTCCGTGGGCCTTTTTGGCTGACGACTTGTTTTCGTTAGATTGTCTTGCGGTGGGTTGCTGTGCTGCTCTCTGAACACGTTGGTTGTACTAGTTTCACAGGCTTTCGAAGAGGTTTTCTGCTAAATATTAGAAGCTTATGTATTTCCATGCCTAATTCAATCTTAAATTCCCGAAATACTTAACTGGGGAACGACGCATTCGTACCAAATTATGCAAGAACCGTCTGTATCTTCAACAACCTCTTCTCCTCACAAACTAACAACGATTGAAGCCGAAAAATCTACCAAAGAAGCCGATCTAAAGACGAATCTCAACCCCAAAGACACACAAGAAAATACTGAAGAAGTCTGCTCCAATCGAACTCCTCTTGCCGAGTCTCGTGTTAGTCGTCGCTCCAGACGTCGAACACACACATGTTCAAAAGCTGGAAGGAGGCGATCCAAGTCATCGGACAGAAGGTCTTCTCGCAAATCGCATAATCGACGGAGACATCATAGATCCCGTCGCACCCGTTCAAGATCGCGGCATTACTCTGGAAGTCGACGACAACACCACAGACGACGTAGGCGTCGATATTCTACTGAATCCTCAACTTTTTCATCATCCTACCGAAGTTCCAGTGAGAGTCGATCTCCGTCTCATCGTTCGCAGCATCGAAGACATCCGAGCGATTCATCCCAGCGAACAGATCTTCCGAATTCTCGATCCGATCATGAATCAAGCGATGCTCACTTGAAGGTGACGTCGCAAAGAAATAAGTCAATGAGTCGTGATGTATCGCAAGCAGCATTACCTGAAGCACCAAAAGATAATACTGTCCTCACAAATGGACTGCCTAAGTTAACAGCAACCAACCCTGCATTAAACGGCCTAGTTTCATTACTGCTAAATACTACCAACACTACCAATTCCTTGACAGATTTATTTGGTCCGGCGATTTACGGGATTGCGGGGAATTCCATCAATACCGCAATTCCAGCACCGTCTTCAAACTCAACGAGACAGGCCCGTCGGTTGTACATTGGAAGCATCCCATTAGGCATCACTTCCGAAACCATGGTGGCATTTTTCAATGCTGAACTTCAGACCCGTGGTTTATGTCAATCAGTTGGTGAACCAGTTGTGTGTGCCCAAGTTAATTCAGAGCGCCACTTTGCTTTCATAGAACTACGGTCGGTCGAGGAGACAACTGCTACGTTGAGTTTGGATGGGATCAATTGTCTCGGCAGCACACTTCGCATCCGACGGCCTCGTGACTATTTTCCTCCCGGCACTAATCCCTCTGTTCACCCAGTCAATCACCTAAATGCCAACGCCATCTTTCTTACAGGAATTCCCACAAATCTATCGGAGCAAAATCTGTGTCGCCTCCTCTCCGCCTATGGGACTCTCCGATCTTTTAGTATGCTGAGAGTGAGTCTTGATTTCTTACCCAACAAAATCCATTCATATTTGCCATGAGCCTGTTTGTTTTTGACTGTGGTTCACATCCTAAATGAGTCTCTGTCCAAATGTCACAAATAATTTTTCCTGTTCATTGAATTCCTGTAGCTCAGTAAAATGTTTTGTAATCATTTGTTAAAATGGGCTAATGTGGAGTTGTGCACTCTTACGCTCTTTAAAATTCTGTTTTTATCGCTTCTGTGCACGCCACGCTTAATTACCTCCCCGGCGCCCCAAGATGCTGCCAATGTAACCAATATCCACACCCACGCTATCCTTTTCCCACATCGCCAAGAATTTCAGAACTCTCTAGACATGCCTTCTTCTCTAAAGCGCTAAATTGAAGGAACGAATCTTTACAAACGTTTGTCTTTCTAGGTTTTAGTGCCCTGAGTTTTGTTTTTGTGGCTTAGAAAGTAGCCCCATTAGGTATTCTACTGTTTTGTTGTTTAACAATGCACAATTTTGTTGATTCAAGGAAAATCATGCTGTTTTTCCGTTTGACACAGGAACGAAAATGTCAGCTAAACCCACAGAACCAAGCTAAGCCTTGGTTTAGCCTCCAATTTTAGGTGGAAGTCTCCACCATGCTTTCTCTTGAGTCTACTTTCCTAAATAATTTAAGCAATATTATGATTTGTCCATCTCATTATATTCATATAACTTACTTTACATACGAGAGGTAAGAAAGCTCTCTTTTAGAATACACTGCGGTTTTACCGTGCTGATAGTTGGCGACAGTTAGTAAGTACTCCCGAAATTACGGTCCACTTAACCTGTTACTTGGCCATGATAGTTAATGCCTTAATTTCACTAACAGATTCGTGTAACTGAACAAGGAATCAGGGCCTGTATTTTCTCTTGTCAGGAAACCGCAGCTCAAAGAAGCAGCCTTTGTTCGAGTCAACGTGTATGGTGAATTATTTCCACAAGGTTCACCCAAATGCTCCCTTTCTGTAGACATTATCCCTACAACATTATCATGCAGCAGTATCTGACATTTTATCTTCTTCATTTGCCTTTTTGCGATGAATTAATTGGTTGTAGCTTTATCTTTTTTTCGAAAGTCACTGCGAAGGGCGACTTGTCTTTTAGTGGGAAAGATGTAGAGTTCGCATGTGGGAAATGACGCAGTTATTCCTGTGGTTCATGTATAATATTAACACCTAGAGAATGTATCGCTATGCAATGCATTTTTATGGATTGTATCTAGCGCAATTCATTCCTGCCATCATTTGGAGGAAGATAATTATCGGCATTCAGTTTCGATTTGCATTATAAGCTCAAGAGCTGAGGACTTATGCTGAATTTCTACATTGAGCATTTTAGAAGTTATAGGTAAATCCCACACTGACTCGTCAATTGCGGGCCATATTAATTGACTTGTATGAGGCCAACGGCCAGTCTTCTAGCCGTCTCATGGTTTGTTTGCTTAAGGACACGTTCTTTCCAACCGGTTGCGACTTTTGTGGACTTTTGACCTTGCCACTTACTCTCTATTCCGGTTGGCCTGTAGTGTCAATAAAATTGGCAATAATTGGAACTCTGCTGTGGCCAAAAGCTTAGGGATTGGTTCATTTAAAGCGCTCATATTTGATATGGAACCCGGCGGTCGCCACTTAACAAGTTAGCTATCAGGCTCAGGAGATTGACCGCCACAGCTTAGCTGTTTCCGCTCTTTCTTTTACATCGCGTCACACCCTGCTTATAAACCAGAGTGAAACTACTTTCAAACCAGAATTGTTCTTTATTTCCATTTTTCCTTCAACCCCAACCATTCTGCTTGCAGCAAAGTTAGATGAAATTAGGCGTCATTAAATTACCTTACGTGTTAATAAGGGAAAATGTTCTTAAACTTCTATCGAGTAACCATAAAGCTCCATGTTGGTTGTGGTGTACTTAGAGGAAGTGTGCATACGTGTTTTGTGATTTTTGATGACCCTCCGATCGCATTAAGCTTGCAAATGAGGAGAGCCTGGCATGAGGAAAAAATGCAGGTGTTGTTTATCCAATTACTTAGTCTTGCTTTCTGCATGGGTTTTTGGCCTTCTCTTCTGTTGTGCCTTGCGCAGTTGATGCCGTAAATCAAGCGGTCGCCCTTTTCATTGTGCGCTTCAAGGGGCGCTATTGTTGCCTACTGCTATCTTACTAGGAGTTGAAGCCTTGCAAACCATATTCTCTGCTTTCATGGAAACTAGTCATCTCTCTTACTCATCCAGATGATGCTTGGAAAGAATCATTTCTTCCCGAAGTTTCGATCTCTACCTTTTTTGTCAATTATTTCTGTTTCTTACCTTCTTATGTGAGGATCAAGTAGATTTACGTCGTGCTCATTCGTAAGGCCATAAAGATCGTTTGCATCAACTAACCACCATAGTTAGTAGCTCTTAAAATACGTGCATCCCATGGATATACCAAGAAAGGGAGTAGCAGCGTTCGTGTTGGGCATGAATCCACCCGTTTTTCCAATTAATTTCATTCTAATTATTCCGTCTTTGTTGCATTACGATTTTGAATCATAGCCACGTGGAATGTATGATTTGGCGGGTGGTTGTCATTTGAATTCGTGGGTATTTGGAACAGTTCTTATGGAACACCAGATGCTTGAAATAATTAGGCTTTTTCTGTTTGAGTCCTGACGTGGGATGAATGCATTGTATGCAGTCTTAAACGTAAAAACATTATTTTCCGGTGCTTTAACCTTAAAAGTAAGTCACATGCGGGACCTGAGACCAGGGTGGATTATGGTTGACTAAAGGATGGGGCGACTAGCAGGCGCGTCTCAAAGTGCCTTTGAACTAACAGCTACGGCTAACTAGCTTTGTCTTTCCAAACTAATATCAGGGTAGTTGGTACGATTTAACAAGGCAGAGGAAAGTTGAATGGGTTTTGTCGAAGCATTTGGAATTCTGAACGACAATAGGCTTTTAGCACTAAAGTGGTTACATCCTCTAGAAGCTTGAATACCACTTTATAAATGAAGCAAATCTTGTTGAACAGCACCTCTACTTTTTATGGGGAAATGAATTCATTTTAGCTCTCTGAATGGGCTTTTGACGCAAAAGTTTACCAAAATGCCTAGCTTGTTGTGAAGACAAATGCACGTAGAACATTAGATGGGTTTTAGTCACAATTTGTCATTCAGATGATGGTGGGAGGGGGCACAATTAAACCGAATTTATCCGTATTTAGGGGGTAATGGTAGCCTACATTGCTTGCTAAAACTGCTAGGTGAATGCGGGAAATTCGGGCTCTTTCGTTTTTAGCAGGCGTACAGATTGACCACGAAGTGTCTTGGTGGTTGTTCAGAGCCACAGTTTGATTGACTTCTTATTTGTGCGACAGTTGGTTTGGCAGGTTTTAGATCCCGAGTCTGGTTTCCCGCGTGATTCCGAAGCGTCTGCCTTAATAGTGATTTTTCACGTCCGTTGTTTGTAACTTAAAAATTAGTTTTGTTTTTTTCCCAACTGTTTACACGGACAATGTTGTTCCCTATGCAATAAATCAGGACGCCTTTCAGTGTTTACACGGTGATTGTTGACGTTAATGTATCTATTGGAAAGTTTAATAATCTTTGTCGCCTAAGCAGAAAATGCCAAAATGGAGCAGGATTTTCTTTCCCATTTTTGTAGTTTTACCATTCAACAGAGATCCAAACATAGTTTCTATTTATCGTTACTTGAATACTATGCCATAGGTATGTTGGGTTTGCATTTAAAAGACGCTTTTATGGCTGACTGAAAGTAGTTTTAGGTCTAGATCACGACAGGTGATAGGGCTCTCAAGCTTGACCCCCGCCTATATTGATATAATCACTTTCTACAATCTGATCGAGCATGGTAGTGAAAGTTATTGGTATTTTTCCCCTCAAAATCTTACCTACAAAGGCAGATTTCAAGGCACTCTGTTTTATTGACCTTTTGAGGTGTCTGCTTTGCTGCAATGGTTCTAACTTTGAGCCCGTGGTGGGGAAAGTTAGCACAGGGTCCCTAATAGCTGCTCCGTAAATTTAAATGAGGCTTAAAATTGTCACTCAAATGGCGATGAACCCTCCGTAAAGCAGCAAGTCGTTGCATTCAAAAATCAACTGATGATGTAGTATCGTATAAAACCTAGTTGCATTGCGTCAATATTGAACCCATTTGTCAATGTACATTCATCTGTGTGCACAGGTATATGGGGCTACGAATAAACACAAAGAAATGGATATGTGCGGCCGTTGCATAGCCATTTGGACTTGTTTGAACACCCAGCGAAGCCGCGTTAGTCAGTCCCTCTCTTAATTGTGCATAAAACGAAGTGCTGAAAAACCCAAGTGTTTTGATTCTTAACAACGGACAGCATTTGTCTTCGGTGACTTCTAGCATAAGCATCAATTGCTGAAAGAAATGGAAATTTTATTTTTTTCAAGGATAAAAGGCGTCTTTTAACTTTTGCCCTTTGTTTGTCATTTTTTTTTTCTCTCGTTGGACTTTCGACGACGATTTTGATGGCTTCACTGCATAGAGTAGTGAAACTGGTTCACACGATCCTCGTGTATTTTCCTTCCAATCAGATTTCTGAAGTATCCATTTTCCCAAATAGGTTTCCCATTTTTTACGACCTTTTCAAGTGTCTATGAGTAATTGTTTGTGGTGCTTTTTCAGGCTCACTACTCATTTCCTCATCCTGCTAAGTTTTCTCATTTTTTTTTTTTCAGGATGCTCCGTTCAGTATGTTAAGATACCAACGTGCTCACTACCAGCGTTATCTATGTGTGTCACCTTAATCTTTCAATCTGAGCCCGTGTGTGACATAGTCGTGACATTCGTTGAAAAGCAAACGCATGGACTTGGAAAGGCAAAACAGAGTTAATTATAAATGACGTTTTGTGTTAGACCATTAAAAGAGCTGGACTGTGTTGCTTGGGTCTACTCTGAGACTAGAATTCCAAGTGCTGTTTTTTTTGATTGCTCAAGTGTTCATTGTGATGTGACTTCCATTTGCAGCGGAAAAGCATACACTTTTTCCAAAAAGTTTTCGCTGTGGTAGTTGTCGACCTCATTCCTTTCTAAGAAGGAGTTATATAGTTAAGATATTGTAGTCTGCATTGTTGATGCGTTTTGTTTCAGGCAGAAAAAACTGCCAATTATTATTATGTTCATTGATATGAAAAGTGGTTACCAATAAGGCTTCATTTTTTCTCCTTATTTTTTCAATTGAGAATTTGCAAGGGTCTTTGTTTTACACTTCCGTTAGTGCCTTTCGCCCTACTTGACGTGTTGGTAACAACTGGCTTGCCTACTGTAAGACTACTTTAAGTAAAAAACACAGTATTGTTGGAAAATTTCCGAATTTCATTTGCTTAGATCCTAAGATACCTTGACGGCCAAAATTTGACGCAGTCATGTTTCAATTGGGGTATTAAGTGAAACTGGAAAGAGTTCCGGAGTGGTTAAAGTAATCTTCCCACATTTGGAGATGTTAACGATGAATTGCCTGATCTAAAGTAAAGGTTATTTCTTTCACAGTAGCGGTCAAATTACCAACGACTTTGATTGGTTCATCTTTATGACTCTTTCGTCCAGCTAAGTGCCCGAGTTGAGGGATGTTATGGGACACATAAATGAAGTGAATTAATGAAAGAACTAGGGCGCTGAAAGCACTAAGTGACATGGGGAGGGCGAGGGAAAGAAAAGATCTGCGTATCATCGTGGACGATCGAGATGTCCCTCTGTTGCAACAGTGCAGCAGCAAAGAATTTGATCACTTTACCTATTTGCTTCAAGCTTTCTAGCACTGTCTGAATTGTGAAGGTATCGAAACCTTCTTGCGCACGCGTGTGCTTAGTTTGATCTGTGTCCACCACTTGTACTACGGCTTTAGATGACAACATACCAGTGTGCACACTTATCTCAGTACGTTATCTCTTCCCGTCCTTTAACTTATTCACTTTAAAATAAAGAAATCTATTTCGTGCATTTGCCGATTAAATATTTGGTTGGTTAATCATTTCCACAATGGACTTTATATACAGAAGCGAAATGGATGTTCGACTTGTTCATAGTTTTCAAAGTTTGCTCAAAAAGCTGGTCATACTTGAGGAGGGAAACTGGTGCACCGATGTAGCTACTGAGATGGTAAAAAAGTCAAAGTGAAGTGCAGGATATATCGATGACCTAACTAGTATATGGTTGAGTCCACATATTGATGATCGAATGCTTCTTTTTGATTCCGTATTGTTTGCAAGGAAGTTGTTAGTGCTATCTTCGAGTTTGCACTAGGTCGCTGATTATTAATATGAGATCGGGTCGTTTCAATATGCGATTTAGTGCTACAACAGTAGTGCTACCTCATGTTTTTAGGTCTATTCTTTCTTACGTTTGTCAAATTCGACACTGGAAGAGTAGTTAAAGAAATTTTTTGTCATTCGAAATGCTCGGGCAGAGGTAAAAAAATACCATTGTTTTGGTGATACAGACATGTTAAAGTTCTAGGAGTCACAAACAGCGAGCGCGGAGGTCATAATGTTCGGTATTACATGCGAATTGCGTGAACATGAGCAAGGTGTTGCATGTTTACACTGATCATTCTGGTGTATTGAATTTATGCCGTGACATGAAGGCTTTCTGCGGAAATTATTCATTATTTTTTCGTTAGGAAGTCTGTGATAGTAGGCATTACATTGACGTGTCTGATCGCCTCTGAAGGATTTATTGGAGGAGCTGGGAGGCTGTGGGCACTAATGGGATACCATGACAACAAGGTGGCATAAATTAGTGGGTCAAAACTGCATTTAATCGAATATCTTCCTCTACATTTGAAAGTCGTCATCGGCTCTCCCCACGGTTGCCTTTCTGTTTCAGCTCCAATCTATCATGAGACAGAATTGCTGGCATATAGTTTTGTTTGAGAGTCCCTAGTGCCATTTTCTTGCTCTTGATGGTAGAATATGACTAAGAGCACCACGAGGTAGAAATACACAGCTCTTGGAGCTTAGTCTTGATTAATTAAAACGTGATATTTGTATATTAGTAACAATTTTGCAGAAATAAAACTGAGATATTCGAAAAGAAGTTGCAGCCTTTTTTACAATCTCTTAATTTCTGGTCTCTGCAAATACCTCTATCTTATGATGATGTATAAATTTAGAAGAAAAATATAGTCTGGATTGTTGTTCTCATTACTGCTGTCATCAGTGCAGCTCTTTGAGTCATCTCCGAAGACATGATGAAGGTCTTGATGATGGTAAGCACTGATGGTGGGAATAACGGGGAGTAAAGATTGGTGCAGGTTTTATGAATGCAAATATTATCATTTTGTCACAGTGTCATAAAGCAAATCTGCTGCTTTTATTACCACAGGACCCGCTGACAGCGATGCCACGAGGCTGCGGTTTCTTTGAGTATACCGCCTCTGAATCGGCCGATTTGGCTTGCCTGGGACTGCAAAATCACCCAGCCGGAGGAGGCAAGTTCTTCGCGATTCGTGCAGACCACCTGGTAGCAGCTCCACCCCCCACACCTCTCCCTCCTCTCTCCTTATCACCGGCCACCGTTGCAGCTCCTCAATTGAGCCCTACACCCGTCCTCTGTCTCGCCAACATGGTTTCGCCTCGCGACATTGACTCTCCTGAGGGTTACGCAGATGTCATGGAGGACGTGCGCAGTGAATGCCTTCGACATGGCGCCGTTATTTCCGTCCATATTCCCCAACCCAATTCCTCCACTTCCTCGACCTCCTCCTCCACTGCCACCTGCGGTGCAAAGAACTTCGGGAAGATATTTGTCGAATTCGCGACTGCACAGCAAGCTCACGCGGCTAGTGTGGCGCTGGATGGACGCAAGTACAATGGACGCATTGTGTCCACGAGTTTCTGCGACCCGGCACGCTATGCAGCGGGAGAGTTTAGTTGAGACACGAGGTTGTCAGGATGCGTAATGATTTGTTCTGTCTTGTCCCTGCTTACTTCTCTATGATAATATGTGGAAGGTCTATTTTTGAATCGCTAAATCTGTATTGCCCCTTGCTCCTCCCTCTTTGCTTGTCGCGAGTGATGTAACTTCATCTAAAACCTGTAAATTCCTGCTAATTATTCGAGTCTTCTCTTCCCATGGTGATTCAACTTTCGTGCGAGGAGAAGCAAGCGGGGTTCAGTCGTAAAGTAATAAGTAGGAATAACTAATTCTTGTTTTAATTAAGACGATTTTTCGCGCCTTCAGCTACAATTTGTGTTAGATTTTTTGCTAATCCAAATCTTGCATAAATGCCTTATGCATCAGCGATGTTGCTCTCAAATGTTGACAGCTATGAGTATGATCAGAAGTGAATCCTGTGTAGGTGATTTGAGACTTTTTGTTCTTTTTGTTTATTAGAGCACTTTAGCAATACAAACGGGTTGTTCTCATGTGTTCGTATCTTGGATCGCCAGATTTTGCTTGTTAGTCATGGTCTCGTTAAGGGGATTGACTTTCGGGTATGTAGAACGCCTTCGAATTGGGTATATCTTGTCGTCATCATTTTACAACGTAATGACTGGTCAAATCGTTTAAATGCAGAGTTTATTTGAAGTTCCTATGCAATGTGGTCTATGTGGTTGAGGTTACAGGATAACTTAACATTTTTCAAAGGTTCTTTGTAGTGGAACATTGTCAGGCATGTTCCTTCGGAAATCAGCTCTTCAAGTTATACAAATACCTGGCTGCGGTTGTCGACACCTCTCCAACATTCTCCCTAACCTAAACAGAAATTGAGTGGATTCATACAACAGCAATTCTTGTTTACGTCGAATGTGAGGCATAATATATGGCAAGTGGAACGTAAGAGGGACAATTAAACCAGGTGTCTGGCGGGCAGATGTATGACCACTAAAAGGTTGTACAGTATCCTAGTCTATGTATTGAGGCTTCTCAGTCTGAAGGGTCAATGTAGCCTCAGAATGTGGGATTTGAGGGACTGAAGATGTGAACATGATTAAAGGTAATGATGAGCTGAAACAGTAGCAGACACATCTTCATCACGTTCACACGTTATCACAATGTCTCCTTGTTTATAAAAAAATGTTGACATGGGTTCTAATATAATCGCTGCGCAGTTCTCGATTGTCCAAGATCTGTGTAGATGTGTCATCCTAGAACCCATTTGAATGAAGAGCCATACACCTCCCTGCTGACAGATAAATGGAGGTGACTTACTCGGGGAGAGGGAACAGGTTAAGGCATAAATTATTGTCATGAGCCTGATTACGCTTTTTTTCCCCCTTTCTCATCATCAGTTAATGGAACTATCTCACTATGTGCCTTCCGTCAAAAGAAATTTCCACATGAGGTCCGTCAATCTGTTCACTCCGTGTAGGAGGCTGAAAAAAACATTCACCAATCAAAACTCTCCTCCGTGTGGAATCTTCAGTGGAGCAGTAGTAGGCGTATATTTCTGCCTCAGAGCGGTCACTTTGCTCGAACATAATCAAGCTCACTGAGAAGCACCACTTGTGATAGTTGTTGCAATCAGAAGGAGAGGAAGCTCGGGCGTATGAAAGAGTCCACTTCTGTAGATGATGAAAAGTACTCTTTAACGCTAAAACTTGGATGACATTAGCTTGCAAACAATAGCGGCTTTGAATCTTGCACTAACGACCTTCACGAAATTGTAATTATCAAATGACCTTGGTAACCATAATGCTGTCTGAGTCTTCTACCATGCAGTTTGCCTTTGCTGTGAAGGCTTATCAAAAACAAGTCGCTCCTATAACCCAAATGTGAATTCACCGATGATTGACAGAGTAGTCGGTACGATGCACAGCTTTCCAAGGGCATGAATAAATGAATTAATGAATAAAATGTACTAGACAACTGCAAGAAAAACAAAAGAGATATAGGGTTGGGCATAAGGAAGGGTAAGTGCTCTTAAGACTGTTGTTCTTAGGACAAAAATCCGTAGGGGGTAGTGCCAAAATGTTACATTGTTTTCTGCCTGTAAATGCGTAATTTGTCCCGTCAATGACTGCTCGACGGAGCAACAATAAGATGATTGAAGACGCCTAACCTACAATGGATTTGGGGCAATCTAACTTTCGACCTAACTGCCGTAAAACTAGAAAGTTTTCATTGAAGACACAAGCTTTCCAGCATTTAAAGACTATTTTAGGCAATGCTGATTGGATGGTATTAGACATCTGGTAATTCCATCACCATCACTGAAGACGCTCAGGAGGCACCCTAATGGTTTACCATGCTTAAACGTTTTGTTACACAATCTACACGGAGAATTTTTGCACAGACAGCGGAAGCAGTACTTCTCAATGCTCCAACATGACAATGAAATCGATGTGATGCAAGGGTTTCTATAAATAATTTCTACTTGTATCGAAGTGAAGAGTGAAATAGGCTGTGCTGAGCGGAACAAAAACCAGCACATTGCTTTCCACTCACCCATATCAGCAACAAAAAAGATAGTTGATGGTCCATCCTTCCAAAGTTGCATTAGGAATTGTGAGTGTCTTCGACTAAACCGACCTCACTCAATCGGACTAAGCAAACGTTCTTTCTCTGCTGTGAAAAAGTCAGTAGGAATACTTCAGAACTGAACTTTTCAACTAAGTTTACCTCACTAAAAATGTTTTAATGCATCCATCTTTTGAAGAAGCGTAAGGGTGAGTGTCCCACTGGGTTTTCTTCTGTCTGTACTCCCTATTTTTGCTGTTTCTCGAATCAATAGTAAGGAACCAGCATTGGCTAACTAAGTAAAGAAGAATTGATCAACTACGCGGAGCTTTAAGGGCAAATGTGAATGCTACTGAATTCTACGGTCCCCTGATTCTTTTTTTACAAACAATAACCCTGACGATAGTCCTATTTTAAGTAAAGC
Organism: Taenia multiceps; assembly: GCA_001923025.3. Classification (NCBI taxonomy): domain Eukaryota; kingdom Metazoa; phylum Platyhelminthes; class Cestoda; order Cyclophyllidea; family Taeniidae; genus Taenia; species Taenia multiceps. The sequence continues at coordinate 4,475,213 of CM010311.1, forward strand.
CATGAAATGTTGATAGCAAGAGTAAAATGAAGAGCGCAATGGAAACCCTTACAAAGGTTCTCAGTTTAGTTCATGCAGAAAAAATCGCAGGTCACTGAGTAGCTAAATTGGATTTAAATAAGGGCAGGGGGTGACCATTCACCCGGCCTATGATTAAGCTTTAGCCTAAACTTCTAATTCAAAATTCAGTTTTGTTGGAATGTGGTACGATCCTTGTAACTAGGTACAGTTCCTTCCTTTTAGCACGTTTTAATGGGGCACCCGATTATAGTTGGTTTGGCAAAAAACAGATTGCAAATTACAAGCGTTCAGACCGCTACAACGAGCATCGAATTCGCCAGTATTCGATTGACAGGTTCATCTTTCTTGCGCGTACTGAATGGGATTTAATACCCCATCACATTGATACAGCGTAAATTTTTTAGATGTAATCTTATTAAATTCAGTTCCCTAATCTGATTCAGCAACCTTAAATATCAAATAATTAAATGATGTACATATCCTATTCGTACTTGCTTAATCTCACCCTTCATCTTCATCCTGACCCTCCGTGTCACATGGCATGGTAATTGCTGTGTAATGTTCAATGTTGATCACCTCCATCTTAGCTTTTATATCAATGAAACGAGCAAACTGGTCTGATAAGGACAGTTCTTTTTGTAAGCATTGTAAAATGGCCATGAAGGAATACGATTCCATCAAATCGCGGTCCGCTTTCCTCCCAGGTAGTTGTAGCCTAAATATTAGTTCCAGCACAAGAATGCATTGCAACTGGCATAAAAGAATTACAATAATTACTTCCAACTTAAAGTGAACACGACAGAGTTCAAAAATACATTTATGAAACCAATCGCCTCTTGTAAGAGTTACTAAACGGAACTTACGATCAAAAGGATTCTCTAACTGGCACCATGCGATCTGTAAATGAAAAGCAAAGTAGGAAGAGTCAGAAATTCTAGGTTTAAAAGCGCACAGAATGGGCATAAAATAGTAAATCTGAAAGCAAGTGGCACCAAAATTATTCACTATTTATTAACAAAATTTCCGGCTGGTTTTACTTCTTTAATTTGAAATAGGTAGGCAGTTAAATTAAAATGTGCTCCGGTTCTACGTAATGCTTTGGTTGCCATTCTTACTTGCCAAATCAGTTGCAGGGATACTTAAGGCTCTGCCCTTGTACTTCGTTTATGTGGCATGTCAGTAGCTCTTTAGCCCTTCTGAATGCTGACACTGCATATTCCGTCTAGTAGTATGATCTTTTGAACTTTGGGGGTAGGCTCAGAATGTTGTAGCTAGAATGAATAACCAACGTCAAGCGTTTTCATTCTACCAACTCACTCTACGCTAATTTTTCACAGAAAACTAGACTAGAATTTATGTTATGGTAAAAAATATTTCAGCCTAGTCCAACGTCGAATTTAATGAGTTCTGATTAGTTATTAAAACTGCGAAGTGCCATTAAAAATTAATATAATCGTAAAAAATAACTGCACAACATCGTACTAACTTTTAAAGCCTAGTTTTAATTTGTAGCTACGACAGACATCTCGTCGAGGGATTTGATTCTCAATTAGTACAAACTCGAGTAAGGCAACCTGCTACTTTTCCAAAGTTCATCAAATAAACTCTTTCCAGAAGCACGAAAAAAATGCATCGAAGGTGAGGAGTCTGAACTTTGTTTAAAGGGATGTCTTCTTACTACCAAATGCAATGAACAGCAGATCAAATCACACTCGTAAAGTGAAAAGGAACAGGAGAACCCTGGTATGCAGAAGTAATTACGATTCACCAGCCAAATTTACTTTATTCTCCCTTTGTTTACTAGTAAAAAAGTCGCGAGTGAATGACTCAATTTGTGTCTCAAATTTTCGCATGCTATCAGAAGATGTGTAAAAGAGTGAATCCAATGTACTCCAAATCTGTGCGATGCTTTCGCGTAACTACAAATCAGTTCCAGAAGAATTTTTTGCCAATGACAATGAGTCATGTGCCAAGTAAAGGGCTGCATGATTGCCGACATAGCAGCTACCACGCAATTGCGTCTTTATCTCCGGTGACACTTCCATCTGTTTAAACTAAAATTAATCATGATGCTCTTTCAAATCATGGACTCAACTTGAACTATTTGGTGTAATTTGCGTGGATGGCCTGACTTCGACCTCGGTATTTTCCGGATCTAAATGCGAAGCCACCACTTAATTCGATAATTATGCAAATAGACGCAAATCATTGTTTGCACTAGACAATCGCTGTTTTCTACTGAAATAGTAGAGTTTGAAGGTCAATATCAACGCATATTTGTTTGAGTGCATCTTTTAGCCTAGAGGAAGTCGGTAATTGCAATCCCTTGACAGATTGTATGCCATCGGCTCCGAAGAAGATTTACTTTAAACACACATGAAGCTTGTTCGCATTTAACTCGTCTACTTGCTTTGAGGGTGTAAATGTTGCAGTGGAAGCAAGAAATGTCAAGCTCTTTACATTGCATTCCAACTTTATTTTCATAGTTTGAGTTGGATCTAATCGAATGCGCAGTCCAAATGAATGGTTTAGATTCGAGCACCAAATTGGTGATGTCGTCCGATCTGTCACGAGTTTCGAATTCTCTAACCGACTCTCACTTAGACGATACACCCAAGCACATTCCAGGGTAGCAAAGCTAAGTGTAGTCAAATAATTTTACTGCATCTATAGTGCTTACGCCTTTGGTGTGTCTGCAATCAGTAAAAAAATTGATACTAAAGTAGCAAATGGGATATTGAAGATTGGATGATCGCAAATACCATGGTATTGTGGAAGTGTAGGCAGCATTCATCACTCAGCTGTCATCTGTGATGGATGTGAATGGCCACGATAAATTGCTTATGCAGCGCCAAATGTAATGTCACTATTATTATCTGCATTCTTGTCCAAATGCTCCCTCCTCTTAGTTATAAAAACACGAGAAAGGTGTGGTTAGTATTTTTGCCAATGGTATAACAAAACTGTAGAGTTTATTTCATCCCATTCTTTCCCAGTCCTTTCCTATCACGATGAGGCACTTTTGTTATTTTTTATCAAATAACTTAAGTCTATCTTGGGAAAAATTTTGGCTAATGTTGGGTCTGCGTATTCAAAATTGCGTATGGTGAAGATGTGAAAAAGTGTAGGGTCGCATAGCGTAAATCACGATCTATCCTAATGTAAAAAAATAGTCATTTAAAAACCGCTGACATTACGATGCAAAATAAGTAAATAAAATTTGAATGATCATCAGATCCTTTCTAGCCGGGTAACACATGCAAAATGAATCAATCCTGAGATCGACCATTTGGCTAACTTTTAAACTAGATTCACAATAGCTATGGGCCTCAAAACCCTTACATTTCACAATAGCGTATTTGGAAGAAAGAATTTACTACAAAAATTGACAGTCTAATTTTCTTCCAAGACAAAGTCAAAGGCATTTTTTGAGTTAAGACATGACATTAGCGCATAATTCATTTCACGGACTGGGTATTTAGCAAGATATTTTCCTACATGTCATTCAGCAGCTCTGTATCATTTTAATTTTTCGCGTTTAAATTAGCAACATGAATTGCGTTTATGGTTAAATGTGGTGCTAGGTTTGATCTGAGGTACCATGCATCACAATGCGTACAAGCAAGTGCGACCTGTTGCCAAGTTCTGATGCATACAACCTTAATGCGAAAGATTTGGCTACGCGATCCAACATTATGGTGGTGAAAAAATCAACCCCCACTGATGCAGTTTTAAGCATGATACTCAAGTCCCATATTGTCTCCTGATTTACTTACTAAAGTGACACAAATCACTCATTTTAAAATGCATATTTATCAGTACTTGAGGAAGTGATGCTTCCTGAAGATGATTATTGCCTCTGTGATTTAAAATAGTTGCACAAATAACATAAGTGGATCCTTGGATTTAAGCATCATTCTGAGGTATATGGACGAGATCGTTTGCCATGCAGAATATGGCAGCTAATTTCACGAAGAGAGCGTAGCTAAACTTAGCACCAAGAATCACATCGTTGCTTTGTGGAGACGAAGGACAACGCCAGTGGTCCAAAATATGAAGCACCTCGAGATAGATTGGCAATTTTGCTTTGTCACAACAGGCGGATAACACGAATAGCCACGGCTTGCCCCACATCTTCGCATCCATCTCTTGTCCACTATACTTTCACTAGGCCAGTTACTCAAAAGGATCTGATTGCAATTCCAGTGTGGAAAGTCGAATTGAAATATTGGAAAGCCATTTGTACCAAAACGGTGTACTTTGGAGATCGCATCTACTTTGGTGGAAAGTTTCTTGCACAGCCTTAAGTCAAAAGCCTACTTTTTATACCAACAAATTCTTGGTGGACGCTAACAAAAAGCATTGAACAGTTCTTTGAAACATTAGCTGCATTCAACAAGAGAACCAATTTCCAGCTGACCAAAACAGTTGCTACATTGTCTACTAGTTTATGAAGAACGAATGTGAGTTTTCAAAGGCACTTCAATCGCTCTTCGATACCTCGACGCTGATTTGAGCATCTGCGGCAGAGGTTGAACGGAAAATGCTTAGAGGAAATTCTCCAGCTACAATGAAGCGCTAGTCACGGAGATTATTTTACCGAGGCAAGGAAATTAATTAAATAGATATGCTAAAATATAGGAACTCATATAGAGAAATTTCAATTCAACTATGGCATACAGAAGAGGTAAACAAGTCTTGCCAAAATACGACATCAAAAGTGAGCCACATTCCAGCGAAGTCAAAGGTCCCATGAAGCATGATCAACTTTGGGGAAAAGTTTGGCATTAATATACTTATCATGGAGCTAAAAATGCAAATCCACCATCACGTAATCGGGTACTTCTTCGTAATTGATAGCGGCAATTTGGAGACGTTTGTTTCAATCAAGCAGCGAAATGGGATTTACTAAAGCAGTACATGACTTGCATTCGAGAAAGCGGAAAATTGTTTACGTTCCAAACCAGGATTAATGAATATGTTTGAAACAATAGTGGTGACGAATAAATGCCATGTTGTAGTGCTGTGGAGGAATCACAGTGTACTGGAAACATTGCATACATTTAAATGATGACGATAGAACAGAAAGAAAAACAATTTCAAGGTCGCTTAAACTCTGTTTCATATTTGTAAACTTTGGGCATTAATGCATAGGAAAAGTTTAGGTGTACCTTCAAGCTAGGGTGGAAATTGATGAAGCTTGAAGCATGCAATAGAAAATTTGTTGCCCTATGGCCTCATCGCATCAACTCTGTGCATTAGGAGGAAAAATCACGAAGCCGTGCTCAAACATTATATTGACATATCCGACCATTCAAGCATGTCATTGTTGCGATTCAAACAAAATACAAAATAAAGTTATCGATGCTTAAATGGATGCTTAAAAGTCGAGACAGGCATACCAACGCTTCAGATATCGTGAATGGCAACTATCTCTAGTTTTCTCTCACGGCTGTTTTGAAATCTGCAGATGAAATACGTGGTTGCATCATCAAATATTTAAAGAAACAAATTAGCCTCTTTAGCTTAGAAGGTAGGCTTCATTTGAGCAAATTGGAAACCGAAATAATTAGTAGTTTGGAAATGCTGCAATGACTGCAGGACTGTAATAAGGTTTCCAATTGCAATGACGTAAACATCAGTTTAAGGTGCAGAAATTCTCAGTGCGGTTGAACTTCAATCCACTGGAACAGTTAGTCAAAGGTAATGTCAATCAAAGTTATCGGCGGCCCCCACTGAAGTGCCACATGTTAAGGATTTGTTTAAGTCAAACATTCTTCATCTGTGTGGCTGTTGATCCTAATTTGTCTTTGGAGATTGCAAGAGCGATATCAAGCCTACGAATTTGGATCAAAACGATGCAATAATGTTAGTGCTCATGAGATTGGAACCAATCAACGCGAAAGCTGGAATTAAGTTGTTGACAATACGTTTACGACTCCTTTCTGCATAAACCGTTTTACCACCGAAACTATTTATATTCAACCAATCACCTGGAAGAATTTGAGAATCGAAAAGTCGAAGGAGCAAAAAACCTGTTGAACAGGAGCAAATAGTAAAATGTAAGGATTGATTGATAGATAAGATAGATATATAAAGCTGACCTCTTACAAAGGCAAACTGAGGAAACAGTGTTTAAGAAGACTTCCAAATGCAATAAACATGCGAGTATACGGATGAGTTTAATCTTTATAACTATTTTCGTTTGCTGTCCATTAAGAAGCATGCGAGCATACTATCAACTATCATTACTATCATTACACTAGTAAATTTTGCAAGAGAACTAGGGTTATTAAACAATGAGTTGACTTTGAAAACTTAACAGGGTTTAGAGCTGCCCCATCAGAGATACAGTGATATTTTGAGCGCTGACCATCCTTTGGGAGATCCTCAGAGATAATTCGTTGGAACCAAAACCATAAAGCAATAAGCATAGATCCTCTTGGAAATTTGATCAACCTTCGTGGACTAGGAGAAAATCAGTCTTACTTTTAGGATCCCCTTAATTTGCAACTTTTGGCAATTTAGTAAGTATTTTGTGATTTTAACGTTTAGTAAAATCAATTACCACCCAAAGTAAATGGCATTAGTTAATAAATTAAAACGCAAAAAATATCAGGTGGTTGGACTAAAAGTTTGCGCCAAAAAGTTAACTTCACGATGTTTGTCGAAACACTTCGAGCTCCGCATACTTTGAGAAAAAGGAAAGAAAACACTAATTGCTACCCAATGTGGTCGATAGCTGGCGAATTCGCACCGAGAAGAAACCCGAGTGGGAAGAGACAGCGTCACCTGGTTTGCAGCGTTTATTGCTTCACTGCCATCACTACGTTGGCATTAAGGTGACATAATTGAAGGGATAATGATGCTAATTGCGCCTATTTTATTACACGGCTTAAAGGTTAGCAAACTGGTGGTCATTCAGGATTACTGATATCGATGCCCTACTTAAGCGTACCGTTGCCACTAGGAAGGCTCTAGATGTCTGATTTTGCTTGCCTTTGTAATTTATAACTCTATTTAGCCATATTAGTAATGATCAGTCTATGACGAATTAAAGTAAGACATATAGCGATTTTACTCAAGAAGTTAAACAAGTAGTATTTTGAATTATCCGCATCTATGATGTCTATGTGATGGAAGAGTTATGATTTGCTCCTATCAGTAAAGAGATTATAAATTCAAGTGTTTTAAGACCTAATAAATAAAGAAGTCCAGGTACCATCATTTCAGCACTATAGAAATGAATTTTAAGTTGAAGATATGCCTATTTTTCACGTAGTAGTGAGTGGCTCAATTGCCCATAGTTGCGCATATATATATATATATATATATTTGCAGTGCAAGCAGGCACACTACAAGGAATAATAGGTGCTGCGGACGCACAGAAGAGCTCGAAGACTGCCGGGCATGGTTAGTAGCCATGCTTCTTGATAGAAGTGCAATGGAAGGGCCTCAATCGCCCTCACAACCAGAACGAGGAGTTAACGAGTGATCACCAGAATTCGTGCTGTACGTATAACCCGAGGTTAATTAGTTATCAGAAGCGATAATAACCTCTTTCGAGAGATTTAAAAGCTCCTTGAAATTAACAATTAGGCTAAATAAACCTTAATTTTTGGACTTGGAATAAGTGTCCACAAAGGCGCACGTCTAGGGCGTGGTCTTAAATGTCAAATTTACAAAAGTACCAAAATGTGGAAAGCATAGTTATTAAAAATGGTAGTTTTACGACCAAGAAAGTTTTTGGTACTTTGGTACTTGAAATGTTTGGGGCACTAGCCACTCCCCAAGCCATGTCATCTCATGATTTTATGCAAGAAAATGGGTGAGCAGGATCGCTTAATGGGGCGATGAAGTTATGCACCGAAGAAGGCTATCAAATAATGAAGTCCTTTGTGACAGAACCCTACCAAAGGTTTTCTAATATTAACATTGAACAACGAAAGTTTTAGTCGATCTCAATGATAGACGATCCTCTGTATGAACAGAAGACGGGATTTTGAGACACTGCAAAGACATGCTTTCAGGATGCAAAAATGGAAGCAACAAAAACATGCCTTACAACTTTCAAGAAGTTTAGGATAAGTAACAACTCAGAAGTGATATGATTCCTCAAAAATGAAACATATAAGAACATGAATTTTCAAAGGTATTTTGATATGTTTAAGTTCGACTTCTCAATAGTTGGCCATAATATGCCATGTTTTAGCGCCACAATCATTTTGCCTGCCTTCAGCACTGATATTGTGGGTGGTTTTAGTAAAGCAGTTAATGATAAAGGCAATACTACGCACTCTGACCACTGCTTTTAGCCCTTGAACTTTGGGAAAAGCACATTTTGGAAAGAATTTCCAATGTATCTCAAACAGCTGCGATGATGAAAGGCAGAACTCACACCATTTGTGAACAGGTATTTAAAATAAGGTGGTAACAGCAACATCAATCACAGTAGCAATAAAAGTGACCACGTAATTTCCACAACTAATAAGCATTACTTGCTGACGCAGCCACACATACAGCCAAACAGTTGTGCATTTTGATGGTACATGTGGATGTCATAGGCAAAATGCTAAGCGAAATCCGCGACATTTTATGCACATTTAACCCGCCAAAGTTTGATAAACCAGTGGAGTGCAATTTAGTACAAGAGCGTATGGTTGAGGCAAGAAATTCAATGTTGACAGCGCGTCTATGTTTTTCAGCAATGGAAAATTCGATGCTCAAAACTACCGACAGTGGGCACCGAAGAAATTGCTCTAACAAATTATGTAGTAAACGCTCTTCCATTCTAAACTGAAAATGCCGTTATTTACAACTGAGTTAATTCTAAAGCCTTGATTTCGTGTCATAGTAAAAGTTATAAATAAACCGCTAGACAGGGATTGGAAATGAATGCAAGTGGCATCAGAAATTTGTGGTTTGTAAATGGAATTGTACACTTACCGTCGCAACCCGATACTTGCTTTAAGTGCTTCAGATTACTTTGCCATAAGATAAGTACTTTTATAATAAATATGTTGGGGAGGAAATGCCTCCAATAGAACCGAAGAAGGACAACCCGGTTGTAAGACGCATTAAGTGCTTCTCATAACTGGGCAAACTTTTACGTTTTTGAAAATATATTTCAACTTTCTCCAGCATAACACAACAATAGGATTTCCAAATCCATGACATCTTATTGAGTCACTGCATTCACTCACAGGCTGTCGAATTTCCTGGTAAATGAGATCATATGCCACTGTTTTTAGCACCCATGGCAATAGTGTGAACTCTTTAGATATCTACTGCATAAATTAGGGGTGGCCTATTGACTAATAAAGTTATTGTCTTCAGCAGTCTCTACTGCGAAAAATCCTCCAATATCACTGCAAAGCCGTTATTGATAAGCCTTGTAAATGGGCCCTTCAGTAAACGCTCTGTATGCTAGGATGCTATCAGCAATGTTGCAGTGATTTTACTCATTGTTTAACGGGTCATGCTTCCATTCTGTGGCACTATACCTTAGGGCATGCCAACAATTCTTCACTCCTTTGGTGCGCTGGTAATACGTAGTATTCGCACCGCTCCAGCTTGCTACACCTTCGGCTTAGGTTCAAAACAACAGTGGTGGCAGTAGTCACCAAATCCGATCTAAAAGACAGCTCCCTTCATGTTTGCAGCTGGATGTCAAACCCCTATGCCACACGCAAAGAAGATCTCCCAAGAAGGGATAAATACTTGAGCACTCCAATCAGAAGAACTAGAATTACTTCAAAACCAAAAAAACCCCGTCACTTGTGTTCCACTAGAATGCCAAACATCAAGGGAGGGTGATCATACCTGAATGATTCGGATAATTTCACCATGGAGGTGACCACGATACTCATGCGAAGAAATGTATTATTTGAAAATGCAATGCCTTCTCCATGTCTCGATTAGCTAAGCGAAACCCAGATATTTATGCGATTGAGCAGCGCTGACATGAGAACAAAGTGGTGAGGGGATATGGATAAAATAGACTAAGTGTTGTTGCTGATTCGCAGACTACTTTGTGATGGCAGAAATGGAAGGATGACTAAGGTGTGAGCAGAGACAAACCTCAAAAGAGGCGAGGGACTATCTACGCCAATTTGGCTTATTATGAATGAAGGCGAAAAATTAAATATCGACTTCTTAAATCATTGTCAATCTGGTTTTACGTAATGACACTTATGTTCCAGTATCCTTCACAACCACAGCTAAATACTTTCTTACCTCTTCCATTACTGCATACTGCCAATCATTTATTTGCCAACATTCTAAAAAATTAATTCCTTTTTTAAACACACGAGGTGGAACTAAGGTGATTAAAGAATATGAAAATATTTTCCAAGCGAGCAGTAAAATTAATTTACATATGAAGGCTTATTTTAAGCATTTATTGCAGATTAGACACGAGACTGTGGACAACTCTGGCTACAGATAAATAATTTGGACAGCCACATTTCAAAAAAAAGCATAATAACCACAAGCATTTTAACCTTAGCAGAGCCTTAATGGAAGCCTATGAAATAATAACATTTGCGTCTTTTCAGTAGCCTTTCTCAAAGTCGTTATAGGTGAAAGAATGCTTGATAGTTCCTAGCTGGCTTAGAGACAGAATAAAATAGATAATTTTTGCATTTCTGAGTTGACTGGGGTGGGTGGTAACCATTCTACCTTTCATTTTTCCGTAGCCCACCCACTGTCGGAGTTGCTTAACCACTCCTCCTTCCTGCACAATTAGCGGTCGACATATGGTAACAAATAACTTCCTTCCATTTCCCATTTGTCTGTTTGTCCTTGTAACCAAGGTTGATCTAGCAGTTCTCCTAATGAAGTGGTACTGTGGTGCTGTGTGGGTTCTTCTGAGGCGAAAGTACATGAGCCTCTTAAGTACCAATTCGGCCAACACTCAATTCCATTGACAAATACTCCATAAGTCACTCACTTCAGCTGTGCATTATTTATAGTTGAGGTCGTGATTAGGCGGATGGCGCATAATTTTTCCGTATTTATGTAATGTTCTGTTTTAGAATAAAACCTAGTCATGGAGAATGTGCCAGCAATGTTTGGTCACCTTCTGTCTGCACTTAATCACAGTGCCCATTGGTAACCCAAAAATAATATTTCAACCCGGACTGATAATCTTAAACAAGCTTTTTTCTAGTTGCCATATTGGTAGTACAAGGAAAGTTCTCCCTTTATGTTTACTTTCAAATGACCATTACATGCAAGGTTTATGTCTGTAATCCATTTCAAATAAAAACTTGCCTTTCCTCCAATCGACACTGAGAAAAAGTGGTCATTAGTCACCTTTATGAGAAGATAGGCCATTCACTTCGGCTTTGGTGCGTCGACAATTAGCGTTAAAGGCATTGAAGCTTTCTACACGTATTTTGAAAAGGAATGACAAAAGGCAATTCTAATGTCAGTAGGAATTTAATGGTTGCTAGAATTCTTCGACTGTTAATGTACGAGCCTAACGCCACGGCTCTAACTGTATTCAATTTTTAATTAGAAACAAAAGTATCTCCCCACTTTATTTCCAAATAGTTCCTCAATTTCATTAGCTGTCTCAAATACTGAAGTATTTTATGGTAGAGATGGAGAAAACATCTGCAAATGATGCTCACGACTGTGGAGTTGACATTTGTATCCATTGTGAAGGTCCAAAAATTTCGTTGAATTTGAGAAGTTACGCCCTAACTAAAAATTCGTGGGGACTTTAAGATGACTTGTGTTGTTGGACTTTGTTTCATCCAGCCTTAGGGACTTGTCACTAGGCCTGGTTCGAACCCATCTGACTTTCTCCTTGTTGACTCGGTTTCTTACGTTGCTAAGCAATACATTGCGATAACCATCAATGTAACTTCTAATTACATGGGCGAGTGAAGTATTTTTGATGTTAAGGAGCATCAGAGTTAAATTTGATTTTTTGTCACAAAACGGAAAGCTTGCGCTTCTCTCGTGCGCAGGACATCACGTGGCATTCAAAACGGATACAAAGATGACAGAGATGCCTCCCAATTTACGTTCTACAGAGGAGAGTGTAACGGCATTGACATCGCTTAACTAATCTCGGCTTTTACCACCGACCGGCTCAAGCAGCCGCTACATGTGTTATGATTTAAGTAAAGTAATGTTGACGTAGATGGCTCACCATCATGTGGCTTTTAAGAGTCCACAAAAAATTGTCCGAATTTTTAAAATGCAAAATTTAGCCCTAAAGATACCTTAAGCAGTCATCCTTTCCGAAGGCCATCGAGCCAATTATCGGAGACATTCCCGAGCGAAACACTCAATCGTGACATGTTATACCAGTCTTTACTTTGAGCAAGCTTTTGTCAGAAAATTCTAGTATTCGTTATTAAATAATTACAATTCTTGTCTTAAGGAGATAATCTCAACACTTGCACTACAAGCCTTGCAAATGGAAACAAAGAGGAAAAAAGGTAAAATTTGTTTTTTAATTAAAGCTTTCTGTTGGTAGGTTGCTATACATACCTTGACAAATTTGGCTAGATATCTTCCCAAACGATACTAGGAATGCAGAAATTGCAGTGCGCTTGAGTCACAGGCTTTAATTAGATCAAATTCTTGGACGTTTTAATAATATGAAGTACTAATTTTCGTCTTTTGCCATGCAAATCCTACAATAATTTGCTTTGATGGATAACAAAGTGCTGGACTGAGTGCCGATCAACACAAAATCTGCTTAGCAACCCGAGAACACCTTGAAGACAGAAGAAGGCATAAAACTTTGACATACTACATATATTTAATAAACAGAAGAGGATTGGGCTGCTGGAACGGCCCAGAGGCCGGCCCATCCAGCACAGGCAATGTGACTACCCAAGTCACTGAAATGGAAACCGATAGTCAAAAAAGACAAAGCATTACAATTTGTGCTTCCGCTCTGAAGTAGGAAACACAGCGAGATAAGGGATGAAGAGTTTAGTATGCTAATTTTTTGGTTGAAGGATTTTATTATGGCTTATGTAACCCGCAGTGATAAGATATTTCAAGGATTCCACTACAAACAACTCTAGTTTCTTTTTAAACGGTGGCATTACCTAACCTCACCGCCACAATTTATTTTATGAGTACACACCATGTGATTAGAGCAAGTAAATAGATGCAAATAGTCCTACAATCAGATGCGCAAATGGGCGAACGAAGGCAAAGACGAAAATTCTGGTCCTGTTTGTGTCGAAATTTGGCATTATTTTGGACTTTGTACTTGGGACCACTATGGGTTGTGCTTTGCCTGATTTTGACTGCTTGAAAGTCGACTTTTTGCTTCTTAGAACTAGACGGTTGCATGTTCTTCACAGGAAAATAAAAGTTCTTCAACCTTCATCAACAATTAAATCTTGCCGATGTCTTGATGATGTCTTTACACTTTACCAATGTCGCGGGGGAGACGATCTAGATAGTTGTGTTTAAAATAGCGTAGTTTTGGCATTATAAAATGCTATTTTCTATTAAAGTACCACCATTTTACACAAAGTTATTAAAATTATTTTGTAGGGGAACAGATCGTAAGAAAAACTGTGGTTGCAAAACCCTTTGTTTTGGTTTCACGTGCATTTAGGACTCCGCCTTTGCACTTCCGCTAGGTGGGGATGGTCTTTGGACCATACCGGCAGCAGCCTCAGTCCTTCTCCACATCGGAAGCGCATATTCTGCTCTTGCATTGTGTCTACTTTCGTCAGGATGGGGTCGCAAAGCTACGATGAAACAGATTAACAAATTTTAAGGTCCGAGGTTTTTTACTGTCAACTCGTTATTATAACAAGGACAAAAATGGAGTGATTCTCGCTACACAATTATTTGCAGCCTTTAGTGGAAACTATGCAAGAACTCAATGCGTGATTCTTAAATTACAGGTTGTGGATTTATGCGCTGCGCAATGAAACGCATAGATGGGAACTTTGGGATGCTCGAAACACGTCATTAATTGGTATCTTGCACGCATCAAGGATAAATGCATATGACATTTCAAATGCATGTCATATTTTAGCTCCCCCCAATGTGCCATATGTTAAATTGAAGAAGAATTTTTATCACTTTCTGATCTGTAAATGCTGATCCACATTCTTCGGATTACAAATTCATCCCATGACCATGGAACAGTTCATTTGTACGGACAGACAGCGAGGTGGATTGGCATAAACGTATGTGACTTTTTCAAGCTGTGAATGTTTGAAATAGCTAAATGCATAAATCACTCAAGCCCAGTCTTTATTAACTTCAGCCAGCAAGCTATATTCGTGGCAACATATTCACTTAACTAAGAGAACTTTGGATTCTTTATGAGGTCAAATCAAAGCTGTTGGAACATGCATGAAGGGCACGCAATTGTTCAGTAAATAAGACTAGTTCTCTTTAATATCTTTAGCTCTTAAGCAATACATTTAATGTTCGCGTGTTTTGGAAACTTTATAATTTGCTATGAGTGAGTCTGTTAAGCTTGCACAAACGCTACCATAAGAAACGAGTTCTGTCTTCTGCACTTCCATTAGTTTCATAGCAAAGAAGGCAACATTAATGGGCAGATTAACCTAGGTTGACGAATTAGAAGTTGACGGTTCGCATTTTTTTACTGAAACGCAAATCCATCTAAATGTATCCCTAAAATATTTTAAAAGAAATGCGTTGATAAAGGTAGTCTTAGGGGTTAATGTTAACATAACCACCGGTTAAAGTGAACCAGAATCAGCAAACAATTTGTTTAAGAGGTCATATATAAGTGTTTTAGGCTTTAATGGCTCCTTTGGTGTGCAAAAGACTAACGGTCCCTGTTAGCAACCTTATTTATTCCTTTCAAAACCGGAATTTTAGTGCGCAAGGAATGGAAAAGAGCTTTTTAATTCGCCGACTGGCTATCTTAAAAATGACAATGGTCCCAAAAGACAGTGAAGGCTGACTTTTCAGATGGCTAAATGTGGACAAAATGCGGGAAGTGTTGAGTAAAATAAACTGCAGGAGACCTACAGCAAATAGAAATGACCCAATTAGATATTACCTAGATTATAACAACTGGTGCCATTATTTTTCAGCCTAAATGAGGAAACTATGAGTTTTACGACTCCGACATGTAAGAGAGGAAATTATAATCTGAATACAGTCTATGTCAATAAGATTTGTTGCTGAAACATCTAGATAGCACACTACGTCTGCGTCACAACAGATGCCTTGTGCTTAATCTAAAATAAGGTTTAAAGTACGACTTTTCAAAATGACTACAATTACTTTACCATCTTTGTGTTCCTAAAAAACAATACGGAATAATGGACGTAGCTGAACCTGAGAACGATCTGTTTTGCTTGATTCAAACTTGATGTTTGCTTATAACTACCCTTCAAATCTTTTTCAATTAGATATAATTGCAGCGATCGTACTCTGATGACGTTATTAAGTTGTCAGTGTCTATCATTCGATCGGTGTTAGTTCTGTTAGCTTTGCTTATGGATGGGTACACTGTGCAAACTACTTGACATAAGCCAAGTCTACTTAGTGATCCTCTGGATGCAACTTTGTTCTCTCCATGTGTACATAAAGGCCTTGTGATACCTATCGCTCCTATTTCAACAGTCCTTCCAGTGTAGACTGCCTTAGGATAAAGTAAGCATTCGGTGCATAAATGTTGCAGCAGTCTTTTTCCTCCAAGAAGCATAAAAACACCCACAAATTGTGGCCACATTGAGTAGTTCATCTGTGCGTCTCCATTTTAAGCCTTGTTTCGGACATCATCAACAAAGTGCAAACCCCATTGCAACCGACCCAACTCCTCTTTATTGCAGCCACTGTTTAGCTGAACGTTATTGAGCCATCCATGTAAACTAAAGCAGGCATCCAGGTATTATCATAATATTCTAAAAAAATTGCAACATTTCCTCGTTCTTGTGAACGGCTAGTTGAATCGCAATTTAGCATCCAATATAACAAGTAACAATTCGTAGAATACATTGACATGACAAAAGCTATTTTACATAAAGCTCTCTAAAATAATTTTACACATTGCGCCATGTTCCACTTCGACATAAAACGCTAAAAGCACAAGTCTATCTGCTCATTGAGAGCATCCTAGTTTCCACCAGTTAAGTGGATAGCTAGGGTGCCCAGGGCGACATTTTTGGGAAAGCTTTAAGTGCAAAGATGAATTTTACTGCATCTGTTTGCCTCTAAGCCAAAGATTTGGACAAAATTGGTAAAATTGCGCAAATGGCAAGTCTTTATATTCTCTCTTATCAAATCTAACTACAATGCCCGAGTTCCACTCACGTTATCGAGTTGTCAACGTCTGTCATTCAATAGTAGATGACAGCGTAAAAAGTGCTAAAAAACCATTCACATTATTTTGTAAATAGTATGCCCTATTTATGTGCACAGTGAAGCTTTGCAGTCTCCATTTCCATTCTTTACATCGCTCCTACCTTCCAATAAGGAAGAATACATATTCAGTGCATAAAAATTGCAGCAGTTTTTCCTATACTACGTCCTACAACAGGCCGAGAAAGTCAAATATGCATGTCTATTTCAAGCATTGTATTGATAATCATATATTTAAGTTGTTTATCATCAAGCGCATCGCGGTGCATATTTTTAAAGAAAGGATGGAATGCGAATGATAGCCCTACAACAGCCGAAATAATACCAAAAGCAGCAGCCATTGCTGCAGTTTTAAATATTGTATATCTCTGCTCGTTTTGCGAACACGGAAAATCCCTCTCAGAACCAGTGTGCAAACTTTATTACGTATGAGCAGAATTAAATCCATCAACTGTCTAGCCAAGTCTAGAGCATCTGTTTTGGATGCAAAAGTTTCGTTCTTAGATGCTACTGCTCACATGGAGAGAGACTGTTATGACGCTAAGGTGTATAAAATAATGTGAAGGGAAAACCGGTAAATGCTCTACATTTCCAATTGGAAAATTTTAAATGAGACTTCTCCCATCAACGACATTGTGAATGCTTGAATTCTAAGCAATATTGACGCCGAATAAGGGACCAAATTGGAGGTTTTTGAGGCTGTTTTGGCTAGAGCCTCCCATTTGTTTTTTTCCCCTCGGCTTACAGATGGGGGTTTAGATTTGGGAAGCAGACGAGTGACCTTTTATTGCCTCATTGAGGCAAATTAATGACCTACTAATCCAGAGCTCATGCTTAGACAGTGCATACTCTTGCGATCTCAAATGTTTATGGGGAATGCCAGCCCTCTCCTGCTAGGGCTAGCAGGTTGTGCCATTATCGTTCGTAAAACATGGTTTTGCTTAATTTTTGAGAGTAGCTTAGGGGTTTAAATGCACGGTTCGTCAAACACAAAAGGCCAGGATTTTGATTTTTTAACCATTTTAATGGTATTCGAATCAGACTTATCAAGAGAGCTTTTACTTTCTGTATAGGTCGCTAGGAGGTAAAATAATTTGACAATTAAACATTAGGTTTTGCAAAATTGCTGACACTACACTAGCAGTGGCACTGCAAACACAGTGCTTGATATCTAACAGATAAATGCGATATCGAAACAAGGCAGCTAGAGACCCTTCAGATCACAAGTTAATCATGCAAAGGAAATTAAGTTGCCAAAGTATCAGGCCAATCTTAACAGTGCTAAACACAAAACCTATGCCTTTATGCATGACATGGTGCCCACTTAATATGGCATCACTTTACACTAAACAATTGACTCAATTACAGTGAGAAACTATCCAGCGGAATGAATAGCGGAGCTCTCTGCTTCGTTATTTATTTAACTAAGCTTTAGTTTAGTATTAAGCTGATGCTTTTCAAAGATTGCAACATGATGAAAGGCAACTTTACCTGACTAAATAATGAGATCTCAGTCGCAGAATTCGCTGCGCCAAGCTCTTAAAATCAGCCAGTTAAAGACATCAGGATTCCATGTAGCCCAAGCCACATCAGATAGGTCTGGGGTGTTAATTTAACATTGATATGACTCAACCAACAAGTAAGACAATTTTATGGTTTACCAGACGTCCACCATTAGTGGGCCGCATAGAAAATTAACATATTCGTTGGCTGGTCTTTGTCTGTCGACTCGGGGTCGACCACTGCGATAAATCAACTCGGTACAGTAGCACAGGTAGGTGTGGAAGCTGGCTGGCTGATGACCGCCCACCTTCATGAGGCATGTCTAGCTCTCAATACATGCCCTGTGTTCGCGCAAAGAGATTGTAGAAGTGCGATTATTTTTTCTAGCCATTCAAACATTTGTGTAGGATGCGATTTCCAACTTAATTGTCTCGGGAGCTAAAGGTACTTCTAAGTGTTTAGCCTGAGGGTTCAGAGTGTCAAATCATTGATTTTTCATAGGTGTACCGCCGCTTGTGGATAGTGTCGACTAAGGGAGTGCAGGAGCTACCAAAACAGTCTCAAGTCAAGACTTGTAGTGAGGCGCTTCACTGCCAAGATACCGTGCCAGTTGTAAACGCCACAAAATTTTTACAATCTTTTGAAGGCAGTTTCTTTTAATTCCCCATTTTAAACACGATGACACTAATAACGAAAAAAGTCATCAAGGGCAAATAGCAAGGGTTCAACGACGGGAATAATGCAAGCTCTTACAAAAGGTTACAATTCTATTCGTGTAGATAAAGCCGCGAGCCATCGAGTTGCTCAGAAAAATCCTTTAGATTCCATTTAAACATGGGAAGGCGGTGACCATTCATCCGGCCTATGAATAAACCCTAGCCTAAAGTTATGTCTCAAAATCCAGCTTTCAGAAATGGGGGTGGGTGGTCGATCTATTATCCTTTCCGATCTTTCAACATGATACAATAGAACTTCACGTCATGTCATAGCAGCTACTGTATAAATCTCGATGTTGATAACTTCCGTCTCATGCTTTATGCGATTGGAACAAGTGGACTGATTAGATAAGGACACCTCTCATTTGATGGAGTCATAAAATGCGCACAAAGTAATGCAATTATATCGGTTTATAGTCTTCTTTTTTCCCCGGAAGCCAATGGTATCCGCTCAGTCAAGAGCTTAGTAAGCATTATAGTTTTTCTTCTTAAAGATACATTCAGCACAAACGTGTGTTACAGCTACCACACATTTGACAGCCTTTGAAATGAGGTAAAACAACTCAGAACAATTTTAATAGTGCTACTGAAAGGGCACTTCTAACCAAAATGGGCCTCTTAACTAGCGCAGTGATCTGCAACTGGGAAGCAGGGAAGGAAAATATATTTGGCAATCGGATTGTGCAGCCTCTTTTATAGGTTGGTCGAGTTTTAAAACATATTCTTACTTAACACGAACCATTCAATTAGCGCATTAAGTGGTCCAAAAATATGCACAATTCATTAATAAAGATCCTGTTTTGTTTCATCATTTCATGCTGAAATATGTGCAGTTGCTTCATGGAAATACTATGCAATAGTTTTATTGCTTGTTCAACCTGTAGTTTTACAGGTCAAGCCAGAGGCCATTCAGACCTTCAGAACGCCGGTACTATATATTTAACCTAGTATTATGACTTTTACGACTTTAGGGAGGGCTAGCACGCAACAGCTAAACAATCAATTTACGTCAACCGTTTCCACTCTGTTGGTGACTCCTTACAAATTTCTGCATAAAACTAGGCTAGAAATTAAGATATTTAATAATAATCACAGCCTAATTCAAAGTAGAAAATAATGAGATTTAATAATTACTTCAAAATGTAGAATGCGACTAGGCTAAAGTACCATGGAAATTTGACTTTATTACAAAAAAGTCTGCATAAATACGCACCTTCTTTTTATTAGCATGATTGAGATCCACAACTACGAACCCAAATAAGGCAAATTTTTACAATTTGGAGCCCTGTTGTTCAACCTCTTCCTTTGGAAGTGCAAGAGTTGTATCTAAATTGGTGAGACTGCAATGCGTTTAATGGAGTTCCCAATTTCCTCATATAAATCGCAAGCAGGAACAGGAAAGTTCCAGTATGCAGACGTAGATACTAGTCACCACTCAGTCTCACTTAAGCTTTCGTTCTCAATTTATACAAAAGCCGTGAGTAAATTGTTCAGTTTTTTAGGATATATCATAATCCGAGTGAGAAACAAATTTAAAGGGGTCCGGATTGAGACAACACTCTTACCCAAATAAAATCCATTCTCAAAAGGTTTTTTGGTTCCTGCTGGTGTTTAGCTTTATGCAAATTAAAACCCATCAGGAGTAATGACCTAAAAGTTATTTTGTGTTTATGTATCTTCCCTGGAGGCATTTTCAATAGTTTATTCTAGGATCAATCACGATAAGCTTTCATGTCATGCATTTAAACCACACCATTTTGTGCTACCTGTGTGGATGCCCTGAATTCGACCTCGGCATTTTTCGGACCAGAATGCAAAATAAACATTCAATCCAAAAGATGCGCATGTAGACGCTCCTCGCTGCTTCCTGCAGGCAATCGAAATTCACTCTTAAAATTGTGCGATTTTTTTGTCGATAGTAAAATATGTTTATTTTAGCGCACTTTCTAGCCGCCAGACGGTGGGTAATCGCGAAATTCTTATGACCGATTAGCGCCGGCAGCCTTTGAGGAGAAGGCTTATCCTGAACACGCTTGACCATGCTGTCTGTGGTCTCTTATTCATCACCGCCTGGCAAAGCATGTTCTCGTTAAATTCGTCCGCTTGTTCCAAGGGTTTGAAGGCTGCAAAGAAGGCGTTACATCGGACTAATTGCAGTTTACTCCTTTTATTTATAAGTCGAGAAGGTTCCTTTGACTGAATAGTCTAGTTAAATAGACTTGCGAAAAGTAGTCAACCCAATTTCCGAATAGTTTTTTGGGTTTGGGATACGTCTTATCTCTAAGTTCGACGGCATCTGATCAGCCACGGGGTTCGTCTAAAAGATATGTATTAAGTGCGGAGGAGGTTTTGGTTAACTCGCATTTGGGATGCCAGAGATGAACGGCAGTATCTTACAAGAAAGGCGTTTACATACACATGGTGTGCCTGCAACCCATATGAAACTGAAAATTAATCAGTAATTAAATATTAAAAATAAGGCAATTGTGAATACCACGACATCGTGTAAATGCGGATAAACTCTATCATTCAAAAGTCATTTGAGTTGGATGTGGATCATAATGGTGAAGTGGTTGTTCAGCGAACATCGCGATGTGACTGCTATTATCCCCATTTTTGTCTGGCAACTCCCTCGCCCTAGCCAAAGATGCACAGAAGAGGTGCAATAACTAGTTTTATTCGCGGCACAACAAAACTGTAGCCTTTATTTTATTTCAATCTTTTTCAGCCCTTCTCTAACATTTCAAGCTGCTAACGTTATTACATTACATTACACTGTTATGATCATTATTCATCTCTAAGAATGAAGAAGGAAACCGCTCAATCTGCACATTGGAAACTGTCCATGTTTAAAGGTAGGATCGCACAATGCAAACCATTAACTGTCCTAAAGCCGTGAAAGTAATTTTCCCCAAAAGCCATCTACGTTACAATGCAAAGTAAAAGAATGCAATTTAAGTGGTCGCTAGGCCCTTTCTAATCAAGCAAAACGATGCAAAATACATAAGCGGCTATAAAGTTGATCATCTGGCTAACTTTTAAGCTGGTTTTATATCAGCAGCACATTTTGCAGGCGAGACTGCTATCAACATAAGGAACGACCAATCCATTTCATAAATAAGGCTAAATGGCATTTTTACCTATTTAGAAGGCAGTGAACAAGACCCACGCATAAAGAAATGAAATTAAAACACGAAATTAGTGTATCATTAGAATTGTGATTTTAAGGAATCAGTGAGTTGAGATATTTTTCCCTTATGGTTCTCAAAATATGCACAATACAGCGTTAACTTTGATCCAACGTGTCATACACCATAGTGGATGAGTTTAAACGGACATTAAAGTCTGACCTGTCGCCATTTCGTAATGTGGGCCATTTTAATGTCAACCAGCTGGTGGTGAACAATTGAAACACTGATGCTGCATTTTTGAGCACAATACTCAGGTTCCAAACCGTGCAAAATAGCACGTCTCCTGTTCCAATCATTTAACTGATACAAACTGCTCATTTAAAAACGTGTTAAATAAATAATAAAAGCAAAGGTGATTTCTAAAAACTAGTTCCATCTCTGTGATTTAAAATAGTTGCACAAACGACTCAACTGGATTCTTGGATTGTGCTCATCATTCAAAGATAGTTTCCCTCACGCATGGACATATGGACAAGATCGTATGATGTGCTGAATGTGACGGCTGAATTAATGAAGAGAAAGTGATAATTTTAGGTTCTAACTGGAATCACAATATGGCTTTGTCTAGGCGAAGAAGAGTTAGTAGTACAAAAAATGAAGCACTTTGAGAACGCCTAATATGACGCATGAGATATGAATAATTTTGCCTTGTCAATGGGTGGCCACAACGGGTAAATGACACGAATGACCACTTCTTGCCTTACTGTAGCTGAGCAGCCACCCTCAGTGCGCCCTGACTACCATGTATTCACTACGAAGTTTCCACAGTAGGATCGATGCCAATCCAGCGTTAAAAATCGAATTATACGCTGGTAAAACAATTAAATTAAAACAATGAGCTTCCTTTGGAGATTGCATTCACTGCATTGGATGTGCTCTGCTGAAAACCGCTAAAAAAGCGTCGAACAATCCTTTGCTACATTTAACTGATCCTAATAAAAGCACCGATTTTGAGTTGACCGAAACAATGGCTATGGTACTCACTCATCCTTAAAGAGTGAATAAGAATTCTTAAAAGCACTTTAGTCACTCTTCGATACTTCGAAGGTAGTCTGAGTATTTTGCGACAAAGGCTGCTGGTCATGTGATCAGATGAAATGCTCCAGCCACAACAAAGTGCTAGTCACGGGGGATTCTTGCAAAGGGGGAGGAATTTCAACTCTAAAATGGCATATGGAACAGGTAAGCAAGTCTTGCCGAAAAATGACGGTAAAAGTAAACCACATTCAAGCGGAATAAAAAAGCACATGAATTATTACCTAATCTGGAGAAATTTAGTAGTTATTCTAATAGCCATGGTGCTGGAAATATAAATTCGGCGTCAAATAACCTAATAGTTCTTTAAATGACATTTTCAGCTGGCAGGCGATTTTTTATGCAGGATGGGTCAGAAGACTTCGCAAAGCAGTTCACGGCTTACATTTAAAAAATCATAAGATGTTTTGGCAGTTTGCAACACGATTAGTTAATAAAACTAAGTTGACAATGATGGTGGGCAGGTGCTATGCCGTATTTTCGCAAAGGCATCACAGCATACTGGGAACATTCCATCCAGTCGGATGATGGGAATGGAAAAATGAACTTCTAACAGAGTGAGATAATTTCAAAATAATTTGGAACTTTTCAAAATTCCATCTTGAGTTTCCCAAATTGCAGGCTGTGACGCATGACAAATGCTTCGGCGCGCCTTCAAGGTAGGATTAGAAAAGGATAGAGCCTGAAATATGCATTAGGAATTTGTCGCCTCATTGCTTCACTGCATCAACTCCAAAAATCGTATAGGACTTGATGAAGGTTAGGATTTAAGAGATGCACTGATTCGCTTCACAAGTGTATCTCATCTCCACAGGTAAGCCTGTTACGCATGTTCAGTAATTATTTCTGTGTTTTTACAGCACAAAATCGTTAAAAACGAATTCAAGATGGATATTTTTGAAATTATCTAAAAAAAACATAACCTGTACAAACGGAAACAGAGGATCACAACCACCCATCAGTTCCGCAGATTTCATCATGGAAAGGTGGATGCACCAGACAATTTAAACATGCCACTGCACCGTATGCGCTACATTTGTTACAATTCCCATAAATTTTGGGCAAGGATTGTAAAGATTTATTTGAATGACTTAAAAGTACACACAGGCATCCTCACATATCAAATTTCATTGCGATTAGTGAGAGCTAACAATCAGTAGCAAGCTAAGGTTTACAAACTTACAAAAAGTACGTGTTTGCACGGATGGTTACCCAAGAAAAACCAATCGGCTTTTTAAAAATAAAAAAAATTCATCTTAGTTAAGCATATTTAAAAATTAAAAAGCGTTAGTAGTTTATGAATGCCGCACTATCCTCAAGGATGTACATAAATCTTCGTTAGTAGTGGCCCAAACATTGTTGTTAAGTTTAAAAATTCTCGAAGCTGTTTCACTCCAATTTGCTGGAACAGCTATTCAAAGGAAGCTTCAACCAACCAAATTTGCCGATGGCAACCACCAAACTGATGTATGCTAGTGATTTATTTAAGTTAAACATTCTTCTTCTGTGAGGTCGTTAGTCCTAATTTGCCTATGGAGATTGAAAGGGTGGTTTCAAGCCGACGAATTCGGATTGGACAAAAGCAGGAATTTAGTGCCCATGAAGAGCTAGGATTAAGTTGTTGACAATATTTTTACGACTCCTCCCTGTGTTAAACCGTTTAATCAGTAAAGCTATTTATATCTAACCAATCAAATAGGTTTATTGTTAGGCCGATATTAGTTAGAGGAGCGAAGTACCTATTAAACAGGAACAAAGAGCAAAACGTAAGGACAGATTGGTAGGTAAGGCATGTATGCTAGAGGTCGACTAATTGCCTTTCAATGACAACCTGGGAAATAGTGTGATTTAAGACTTCCAAATGCATTAAATTTGCTTTTGACAAGCGGAAATAGGTAATGCGTTTATTCTATTTAACGTCCCCCGTTTGCTATTCAGCTAGAAGTATAAAAGCAAAATATCAACACTCTCCCTACACCGATGGAATGTTGCGAGAGAGCCAGAATGTAAAGATGCCTTATCAAGGATACAAGGATATTTTAGGGTCACTTGCCCTATAGAGGATCCCAGTGAGTGATTTGTGGGCACTACAATGATGCCAGGTCAAAGGTGGAGCAAAAAGCATCGATAACCTTGGAAATTTGACCGACCTTCATGCAGTGGGGAGAGGTTTGTTTCACTTCTGGAATGTCCCTTAAAACGTGATCGGTCCAACCGGGGGAATTTTTACTATATTGTAGTAACTACGAAATCCTCTTTCTCTGCACATTTTGCAGTTCGCAGAATTTTAACCTAAAATTATAAGGCGAAATTTTATGATGTTAAGGGTGATAGCTAAAAACACAAAACAAATCTGATATTTTGAATAAAAATCATCTTAACTAATCCAATGCTTTTTATAAAACCACTCAAAGCTCCACCCGTTTTTAGCGAAAAAGTTAAAGCAACGCAAATCACATTCATTTTGACTGACTGGGATGTTAAAATTATACCACGTATAAACCGAAGGGGGATGGAAACAATGATACCCTGTTTGCCACTCCATTGCCATTAGGATGCTGGCATAAGGCAGACAGGGAAGAGGGAATCAGTTTGTTACACCTGTTGAAAGGAAAAGGGTGTTACTAGTCTTTTGAATCATTCCACAATTAAGGGGTTTACAATAGGTTCTTACCTATTCATTAGGTGTAGTGCTTATGGAGCCAAAAATAGGCTGATATTTACTCAGGACCACCGACAAAGACGTCCTCTGTAAGGGCATCGTTACATTTGGGAAGATCTAGAGAAGAAAGTTGTCCACAGTCACTCTTAAGTCAAATGTTTTAAAATTTCCCTTCTCTAAAACAATACATCTTTAACCATTAAAAGCAACACAGGTAGCGATTTTTCATAAAGAAGCTGAGCAAGTAACACATCATTTTATTTACAACTGTCACTTCTGCATTATATTAGCGCAGCGAAATACTCGCATATGCAAAAAGGTTATTCGTTGGAGTGTTTCAATGCTCAACAGATACAAAAATTTGGCCGTCATCACCTAAATATGCCAGCAGTGTGTTTGTGCAAAGGAGACTCGATTTCCACAACTAATAAATGGCTTGATTGCACATACATATGCATACATTTTGCGCCCCAAGTCATCTCCGATGCCGTAAGAATACACAACGCTAGTAAAGAATATGTACTGCTGACGCACAGAAGAGCTGGAGGGCTAAAAACATGGTTCTGGGGCCATGCTGCCAAGAGGAAGTGCCGTGAGTGCCCACAA